>JAVJIX010000019.1:1287500-2492500 GCA_036785185.1 Paratrypauchen microcephalus | reverse complement strand
TCGGTGTCTGGGATCATGTCAGTGTTTGGGATCATGTCAGTGTCTGGGATCATGTCAGTGTCTGGGATCATGTCGGTGTCTGGGATCATGTCGGTGTCTGGGATCATGTCAGTGTTTGGGATCATGTCGGTGTCTGGGATCATGTCGGTGTCTGGGATCATGTCAGTGTTTGGGATCATGTCAGTGTCTGGGATCATGTCGGTGTCTGGGATCATGTCGGTGTCTGGGATCATGTCAGTGTTTGGGATCATGTCAGTGTCTGGGATCATGTCGGTGTCTGGGATCATGTCGGTGTTTGGGATCATGTCGGTGTCTGGGATCATGTCGGTGTCTGGGATCATGTCGGTGTCTGGGATCATGTCAGTGTTTGGGATCATGTCAGTGTCTGGGATCATGTCAGTGTTTGGGATCATGTCAGTGTCTGGGATCATGTCAGTGTTTGGGATCATGTCAGTGTCTGGGATCATGTCGGTGTCTGGGATCATGTCAGTGTTTGGGATCATGTCAGTGTCTGGGATCATGTCGGTGTCTGGGATCATGTCGGTGTCTGGGATCATGTCAGTGTTTGGGATCATGTCAGTGTCTGGGATCATGTCAGTGTCTGGGATCATGTCGGTGTCTGGGATCATGTCCGTCATATTTGGTTTGATACAGAACAACCAACCATACATGACCCTGATTGGCTAATCCACCTGTTAATCATGCCCATCTGAAAACTGGGAGATTCACCACTGACTACACTCACAACTTTTCACTCACAACTTTACATTCACAACTTCTCACTCACAACTTTACACTCACAACTTTATTCAAGAAGTGTGTACTCTGGATCCCAGGCAAATATGCCCCTTTCGGTAACTTCTGAGCTCAACTTCTCACTTGTCTCAGTTATTGCTCATTTTCAGGTGGTCCTAACATTTCTTTATTCACCCAATCCAAACAAGTGAAAAGGTCTAAAAATTAAAAAAAACTTTTGTGTTTATGAATGCTTGCGTCTCGTGACCTTTGAGCTTAGCTCCAAACATTCATAACGAGTGCTTATTGACCCCCTCATCAAACCCACGAATAAACGAGGAATACAAGACCCTATCCCGCAATTGCCCCACTCGGCATTACCACAACACTCACTTTTGATTTAGCTCTTTTATATTTAATAAGCACACACAAGAGCCTGCCAGGCGCTGTGTTTTTTTTTAGAGGAATTTAATTGGACGTCGCTGACATCCATCACAAGGTTGTCATGGCATTGACCTTTCCACCGGGGCTATTCATAACCAGGAAGTTACACGAGCCGGCGTGCTGCCTCCTCCGCCCCACCCACCCATCTCAGTGACACCCAATCAGTCACAGCATCCTGGGTGCATGTGCACATGTGGTCAAATCATCTGCTCATAATAATGCTTAAGATAATGTTGTAAGAGTGTACGATTAGGGCCGTGCTCTGAGGCAGTGTCTAAAAGAAAGGGGCCATTTTGAGTGATTTGGTTGAACAGTCCAAATGAAAAGTTATTGTTATGTTAAAGGTACAGTGTGCAACTTTGTGCAGGTGGGTTATAGGAAGATTATAACTAAAGCAACAATGATAAAAGCAACAATATTTCTATGGAAGCAAGCAAGTCATGTTTGTGGAGGTGCAAGCCCGCTCAGTGTGAGTGAGGACATGTTTTTTTAGTGCAATAAACAAAACCAAAATGTAAAACATGCTTTTATTTTAGTAGATTTTAGCCTTACATACTGTGGCTTAAAATTGAGATTCTGCAGTAGACAAAAGAACCAAGTAGTGAACCAGCTTAAGAACACCAGGTGTCTCTCCATGGTGGCACAGTGACTGTCACACTGGACAGCAAGGAGATCTTAGGTTTGATTACCAGACTATGTTGGCCTTTTCTGTGTGGAGTTTGCATGTTCTCCTTCCTCTATCAGGGTATGTCTATTTTTAAAAGGTAGTCTATATAACTTTTCTGGTGGAGGGTCCACCACCTGCTTGGAAAATTACACAGTATGGTATCAAGCGTATCTATCTCCATGGAGACAAGCGACTGGTCAGATCTGTGGAAATGTGGCCCCACTCACAGTAAAAATGTGTGTGATTTTTTTTTTTTACACTTTTTTTTTTTTTTTTTTTTGAGCAAGTAAAAACCTCTGCAATAAAAAAAAATGTACAGACAAGTTCAATGCCATACTGTGTAAAAATCCAGGCAAGCAATGCAGTCTTAACAGAGACAGTTACAAATACAGTAACAAATGTCATGGCAATACCTTATGTAGGGATTATAGGCAAATATTTTGTCTCCATAGGGTGTTATTTAAACCTGCTAAGCCAGTAATTTAGTCCACAGTGAATATGTTTTGAAATGCATGTTGTAATAGCTTAGCAGTTCATATGAATATGTACTATGCTCCAGGGTGTGCTTATATATGAACATTGTGACCTGACTCTAGTGCATTGAAAATCTACCCGCAAAACTTTTTCAACAGCATTACCAGCCATATCACTAACTCCACGACATTTGACCCAACCAAAGGATAAACAATGTGACACATTTTTCAAGTGCATCTTCAAAACTATCTTCACATTAAAATTACCTCATGCTGATAGGCATTTCATACGATTTGGCCTAAAAGGTGTAGGGGATGCGGGCTTTAATTCACCATAAATCCTGCATCTTCTATTTATCACTGGAACGCCATTTCCACTTAATAGAGTCAAAGCTAAGCAATGACTGATGAGAGCGCAGATATGTGGTCAGTGTGAAAAATGTTGAATAGGTCCCTAAACTATCAGCTTAGAGGAATGTAGATAAGAGTCTAACGTAATTAAAAGTTTAGACCAGGCAACGCACAAGAGCGAGGCTCATCACCGAACAATTTAAGGAGCCTTGTAATCAATTTTTGCACACGTAAATCGGCAAAAACTGTTCGCTGGCGTTCAGTTTTATGTGCTAGTGTTTTTCATCCCTCTGTATTTACTCAGCTTGTGGGGCGCCGGGTAAGTTGTAAATATAAGGGCATATTTTTGCATACGATTCTTCAGGTGAACGTAAATAATTCCAAATGGTTAAATAGTATTAAATTCTGGTCCAAAAGCTTCATATGAAAAACAGTGCGGGTAACATTATGACATGTGACATAAAGGTTAAGTAAGTAGTGCTATGTTTAAGTGAGGCTGTTTGTCCAGGGATTGTGAAGCAAAGTATTTATGTACTGTTGGTGAAATTCCTTTAAAAAGTAATCATAGTGAACATTTTAAAATGCCTGTGAAAGGTTAGACTACTCATTTTACTAAAACACACTTAAGATCATTATATTTAAGATTTAGCTACAAATGTGATCATTCTTTTCCTACTTTGGCCATTTTTTAGGTTTAAATTTTTACTTCCTGGTTGTAAATCATGACATTTGTTGAAATAATGTTAAAGGTATCAGAAAAATGTGTGTGTGTAAAGTGTGCCTAACTTTTGGATAGAATTTTCCCGAGCGTGATGTCATCAGTATGGAACTCTCTAAAACAAAACTCCACTTCCTGTAATTTTCAACATATTTTTCTAACTTTTTTTCCCCACAAATTGCTCCTTGGTTGGTGTAAAAATTGTAATTTATAATTGCGCTAAGTATTATCCCCACTAAATTAAGTCAAAATGTTGAGAATCATCAAATCATACGCACTTTAAGCAAACGTAGTATATTAAATTACTACTTTTGTTTTGTCAAAAATGATGAAACATCACTATTTCCATGAATCCTCCTGCTGTGGGACTATTTCTTTAGGTGGATTAGGACTTTTTGTGGTGCATTGCTGGGATTTGTCCTTATACATCATAAAGGTTGGAAGTTTGAGACCTTTCTATGTAGTTTGCAGGTAATCCATTTAAGTGGTAAACATGTACGACTCATAGCACTTTTCTTTTCTAAGTGTTATGTGTTTTACATCAAGGAACTAAGTGTGTGTGGTGTTTTGCTGAAGGACCCAACAACAGTATGCAATGATAGGAGCAAAGACCATACCGTCAGCACTGTCCATTTGCGTGAAATCTCTACCAACTGACAAATTGGTAAGATGCAAAGGACACATTTATCCAGGTGAGCAATAGATTACAACAAAATCTTTGTTTTGATTTTTAAATATTTTAGAAAAGGTTTTTACAGACTTGTACAGTTTATCCTTACAAATCAAAAAACAAAAAAAACTGTAGGAAGTAGGTAGTTTTGGCCACAGTCTAGTCTAGTAGTCTAGTCAACGCCAATCATACAGGAGTAACAATAACACCCAAACAAACTAGACATCAAGAAGCTTCTCCAACTTGAGAACATTGTAAAAGTGCCAACATCTGGATTAGTTCTCAGTAGGTTCCTGTCACTGATGAACCTATCCTCCTTTAAGAAATGCAGATTCAAAACATCTACATTGTGAAACCACGCCATCAGCAAGATCTGTCCTTTGAATTAGACGCACAGGTTTGTAACTGTGATATCGTTCACGTAAATATGCTTTTAAGCTAACCGCAGGGAGCACACAAATGAATGTAAACACTTCATAGTAGGCACTTTGATGTGTGTAAATTGTCATAGAAAGAAGTGCTAGTTTACATTAGATCATATGGAATAGCACACCAGCTGGCAACTGGGCTAATGTCTTATACAATTACTGCATATACTGCACAGGGCCACTTCCAGAATTTAAATTTATGGGGGCCTTGAAAATATTTTAATTGGTGCACCATTTTGTACCAAACTGTGTGCATCAATCAAACATAATACACATCCATGCTATCATTTATTTTATGAGCAACTACAAATCTGAAGGTCGATGATTCAAATCTTGCTCTCAACATAAACATAATTGAAACAGTGGTCAGATCTACTGACCCACAGGTTGGCGGTGCAATTCCAGCCCCCACAGATGAATGCTGTAATTGTGTCCTTGGTCAAGAAACTTAACTCACCTCGCCCTCAGTGTCTGCGCACACTGGTGTTTGAATGTGTGTGTGAATGGGTGAGTAGTTCCTTGATGAAAGTTGAAAAGTGCTCTGCGTGACCATTTATCATTTACAATATCATAAAATTCTCTATGAAGTAAAATAAATAATAATTCTTATAAATATATTAAGACTGATAGTAGTATAGAGTATTATAATTTCATATTTTACTTTGGAGAGATTAAATAATTTCAAAACACATTTAATAAATCTATCTACCTGGTATGAAGTACTGTATTAACTTACTGTAGTTATCTTAGCACATTCTTTCATTTCTGGACCCCCCCTAGCAGCCGGTGGGACCCGATATTTTCACCTTGCCTACCAAAACACTGCACCGCTACTGCACATGTGTCCTATTGGCTCCCTCTGTGCTTCCTCTTTATCCAAGCACTTTGCCATTGTTTGGAGCACACTGTCACTCCCCGCACCGCTTGCTAAGAAAGATGAAATTGTTGCTGACCGGTGCACCTGCAGTTGGGGAACAGATGATTAAAAGTCCACTCTGTTAACTGTCACACAAAGCTTTGAAATGCCACATATCAAAAGACAGTGTTTATAACACCAAAACTGTTTACTCCATGCACCAACCCATGTGTAAGTGTTTCCAAGCCTTATGACGGGCATTACTCTTATGTTTGAAATCATGTAATGTGAGGACTATGGGAATCCAGGAGGAGAGGAAAAATGCCGTTGTGATTCAAATCGGCCGCATATGTAGTGTTCACAATGTATACAAAGCCTAGGTCAGCCATAATAAAATGTCGTAATGTGGTTTGTAGTGATTTAAGGAGGAATGATGTTCTCCAGAAGTCTAAAACTAGTACGAGAAAACAAGAAAAAAAAAACAGTATGTCTGCTATAGTTATGAATGTGGGATATGTGTGTGTGAATGAGTGCAGATTCGTAGCCTCGCTACCGTCATATATATATTTGGGCTGTCAGTTTAACGCGTTTAATTAATTTGATTTGATTAATTAATTATACCGCAAATTAACGCGTTATAAAAATTAACGCAATTAATTATGAGCGGCAATTAAATGCGCACACATTTTAAATTTGGCGTGCGGGGCCTTTGAACGGCAAGTTTATTTATAAAAATGTCACGGAGCAGGTCCGTCCCTAAACCCGTTGTCCCCGGGGAGAGCTGTCTTTGTTTGGTGTTTTTTTGTTTTTTTCTTTGTACATTTTGGATTATTTTGGCTTTTCCCCTCCTTTAGGTAGTTAGATCACCTCCTCCCAGCATCCCGGCTGAGGGGGAGATGCTTTCTGTTTTCCCCGTGAGCTTTGCTCACCCCCAGGCGATCAGCGAGATGTCAGCCCTCAGTAGGCCCCAGGCCGCGGCGGATGCCGGACTGGGCAAGGAGAAGCCGACTGAGAGAGCGGGTGGTAGGAAGGAAGATACTAAAAAGAAAAATGATGGTGACGCGAGGAAAAATAAGGGTGTAAAATACCAAAAAGAGCTGAAAGTCTTTTTGGAGCTGGAGGGTGGAGTGGGCCTGTACACTATGGCCTTGCTGAAAGCTACACAGGAGGTGTGTGGGACCGTATTTGCCTGCCGCATGGTGACCAAGGACAGGTACGAGATGACGGTGGCGTCCCAGGCAGCCAAGGACAAGCTGCTGGATGGGTTCCGGGTCAGCGAGACCAGGGTCCACGGGCGAGACAGCAACACAAATGAGCTGGTGGTTTCTTCCATGGGCCTGCCGGCGTACATCTGGGATGAGGAAATCGTGCAGAAGCTCCTCTCCTGGGGAGTCTCCGCTGTTTCCTGGATAAGGAGGCCGGGGACTAGCATCGCTGACGGCACCAGATTTGTTAAGGTACGTTTCACTGACGCTGTCCAGTCTCAGCTGTATTCTGTCAGGTTTAACACTGCGGGGGGGCCCCCGAGTGCTTTAGGGTCATACATGACAGGCAGGTGAAGGTGTGCAGAGAGTTTTCTCGGCGCCAGGTGGTGAGGGGGGTCCTCCGCCAGTCGCGTTTGGACATGTGCTTTGCTTCGTCTACAATATGGAAATTTATAAGCGGGGCCACGTATACGTGCTTGAGCGATCACTCCCTTTTCTCGGTCAGCCTCGACTTCTTAGGTGGGAAAAAGAACTGGGGAGGCTGGGTGTTCAATAGCTCTCTCCTGGACGATCCCAGTTTTATGCAGAAAATGGAAAGGTTATGTGACTGTTTCGACACTGAAATTGAAGTATATGATTCTCTAATAGATTGGTGGGGTGAAGGCCCGGATAAAAAAACTGGCCATTGGCCACAGCAAGCGGAGGAGGTGGGAGCAGGCTGCACACGCGGTGCGTGACCGCCTCCAAGTGCTGGCTGTGGCATCTCTGGCGGGCCCCGTGGACCCAGAGTATCTGGAGCTACAGGCTGAGCTCCGCATTTTACAGGAAAGTCGCGCTAAGGGTGCCATCCTCCCTGCCAAGGCTCAGTACGCAGTGGAGGGGGAGCGCTCAACCGCGTATTTCTATGGTCTGGAGAAGGCCAGGCAAGGTAAGTTGTACATAGACAGTCTGGTAGATGATACAGGTAGGTTAGTTGGTGACACAGGTAAGATTTTAGAGGTTGCATGCAAGTTTTATTCGGGTTTATTTGAGTTGCAGTCAAGTACTAGATGCGCTGGATGCGAGGCTTTGTGTGATGAGCCCGTCTCATTAAATGAAGTTTTTGCGGCCATCAAGGGGCTCAATAAATGTAAGAGTCCCGGAGAGGACGGCCTGACCACTGAGTTCTACCGGGCGTTTGCTCACCGGCTGGTGCCTATTCTCCACACGTTGTTTCACGATATCGAGAGGGAGGGGAGGTGCCCGCTCTCCTTCACTCTTGGTATCGTGACTCTAGTCTTTAAGAAAGGTGCTCGGGAGAGCCTGGCCAACTACAGGCCTATAAGTCTCCTCAACACCGACTACAAAATCCTATCTCGCATTCTGACAGGTAGGTTAAAGCGTGTCATAGGTAAGATAGTCACAGACATGCAGGCGTATGGAATCCCGGGGCGTGACATCTCGGACACAATACTTTCTTTAAAGTACTTGTTGGGGGAGATGCACGCCACGGGTGGCATTCACGTCTCCGCGTCCCTGTGGCAGCTGGGGCTGACATGCTCTCCGACCCTCCCAAGAGGAGGGAGAGCATGTTCAGTGGAGTTTTGGAGAGAGTGGGGATTAAACAGGTAAGACAGCTTTTAGATGTTTCAGGCAGGTTTGACATAGAGGAAATCAGGGGTAGGTTTATGAGGGCTAGGGTTGGGTTTAGAAGAGCTGAAATTCTCAGAAAGGCAAGTACAATCCAGTCTTCTGTCCTGGCGAAGTGGGGTGTCCTCTTTGAGAAAGGCCCCCCTGACCCGGGCAAAGTAAATGAGGAAGAAGAAGGTAAGTGTTCTCTGGATTTTGTTATTGTATGGGGGGAGAGGGTGTCGAGGCTGACGGAGACGAGAACGCACGCCTTCTACCGACTGTTGGTGGCCGGGGCCACCAACAGAACACTGCAGAACACAGGTGGTCACAGACATTTCCCACGCATGACACTGCATACATCTGGGCCCACATATATAACTGATACACTCCTCAAGTCAGTAATTTTGACTTTAAATTGAGACAGAGGATCATCTACACCTGCACCAGATTGCACGCAATACACCCTGACAGGTACGGCTGTGACTGTCTGGTATGGGGTGAGGTGCCTGAAGACTTCCTCCATCTGGCCGCCCGGTGTCCTGTCCTGCGGCGGTTCTGGACCCAGCTGCTGGACCTTCTCGCTCGGAGGCTGGCATTGAGGCTCCCACCACCAGCAGCCCCAGCAGCTCTGGTTCTGCCTCTTTGGACCTGTCCAGCAGCGACAGGTATTCCATTTTCGTGGCACGGAACCACCACCTCCATGACGGCCGCGCAGCAGAGCAGTGGCCCCTCTTCACAGCACTCCTTAGCGCCCACATTCACCATCTCCACTCCGCAAGAGAAACGGAGTTTCGCAACACCTTCACCCCAGACAATACACTTTTCTCCATCTCCTGAACGGTTCCCTCAGTTGGACTTCTGACCCCTACCCTCCTCCGCTGTTCCCTCAGGACCCTGTCATCTGGACCCTCCCTGGACACTACATCACACTTGTTTTCCCCCAGACCCCCTTTCTTTACCTGAGATAATCCCTTTGGACCTCTTCACTCCTCCTGTTTTTCTTTCTCAGCCCCCCTTGTATTTCCCCCAGGTACCTTCAAGTCCCTTAGCCCTTGTACCCAGCAGTGTTTGTTCCCGTGCCCACATCCTTCAATGTGTCTTCTGAGTACTTTGTGAATGTTATTGTGGTTATAAAACATGTAACTTTAATAATAAATAAATTTTAAAAAGCTCCCGTTTCTGTATCTGCTGCGCTCCGCGCGCCGAACCCTTTTCAATTCCCCATAACCCCTCTGTTCTGCCGTGACTAAGGCTGCACACTTAAAAGCGCCAGTTTTGCCCATCCAAATCACTAAACCTGATCGTTCACTCACTCGCGTGGCCGCCTTCTCCCTCCTCCCGTGGTGTGATCTGGTGTGATCTGGCAGACCCGTGGGTCATGTGAGCCATGAGTAATTTGCGCGGGCAATTATTTCGGGCAATTATTTGTATTCTTTGTAGGCTATATTTGAAGCTATGTATATTATTTATTGACGTTGCAGGAAAGCTACTGCACGTGCTCACCAGGAATATTCGCCATTTAATAGTGGAATGGTGTAAATGAGCTTTCGAATGAATGTTATGTAATGTGGGAGGGGGAATGGGGGTATATAAGTAACTCTGCAGGTCTGCCAGCAGTCTTGTCTTGTGTGCACGGAGAGAAAGACAGCGAGCCAAAGACTGAAAAACTTAAAGACTTAAAGGGGAAGTCTGCAGTCTTTTCACTGTACCACTATAAATCGCACGTTTGACACCTTTTTTGCACTGTGGGAGAGCACAATAAACCACCTAAAAAATGTATTAAAATGCGATGAATTAGATTAATTAATTACAAATCCTGTAATTAATTCGATTTTTTTTATCGTCTGACATATATATATATATATATATATATATATATATATATATATATACACACACACACACACTATATTGCCAAAAGTTTTCACTCATCCAAATAATGGAAATTGTGTGTTCCAATCACTTCCATGGCCACAGGTGTATAAAACCAAGCACCTAGTCATGCCTGACAGTCAGCTCTCAGTAGCATTATAACAATGTGGAAGCGATTGAGAACAGCAGTAACTCAGCCCCGAAGTGGTAGGCCACGTAAACTGACGGGGCGGGGTCAGGGGATGCTGTGGCGCATAGTGTCCAGAGGTCACCAACTTTCTGCAGATTCAATCGCTACGGACCTCCAAACTTCACGTGGCCTTCAGATTAGCTCAAGAAGTGCAGTGGTGTAAGGCACGCCGCCACTGGACTCTCAGTGGAGACATGTTCTCATGTTCTCTGGAGTGACAAATCATGCTTCTCCATCTGGCAATCAGATGGATGAGTCTGGGTTTGGCAGTTGCCAGGAGAACAGTACTTGTCTGACTGCATTGTGCCAAGTGTAAAGTTTGGTGGAGGGGGATTATGGTGTAGGGTTGTTTTTCAGGAGATGGGCTTGGCCCGTTAGTTCCAGTGAAAGGAACTCTGAATGCTTCAGCATACCAAGAGATTTTGGACAATTTCATGCTCACAACTTTGTGGAAACAGCTTGGAGGTGGCCCCTTCCTCTTCCAGCATGACTGTGCACCAGTGCACAAAGCAAGGTCCATAAAGACATGGATGAGACTTTGATGTGGATGAACAGGACTGACCTGCACAGAGTCCTGACCTCAACCTGATAGAACACCTTTGGGATGAATTAGAGTGGAGACTGAGAGCCAGGCCTTCTCGTCCAACATCAATGTGTGACCCCACAAATGCGCTTCGGGAAGAGAGGTCAAAAATTCCCATAAACACTCCTAAACCTTGTGGACAGCCTTCCCAGAAGAGTTGAAGCTGTTATAACTGCAAAGGGTGGACCAATGTCATATTAAACCCTATGGATTAAGAATGGGATGTCACTTAAATTCATATGCGAGTCAAGGCAGGTGAGCGAATACTTTTGGCAATATAGTGTATATATATATATATATATATGTTCCTAGTTCCTAGTAAACTCCTCCAATTTGGGGATTACAGTCCCAAGTGCTCCGATCACCACGGGCACCACTGATGCCTTCACCTTCCAGGCCTTCTCTAGCTCTTCCTTGAGCCCCTGGTATTTCTCTAGTTTCTCGTGTTCCTTTTTCCTGATTTTACCATTGCTTGGTATTGTGATGTCCACCACCACGGCTCTGTTCTGTTGCTTATCCACCACCACCACTATGTCTGGTTGGTTCGCCATCACCATTCTGTCAGTCTGTATCTAGAAGTCCCACAGGATCTTGGCTCGGTCATTCTCCGCAACCTTCGGAGGTGTTTCCCAGCTTGATCTTGGGGTCTCCAGCCCGTACTCTGCACAGATGTTTTCTACACTATGCCCACCACTTGGTTGTATTGCTCCATGTATGCTTTCCCAGCCAGCATCTTACACCCTACAGTTATGTGCTGGACTGACTCAGGAGCCTCTTTGCACAGCCTACACCTTGGGTCTTGTCTGGTGTGGCAGATCTAGGCATCTATTGCCCAGGTGCTCAAGGCCTGCTCCTATGCAGCCAGAATGGGGCATCTGTGCTGTCCTTCAGCCATTGGTAGGATTTGTTGATATCAGCCACTTCAGTTATGTTTCGGTGGTACGCCCCATGTAGGGGTTTGTCCTGCCATGATGGTCCCTCCAGCACCTCTTCCTCTGCACTCCACTGTCTGAGGCATTCCCTGAGCACATCATCTGTTGGGGCCTTGTCCTTGATGTACTTATGGATTTTGGATTTCATCTTGGACAGTGGTTCACTAGTCCTTGGCCTCCTTCCTTCTGGCTCGTGTACAGTCTCAGGGTGCTGGATTTGGGATGGAACCCTCCATGCATGGTCAAGAGCTTTCGTGTCTTAATGTCTGTGGTCGGATTCCTGCAGGGTATCTGATCAATGGCAGGACGTAGCTGTTTATTTCCTGTGCCTTGTTCTTGCCATTGAGTTGGCTTCTTAGGACTTGCCTTACTCGTTGCAGGTATTTGGCCGTAGCTGCTTTCCTTGTTGCCTCTTCAAGGTTGCCATTTGCTTGTGTCGAATCTCGATTCACAGGCTACGAGTCGATTCAGGGACGATTCATAAAACAATCCGGTACGATTCCATTCGATTCGATCCGGTTCGGTTAATTTCGATTCAATACAAATTGACAAATTTACTCCTGTACTAGAACTAAGTGTAATTGCACATCAACAATAGTAGTTGGCAGTGGCGCTCTCATTGTTGCTCTGGGGCAGGGGTCGGCAACCTTAAATACGCGATATACGCACAGAACAGACTCACCATCAGCAGAACATCCTCGTATATATATCCTCGAAAAAATACGTATATTTCACTGTGTCGTGTCCTTTAGTCCAACAGAAGCTAACGCATCAGCGGGTTTTTGTTTTTTTTTGTTTTTTCAGAGCTTTTAGTTTATGCAAATAAGCCATGCGGTTTTAAGTTTTGTTTCTGTAAAACATAAACAAATGTGCGCAAAGCTGCATTAAAAACACATTAATATTTGAGTCCTCAGTGCAAAAAGACAGTCTTTGCAGTGCAGTGCAGTCTTTGTTGGAAGTTTCTTTCTTTTTTTGTTTTTAATGTTAATAAAAGGATACAATGTTATGCAGAGGTGTATCAATAATTTTCTAGACAAATAATAGAAGAAGAAGAAGAACAAGAAGAAGAAGAAGAAGAAGAACAAGAAGAAGAAGAAGAAGAAGAAGAAGAAGAAGAAGAAGAAGAAGAAGAAGACACCCTTTATTCATCCCCGTAGGGAAATTATTTCTCTGCATTTGACCCATCCTTCAGGAGCAGTGGGCAGCTCATCTTTCAGGCGCCCGGGGGACCTATCTCCATGATCTTATTGCTCGGCTTGGTCAGGACCTCAGCTGGAGGATTTTACCTGGAGCATGTTTTGGGTTGATGGGGGAAACCGGAGTGCCCGGAGGAAACCCATCCAGACACGGGGTGAACATGCAAACTCCACACAGATAGGCTTGGGTGACCTAGGGGGGCGTCACAGAAAATAATTGAGAAGCACTGATTTAGTGTCCAACAGACAATACACCAGGCCTACTGAACAACTGGCAATCCGGTTTGCAATACATTACAATACATTCCTTTCCTCAAGCAACAAAAAATAATAAGGTTAGATATCAAAAATAAAAAAGACAAAGCAAGCAAGTTGCCTATTAAAGGCAAAAATCAGAAGGATTAGTGCTTCAGTCACTCATATGAGTTTCAGGAACTGTAAAAGTGTAACATATCACTGACAAGAAGATAGATATTACTAGGCAGTTATAGAAAACACTAGCATGTTAAATCCAACATGTCTTTTTTATGACTGTAATTAAATTTTCTTAACAAAAAAGAAAATCAGAGAAAGCTCTTAACACTGAATAACTAATATTTTCTCTCCATCTCATAACATTACCTCAGTCTCCTTTGAGACAAAACTCGTGTGAAGTACATTTCTATACACACAAATCATATGTATCTAAATACAGAAATGCACCAATTCTGATTATACATTGTATTTTCACACAAAAGTAAATTAGCCAAGTCAATTTTAGCCCAAATCAAATATACATTGGCAATACAAATCCACTAACCGTGATAATAAAAAACGCTAGTATCATACAATTGTTATGGTCTATAGCTGCTCTGCAGACTACTGAGCTCAGTGAAACATCAGACCGAAAGTGAAAGTTTTATCAACGCGACACAACACTGGCACAAAAGTTAACCACGCATATGAACCATGTTCATAAATCAGACCCTCCAGGAATTCGCGATGTTGCGATTTGCAACTTCAACGCAACTTCAGCCAATCCCCGCGAATTCAGGGCGGTGTTGCAATTTTGACCAATCACCGCAACTTTTCCGCAATTTTTACTAATTTTGACCAATCATCGACGACGTATTGAACGCCGACCAACTTCCTTCTGTGTAGGAGACATAACTGAGATGAGGTGCACGGTGTGTTTGTGTGTGTGTGTGCGGCAGAGGCGGTGGGTCACGTGAGTGTGGGTGTGTGCACGTACGGAAGTGTGTGCGTGTAAAAGCGTGCGTTCACCTGTCACACAGAGGAGAGAGTCAGGGTTGGGGTGTAGCCGTATTTTTTGTTGAACGCAAACCATTCATTCATCTTTCACGTTAATCTGTTCATCCTGCTGGTTTTATGAGTTCCATTTCATCCTGCTGCGCTGTCATAGCTGTGTGCGCTCTTTTTGTAATAAATGCACAAAACGCATATCTGGATCTCAGCGTATCTGTCACCATAGCCTCCTCTTTGCGCGTCACAAATCTGCGAGCCATAGGACCCAACCTCATATTCTCGGCGGCTAAAAGGTTTGAGTTTGCTTCCGCATACAGCCCGCGCCGCTTGCATGATTGACCAGCCAATAAGCTTCAACCCCAGGTAAGTGAACCACCCACATACTAACCCGTGGTTTAACGAACGCAAACACACACAGGGCGACTTCTGCGCCATGAGAGAGACCACTCAGGAGCTAGCAAACTGATTCTTGGCTGTAAATCCGGTGCATCGGACCTTTTGTAGAGTATTTGGACTGATCCGGACTCCGTTGATTGGTACACTCGAATCGCAGAGGTCACAGACCGATAACCGATCCAAATCGGTTCATCTTTACACCATTTATATATATATTTATATATTCATATATTTATATATTTATTTATTTATTTATTTATTTATTTATTTATTTATTTATTTATTTATTTATTATAATTTATTATTAATTATATATGTTTTACCTTGATCAACATAACAAAAAAAACTGAATTAACTTTGGATTTGTAGGCCTTACAAAACAATTATACAACATGACAAACTGTTTCCTATTGTATTTTCTGGATCAGGGGTCTCATTTATAAAGTATGCGTATGTACAAAAATGTTATGTGTATGACTTTCCACATTAAGTTTGTGATCTATAAAAAGACTGCTTAACATAAAAATGAGTGCTCCAGTCCAAACAGTCAGAACTTTGTGTATCATTGCTCTCAGAGATGAGACAGAAGGCATCTGAGCTCACAGAGAAGTGAGCAAGTTTCAAGGAAGTTTATTGTTTTGTTTTTTTTTGTCTGTATGCACACTTTTAGTAAAAATTCTAAGTATAGTTTTATAAATGAAACCCCAGGGCTGTCTATTTTTCATAAATGATATAAAAACGTAGACAAAGCAGAGATCCATAGATTGGTGGTCCAAACTTCAAATGGCTGCACTTAACACAAAATTTACTGAGCCACCAGACCTTTCTTCAGAATCTCAATCGGACACAATAGGGTTTATAAAGGCAGATTTGTTTTATGCAAGTAAAAAGTAATGTTAAAAAAAAGAAGAAACACACACACACAGACCACAAGCAAGTGAATACAAATCTCTAACAACCCAATTCAAGTAAGAGCAGTTTAACCTTAAAGATGCACTGCGCAATTTTTCTGGAGGAGGGTAGGGTCCGTCACCTGCTTCTCTCCATGGAGTTATTGTTTTGCCTTGAATGTTCCATGGTATGTCATAATATAGTAATTTTCTCTGTGAATAGCATTACATTTCCACAGATCTGACCTGTAATGTAGACTACAGGTGTTTCTTTTAAGATAGATAGGTTTAATCTCTACCGTGGAACATTCAAGACAATGCAATAACATCTCCAATAAGACAAGCAGGTGATGGACCCTCCACCAGAAAACTTGTACAATGCACCTTTAAGTATCTCTCACATTAAGCAATCTAACACAAAGAGGGCCAAGGTTACTGCACCTTCTCCTTCTTTCACAGCCCACAGGCAATAGACAGAAACATAAGGGAAATGGGAAGGCAGAGCTATCTTCCCAGAGGAATTTGATTTTCAAATAGATATCAGCCCATATATGATTCCCTCTTTTCTTTGGCCCGCCTGTAACTGGGTGTAATTTGGAGTGTGTAATGAAGGGAAAGGGGTTATGGGTTAATCTCATTGACCTGTGCACTCTAGGGACTAGAGGTTAATGCTATAGGAGATAGGCACTAGCTACGGAGCAGAAGAGGAAAAGTGGGACTGTTTAGTTAGCATTACTACAGTGACTATATCTATATTCAAACTTTAATGATCTTGAGTTACTAATGGAATAGGTGTTTAGGGGTCAATGTTAGGGATTACACTATTTTTATACACTGATGAGTCTGTGCATATTTGAAATCTTAAGTTGTAAGGAATTTATGTATTTATTTATTTATGTATTTTTACATACAACAGATATTTAAGGTCCAGTTCCCCAGACACATTCACATTTTCTTTCACTGTCTTAGTTTGGAGTTTGCATATTTTTTTCTGTGTCTGGGTGGGTTTCCTCCAAGGCACTCCGGTTTCCCCCATCAACCCAAAGCAGGCACAATAGGCAAAATCCTGCAGGTAAGGTCGTCTTCAACAAGAAAACTAGTCTTGGTCAAGATGTGGAGATGGATTTGTCCCCATTGCTCTTGTCCCAGGTTGTCCCAGTGGCATTGGAAGCTGATCAAATGCAGAGGATGAGTTTCCTCACATTTTTGTATAAATCACAATTTTCAGACCAAAGTGGTGCACAAGTTGACAAACGTGTGGACTGCTTACTTGTGCAAGTGCCATGCAGTCTATCCACACCACTGCAGAGAATGAAAGATAAAGTTTACTCTTAAAAGTAACAGTTACAGTTTGGAGAATAAACTAAAGTCACCATTACAGAGTCTTGAATGTAACAATCAGTTGTAAATATGACAATGCCAACGTAATAAATGAGAGGTTTAGAGGCTAGGGCCAAAAAGTGAAGAGAGAAGTTGTGCAGATGAGTCAGACTGCAAAGCAGAGATTCTGACCCAGGTGCACCGCCCCAGTGCCCTCAAAGCACAATGCTTAATGTTCTTTTAATCGTATCACTCCTGTCTCCATCTGCCTCTCATGTTTCACGTCCTGGAGAGAAGTGTCCCTTTCACAGTCTATGACATTAGCGGGAAGAGCCGGTGTGGGTTTCACTGTCCTTAAGACATTAAAGTCAGCCTTTGTCTCCGGCAGAGTGGAATGCCCGGTGCCCGCTGTGCCATGACTCATCTTAAAGGGGCACATGGACTTGTTAGGGGGACATTAAATATGTTTAGTCCAGATGGAGCCTGTGTTTGAGCTGAGGTCTGGGTGGTTAGTCCTGTCCCTGAGAGATGATAACCGCCTAAGCTCCTTCACCACTGACTTTGTAACTCTATCTGTCCTTAACCTCCCAAAGAAATAAATAAAAGCGCTACTGCTACTCCCTCCACATAAAGAGAAGGCATGCCTCACATAATCGTTTGAGACCAGGACAAACTTGGCCCATTGATATCTGTGTATTTATTACGCCTATGGCAATATAAGGCCGAGCCGAGTGAGATATCAGCTTACCCAGAGAGCTGTGAGAGCCCGTTTAAGATAAAGGATATTTAATATCCAGTGCACGGATCGGCGGGGGCCTAAGCCTCTAATAGCACTTGGGGTTTGTGAGCAGGTAATGCCTTCATCTTTGTCTAAACACACTTTTATGGACTTTAACTGTAATGATATAAAGGGAGAGGGGGTCACAGATAAATGTAGCGTAATGGCTCAAAGCCTGAGATTAGCCATGTATCCTGTCTGGGGGATAATGCTTCAAGGCAGTTCCTCCAAAAGGTGTTATCTGGAGCTGAAGACAGACGAGCCGGGCGCGCACTAGCATACACATGCACACACACACACACACCACACACACTCTATATTAAATAATAACCTCAGCCTCCTCACTGTCTTTGCGGCGCCTTTCTTTTAACCACGTTTTGCATGTTGTCACATCGCGTTAGAATGAGCGGCACTGACGTGCACGCCAGCCTGTAATGAATGTGAGAAGCCCGTGCACATGTACATTATCGGGACAAACATTACCGAGGCCGCGCGTTGTATTCCGGGACACATTACCTTCTCTTATTTGGTGTCTAAATGATAATGAGCATTCAAATGATAGCCTATATCATTTACATGTGAACGTGAATTAAAACAGAGCAGAGGGGACAGTGTACGTGAACGCGCCCCAACTCAAGGAGCACTCCAAGGCCATTTAGAGAGCGCTTCCTCCGATCAATCAGGTGGCCTCTGGTTCCATTAAAGTGGAGGAGAAATCAAACAAAAGCACCATAGTTTTGTGAGCACACACTGCCAGTGTGGGGAGAAGAATAGTGTTGTTGTCCTAATTATGCGGCAGGCCCATGTATTATTTACCCATTCAACATACATCAGCGGGCCGGGATATGAGTAAAATAATTCATGACAAGATCCTTCTCCTTTTCTCCTCTCTCTGTCCTCCATTCTGGGCGGCCCCCTCCTCTCCGTTTAAATCAAACTTCAATAAAACGCAGCACCCCTATTCATTTTGCATGAGGCCCTTCTGAAAAACATCCAGGACGGAGAGCTCGGTTATTCAAAAATTCTTCAGACAGCACAGGGTCAAAACAACAAAACAAAAATGGACCCTAAAACTCCGTAACTCACCTTGGGCTACAACGCGGACACCGAATACACACTTTAATGGAGAAAGTTAGTTGGATAAAAACACTGGAAGCACTAAAACCTTGATTTTACAAAGCAGAAAAGTGCCTTCTCAGTATACGTCAGGTGATTTTGAAATGTCTGGATGATTTGTAAGTTCCGTGACCTCCTCATGGCCCTTGCGTTGATAATGTATCTAAGGACTTGATTAGATTTGTGGAGTCAAGAGGCAACGCTGCACCTGCTAAACTTATTCACTCTGTATATGTACCATACAATGGCATAATACAGTAACAAAAATGACAAGAAGCTTCAGTGACCTTTAAGCCTGCCAAATGCATTAAAGGGATAGTGCGTTGTTTTTTTTGTTTTTTTAATGTTAATCTGTATGGTTTCCTTCTAAAAGTTACGTGTGTTGACACCGGCTTAGCTCTGACAGTCTCAGCTGATCCCGGTTCGGCTCGCTTTCTGGAGTCCACGTAAGTAGGTCCGGTAACTTCCCTGGAACATGAAATAAAGCCAGTTTTTCTTCTCAAAACAAAACATTTGTTTTGTTTTGACGCTCCTCGAGATACGAACATTCGATTTACGAACATTCAGAGTTACGAACAGGGTCGAAAAAAAAAAAAAGTTAAATGTTTGAGTTTTTGTATTTAGCGCCTATTCCGACTTCCGGGTACAGTACGTAGTGCGTATTTCCGCCGCTGACGCACAGGCAGGGCGCTGCGCAGCATCCCCCAAGCGTCACGCCCACTCAGTAGAAGTGTTCGCTCTCAGCTGAGAGAGAGAGAGAGCGCGAGTGAGCCAGCCAGCGAGAGCGCGCGTGTGTGTGAATTCAACTGAGTGGGCTTACTACGGTGTTACTACGGTGCGGTGTTATGAACTTTGTTGTTTTTCTTGCATGCGTACAGTAATCCAATATGGTTGGTGAAAAGCGAAAAGCTTCTAGTGAAGCTTCTGTGAAAAAGCGGCAAGCCATCTCATTTGAAAAGAAGGTGGCGATAATAAAGAAACTTGATGCTGGTGAGATGATGGTGAATGTGGCACGCACGTACAACGTGAATCGTTCGACAATTGGTACGATATATAAACAAAAGGACCGCATTATGGAGCATGTGAAAAGTGCAGCGGGTATGCAATCCACCACCATAAGCAAGAAGAGAGTGAAACTCATGGAAGAGATGGAGAAACTTCTTGGTATTTGGCTTTCCCCAAGAGCTCAAGGAAAATAGGAGGTAAATAGGCTACACACACATACATTCACACACGCGCGCTCTCGCTGGCTAGCTCACTCGCGCTCTCTCTCTCAGCTGACTGCGTGTCCCTCTCTTCTTTTTATCTCATCAGTTTTCCATATTTTTAAAACGCATATTAGTATTATTTAGTGTTATTTATTAGTGTTATTGTGTTATTAGTGATATTAGTGTTATTTAAATGCAGTACAAATCCATATAGATAACTTATACAAGCCTTAAACATGTAATAAGAACTTACGAACAAATTCAACTAACGAACGGGTGTCCGGAACGTAACTCGTTCGTAGGTTGAGGAGCGTCTGTATTTGCGTCCAAAACAGTTGTCCACGAAACATCCAGCAGCGTTTTTCGCATTCGCGTATTGTCTCTCTCCACTCGTATCACTACGCCCATGTTAACTCTATCAGCCTGTTCACCTTCAGCGGATGTCTACGCCGAAGTTTACAAGTGAACAGGCTGAACCGGGATCAGCTGAGAGTGTCAGAGGTAAGCCGGTGTCAACACACGTAACTTTTAGAAGGAAACCCATACAGATTAACATAAACAGGGATGAAAGTGGCCAATCGTGAAAAAAGCGGAAAGTCACAATTCGGATTTCTATATGCTATATGTTAGCAATAAAGTAAAACTGTACATAAAAGTACAAAAAAAACACATTTTATTAACAGGTAGGCCTACTAGTAGTACATATTGGATTTGTTTTTGCTTTGCACTTTGTCTTATCAGAGCGCATTGAGGAGGAGCTTATGCACGCTAAAAGGCGCAGGTGAAAAAGCGAGGAGCGACGCGTTAAGTGAGGCACGGGCAGGTAGGATGAGGTATATAGGATGTTTTATAAAGTTTAACCTGTGTACACGCAATGGTACACGCTGTTACGAGAGCTGTGCTCACTCGCTCGGTCCGTGGCTCCAGACACGGGCTCGCGCAGCCCGCAGTTTAATACGAAGTTTAATACGAGATACACGTACTTTTGTTCTGAATACGGGACGATTCTGTTTTTCAGGGTACGGTTGGCGACCCTAAACACAACTATACATATATATACACCCAAAATCTTTCTCAACGAATTTGCACAGATATTAAAAAAAAAAAAAAAAATTACCCCACGGCTGAAAAAAAAGCGGAGATCCGCTAAAAAACGGAACTCTTTCATCCCTGCATAAAAAAACAACAACGCTCTATCCCTTTAATTCAACTAAAATAAAGCATATATTTTAAAGGTGCACTGTGTATGTAACTTGTCTGGTGGAAGGTCCATCATCTGCTTGTCTCCACGGAGATGTGCCTAGAATGTTCCGCAGTATGGCCTTAAACATAAGATTCTCCATGGAGAGGCGACCCCACTCACAGTAAGCAAGATATTTTTGAGCAAAAAGTTAGTTTAATGCCATACTGTTTCAACCAAATATTAACATCTCCATGGAGACAAACAGGTTGCAGACCCTCTCCAGAAAAGTTACACAGTGCACCTTTAAGTAGTCTTCATACAAAATTAGCAAATAATGCAATTTCCATCTCTTCTGAGGTCCCATAGATCCCATTCACTTTTTTTTCAACCTGTATTTGTATTTCAACCTGTATTATTATAGTTTTAAAGAGCCCATATTACTATTTTGTGATTGATGTTATAATGTTGTTTCTTCATCAAAAACATACCTGGAGTTGTGTTTTGTTTCATTTATACAAAACAAACGCATATTCAGACAGAGTTGTTTTTTCAAATGGAAAAGACTCGACCTTGTGATGTCATGAAGTAATACTGGAAGTGCTCCATTGTGTTTTCAGACTCCATAAATCTGCACCGGAATTGTCAATATCTACTAAACAAAAGGTAAAAAAGTACTTATTAACTTGACAATTGCTGCTTCATGAACAGAGCATTTTGAGCTTTGGAGATGTAGACAGATTAATAATGCAGGTTTACTCAAATCTGTGAATGAAACAAAATACAACTCCAATCCCTTGATGAGGTACCATCATTATAACATGACTCAGAGTGCACAATAATCTTTTTTATGCAATAGGACCTTTAAATATTTGTTTTAAATGTACGTCAACTGTTTGTCTCCATGGAGTTATCATGGCTTTGTTGAGAATGTTTCTCAGTATGGCATTAAACTTTCTTACATTTATTCTATTACATGTGTAACTCAAACATGGATTGCTGGTACCATCACTAGCTTCTGCATGATGCCAATCCCTCAGGGTTATTCACCGGCAGTGCGTGCTGCAGCTCTGGGAACCCATCTCCAGATCTTGAGCTTGTTTTGGGTTGATGGGAGAAACAAGATTGTCTGGATGAAACCCACCCAGACACAGGAAGAAACATGGAAACCACTCAGAAAGGTTCAGCGTGTCTGAGAGTCAAACCCAGAACCTTCTTGCTGAAGAGATGAGTAGGATGGCCCACCGGCAAAATTACAGTGTGTTTCTCAAACTCAACAGTCAAAGCTCCTCTATTATTTCAGGTCAAATAAGGTACGGTATATATTTTGTTCTGAATGTTACGAGACTTTTTATGAGGAGATGTCTTCTGCTTTGTAAGACACGTGCTACAAATTAGCAAGTTTGGATGTAGGTATTTTACGCTCTATGGGCCAATTCCAGACCTTTTTGGATTCAAACACAATATAGAAAGAACTAGCTAGTCAGGCAAAGCAACTGCAATATCAGAAGTCTCAGTATTATAACCTTTTCTTATCATTTTTTCAAGTTTAAATCTAGTTCTCAAATGGACACTGTCTCACTATCACTGTAAACAGGATCTTGTGAAAGAAGACAATAATGACTCTTTGAAACACAAAAAGGTTCAAAATATCTTCTTTAGCAGCCTAATAATACTGCAATGAATACTGGACTGTTAATACTATTATCATTTCACAGAGATGGATTTGGACTTTCCACTCAACACGCTTGTGTGAACACTGCTCTCACGCCTGTTTAAGACTCATCCTTGTTGATTTATACGACTCCACACAGACACATTCTTACTGTATGTCTGTACCACCTTTGGCTAATGACACATGCAATAAAGTATTTCTAAAGGACGTAGCCATCTATCATGTCATGCGGGCTCCAAAACAGGCTAGCTAAAAGCATGCTAACACTGCCCCCCCCACGCACACATACACACACACCCTCCTGCACACAGGCCAAAGACACAGGGAGGAGAGGGGCGAGGTAACAAAATTTATATCATATTACACTCTGAAATGTGACCTGCTAATGACATCAGGGAAATTCAATCAAGTCCTTGCCTCAGTATTACTTAAGGTAAACCATGCAGTGTCCTTCCTGCTGATGTGAAATGAGAAAATTCAATAGCACGGTTGTTTTTTCGTATGGCTTGACTGGACGTAGGTTTGATTTAGAGTGACGCGGGCACAGTGTGGGTTTCCCTTTGGAAAAGCAACAAAATAGTGTGCAGTGCCAGCATTAGAATCTGTAACAAATGAATGGTAAGGGTAACATATTTAGAGTTACTTCTGAAATATTTTAGTAATTGTAGTTGTAAGGTTTAAAATGTAAAATTTATAGTATGGGGTTTTATCAGGGCAGTGTGTGTCATTTGAAATTTCACTGGAGACAGAACATACTCTTTTGTCACACATTTTTGACAATTTCTGATCAGAAAGCTGCAAATATACCCAGTCTGAACTAAAACAGACAAAAATGGACAATAATCTGTAGACAATGTTATTTAAATACCATACACGGTTTAGTAGAAAAAAGTTGATCAAAGCAACTAAAATCATGTACAATAGGCAGCATCATCCAACAAAAGTGGTCCTGAACAAGCCTGGCACATGATTATGGAGATGGGTCGCTGGGTGCTGCACAATTCCTGATAGGTTGCTCCAGGGTCATAGAAGAATGGGTCAAATGCAGAGGACAAGTTGTTGGGACTGGGACAATAAAGTGTGCCTTAGCCATAATCTAACCTTAGTTGATGAGTGAGAGTGAGTCATTGGTTGTCTCTCATTGAATTTCTCAACCCTATGTTTAATTAACAGTCACCCATTTGGCTGCCCATTGCTACAGCGTTTGTTCTACTCATACCCCCCAAAAGCAAATTAAAACATTTAAAAAAAACAACTGCTTGTCTCCCCGGAAAACTGTGCTTTAAGGATACAGCCCACAAAACCATTAAAGTAATAATAACTTTACTTTTTAGGCTTGACAAAGCCTCTGAAAACACTACAATGTAGTCATTATTCATTCACTCCATACTCAGCGATGGTAAGCTAACACTGTAGCCATATTTGCCCTGGGGCAGACTGATGGAAGCAAGGCCAACCACCATAAATCATTCAAGCATACACATCATTCATACTTGGCAAGATGGATGAAGTGTCTTGCATAAGAACACAACAACAGAACTTGCTCTGAGCAGGAATTGAACGTCTGACTTTCGGGTTTGTGGATTCACCTGCGATATTAAAGGTCCCATGGCATGAAATTTTCACTTTCTGAGGTTTTTGAACGTTAATGTGAGCTCCCCTACCCTGTTTAGCCCCCCATGGTTAAAAGTTGCGAAATGTCTAAACTGAGCATTTGCGATCCTTTTCTGCGTTTGAAAAAATCGGAGCTCAAACGGGCGATTTTGAACAAGGCACCTTATTGACGTCAGATCAAAAAAGAAATGCAAATGCAGTTCCACCCCCGTCTGTCTGTACTCAGCATCTCTGTAAATCACGCCCAGAGAGTTTGGACCGCAAATGCGCTAGGCAATGCGAAATGCATTTTTTTATTTGCCTGGAGGCACGTCCGAGTGTTTCTAGGCTCGGAAGTCCTTTATCTGAGCCTCTGGACCTTTGAACAGCAGTGGTTTGATTTTATTTTCTGTGGAAATGTGTTTATTTTTCAATGGAACGCTTCTAATCTCTTCTCCACGCAAAAACGCGGAAATGGATCAGAGAGCGCACAGCTGAGAGCTGAGAGGGGAGAGTTTGGCCACGCCCCCACCCTCTACTATAGGCCATCTCTTTTCTCCTCATTTGCAAGCAACAAGCAACAACGCCCATTATGGAGTGTTCAGAGAGAAAAATTACTCTTTCTCATCTTATCTCTGTTTCTCATGCACTGAGTGTTGATTTTGAAGAAGGATTCATTTACAGTATTAGGGAACCATTAAGGAGCCATATAAAAGCATCAAGAAGTACCATGTCATGGGATCTTTAAAAGAACTGGTTCTATATTGAACTTTGTGACCGTTTTTATATTATTGCAAAATGGCCAAAAATTACAAAATGACCTAAAATTGCATAAACCAGTTAAATTTTGCTCATCAGCTAAATTCTATTATAACATAACGCAACAAATTTTACAGCGCCTACACTGTAAAATTTGTTGTGTTAATGTGATGTGTTCTAATAAGAACACATCACAACACAACCAATTTTATTTCTTTTTGTTTTTATCTCCAAAAGTCTTTGAAAACATGCAGTATCACCAATCAATGATGAATTATACAAACTTACAGTCCCACACAAGTAAAGAAAACCACCATGTTTACTCGTGACAGCTGTTGTGATCAAACCTGTCCGATCTCCAGGAGGCTCACACTACCGTGAGGAAAGTTGAGTATTTTGTTTACCGTTTGTTGATTTGAGCTTGTTTGTCTTTTCCCTGTCCAGCTCTGAACAAGACGGAACTGCAGGGAGTTACAAAGCGTGCGTGTCTGCTAGCACGGAATGCATGTCGAGCTAACTGTTGAATCACATCACCAAGACGTACAAAATTTAAAAAAACAGTCCGGAATAATGAATATTCTTCACCTGTCTGCTCGTGTTGACTCCTCTTGTTTGGATTTCACAGTGGGGGGAAAAAATAAAAGCGTATATTTACTTTTAATTGAAAGGAAATTAAAGACCCATCCACATCCGTGTGTGACAAAGGCGGATCACGCGGCAGCCCAGTGTTGATAGCTTTTGTTTAAGATGGATTTCATAAAGAAAACCCCCCACTGATAATGATGGGGGGAGGGAAAAAATCTTGGACATTTCTTCAAATACAATTACCTCGGCATCACCTGATTCAATCAAAAGCATTTGCATTCTGTTTGCATGCAGTGTTCCGTGAACCGGTAAACAAGGGAGCCGGAATAAGCCTGATGTCTTTTCATGCTTACGGTTGCTCCTGTGTTGTTTGCTGCATTTTATTCTGAATATTTGAATACCTATGAATTGGAAAGGAAGTGTGGAAAAGTGTACATAGAGGTGAATAAGCAAGCGGAGTGTAGCATTAATGGCGCATTGTGTAACTTTTCTGGTGGAGGGCCTGTCAAATGCTTTTCTCCATGGTGATGTTATTGCTTTGTTTGGAAAGTTCTACAGTATGGTATTAAACTTTTCTAGTTAACTAGGTAACTACAAACATGACAAAAAGCTCACAGTACTTCAAACTTGTCCTGGTTTAATCCCAGGTTAGTCCTGATGTAGATTTGGTTTGGTCCTGTCCTAGTCCTGGTCTAGTCCAGATTTTGTTTAGGGGTTTAGTCCTATTTTAGTCCCAATTTTGATAAAGATGAAATCACTCAACTAAAATGACCGAAAAATAGGCTGTCAAGATATCATAATTTAACCCCAGACTAATCTATATTTCTCTCTTTGAAGCATGCATTCCGCTGGTGTTCTGATGTTTGGCCTGCATGTGCAAAGACAAGATGAATATTTGAGTGAGTGTGATCTGTGCTTAAGTATGTATCAAAGAAGACCAGCCCTACCAGGGGACGGAGCTGGCACTGAGACAGAAGTAGACTCTGCACCAGGCCATCACAGGCACACAGCAACAGGATATAGAGGATATAAAAAGGATAGTAATGAGCACAATGCCGTGTGCACTGCTAATCCCTGACCCTTATCTCTCTCGACATGAACTCATCATTTTAAGTCAAAGTAAGACATATTATAAAAGAACAATATTGATTAATTTTAGCTTTGTGTTCTCTGTATCATTTTGAGGGTGATATTTTATTTTGAATTGACATTATATTTTTCTTTTTAATTGTTAATTGCTATTGTAATGGTCTTAATTTCTCATCATTCTGAAATGCATGGTTGGAAAAGAAAATCATGTTGACTAAAACAAAAAGGATCTGTGGATAGGTGAAATTTTTTTTGGCAATAAAATGTATGTAATGAAATGAATGGTGGATAGTTTAATACCATACTGGAATATTTCAGGCAAACCAATGGCATGTCATGGAGAAAAGTATGATATTACGAGGTGGAACGGAGTGTTTTCCAAAATATGCAGGGTTTGTGTGAATGTGTGAATGAAACAAAACAAAACTCCCGGTATGTTTTTGCCGAGGAAACATTATAGCATAAAATAGCATCATATGGACCCTTCAAACAGCAGAGCAAATAAGAATTCACTTATTTATCATTGGAACCCTCCTCTCTGACAAACCCATTCTCATTGCTCACAAACTTTTAATTCTGCGTGTAGGTTTGTCATTTTTCTCTCCCCTCTCTCTGTATTATTCTAATTATCTCGTACATTTTCGTCACCCACCCACGCTGAACCTCCAAACCACTCGTCTCCATCGCGGCCCATACGGCTGCGCTCCGCAGAGGTCAGAGGTCACAGCCATCAGGAAGCACCATCACTCCCCTCCGTCCACGGTAATGATCGTATCCACACTGCACACGGCTGATGGAAGAGCTCAAGGCAGTACTTACATGAGGCGTGAGTGACCAGGTGACTCATGATTTAACACAAATTTAATGGTATAGGAGAATGCTGTATATGCTGTTCAGGGGTTATATTACTTATTCATGTTATGGGTGCCATTTTGAGGACTTTTGACAGAATTTTTATTTTATCATGTTATTATTAGTGCTGTCAGGCAGTTTAAAAAATGTATCGAATTAATTAGAGGATTTGTAATTGATTAATCAAATTAATCGCATTTTAAGAGTGTGTGAGAGAGAGAGTGAGAGAGATAGAAAGAGAGATTATGAGTGAGTGAGCGAGCACTCGAGTGAGCGAACGAACCCACTTTGCGATTGAGTTTGTCAGTTTTCATGTGGTCGCTTAGCTCATTCGTTTCCCAAATTCTGCGAGCGTGGTTTGGTGGATTGGTGAAGTGAGCTCACGCTCGCACTATCACCGGTAACGATGGATCTTGTCCGGACGTGTTTATCGTTCAAATGATCCGTCAGGCTGGAGCAGCTTCGATGATCAGAAAATTATTTTTGACAAAAGCTCCAAATCTCCATGTTCTTGTTGATAGTCCCGTCTTCGTTCTTTTTATAAATAAACTTGCTGTTCAAAGGCCCAAGCAACGATTTGCTCGCCACATCCCAAATTCAAAATGCGCGCGCATTGAATTGCAACTCATATTTAATTGTGTTTTAATTTTTATAACGCGTTAATTTGCAGTGTAATTAATTCATCTAATTAATCCGATAAACTGACAGCCCTAGTTATTATTTCAATCATTCTTAAACAGCAGTTCCAAACTTTTCAGGCCAGAACTCTCAAAATATATACAGGCAACTGACCCAAGCTGACCTTTAAAATTGAGTTCATTTTTGTTTATTTGAGTAGTTTATTGTGTTATTTGACCCAGTGTTAGTATTTTCATGTTTTATCTTCTCATGTCATCTCATCTCATCTCACAACCCCATGTCATACCCTAGGATCCCCCACATGCTCTAAAACACCCTTGGGTTACTATTCTGATCATAGCTTAGTTTAGATTGAAATAAAAGGATTATAGGTATGGGGTTCTTATCCTTTTCAGTCCTGAAACACTGGGAAAAAAACACTCGGGGAGAGGAGCAGAAGTGAAGAAAGTTTGAGGAAGTGTTTGATTAGGAAATCATCACAAAATTTACATATATAAAAGAATTACATTCAGATTTATACATTTAACAGTTTAGCCAAAACACAAATGATTCTCTACAATATTATACATTTGAAAACGCTCTCGTGCACAAGCGTGTGCACTTCCCCAGTGCAGCTTTGGGTCTCCCTGAGTCCGCGCTGTACTTTTTTGTCTCTAAGCACCGAGAGACAGAGTGACCCTAGTCTGCGCACGACACGAAGCCTACTGGTCGAACCTGACCCGAACTCAAAATATTCCCTGCATTTTTGTGTAATGGGGCGCTCTTGTA
The DNA here is from genome assembly GCA_036785185.1 of Paratrypauchen microcephalus. Taxonomy (NCBI): domain Eukaryota; kingdom Metazoa; phylum Chordata; class Actinopteri; order Gobiiformes; family Gobiidae; genus Paratrypauchen; species Paratrypauchen microcephalus. Next base: position 2,463,476 of record JAVJIX010000019.1, on the reverse strand, counting down.
GATGAAAGCTTGCTCTCTGTCTGTATAAAGAACACAATAATGCCTGTACCTGTCCCGACCAAGCCCCGTGCACTCACAGAGGTAAGACCCAGGCCCACGCACACAGGTAAGCAGAGTTTGGATGTTTCGTGTGGACTTTTATAACAGCGCCTGATATGTGTCTAATATGTTACTGAAGCATTCATCCCCTGGCCCCTGGAACCTCGCTCTTTTTGCTCTCCCTGGAAGGCACCTGAAGCTCTTGCATGCGATCATCACCCTCTCCTTTAACCATTAAGATCACCAGGTGCACTATCTATTGTATATGTACTGTATATGTAAATAGGCCCAGTCCCCACACATACAGGCATACTTTAAAATATAGATAGTGATAGGGATAAAACTCTTGAAACAGCGAGAAAACAATTATTATTATTAACAATTAATTATTATTATTAAATTAAGAGATGAGTCATTGTTGTCACTTTGACTTTTGTATTTATTTGTAAAACCTTATTTAAGCTTTTGACGTGACTGTGTGGGGAATCCCCCCATCCTTCTTTGTCCCTCGCGTGTCTCGGGCAAACCCACTGATTCTGCTCGTGTTTAGGTAAATCTTATTCACAAGTCACTTTGCATGCTTCTTTCATGGGGAAGTAGAGGTGTGGAGAGGGCGTAAGGTGACATGAGTTCATGTGCGCAGGTTCTAGCTGCAGGTGGCATCTATAAAGCACAGATTGTGTGGTGGAGTGCCCACGGAGGGTGTTTAAATTGGAGTTTGCGTGACACATGCCTCTGGTGGCCACTAGGAGTACGTACTAGGGAAATTCCTGGCAGTTCTTTATAAATGAGGCCCCTGCACTGTGGAGAAATAGTCCAGTTTGCACAAGGAATCATATTTTTCAGGGTATTTAACAGTAACACCTGTAATAAAATACATGAAAACCCATGCCCTCCTGTGGAAATATCAAGACAAGGCAATAACATAGTGCACATTTAAAGGTGCAGTGTGTAATTTCTCTGGTAGAGGGTCCGACCGTCAAATGCTTTTCTTACTGCTTTTTCTTGCTTTGTCTAGAATGTTTCACAGTATGCTATTAAACCTTTCTATCTTCATGGTGAGCAAACCAGACCAAGTTGCAGGCCAGATCTGTGGAGAGGCAATCCTGCTCACAGTGAAAATGTGTAAAAACCACCTGCAATTTAATAAATGCAAGGTAGTTTAAAGTTTAAAGTCATATTGTGGAACAGTCCAGGCATTTCCATAGAAACAAGCAGATGACGGACCCCCTAACCAAAAATTTACATCTCCTTTAACATCACCTAACATTACATCACCTTTAAGGATTGTTACTCTTTTACAATTTCACAACACCAAAACATGAAACATTTTGACATTATTTGTAGGGAAAAAAGCATGTAAAAAAAGACTTAGAATATGAGCTTAATATAGACCCCATTGCTGCTGATGTCTTCCTTACACTCTTATGTTAGCTTATTGGCTCTATCCACATACTACATTACATTACATATCGAAGAATATCAAACATGGGCCCTGGGGAACGAGCAGATGAGTTATGAGCATAAGAACACACACTTATATGAAACATGCAAATGAAAGAGGAGATTTTACGCCTGCTCTGCACCTACTGTATGAAAATCACATTATGCCAATGACGAGGAGCTACTTGTGGATATTTCAAACACACCTATGTATTCCCCTGTGCATTGTGACTGCTTATGTTCTGTACAATAACTGGCTCTTTTCAAGATCAGCTCCCTTAGGCATAAGAAGAATAAAAGGCAGAGGGTAGAGGGAGAGGGAACTAGTAATGGGGTTTAATTTCACTGACAAAGAAATACTCGTGGATGTTTCAAACTTAGACTTGTACTCCTTTGTGTTCTGTTTGTCAGCAAAATAAGACAATAACAAAATCTGTAGTGAATTATTTAAGTTAACAAAATTAATAGAAAACAAAAATGTGGTTGTTTGCTGCAGGTGTTCCAATCAGTGAGGACAGGTAGAGGGTGCTCATGGAAAAGGATCAAAACTTAAGACACAACAAAATCTAGGCACTCCAAAGAAGTAAAAGTTGCACGAGGAAAAGTATAGTTAAAAGGCCTTTAATTAAATGTCCAAAGCCAACATGTTTCGACCATGACTGGCCTTCATCAGGGCTTAGTTAAAAGAAAAATGTTTAAGCATGGGCATGACCTTTAAAAGAAATACACCAACCAATGGTAAGGACAGATGTTGATTAGAGATAGACAAGGCAGGTGCAAGAACATGCAGCCCAAGACACGGCACAAGCAAAATAATAATAATAATAATAATAATAATAATAATAATAATAATAATAATAATAATAATAATAATAATAAATTACAATACAATTCATGAAAAAAGTAAATACAACTTTTATTTTAAAAAACAAACAAAACAAAAAAAACATGTCCCCATTCAGACCAGGATGTTCATATGCTCTTATTTTATGAATCTAGCAAGCTCCTCTTTGATTCAATTTCTGAAGTCTATCTCCACCTCGCACCAGTGGTTTCACATGTTCAATACCTTCAGTGCAAAGCAGAGTGTCATTGCTATTATGAGTTTTCACAAAAATGTCGACCCAGGTTCTGGTTCTGTACTCTAATCGCATATTTGTGCTCGGCTAAGCAATCTCTCATGCACCTTTTAGTGCAGCCAATATAGAAAAATGAAATAATAGCTATGACTCTGCTTTTTTTTTGGTATTAATATTATTATTATTTTGCTTGTGCCATGTCTAGGCTTTTTAACTATACTATTTTCTGATTTATGTTATAATGTTGTTTCTTCATCAAAAACACAGCTGGAGTTTTGTTTTCTTGAGTTCTTCTGTCAAACATAAAACACTGAGAACACAGAGAGACACTGTTCCACCTTGTGATGTCATTTGGTAACAGAGGAAGTGCTTCACCGTTTTTTAAACTCCATACATTTTTACTATCTCTACTGGATAAATTCAGCTCTGGAACAGCCTCTACTGAAAGGTGTATCTGTTAACTTGAAAACTACAGCTTCATGACATCACAAAGTGGAACAGAGCATTTTGAGCTTTGGAGATGCAGATAGACTAAGGCTACGTTCACACGACAACGCTCCTGGATTTTTTTATTTTTTATTTTCATGCAGGTTGAAAGAAGTTTGCGTCCACACACGTGTCGGATCAGTAAATATTCGCGTCCAGACGAAAACAGAGCGCTGAGTGAAAACGATGTAATACATATGCCACACCGATATGTGGTGCTGTAAGAAGGAAACAGCCAGAGCCACCGGAAACGCAATACTACAAAGAGCGCATGCACATAAAGTCCTTTGTCTTCCGCAAACAAGCATTGCAGCATCATCATCTCAGATTTCTCCACTCTGGAGAAATCTGAGATGAACAAACTTCTCTGTTTCCACCAAAAAACGTTGTCATGTGGACGGGCCCTAAGGATTACTCAAACATGTGTGACTGCTGGCTGTGTGTCTGAGGGGAATGAGCTAGAGTACCGCTCGGTCATCAGAGGCTTTGTGGACTGGTGTGGGCGCAACCACCTGAGCCTGAACACCAGTAAGACAAAGGAGCTGGTGATCGACTTCAAGAGGAGACCACTACCTCATTCACCGGTGAACATCCAGGGGTAGGACATAGAGACTGTGGACAGTTTCAAGTACCTGGGTGTTCACCTCAGCAATAAACTGGACTGGTCCCATAACACCGACGCCCTGTACAAAAAGGGCCAAAGTCGCCTCCACCTCCTGAGGAAACTGAGGTCCTTTGGAGTGTGCAGGCCTCTGTTCAAGACTTTTTATGACTCTGTGGTGGCCTCTGCTCTCCTCTACGCTGTCGTCTGCTGGGCCCCGAGCAGCACAGAACGGGACAGAAAAAGACTCAACAAGCTGGTCAGGAGGGCCAGCTCTGTCCTGGGCTGTCCTCTGGACTCTGTAGAGGAGGTGGCTGAGAGGAGGGTGCTGATCAAATTGACATCCATCATGGACGACACCTCTCACCCTCTGCACCGGACTCTAGAGGAGGTGAGCAGCTCCTTCAGCAGCCGACTGAGGCACCCCCAGTGCAAGAAGGAGCGCTACCGCAGATCCTTCATCCCAACCGCCATCAGACTGTACAACTCCACTGTATTTAATTGACCCATTTCATTTGACCCATCCTTTTCAAGAGCAGTGAGCAGCCATCTTTTTTTTTTTTTTTTTCCCGGCGGGAAAGGGGAAAGTCAGTGACTTACCAGTTGAGCTAACCAGCCGGGACAATAGTCCAAACGTGCAATATCGTTTTTCAATACTCTACTAGTTACTGTTTCTTATTATTATTACTTGTATAACTCCACTGTATGGTCCTAACGTGCAATATCATTTTTCCAACATACAATATTGTTTTTCAATACCCTCCTTGTTACTGTTTATTATTATTACTTATTCTATTATTACTTATTTTATTATTATTACTTATCTTTATGCCATTCTTGCCTGCATGCACTTTTCTTTCTTGTTCAAACTGTCCCTACCTGGAGCTACTGTGACAAGTAAATTTCTCCTGTGTGAGATCAATAAAGTCTTATCTTATCTTATTCATTCATTCATTCATTCATCTTCTTCCGCTTTTCCATTTTTCTGGGTCGTGGGTGGAGCAGTCCAAGCAGTGTTCTGCTGCCCAGAACACAATGCGCCAGCCCCCATGAATCCTCCCGCGGGTGGTGGGTCCACAGGAGCACGGTTCACGTCACAACAGGCCTGTCAGCAGACACTGGGGACAAGGTGGGGTTAAGTGTCTTGTCCAAGGACACAACGGTAGCGCTCATCTGTGGGAGCTGGATCACATGCGGTCAACCCGTCAAGAGCGGGATTCGAACCGCCAACCCCTGGATCTGATCTTATCTTATCTTAAAACATAACTCAACTCTGGTGGGTAGACATCCAGACGGTGGGTGGAGCTGCATTTTTCGATGTGACGTAACATAATTGCCTTGTTCAGAATCGCCCGTTTGAGCTGTGTTTTTTTCAAACACAGAAAAGGACCGCAAATGCTCAGTTTAGACATTTCACAACGTTTAGCCATGGGGGGCCTAAACAGGGTAGGGGCGCTCACATTAACGTTAAAAAACCTCAGAAAGTGAAAATTTCATGCCATGGGACCTTTAAATGCCATACTGTGTAACATTTTAAGCAAAGTAAAAGAAAAAAGTACACACCTTTCAAACTCGGATTAAACAACTTTTGGGGGGCTAATCTAAGCTTTGCACTACACCAAACAATTACAACTAAGTATTCATTATTTCTTTTTTTTTTTTCTTTACAATTATTACTGCTTTCAAAATGAACATGTAATAGGAAGGAAAATGCAATACATGCTTTAGAAGAATAAAAGACATGGGTGTGCACAATATCATACGACCACGGTTACTGTTAATTAAGTCTTGCAATGCACAAAGAAATGTTTTAACTTGAATACCGCCTTTGAGCAGTTTTTAACAATCTCAATTCGCTTCTTCTTCTTTTGCCACATGTTATAAAGATGCACAAATAAATGCATATTGCAAGTTCACCAATGCTAAACGCTCTAAAAACATTACAAAGCTTTGCCGCGATTTGAATGGAGAAAGAATGGAAAATATGACTGCATTGACGGCACTCCACTGGGCTGTGGTGTAATAACTAAGAGGACTATTTACCCTTAATTGATATGGCCTTTCTTACCATGAAAAGAACAATTATTCCTCGCGCTGCATGCCTCTTATGTGCACAGTAAGCTATCAACACGAAAGTGCCCAGAGTGGAATGGAACAGAAACCACCAGCATTAAAAAAAAAAAAAAAATTAAAACAGGATTGGTCGTTTAATCTCCTTTTCCTCTCATTTCCGTTTGATATGAAAAGCGGCGGCGAAACAAGCGTAGATGATAAAAATATGGCGGCGCATGCAGTACAAATTTAATATATCAATGGTATTTATAACGCATTAAAGTCAATGGCACATGGCAGACATAAAACAAAGAGTTCTTGTTAAAAGTGCTGCATAATTTGGACGAGAAGGCAACATTCTCAAAGTCATTCTGTGACAAGAGGCGAGTTAGGAAGAAGAATGTGTGATTTGTAGTTTTGAAGTTTGTTTTTTTTGTTTTTTGTTTTTGTTTTTTGCTTTTAGCCATGTTTTGTTTTCTCATACAAAACTTCCTGCCTGTGACTTGGGTTTTGTAACACAAACATTTATTTGAGCAACTTTGACAGCTCAAAAATAAGAGCCAGCCATGCAGTTTATGTCATATAGTAATCCAGAAAGTGCTGCTCTGTGTTTTAAGGCCACACACATTTGACTTGTTTTGATCAATTCAGCTCTCAAAATTCCTTTACTGTGCACCCAAGTTTAAAGGTGCACTATGTAACTTCATCTGCTTGTTTCTATTGGCATGTCATTACTTTGCCAGGAATGTTCCACAGTATGACATTAAACATCTTAACTTTATTCATCCATCCATCTTCTTCCACTTCTCCATTTATGGGTTGCGGGAGCAGCAGTCCAAGCAGATCTGCGGGTGGTGGGTCCGTGGGAGAATGGCCCACGTCACAACTGGCCTTAATGTACTTCTGCCATGGGGGCTACTAGTGTCCACAGACACTGGGGGCGAGGTGGGGTTAAGTGTCTTCCCATGGACACAACGGCAGCACTCATTTGAGGGAGCTGGGATCACACACAGCCATCCCGTCGAGAGTGGGATTCCAACCGCCAACCCCTGAATCAGTAGACAAACGCTCTACCAACTGAGCTACTGCCGCCCACAACTTTACATTTGTTCAATTACAGGTCGTTTTATAACTCAAAAATATCTAGAAAAACATGCATTCTCCACGCCTCTCCACAGATCTTACCTGAAACTTGGTCTGGTTTGGTGTCCATGAAAATAGAAAGGCTTAATACCATACTGTGAAACATTGCAGTCAAAGCAATAACATCTGCATGGACTCCATGGAGACCAGCACTTGACGGACCTTCCACCATTAAAGCTACACAATGCACCTTTAACACTTAGCGACAATAGATACATGAGTAGTTAACTTGTGGTAATGACAATATGCTAAAGAACACATATTCTGCATTCTTTAATTCCATTTTAAACATGCTATTGGACACCTTGGGATTAGTATGTCACATTTTGTAACTTGCCATAATGTCTACATTTTGAAAACACACTTTATAAACCAATGAGGCATTTAGATGTTGGAACTCCTTCTGCTGTCAGCAACAAAATAAAGAAATAAAACAAATTAACCTTCCAAGCAGTGTGAATGCTATGCTAATGGTGACATGTGTTTGTTGTGAGCACATTTGACCACAGAATGAGTCTGAAGATGGTTTATGGGCTTAAAAACTGCATATGAGAAGTCTCTGAACGTTTACCTGTGATACAACAATCTGGGCAAAATGCAAACAACACTGGATTAAAGAACACATGTTTTATAGAGCAATAAAAGCATAAAAGCATGCTTTCATTTTAGTCTTTTTTTTTATTTTTATAAAAGTTACATATTTAGGCTTTAAGTGCGAGCAACACACCATCCAGTCTATTCAGTGTGAAAATTGTCCACACAATACGTAATCAAAATAGAAACAAAAATTTCACTCTTACAAGTGAACAAAAAAGTTACTCCAGTAAGTCTAAATAAACAGTGGATTCCAGGGCTGCAGGAAATAGGAACAGTAACATTTGCATATGTCTCTATGGGATTAATTGAAGTGAGTTGTGTTTTTTTAATAAATGCTGCTTATTAAAACTAAGCGTTGGCTGATTGTAGGACCACAGGGTATCAGATAATTACATGTGGCAAGGGGGGACTTAAATGTGTTTTTGTACATGTAAAAATGAATCCTGTGTGAGTGCTGTGGAAATATATGAGAACAATCATAAAATGTTTTGCAAAATGGGGCTATAGGGTAAGTTTGGAGTTCGGTGACTGTTAATAGAAAAGACATATCACGCTATATCCTCTTTGAGCCAATCCCAGGCTAAGACAATTGGAAAAGAATAGAAGGACAAACTGTGCCCAAATGAATGCCCAATTGTAACTATGTTCATACTATGTGACATTTTAGCCAAAAAAAACTAAACCAATTATTAAATAGCAAAAGGAGAAATTCTGTTTGTCAACTGGACAAAGTTTATTTGTTCGAATACGTTTCACAGCTCATCCAAGCTACTTCTTCAGTTCTGGCTAGAGTACTAATGGACACTGCTTATAACTGCCTGCAGGGAGGAGCTAACTACAATGAAATTACTATGAAACTATCACATCTATTTGTTTTCAGTTTCTGTGTGGGGTCTTGTTAGCATAGTCATTCAGCTAACCCTATTGTTTTCTTTATTTGTTTTGATCTAGGTTTGAGGATAGAGTTATAGATGGGAGACAAATTGTGTCTGAGACCTCCATTTCTGTTCAAGGTAGGGTTCTCTTTTTTTTTTTTTTTCTCAAAAATAGCCTCTTTAACTCCCCTCTCAAACCAGTTATTTTCTCTGGCTAAGATCTGTACCTCACTGTCCTCAAAGGAGTGTCCCGTGGCTTCTAGGTGGAGATGTACAGCAGATGACGGTCCACTCTGGCACGCCCATCGTTGTTGGTACATCCTCTTGTGAAGTGTCTGTTTTGTTTCTCCAGTGTAGCGCTCACTGCAGTCTTCACTACACTGAATGGAGTAGACCACATTGCTTTGTTTGTGGCTCTGTGTTTTGTCCTTTGGGTGGGTGGACCAGTTTTTTTGTTTTTTTTTGTTTGTTTTTTTTAGTAGCTTGGATGAGCTGCGAAATGTATTCGACCAAAGAGGCTTTGTTCAGTTCACAAACTGAATTTCTCCTTTTGCCATGGCTCCTACCTGGATGACTGAGGGATCCTTCACAAATCTATAGAACACTTACTTGTAGTTTGGTTTAGTGACATTTAATATATCCAATGCTTTTGAAATCCATGTGAAGCGCTTTGGTTCTTTACTACAAGCAAATGCTGAATTGAAACTTGAAGAGAACCACATTCACCAGTATTTACACATTTTAATAAACAATAATACTACATCATAACCTTAACCAATACATGTATTTAAAAATTCTACCTAACAACTGAAACTGTTCTCAGCTATGCTTTAAGTGCACATAGTATCATGAGTTTAACATTGGACCACTAAGTATGTGTGTGTTAATGAGGGACTATTCTTAGACCCTTTTAGTGGAGGTCTCCCTTTCTTATTAATGATACATGACTAATAATATGCAGTAGTTATGATGATGATGAGGAAGATGATTTATTTGGGTATAATACTTATGTCTTTACCATATAAGCACAAATGAAAGTCAGTTCATTTAAAGAAATATGGCCATGATACACATTTTAATTTCAAAAGCATCAAAATAGAAAGTTTATATTGTGTTAATGGCGCACTGTCACTTTAACGGATTTGCCATTTGCTTGTCTCCATGAAGATGTTATCACCAAGAATGTTCTGTGGAGAGGCAATGCGTGGATAATGCATGTTTTTCTTTTTTTTAGTAATACAAACACCCACAATTGAATAAGCTAATAAGCAAAGCTGTAACATCTCCATGGAGACAAGCAAGTTGGCAGTTGGCACCACCAGCAAAGTTACATAGATCACCTTTAAATGGCCAGCTCCTATTGGCTTTAAATTGATAGTTTGCAGTGACATCATGCTGGGGCTGTTCTACATGTATTTCTATAATGGAATTATAAGTGTTGTAGTTGCAGTTAAGTCAGTTCTTTCAGGTCAGATTGTATTAAAACAAGTCTAATTTGGGTGACAGAGCTTCAGATTGAGTAGTACCTTCAGATAGCATCACATCGCCAGGGACTGTTGATGACATGAGCTGCAAAGTATCAGTACGGCTACAGTAAGGAACCATGTGTATGCCTCCCCAGAATATTGCAATGATGCTAGTATTTGAACCATGAAATGTAGATATTGTTACATAAAACTATTATAATTAAAACATATGACAAAAGCAACAAAGTTCAACAAAGAATTACTTCTTCCAGTACTGGACAATTCACTCGCAGTGTCCTTATATTCCGCCCCAATCATGTTTTACCCACAACCGAGATGTTATTTGCAGAATATAGTGTTTTGGAAAGTGAAAATAAAATGCTTTGATTAAATATGCCTGATTCCCTTATAATTAGATTTCACCATTGTCTATGTAAAGTTATGGGGCCCGGCTTCTGCTCTTCCTCGTACACTCCTCGCATTTGATCACTTTATTTATTTGTAGCATAGGAATAGTAATTTGAACATGATTTTTTTACAAGCACCTTGCAGTTCCCATTAACCAAAACTGCAAGAACAAGATGAAAAAACTCCAAATGGCGCCTATGTCATAATAACGTACAATGACTTATCTGCGAAAAACATCTCCATCGGGAAAACAATTAAAGGGATTGAAAGAGAGAGATATGAGGCCTGGGTGGTTTTACATGGCGGACGGGCGGTGGGGTGCGTTGGATTTGATTGTCTGTCGTTCCCTGTTACGTACCTCCTGGTGGCACAAATGTCAGCTTTGAGCAGTTTGCGGACTCCCCACTAAGCTCTTGGACAGGCGCGGGTCCAGATTGCTCCTGTCTGCTCCTGTCTTCTGGACTCCTGGCACTCTCGCCTGTCCATGTGTCATTCAAACGGTGGTATTAGGGTTATCGGGTAGCAGCCGGGCAAGCCGAGGCGTGGGACGGACAATGGGGTTGATGAGAGGAAAGAGCAGTACTGTGGAGTTGTGGTATTAGGAGGTGTAGTTTAAATTGGTGGAAGGCGAGAATGTTGATGAATGTTGATCAGATTGGAACTAGAGCATGTATTTCAATATGGGGTACATGTTAATATTTTTTTTACTTTAATCATTTTGATATTGTGTATTATGATTATGATTATTTTGATAATAATTATGAGTATTATAATTATTTGTGGGCATTTGTGTGTTGGGGGATGGGGGCTGTTTAAGGTAGGTCTTTAGAATGTCAGTGTCAAGTCAGTGTAATGTCCCCAAAATGCAGCAAGCAAGAACCCAGAGTTATTTACATGCTCCCGTCTTACTGGTCACAGTGAGTATGCCTGTATGAGTAAGACATAATGAATTCATACATTGCCAACCAAACGAAATTAATGACTTAATGAGTTAAAATTGGCTTATTTATATATTTTTGTTTTAAAATTAATAGTTGTTTTAGTCTTTTTTTTGCCTCAGCATATTCACATACAACTTATATACAGCAACTAAAATTCCATTTTGTTGTACCTTCCCTATAATTAGTATAAGACTGTGTTTGAATGCAAACCTTTTGAATTCTTATATCCTTTTGCCTTATATGTATCTGCAGCATGTGTTCACTTCATTAAAAAAAACAAAACAAGAACAACATAAACTACTTATTTTCATACCCATTTGCTTATGAATTAAAACACTGTCAGACAAAACTTCAACAAACAATCAAAATCCCAAATCATCACTCTCGATTCAAACCAGATTTGGTCATGAATCAATACGCGGCGCAGTGGAAGACAACAGCTCGTAACATGATGCGAGGGGTTAAAGGCTATAAAAACATTTAATTAGCCGCGGATAAGACCAGGCGAGAACAGTGCGATCGGGACAAAAGCATTTGTTTCGGAAACACACAAAGTTGGTACACAATGTCCCAACAGAAGGAGCGCAGCATTGATGAGAGTGGGCGCCTTGTCCAAATGATCCCCCCTAGATAGCACTTGTTGGGCGGGCCAATTTTCCACTGGCTGACGGGAGTCAAGTTTATATAGCAGAATGTATGGGAGCGGGAGCAATGCCGACTGCAAGAGACGCTGTTGTGGGCAAAGCTGTGAAATTAAGGCCGGACAGGTTTCACAACACAAGGAGGGGGAATATTAAAGGGGCTGATTGGTTTGCATTTGCCAAAAGGGCAGAGTATGGTGTGGAAGAACACAGAAAAGTTGAATATTGGTAACTAAAATATATTTAGTCCTTTTAGAATTAATAAGATTAATAACAAGGTTTTATTTCATTTTTTTTTTCTTTTTAATTAATGAAATCTTATATTTTTGCTCTTTAATACTTTCTGTACATTTTTGTAAGGATAGGCACATTTTTGCATAGCATAAAAAATGAAGGAAATTGTAGAATTTGGATTTTTTCTGATAACTGCTGAAATAATAATGAAGTGTGTTGCATAAGGACACAGCACACCTAAGGATAGGTCCCAGCATGTGGTCAAATTAAAGGTAACACAAAATTGGGATGTATATAAAAATACTCCTACTTTGGATACATCGTATATAACTTAGCACATGTTTTAAAAAAAACAAACACAAACAAGACAACACAAGTAACATCTTCAATACAAATTTGGTCTAAATGAAAGACTTTTATTATTTGAATTTGAATAAAAACTCAGATAAAACTAAATGTTGCCCCCCTGTCTATCGGCAAAAGCGCACATAGCAGCCAGGGCCTAACTTGGCAAGTCCACTTTCTAAATCTCAAATATAAACCTCTCCTTTGAAATGAATTGCTGTTTGCCTCTCTTTTCATTGAGGCATTAAGTATTGAAGACAACTGCCAACAAAAGTGATGATGCCAAAAAAAAGAGAAAAAATAGAGGGAGGAAAACAGAGACACAGCTAAAAAAGTGCTGCTACTGTAAAACGCAGGTATTGTCTAAAGATAAAGAGAAGAAAGAGGGAAGGGGCAAAAGGAGGGAGAGGAGTGACAATGGCATTGTTAAACTGTGCTGGCAGGAGATGACAGGAGGAGAGGGGGGTAAACACTACGCACTACTGCTAAAATACAGTATACACATGCATTTAATCCATGAGAACGCTAGACTGGATACAAAGGCTATTGTTTTTAAGGGCCTATATTTCTCAAAATGGACTCTTGTGAGCTTTAAGCCATGTTATAATATTGTTGCCTCTTCAAAAACATAGCTGGAGTTGTGTTTTGATTCATTCACACATGTTTGAGTAACCCTTTATTATTAGTCTGTCTACATGTCCAAAGCTCAAAAGGCTCTGTTTCACCTTGTGATGTCATGCAGTAGTAGTTTTCCAGTTAACACCTTTTACCTTTTGTTCAGTAGAGATTGGCAATTCCAGGGCTGAAATTATCCAAATGATTCTTGTGAAGGTGTATGGAGTTTAAAAACACAGTGGACCATTTCTTGACATCATAAGGTGAAACAGAGTGTTTTCTGTTTTAGGGAACTCAGCCTAAATATGTGTGTTAAACATCAATGAATGAAACAAAACACAACTCCAGAATGTTTGTAATGAGGACAAATTTTTAAGAATTTTTAATTTTTAAAATGTTATTTCTAATAGTATATATATTTACAAAAACAGTCTGTTCTTCTATAAGTTAAAATAGAAAATTTGTGTTTTTTCATTTGTTTTATTTCTGATTATCACAAAAAGATGTGAAGATTGAATTGAAAGAAGTTGGAGGCCTTATATATTAATATATATTATATTATCATTGCATTTACTTAATCTAAAAAAGTGTGTATGCAAAAAAAACAAACAAAAAAAAACATGTTTTATTCTTCTGTCTTACCGAAACCAAGTCACTGAAAAAAAAAAAAAACTCAACTTTACTCAATTTAACATAAAAGAGATATGAATTCTAAAATCCAATTATTGTATTATTTCACATAAATACCAGCATTACCGTAAGAAAATCCTGCACACCAATACTTTTACTCCTGCTCGGACATTACTTCGGAACCAAAAGAGGGGACAATATGAGTTTGGCAAGGGAGTCTCACTATCTCTGCATGATCCCTGCTGCCAACGCCAATAATCAGCTTCTCCTCCAAGTCTTTATCAGATCCAGCGCCGACAAGATTACATCGGGAGCAAATATGTGTCCCTATTCCCCTGCCAAAAAGGAGGGACACGGAAGGCTGACAAAAGCAGAGGTGACAGGGGAAGTCTCGGAAATGCACCCAAGCAATGCAAAAGTACGCACCAATATGTACAGGCACAGGGAGGTTGTTGTTAAGCTGGGAGGAAAGCGTGCAAAAATGGCAACTCATTATCTCCCCAAAAAACATCACACAAACACACACTTAGGTCCCGTGTTCGGCGCTTTTGTCTGCCTCTCCGACTTTGACTTATTTATGAGACGTTACAAGTTCCCTGGCGAAGATGCCGAGCCTAGCAGTTTATGTCTAATTTAGTAAATATCCTCTCGCCAGTCAGGCCTGTCAGCCATTGTTCTGCGCCTGTTTTCCTCTCGCTGCTGGAGAAGAAGGGGAAAAAGTGGAGCCAGGATTTGAGTGCCGTATTCTCTCTGATTGCTGCTTTTGTTGTCTTGTCTGTGCTCAAAGTTTAGCTTGTGAACTCAGAGATGGTGAGAGGGTAAATGATATACATGTTTGGAAGATGGAGTGGTTTTGCAGAAAGTGTCGAAGCCTTGTTATTTATAACTGCATACAAAAGAGAAAAGTATTGTCCACGCTGGCTGCAGTATGAGCTAAAGTTCATGATCAGGGAATTCAAAGTTGATTCAAGTTGCAAAGCTGGTGAAGCTAATACCATGGTCAACAACTGCATTGATTGAATGCTAGTATTTAACTGCAACACTAAAGACTTCTATATTTTTTAAGGAAAAGGGAAGCTATGTAAGTGGATCTCTTCCACTCAAGCAGCATAAAAAGCCTATTTGTCCTTGGGCACTAGTCAAACATAGTACAGAGTTAGAAAAAGTTCTGGTGCCATTGTCAGGGAACAAAATTTACAAACTAGGAACGACATTTGACCTAAAAGTCAAATTACTATGGCACTCTGATGGAACCTCTAGCCTAGATACATTGGTAAATCTAAACTACCTACAGTAAAGTGAATGGTTTGCTGTCACAAATATGTAAATGAGAACAATGGGTTTACATCAAGGCCATTCACACAACAGGGTGTGGGTGAGGTGGATTGTCTTAGCCCAGGCCACAATGGCAGTAGTCATGTATGAGAGCGAAAATGGAACTGCCAACCTGTGGGTCAGGGGATCTGATCGCACTACTAACAATATTTAGGCACAGAGCGGGATTCAAACTGCCAACCTTTGTATCAGAGGACGAACACTACCAACTGAGCTACTGTCACCCCATTGTGTGCTCTATTTGCAGGTTGCACCACACCCCAGGCCCACAACAGCCTTTTAATATTGCATTGTGTTATCTCGGAAAAATGAAAACGACACAATTGCCCAGGATATTCTCTTTGATTGCTGTCTTTTTGTTGTCTGCTCCCAAAACTCACGTAAATGGTACACGGGCTAGTTGTACAAAACGTGCCCCCATTGTCATTTAATGGACAAGGGTGGATAATAGGCTGCCAATGAGACAAGTGCCCCCGTTAGTGTAGCCTTCGTTAGCCATCAGAGCACCACAATGTCGCCGCACTGAAGACAGCAGGAGCAAAGCGGGACGCGGGCCCCAAAGATGAAATATATTTTGAACGTTTTATGGAAAAACAATCTGACACAAAGTAATATCCATCCCCTACCAATCCAATATTCTTTTTGGAATAACATTAGGCGGTATCTATTATATCTTCCATTGTGTTCCCATCTGCCCTTTTCACGATCTAAATTATGTGCATTAGTACGTAAATGGGCTAATGCCTGTCTGTATTTAGCTGGCTACATGCCGCGAATATATTCTCTGCTTCAAGAAGTAATTGGTAATTACAGTGGTCATTTAGGCAATCACTGTCTCGCCGAGATTCATGTCATTCTTAAAAATAACTAGCTCTTAACCTTTGACAGAATCCTACAGAAACTCTTCATCATCGCCCCCGCTTTGATTAATTTCCACGCACACACACACGTGCAATGAGAGAACACAAAGATGGACACACAGTTGGAAAAGTACAAAGCGCGTATACCGTACATCAGATAGAATGATTTTTTTTTTTTTTTTTTCCACAAAGAATATTCCACCTTCGACACCATTAGTTCCATTCCATAAACGCTAAGACTACACATATATATACAGGTCATTTAACTTCTCCCAGCCCCCTCCCCTTTATAATACCCCCACATCTTTCTATCTCCGCTGGATCTATCTCACCTCATTGACAGTAAACAGCCAAAGTCTTTTCATCTATTCCATCCAGTCTTCTGTATATCGTTTTTCCCCTCTCCACCACTTTAAACAAGACTTCCCAACCATTTCCATGCATAATGATCCTCCGTAGACTCCATGCGCCGGGCTAATATGAATGGGGGCTGCATTGCGTGTAAGGGAATGCCGATATTACCGTAGAGATACTTACTCAGATGCCCTCCATTACAAACTCTTTTTGAATGCGGGAGGAATGTATCATCGTTTTCTTCTTTTACACCAGCAATTTTACAGTAATAAGCGGTAGAAGTGACGGTTTCATAAATTCCGCGCATTCCTGGTTGTATGAATGTTTAATGTGAGGGCAGATGACCCCGATCTGTGATATATAGGGTAAATGGCACGGGGAAATAAGATGGCGTTTAGAACCGGCGAGTGAAATGTGTTGACGTAAAGCTGGCCCCGATGAGTTGTTTAGGCATTTTATTGGCTTTTACGGTGATTTCTGGTCCCTCTTAATTACTGATACAAAAATGTATGATCTTAATGGTGATTTGGGGAATTTGAGGAGATGGCGTTGGAAAGGATACCTGAAAGAGTTACTGCAACTGTTTGGAATATGACTTGTTGTTACTATTATCAGTATTACTATTTTCCATTATTATTATTATTACGTATTACTATTTGTATTATTTATTACTTGCTTTATCCCCTCCCTGCCTGCATGCACTTTTTCCCTCTTGTCCAAATGTCCTGGAGCTACTGTGGCGAGTAAATTTCTCCTGTGTGAGATCAATAAAGGCTTATCTTATCTTATCTTAAAACTACATCTACACATGACAATTTTGACTTTGATATAGAAGTTGAACTCTTTCATAGTAGTCTCATAGTGAGAAGGTTTTGGGGTTGATTCTCGGGCAACCTAAAGTTATTAAAGATTCCATGACATGGTACTTCTTGATGCTTTTATATGGCGCCTTAATGGTTCCCTAATACTGTAAATGAATCCTTCTTCAAAATCAAGCCTCAGTGCATGAGATATGACTCTGACTGTCTTCATGAGGCTAAATATGTCTCTGAAACGCTTTATTCTGGGCGTTATTGCATGAATGCAAATGAGGAGGACGGAGACAGGCCAGTGCAGCGGGTGGGTTGTGGCCAAATACTCCGCTCTTTCCTGGATTAGCGGTGCGCTGTACACTGTCACCCACTTCCGTGTTTTAAGAGCGGAGGAAGATATGAGACGCTTTCCATTTAAAAAAAAACACATTTCCACAGAAAATAAAATTAAACCACTGCTGTTTCAGAGGTTCGGAGGCTCGGATAAAGGACATCCAAGCCTGGAAACACTCTCACGTGTTTCCAGGCAAATAAAAAGCCTCATCTCGCATTTCGTAGCTCGTTTGCGGTCCAAACTCTCTGGGCATGATTTCCAGAGACTGTGGGTAGACATCCATACGGTGGGTGGAAACCTTTCCGCGAGTGTGACGTCAGAAAGTTCCCTTGTTCAGAATCGCCCATTTGGGCTGTCTTTTTTTCAAACGCGGCAAAGGATTGCAAATGCTCAGTTTCCACATTTCGCAACTTTTAGCCATGGGGGGGCCCTAAACAGGGTAGGGGAGCTCACATTTACATTCAAAAACCTCAGAAAGTGAAAATTTCATGCCATGGGACCTTTAAGTTGACTGGGGATGGGTTACCTCTAATTGTCAACCAAAATAAGTCCTACTGGGGCAGCTTTGGTTTAGTTGTTAGTGTTAAGTGTCAGGCCACTGCAGTGGCGAAGTTGGCGGTTCAGTTCCAACACTCTGCATGCTGTTGTTGTGTGTTTGAACAAGAAACTTAACCTACCCAAAGCATCAAGTGGCTTCTTGATGCACTTTGAATGCTCACTGGAGGTAGAAATTAGCTGTATAAATGTTACCTGACTGAAGGATGCCAAAACTATGAACCATAATTTTCGCGTTTATGAACTGTTTTGCCGAGAGAAAGTTTTGCTATCGCTGTGAAAATGCACACTTAAAAGAATTAAATCCACATAAATCTACATACACTCCTTCGACAATATGACAGATTTAACTAAACAACATGCTAGCAATTACTTGACACCAGTAGTTTTGTCATTGCAAAAGAGTGAAAACTTATTAAACAGAGGGGATAACATGAATGGATTACACAGGAGACAATTGAAGCAACTCTTTACAACATTGGTTTCCAGAAAATGTAGCACTCTAAAGAGGGAAAAAAAAAAATCCTGTTAGAAACGAGAAAAAACACAGCAAAGATAGAGGGAGGTACAGAAAAAGTTGAACTACGTCTGAAAAATTGTGGGAGAGAAAAGGTTAAAACAATCGAGTAGTTCTTTTGTACACTGAACCTGAAAATGTGATTTGCACAGCTTATAATTCCTCCCTCCTGCACCGTTTGTCCTCACTCAGACGGAGAAATGAAATGAAGTCAAAGAACAGTCCCTGTAATATTAATGAGCCACTGGAGTTTGCATGCTGTAATTTAAGACTCCACACTCGCTACATACTTTGTGAATTTTCAGTCTTTTATACAGTCACAAGTACCCTAGTACGACGGAGTTAAAGGGCTATGATTACAACATTGAAAAAACAAATTGACAGGATTATTATGTTTTGAAATGTATAATTATTTAAAGGTGCATTATGTAACTTTCATGATTCTGTGGAAATAGAACATTAAAACCATACTCCAGAACATTTTCAGTAGAGATGGAAGTTCTATGCCATACTGTGCATTATGTGATCATAGCCAAAGAAGGAGATCGTCCTCAGGTCAAATAGGAGCCAGGTTTGTGAAGATGCAAGCCTGCTCAAGGTAAGAACACATTTTTTCAATATTGGGGGAAAAAAAGCATATGCATTTCTTTTATTCATTTGTATTCTTTTGCTAAAAATGTACATACTGTAAATTTGGGGGGGAAATAATTGCAAATACCCAATCGGAGATGGAGTTTGGAAGCTACAGACAACTGGGAATACCAGATGCCACAATGGGGCAGCAGTGTCATTGTGTTCTTGGGCAAGACACTTCATGTATGTATGTGTGAATGAATATTTGTGAGTGTGAATGTGGGAACATTATGGAAATTTGCCTATAGCTACAATCTGGCATGTTTACAGTACATCATGTATGCCAATTAACATACATTGTCCTGAACAAATAATAAAAAAAACTCTCACCTGTCAGCCAGTCACAGCCTTAAGCTTATTCCTTCTCCTCCAATCACCTCTTTAGCATTATAAATACATTGTCTCATTACAGCTAAATGATCATCACAGCAGCAGACCTTGGATATTCTTTTGTATTTTTTCATATACAAAGAGAACTGAGCAAAGTAGTATAGAGATAGCACACAATATATTATAAAAGCGGGTATATGAGAAATTTCGGGACAGCAGACATATTCCCAGTAGGAAACAGTCAGCATGTAGTAGGCTGGAGAAGTAAACAAAAAGTCTGTGCTTTATGTGTGGATGCTATCTGGGTCAGTAAAATACACTTTTACAACTAACAATGTAAAAATATCAAACTTTGGGCCTTTTAAATTCATTAATAACTGGGGCTATTTAAAGCATGGTTTAGGTACATGGTTTGGAATGTCTAAACTCAAATTAATAGTTGTTGCTGGTAACTTAAAGGTCCTATATTTGTTTCACTCACATGTTTGAGTAACCTTGAATCTGTTTGTCTACATCTCAAAGCTCAAATGCCCTGCTCCACCTTGTGATGTCAAGTAGTGCTAGTGTTCAAGTTAAGAGCTACCTTTTACCTTTTCTTCAGGAGAGTTTGGCAATTTCAGAGCTGAAATTATCCAAATGATTCTAGGGAAGGTGATTGGAGTTTAAAAACACAGTGGAGCATTCCCTGTATTACCACATTACATCACAACGTGATATTTGACAGCCTAAATGCATGTGTGTTAAACATGTGTGAATGAAACAAAACACATGCATTTAGATGGCAAAAGAGTGTAATATGACCCCCTTTAAATACACCTTTTAGTTTTATTTTGTATTTATTTATTCATTTATTGTGAATATTCTCCAGTTACAACTCCATCTTGTTTATGATACCTAATAAATGTATGAGTGGATGTAATACAGGAACAGAGGAATACAGTGGACTATATTTATGGGTACTACAATTTCAAGGTATAAAATGCTACGAATGTATACAATTGTTTCACAGATAATTTAAAAACAGCCAAATGTTACACATTCACGGCATACTTTAATGCTGAAAGTTGCTTCTCATTTATTCTTGTCTGTGTCTGTTTTATTATTAATGATAGTTTCACATGGCACCTCCACACTAAACACAATATGAAAGTGTGTGCATCTCTGAAATCCAGCTCATATTATCAATATTAAACCATGATGACAGGGCTGACCTTTGATTAGACAGATAGCAAGTGTGCAAAAGAGAAGAGCCTCCTGCTACATTGTTATTTTGAGTCTACTATCTCCATGCAGTAAATATGTAATATCGGTGACTTTAGGGGGAAAAAAAGTGAATAAGTTTCATGTAAAAGGTACAAAATGGATTCTTCTGAGCTTTAAGCCATATTATAATGTTACCTCATCAAAAACATACTCAGAGTTGTGTTTTGTTTCATTCACACATATTTGAGTAACTCTTTTTTATTAGTCTGTCTAAATGATCCAAATAATAGTGAAAGTGTATGGAGTTTAAAAACATACAGCAGATGACCTCACAAGGCAGAACAGGGTGTTTTTTGTTTGAGAGAACTTAGCCTATACAACAAAACACAGCTCCAGATATGTTTTTGATGAGGAAATAGCATAGCATTATAGCTTAAATCAGAAAATAATGTAATAAGAGTAGTTCAGATCAGATCAATTTTGACTGTTTGATCTTAGCTCTCACATGTGAATGGTGCCATTGCGTCCTTGGGCAAGACACTTAACCCACCTCGCCCCTCAGTGTTGTATAAAAAGTTTGAAAGGCCACAGTGCTGATGGATGTGTCACATTTACTGAGTGAGGGGGAGACCTTTTTGTTGAGAATGTTTATGCATAATTATGGATATTGACAAATGCATTGGCCTCTTCAAAGAAACTATAATAAGTTTAGATTTTTTTTTTTTTTCACTTTTCAGCATTAAAGTTCACTATGTACCTTTTTGTGGTCCATCGCCTGCTTTTTTCTATGGGTATGCCACTGCTCTGCCTGATATGTTCCCCGGTATGACATTAAACAGCTCTACCTCACATTTAATCAATCACAGGTGGTTATAAAGCTCAAAAATACCTAGTAAAACAGGCATTTGTATCTTTTATGAAGTCATATTAGATGAATATTGCAATTTCAAATGTCCAGATTATAACTACCTGTCTTGTCTTTTCTAAAGTATTTTTTCATATACAGTGGTACCTCACCTTACGAAATTAATTAGTTCCAGAAGTGGTTTCGTAACGTGAATTTTTCGTAAGTTGAGTAGCTATTTCAATGGAAAAGGCCTGATTCGTTCCAAGGTTGTTGTTTGTTTTTTTTATAGTGTAACATTTTTTTTTATAGTGTAACGTTGGTTCTGCGTCCTGATTGGCTAAGAGACTAGACCAGGACTAAACGTGGACTAAACCAGGTCTAGACCAGAACTAAACCAGGTCTAGACCAGGTCTAAACCTGGACTGGACCTGGACTAAACCAGGACTGGACCAGGTCTAGACCTGGACTAAACCTGGACTAATCCAGGTCTAGACCGTGCGTGCTCCTCGCGCGGTGCCGTGCGTGCTCCTCGCACGGTGCGTGCTCCTCGCGCGGTGCGTGCTCCTCGCGCGGTGCGTGCTCCTCGCGCGGTGCCGTGCGTGCTCCTCGCACGGTGCGTTCATGTCTTCACGTTGCTTCCGGAGTCGTGTCTCCCCCCACGCTTCATTATTTAATACATTTTGTTGAAAATCTTGCGTGTTCGGCGCTAGAGCTAAGAGGCTGAGAAAGGTGCTTTTTGAGCGGGGATAACAGCGGGGCGTGCATCTGAGCGCGCATTATTCGAATTTTTAGATTTTGCGTTTCGTAACTTGAATTTTCTTTCGTATCTAGAGACCAAAATTTAACGTGAAGGCATTTCGTAACTTGGATTTTTCGTATGTAGGGTCTTTCATAAAGTGAGGTACCACTGTAGTGGGAAAAACATTGTAACGTGACATTAATCTTTGGTTATGCATTATATACCTCTTGTACACTTGCCAATACAGAGCAGTTAACACACCTTACTCTTAAAAGTGCATTGTGTAACTTTTCTGGTGGAGGGTCCGTCACCTGCTTGTTTCTATGGGTTCCTCATTGCTCTGCTCAGAATGTTCCACAGTATGACATTAAAGAGCCCTACCTTACATTTATTCAATTACAGCCAGAAAACAGACATTCTGACTTGTGTGGGGGTGGGATGGCCTCTCCACAGATCCGACCTGTAAATTGGTCCAGTTTGGTCTCCATGGATATAGAAAGGTTTAATACAATACTGCGAAACATTCCAGCCAAAGCAATAACATCTCCATGAAGAAATGCATTTGACGGACCCTCCACCAGAAAAGTTACACAATGCACCTTTAAATCCCATCATCCTGTCGCTGTTCAGCCCAATATCAAAGCTTGAGCGGTAGAAACATCCGCTCTTACTTATCCGCCGGAGCTCAATTCCCTTCAGAGGGCCAAACATTATCACTGATGGATATCATTTTAGTGGAGAAATGAGTCAAAGAGGCAGGGAGCGGATATAAAAACAGATTACATTTAAGCAGTAATAAGGACAGTGAAGAGCTGGGGAGATTTTAATACGTTTAAATGTTCTTAATTGGCCGCAGAGTAGAGTAGGCCTCCTGAAAGCGTCCACCCAAAACACTGCTGTAAAGGTAAAAAGGCAGATTGGCTTTTATTGAATTGTAATGAGAAGTGGGAAATTGCATGTTTAATTCCGTCCCTGGTGTGAGTGAAGGCTCCCCAGGCTCGCAGGAGGTACGGGTGGTATCGGGGTCGTGCGTTTGAAGATGCTCTACACCTTGTTTTTTTAAATAAGCAGAGGGGAGGGCCTGCTGGTTAAATCTTAATGGAGCTGTGAGGTAGTCGACGATGCCAGAAAATGTGTGCCAGTGTTTGTGTGCGCTGGCATACTCGTGCATACACACAAGGACAATAGAAATAGTGTTAAGTATATTTAAGATACTTTTTAGAAAAAATAAATTTTTCAAAGCCTAAAGACAGGGAAGCACATGTTGCTATTCCTGTATTTTTATTGACAAGTTAGAGGGATCTACTGAACATTAGAAGAACTGAATTTTTAGGCCAACTTTTTGTCGCTTATTTGACTGTAGTAGTGACAGTAGTAGTAGTAGTAGTAGTTTGTAGTTTTAGTTAGTTAGTTAGTAGTTAGTAGTAGTTTTAAATTATTTACAACAACTACTTTTCATTTGAATTGTTTTTGAATTAAAAAGAAGGGAACACACATTACTTCATTGTAAAATGTCATTGGTACCTGCTTTTAATTACTTTTAAAGTTAAAATTGAAAAAGAATGAATTGTGTATGTATAATTATACATATTTTGTGTTTTAATTATTATTTTAGTAACCATCTTATTTTAAAACATTGCTAACTTTTTGTTTTATCTTAGTTTAATGTGCTCTTACATAATATTTTAAAGGTGCACTGTATAACGTTTTGGTTGGTCCATCCTCTGCTTGTTTCTGTGGATATGTCATCACTCTGCCTGGAATGTTCCACAGTATGACAATTAACAGATTTGAATTACATTTATTCAATTGCAAGTGGTTTTATAGTTCAAACAAATACAAGCATTCTGACTGTGAATGGGGTTGCGTCTCCACAGATCTGACCTGTAACTTGGTCTGGTTTAGTTTCCATGATAATAGAAAGGTTTAATGCCATACTGTGAAACATTTCAAAGTAATAACACCACCATGGAGAAAAGCATTTGCTGAACCCTCCACCAGAAAACCTTTAAATGTACTCCAATATTGTAAATACAAACTGTAAACATTCATTTTACATTCACTATATTTTGATAATTCTTTCATGTGTAATCTTATTCCTGTTTTACTGTACTATAATTTTCACCAACCCACTGCCATCACCTCACCGGGACCCCATGGGAATCACACCCAGAGGACCTGCCCCGGCACACCCCGATTCTCCACCGTGTCGGATATTATCGGATATGTCACGCAGGGAGAGGAAATATTAGCGTCCCGCACGGAACTGCCAACACAAACTCTCGCGTTGAAAAAAAAAAAAAGAAAAAAGGCAAATCACTGGAATCTCTACTCAAAACCCCGCATTTGCCTGCACTCTGTCCCTTTTTTGAATTGTAAAATCAGCTTGGCAAAAAGAAGCGGCGTCGTAAAATTCAGCTGTGGTTTCCTTGCAGCCAAAGCTCTTTTCTTTTGTAGGAGGGGGGGGCGGGGGTCTTAGCAGTGTGAGCAAGGAGGAAGGGGGGGGGGGGGGGGCATGGGTCCATCTGGCAGTGGGTAAGGGGGCTTTGCAGTAGACGGGTTCCAAGACACAGCGCGGTACAGAAGGGCCCCAGCACAGACACCTGCAGAATACCTCGCATTGTTCTACATGTGGGATGCAGGCGCTCTCTCTGCTGCCACCTCTGGACACGGAGGCAGAGGGCGGCCGGCGTAGATTACAACTGTGCAACAAATGTGTGTGTGTAGAGGTGTTTGGTTTTAGAGTATCAAGGAGCACGCTGGGGACAGGGATGTGAGTACGCATTTACAATCAAGTTGTCTTTTTTAACTTTTAAAGTGCCTATAACAGGTTATATTACTAATTTCACTAAAACACAGTTAGGTTCATTATATTTAAGATTTTTTGCATTTTGATTTTTTGACACTTATTTTCCCATTTGGCCATGTTTTTAGGTTTATAATTTTGCTTCCTGGTTGAAAATCATGACATTACACACTAGGGAATTTCATAAATGTTACCTAGTAAAACTCCTCTAATGTACAAAGAAATTATTATCTGACAAATACAAATATAAGAAAACACCTTAATTTTGTTGAAATCATGTTTAAGGTATCAGAAAAAAAAGTGTTTATTTTGTGTAAATTGTGAATAACTTTTGGACAGAATTCTGCCTTGCATGATATCATCAGTGTTTTCTCTCTACTTTTACATTTCTCTCTACTTGTAATGTAACCTCTAATTTTCAACATATATATTTTTTTATTTTCTTGGCAAATTGCTTCTTGGTCAGTGTAAAACTACAATTTGTATTTAAAACAGGTCTTATTCCACCAAATTAAGCATTAAAATTCCTAGACGAGTCCCCAAGTTGTCTACTTTATTTAGATTTATCAAGGAACAAGAAGATCACATATGTTCACAGTAAGGTATAGCTTTTGTTTTCACATGCCCACATGTGCTGCTGATTGTGGAAGCATTAGTTTTAATTGCAAAATGAAAAACTTGAAATTTTAAATTTGTCCCCAATTATTCAAGTTGCCCCACGGCTGGTCAGTTATTTATTTATTTATTTATTTATTTATTTATTTATTTATTTGACAGTAAACAGAGATTAACTTTTGTCTCCATTTTTATGTTAGACTTCTTTGTGAATGTGGAGAACATAAACTGCTGAAATAAGCCATGTTGCTTATATAGATAAGCATAATGCATATCTAATTCCATTTTATTTCCTGCTCAGGATAGAGTTCATATTTTTGTAAGTAAGTCTTTTTTGTTTCATTTTATTGTTTTTTTTTTTTTTTTTTTGGAATTACTACATTCCCAGGAAGATTACTGACACCGATCCACTGTAAACCTGAGAACAAAGGAAGCTTTATTCTGCCTTTTTCATATGGATCAATACATCAAAATGTGACTGAAAATGTGCTACTTCATGACAGAAAATTAAATCTTAAACTATTAAAGGTGCACTGTGTAACTTTTCTGGTGGAGGGTCCTTCAAATTCTTCTGTTCATGGAAGTCTTATTGCTTTGTCTGGAATGTTTCACGGCATGACCTTAAACCTTTCTATCTTCATGGAGATCAAACCAGACCAAGTCAAAATCAGAGCACCTGTTTTTTCTAAGTATTTC
Source organism: Paratrypauchen microcephalus (assembly GCA_036785185.1). Classification (NCBI taxonomy): domain Eukaryota; kingdom Metazoa; phylum Chordata; class Actinopteri; order Gobiiformes; family Gobiidae; genus Paratrypauchen; species Paratrypauchen microcephalus. Next base: position 2,437,245 of record JAVJIX010000019.1, on the reverse strand, counting down.
TGAGCTATAAAACCAGCTGTAATTGAATTAATGTAAGGTTGAGCTGTTTAATGTCATACTGTGGAACATTCCAGGCAGAGCAATGACACATTCATAGAGACAAGCAGGTGACTCAACCAAAAACTTACACAGTGCACCTTTAACAATTAAGGCTATGTGAGAATTGTAGATTTGATACTGGCTACTGGCGCAAAAAGAGACAGATTACATAATATAGCTAGCCTCTCATCTCTGAAATCAACCTGAAGCAACTAGAAAAGCAAATGTGTATACCAAGAACTGAAAGACATCTGTTTTATTTACTATGTCACTGGAGTGGTCTTGTTAAGAAGAGTGAGGACATGAGGACCACATCACCCAATTTGCTGCATGCTCGTATTGTCAGAGCACTGCCTGTTTGTTTGTCCATCGATTTCTGTGACAAAGTCTAGAATCATCCCTCAAATACACACTGCACCCTCCTCTTCTTTCACTCTCCCACTCCTTCATTTATCAGGACCAATTCACTATTCTGCATCTCCCCATCCGGCCTTATTGCAAGCCCAGCATATAAAAGTGCATAAAGCAGTCATCCAATGTGTTAAATATAGACAGATGTTTTATGAAAATGAGAATGAGGACACGCTGATGACAAATCCGCTCTAAGCTTTAATTAGTGACGTTGTGTATGTAAAAAAAAAAAAAAGAAAAAAAGAGGGGATGGCACGTACAACTTTTAAAGTGTATTAAATGCTGCAATCATATTTAAAAACGTTATAATCTGGCTATATAATTAGAATTTTATGCGTAATTGGGAGCGCGAGCCACAGGTCAAGGTGAGTGTTAATTCTCGCCGCACAATGACGACGGCGGCACAGTTAGATTAATGAAAGGCTAAAAAAGTGCTATTATGGGATGTTCTAAAGCACAAACAGCAATGGAGGCTCCATGTGCTTTTCACACGCGTTTCTCACACTCATACAGATAATATGAGAATGGATCTGTTTTTTAAATGGGGGTGCTATTGATTAAGATGCAAGAATGTCAATGTTGGTAAGATTAGCTCTTAATGCTGCGTGGTTTGAATATATGTAAGCCAGATTTAAGCATTAAGTGTGTATGGATTTGAAACAGTTTTTTGCTATAATATTTACACTGTAATTACAAATGTCTATTAATATGAACAATGTAATAAATAAGCAGATATATTTGTTGTTATTATTATTGTATGACATTCATAATATGAATTCTTCTGAGATTAAAATTTAAAATAAGTTATTATTATTATTAGTAGTAGTAGTATTATTATTATTATTTAATAGAAAAATTTTGAAATAAGGAGACAAATAGTGCCACCAACCAGTTGCCTGGGATCCGAAACACACACTTCTTCAATACTTTACAATAGTCACCATGTGAGTTTGGTCACCAGTGAATCTCCCAGTTTTCAAATGGGCGTGACTGACAGATGGATTAGCCAATGGAGAACACTCATGATCCATCCATATTGGGGAAAAAAAAAATGCAGATTTCTGTAGAAATCAATGAGTTAAGCATTAAACCAAGGACCAATAACGTCCTTCGTTTCACATGCGCCACTGAAAAAAAAGGATTCAGATTGCACAATTGTGTTTGATTGGGCCAAGACAAGGTACAAGAGGACCAGAGGGATATCAGTCTGGATATGCCAGGCAAACCATCCAGAGGGTCAGAGGTTCAAACCCACATTGTCCACTTCAGTCAGGATTCTATTTACTTTTACTTTATTTACTTTAATTTCACAAATCATTTATTCTTTTATTCAAATATCAATCAAAAAGTGTTTTCCAGTTGCACTATGTAACTATGGTCCAACCATGAAAACAGACAAGTTATACCATATACTGTTGAACATTTTAGGCAAAGCAATAACTTCTACATAACCACAAGCAAGTGACATCTTCAGACCAAGTTACAAGACAGATTTGTGGAGAGGCAAGCCTGCACACCAAAAGAATATAAGGTACTTTTTTTTAACAGTTATAAAACACATAATTGAATAAGCAAGCTAAGTCAATGCCATACTGTGGAACATCCAGGCAAAGCAATAACATGAATAATATCTTCATGGAGACAAGCAAAAGTTACACAGTGCACCTTTAAAGGGCCCATATTATGCAATTTTCTGATCTGTTATAATGTTGTTTTCTCATCAAAAACATACCTGGAATTTTGTTTCATTCACACATGTGTAACAGATCCTGCAAATTTAAGCTCTTAAATTCTTCTCTCAAACTGAAAACACTTGTGACATCAAATGGTAATACACAAAGTGGCCCACTGTGTTTCTAAACTCCATACACCTTCACTAAAATTTCAGCCCAGTGTTTGCCAATCTCTACTGAACAAAAGGTAAAAGGTAGCTGTTGACTTGAAAACTCCTGCTTTATAATATCACAAGGTGGACCGCTCCGGTCCACCTTGTGATATTATAAAGCAGGAGTTTTGAGCTTTGGAGATGTAGACAGACTAAGAATAAAGAGTTTCTCAAACATGTGTGAAAGAAACAAAACACAACTCTGGGTATGTTTTTGGGTATGTGGAAGTAACCACATTATAACATGACTTAATCATGAGAGTCAATTTTGTGTAATATAGGACCTTTAAATAATTAGGTTTTGACATGGCACACTGAAACTTAATACAATAAATAAATAAATAAAGTAACACAAAGCAATCCATAACACCATTCTCTTTCTGCATGAGCAAAGAAGACACAATTCCTTTACTACATGAGATTTCACAGTATTCAAACATTTTATCACGAGGACATAAAGATGGCCTCTCCTTGCTCTGTCAGCCCCTCTCTTAGATTTAAGAGTGCTACAGAGTGATATGAGAACAGCGTAAAATAGAGCGGGGCAGATCAGGTGACCACTCCACATGGGTCAAGCTGCCGGGACGATACACTGGAGGGGCTAGGGCACTGCTAACAAGACCACTCATGCTCCTCCTGACTTTAAGTGCAGCAGCCATTAGAGCAGTAGTGTTCACTCTGACTCAAGTGTGAAATGATACATGCGAGAGATTATCACAGGGTCAAGATAGGATTTTACAGCAGTGAGACTCAAAACTGTAATCGTTACATTGGTGGTGTGTAAGGATAGATTTTCTGTAATCCTTGTCAAGACCTAGTATAAACCTGGTTAAAATGTAGTCCTACATTTCCCTAGTTTACAGCCAGTTCAGAGCTGGTTAAATCCTGGATATCAAAACCCTAAATTGTCCCACAATGAGGAAAATGTGATAGAATGCGGTGCCTATTTTGATTACATTTTGTGCTGTAAAGACTGTAAACAGATTAAAAGGAGCCCAGACTATCCTCCTAAAGAGTGCAATATAACAATATACTGATAAATAAAAAAAATTTCTAAAGTTTTGGGACCACTGGTATAAAAAAATAAAGCAACACAATGGAACCACATAAACCATAAAACCATATTCAGAACATTCTCCATGGAGATAGATATATTTTATGCCATGGTGAAGATTATACCCAAAAGAACAGCATTCATAGAGAGGAGCAGGTGAAGGCTGTATTCCAGGGCAAGCAATAATCAAGTGTGTGAAGATGTATAAATAGATTTTATCACACATGTATAAATAGATTTTATTTTTATTACCAAAATAGTATTTTTATTATAGGAATACGCAATTTTTGTTTGCAAGTTTTGTTGGGCATGTTACATTTTTCTTGGATTCCTTTGCAAAACAACATTCTCAAAAATAATAATGACTTATTAACAACACAATCTAAATTCATAAACAATAAACTGTCCATTGCTCGGAAGTCTCTGCATGGCCCTCGCTCTCCCCATTGATGCTACCCCAGCTCCAAGCGTCCAGATAGCGGCTCTACTCTTCTCCCAGGACCCTGCCCATCGTGTGGCGCAAGATAAAGGCTGGCCAGGCACAAGAAGTGGTGGGCCAAAAGTTTGAGCTGAAGAGGAGCAAAGACGGAAAAGAGGGAAAAACGGAGGAAGTTTAAGCTGTGGAGCCCTTCTTCCCCTGAAGGCAAGCTGGCCTGCCATCTGTGCAGACTCTCTAGCCATCGCCACCACCCCTGGAAGAGAGGAGAGCCAGGCAGCCAGCAAAGGAGGGAGAGGAGGCATACTGCAAGCATGAGAGGAGGAAGAGGCAGCCCAAAGACCAAAGCAAACTCTACGCTAAGGTGTGATCCATGGTCAGCTCAAGGTCTTGGGTCAACATTTGGAGACATTTTTTATGGAGATCAGTGAGCCATATCATCTTCATGGTGAGTATTCCGAAGTTTCTACTCAAGGCTCTCACCTTGGACTTCAATATTGCTCTGCTTCCAGTGACATCGAGGCCACATTTTAACCAAAAGGATCCTAGTTGTGTTGCCTTTTTTTCCCTTTACTCCCCTTTCCTGGGAAAATCTGCCAGAGCTTATACATCCAAGCCAACACATGAACTTTCAATCAGGGATTAGCCGGATTTTCCAATGTGGATCTTCTTTTGTGAATTTGGCCAGCGTCGCCTGTGTCGTTGGCAAAGGGAACGTAAATAGAATATGATCCCTGGGCCAAGGGGATTGCCTCGCTTATTTCAAAGAAAGACTTCAAGCCCAGGGCGCACTTAGCCTGCTCCACCAGTGTGATGCTTGTGCCCTTTTCTGGAGTACAGGCTCCACATCAGACCACCAAAAAGGTCCAACAAGAGTCAGAATCAACCGTGTACTTTGGCTCATGTGCTGAGAAGTATGATATAAAGTATGATATGAAGTGCATATGGCATGTTTTCATGTTCTTCTAAGTACCTGTAGTAAATATTTTATATAGTTTTATAGTTAGGTGGCATTAGTGGAAAAAAGTTGAAAAGAGAAGTACAAAAATATGGGAAGTAGCTGTGAGTTCTAAAATGGAATACCTCTACCTGTGTCATCAACATGGAAAATTCCACCAACAATGCAGGGACAGTTTATACGCAAGCTAGTTTAATAGTTTAATAGTCTTATCATAATTAGTGCAATTTAGTTTTGTCTCTCCTTTACAATTACCTCCATACGTGTCAACTGGCTGCCCATGTCTAACCTTGGAAATATTTTTTGGTGTTAACTATGATTTAGTGAAATGTATTGCCTCTATTCTATCTCCATCTTCACACCCTCTCCTCTCATCATTGTCCCCTGCTCTGACGTCCAGTCTTCGCAGATCTAGATGCTAATCCTAGCTTACCGCGCTGGCGTCTCCGATAAGAGGGGCCCTGCCATAGAGCTGCTGTATACTGCGAGGCTCTATCAGAAAGGCCCATGTGTCCAAGGCCACCGATGAAGTTGGACCACGCTTGTGTGAATGAAGCTTTCCACACATGACCAAAGCTATATAGAAACAAGCTAACCGTGCTTAGCTGAGAGACACGCAGAAGAAAAAAAACAGATTTAAACTTCCACATGGACAGAAGTTTATCTTTAAAACGAACAATGAGCAAATATGCCACCCAACTGAGCATTGTGTTTGTTCTTTAAATGTCAGAGCGGAAATCCCCCCTTACTTTGAATCCGATAGGCCTTTAATCAGGCTGCTAGCGCTGTTGCATCCGTCACTCCGCGATTTGGCGAGGCCCACGCGGCAGACTTAACAAACACTCTATGTTTACTCAACCGCAGTAAAAAGATTATCGGGCAACTCGCCTCCTCTGTTGCTCTTGCTTTCCGCCGTTGTTTGCGCACGTCTCGTCAGCTCGCGGCGACCCCATGCTGTGAGGTCCTCCTTCGCAGGTAGATGGACGTCCTGCTGGGTGCTGCCGCCGCCGACTCTCCTGACGGGCTCGGACCTGTCATTTGGAGAAGGTGATTAGGAGGAAACCACGTGGATTTGATATGCAGATGTGGGAGAAAAGGCAGGGTGCAGACAGGAGGGCAGGGAGGTAGTTTTTACAGGGAGACAGAAAGGGAGAGCAGGGTTAAAAAGGCATGTGTGGCTCAAAGGCACAGTGGAAAATAGTTGTATGCTCCTGTTGTCAGCTCCTGTCCTGTTTTAGTCTTTATTCAGCGAGGAGATAGACGTCAGGTACACAGACTCCTCTTTTGCTTGTGGCAGATATCCATGCTACTAGAATTAAGTGTTTAACAGTTGTACTCAAGGAATAAAACAAAGTGTCAGAATGAGTGCATCTGGCATTTTGGGCAAACTGTGCTTTTGTTTTATTTACAATTTTTTCCCAGATTACTTTTCAGTAAGAGTACAATAAGCACTATATTCAGCCAAAAAATACAGAAATATACACACCACCTGATCGTGTTTGAACTCAGAAGCTAAGCATGGTTGTGTCTGGTTAGTAGTTGGATGGGAGACTATAGGTAATAGCAGGTGCCGTAGTGGAGTCTAATGCAAACTGTTGTTGTGTCCTTAGGCAAGACACTTAATGAAAGCGTTGTGTGAGTGATTGGTAGTGGCCAGATGATGCAGATTGGTAGCATTCCTTCCATCAGTCTACCCCAGGGCAGCTGTGGCTACAATAGTTGCCTAATATGACTTATATGATTTAATATGAAAACCGCATTTGCACTTTGGGTGTCTTAAAAGGTGATATTTAAATCAATATGAACAACTAACCATAATGTATGTATTTAAGATCACATTTTTTTGCAGTTGATCACTGTTTTTTGCAGTTAATGGGCCCAGAACCTCAAAAACACCTTCTGCAAAGCTGCAAAGTACACATGGAAACTATCCTTAAGTTATAGCCACTTAGCTTGGCAGAGCTGTTACAATACTTACTTTTTTTTCTTTTTTACCCCCAATGCTAATACAAATGTCTCATTAGTGCCAAGTTTGTTGTTCCACTCCTTTAGGGCCGTAGGGTGCTCTCGCTTGTGTGTGGGTGTGAAGCGCACGCAAGACCCTCCTCCTTACCTACCTATCTCTTCTCGGATAAGCGTAGAATATTCACCCTCTCCTTGCGCAAAATCGACCACCTCCAGCACGACTCGACGCGGGGTGGGGCTGGCAGATTAGGTGCCACGGCTGAAAACCACACTAAATTGAGCCCTCCGTGTTTATTTTTACACTTTGCATTGTAAATTAAAAAAAAAAAGAAAAAAGAACAGAGGAAAACAGAAGAATTCAACGGGGGAGGGAAGACTAGGGGTGGATTCGGAAGCATTGTTGGCGCTACATCTTTTTTTCATATTTGTTACCCTGCAAATGAGATTGTTCTCCTTGACTAAGAAAGCAAATGTTACAGCCCAGAGCACACAGGAAGACCAAGCATGAGGAATCTGTGCAATGTGTATCCTCGTCTGGGAGAGTGTGTGCGTAATGGCGCCGCTCAAACGCACTTGATCTTTTATTTGGTAGCACTTTTCTCCAAGTGGTGCTCACATGCAATTATAAGGCACCATAAGCACTTTCTAAATAGATTATGGGCAAATTGTAATCAGGATAATCTGTATGTAATATCAAATGCTACTCACTGACTTTTTGTTGGGGCAACCTCACTGATATGTTTGGGTACACAGGCGTTGGTGGGTTAAGATTAAGTACAGTTGTAGACAAGGGAGGAGGGAATGTGCAGGGGGAAGTTGGAATTCTGTTGGTATATTTGATTATATGAAATTGTTTGTCATGTTTTTACTTTTGAGGCAATTTGAAATATGGGTGCATGGTGCATGGGGTGAAACTCTTAAAGGTCCTGTATTACCCATATTTGACTCGTGAGTTTTAAGACATGTTATGATGTTGTTGCCTCCTCAGAAACATACTCAGAGTTGTATTTAGTTTAATTCACACATGTATGAGTATGTCTACAATCCAAAGCTCCAAATGCTTTGTTCTACCATGTGAGCTCATGAAGTGGTAGTTTTCAAAGTGTTTTGGTAGGCAGTTTGTTTAGTAGATCACAAGATGGAAGAGTTTGTTTTTTTGTTTTTTTCCATTTGAGAGAAGAACTCAGCCTAAATATGCAGGGTTTGGGTATTAAACATGTGTGAATGAAACAAAAACACAACTACAGATATATTTGATGAGGAAACATACGTTACAAAATAATGTAACAGAATTAGATTTCCCCACTGATGTACTTTTGTTTTTGCACTTTTTTGTGGTTCAAAAACACCTTAAAGTTCTATTTTAATTCATACGTGTTTGAGTAATCATTATTGTCCTGCCTTTGAGGCTATGTCCACGACAACGCTCCTGGATTTTTTTTTATGCGGGTTGAAAAAAAATCACGTCCACACACGTCAGATCAGTAAATATTCACGTCCAGACAAAAACGGAGCACTGAGTGAAACCAATGTAATACATATGCCACACCGATATGTCACCAGAAACGCAATACTACAAAGAGCGCATGCGCATAAAGTCCTTTCTCTTCCGTAAACAAGCATCGCGACATCATCGTTTTCCAAAAGCTGCGTTTTGCTTGTCCATACGGCAACGCAACCCCGGCGTTCTCAGATTTCTCCACTCTGGAACCCGTTTTCAAAAAACACCACTTTCGTCCACCAAAAATGCCGGCGCCGTGTGGACGAAAAGTCAAAATGAATAAAAACATTCTCAGTTTCCACCAAAAAACAACGGACCCTGACACTTCTGTGTTGTCACCTACCTCTTATCTCCACCCACCTCTCTGTATACCTTCCAATCATTCAAAAGACTCTAAATTGTTGTGTAGCCATTTTTCTTCCACAAAAACAAGTAAATAAAACACTTCTGCTTGCCTCAGTAAAATATCATTATGAGGAGGTCTGTTAGGTCTGCAATTATGAACAAGAAGTCAGTGGACCCACTTCTATTAAGCTATTTTAGACTAATACTGCAGTACAATGAGCAAATGAAAACTAATGATGTATGTATGTTGGAGTTTAGTCTAATAATAATAACTTAAAAAGCATAATGTCTCCCTTAACTCGGACCGTTTAAACTGGAGACTGAAGAATATAACAAAAAGTAAAAATAAAATAAAATGAAATGAAAGCCATCACTTGAGTTTTTAATGTAGCATGTTCCTATGTTTTATTTTTACATTTTGTATTTTTTTTACATTGTATTTAATCATCCTTTAGTGTGATTTCCAATGCTTAAATATTTGTTAATAACATACTGATCAAAAATACAAAAAAATTACAAAAAAGTACTGCTACACACATAAGTTAAGCATTTTGAAATATCAGTGGAAGATGTTCATTTATTTATGAATAACAGAATAAAGTAACAGAATAACGTATGATAAGGGAGGAGTGAATATAGATTGCATGTATTCCAAATGATCATCAATACTAATATGCAAAGTGGTTTACAGGAAAGACACCTTAAGCAAATGTACGACAAAAAACTACAGTACATATATTGATATATTTCATTAAAACATGCCCTTTGGAACAAAAAGACGCACACAAACACACTGTAGAGTTAATATAAATTGTGTTTTGACTCAACCCATTTTAAATCAAACTTTAAGCATTGCCAGCTCTCTCCTGCGACGTCAACAGTCACGCATGTATCATTCATATGTGACATGTATGAAGAACATTATCTGTGCTTTGCTGTAGGGTTCATTCTAATTATATAATGCAAATACTCCATCCCTGTGAAACACAATCGCAATAACCAGCACAGCCTCGCGTGTGATTCCATATGCTAGCGTGGTGTGATTTTTACAGATCTCCCATTTCGGCGTGTTGACACTGGGAGTGCATTATATCATGTAAATGTTTTGATAATGCGCCTTCGATACAGAGCTTAAGGAACGCGTGGGGTTTGTCATTACGCTTGACATATGGACGTTAATTTTCACCCGCTCCAGCTATTAAACAATGAATGAAGAAAAACAGCAGAAAGCCCCAAAACAAAACAGGGAGTTGTGATCGAACGCTGAATCCTTGGCTAATATGTGCATGTCGGTAATGAAAAATTGTCTCTTTTTTGGCGTATGCAAGCACGTCTCAAGTATCTTATATTTTTCCGCTTGCTTTTAAATTAGCAACAACCACTTAAATACACCCCGTGAAGAGCTGATTAAGCAATTCAAACGCGCAAAAGGCAGCGTGTCAGCTGTACTTACAGGGCCTGTACCCAATTTTTTTCCATGTATTTGAGCAACATTTGAATTTGCATTGCTCTAGTAGAGATATATTGTACCCGTGCTTAGGAAATCCAGAATAAGGTATTTCTGTATTTTTTATACAGAGGGATATCAGTCTAGTCACCACTCCCGCTGTTGCATCTCAATCCAATGTTGCATCAAACATCCAATCAGATTTGTTTTTTTCAGTGATGCATGTGAAACAAAGGAGCTCATTGTTCAATGAGGTTGGCGAATCCTACTTTCGACATAAACATCATTGGTTGAGCAGTCAGATGCATTGACCCCAAAGGTTGGTGGTGCGATTCCAGCTCCCACTAATGAATGTTGTCACTGTGTTCTTGGGCAAGACACTTAACCCACCTTGCCCCCAGTAGGTGTATGAATATGTGTGAATGGGTAAGTGGTTGTTTGATGTAGAGTTTTGAGTGCCTTGAAGGTGGAAAAGTGCTATATAAAAATGGGACCATGACCATTTACCATTGATTCTGCAGAAGTATGTTGTGTTTATCAGTCAAGCCACCATATTTGTTTTGATATGCACAGACCATTAGTGTCTCTGATTGCCTCATTCACCTGTCAATCACATCTGAAAACAGGCATTCACCAGTGACGAGACTCACATTCTCATAATGCACTGGAGAAATGTTAATTCTGGATCCCAGGCAAATTGTAAGCATTGTAAGCATAATTTGTTTTATAAGCAGGACTACAGCCTGCTGTAGGTGATGTACCTGAAGTTGTATTTTGTTTCATTCAGACATTTTGTTTGAGTAATCCTGTATTATTAGGGTGGCTACATCTCCGAGCTCAAAATGCTCTATGTGTCATGTAGTGGGAGTTTTCAAATTAACGGCCCATTCCAGGGATAAAATTAACCAAATGATTCTAGTGAAGGTGTATAGAGTTTAAAAACATGATGGAGCACTTCCTGTATTACCACATGATATCACAAGGTGCAACAGTGTGTTTTCCGTTTGAGAGAAAAACACAGCCTGGATATGCAGGGTTTGTGTGTAAAAGCAGGTGAACTATTTATTTGCTTGTCTCCATGGACATATTATTTTTTTGCCTGGTATGTTCCACAGTAGGCCATTAAACATATCCCCATTGCATTTGTTCAATTACAGATGTTCCATAGCTGAAAAATACTTAAAAGCATGAATTCTTGCCATATGCAGACTTGTATCTCCCTAAATTTTGCCGTTAACGGATTTCCATTGTGATTACCAGGTTTATACTGTGGCATAATCAACTTTAGCCATGTTTGTGATGGGGAAATAACATTATAACACAGATGAGAAAATATGGGCCCTTTAAGACATAAGCTAAAACATGCTTTCACAGTTTTTTTATATCTCACGTGTTGCGAGGCATCACCGAATAAGATACTGCTTTTAATGCATTCAGCTTATATGACTCTAAATCAGTTACTGTGAATGGTGCCAAATATGCGGTTTCATTATCTTTCAATCATACGTGATGGATCTACTCCCCCCTAAACTGTACATTTGCATCTCATACCCATATGTGTTTTGATTTTTTAATAGTATCGGATTATAAGTAGGAATGTGCAATCACTCCATCTCTCCATAGCCATTTGTATCAACGCCGCGCATCACTACCTTAAAGTCTCCATTAATCAATTTTCCTCTCCTTTTTTATTGTATCGTGCGCTGTGCCGGCGAGCTTGCTAAATAAAAAGACATTTCTGCAAAGAGAGGGGGGAGAGAAAAAAGGGGAGGAATTGAGAGAAAAAAAAAAAAAAAGCAACTGTATTCATTGGACCTTAAAATGTTTTGATGGCTTCTGGGAGACACATTATATTTACATAGGAATGTGTCATTAACGTCAATGGTGCGGCAGAAACTATTAAACTAATACAATGCTAAAGCCAACAACCTTGAGAATGTGATTAAAGGGCCTTTGTTGAGTTTTAAAAACGCTCCATTCTCCGGTTAAAACAAAAGACTGATGGATTTGGCTGCGGTTATAATTCAGCTGTCAACTCCTATTGACGCCTGTGACTGTCGCAGCCAGACGACATTTACATACTTTATATATAGAGCTGCGCGAGGGTCTGCACCGCCAACTCACAATAAGATATACACAAATAGATGCACACACATAGATAAATACACATGCACACATTCAAGCACATATCTTGCGTTTGTCCTTCATTTGGAATTAGCCCGCTGTAATTTTCACAAGCTGCAGGCACTGTTTGCTTCTCAAAGTGATGCTGTTTTTACTGAATTTTTAATAGAAAAAAAAGAAAATGGATTCTTTGTGATAAGTGATGTGTGTTTTGAGGTTAATATTGCAGGTGTTGCGTGTTAGATTAAAGGTCCCATATTATGCTATTTTCTGATCTATATTATAATGTTTCGTCATGTTTTGTTTCTTTCTCGCATGTTTAACACACAAACCTTGCATATTTAGGTTGAGTTCTCTCAAACAGAAAACATCGTTCTGTTCTTAAACTTCATACGTGTTTATTAGAACCATTTGGAGGATTTCAGCCCTGGAATTGCCAATTCATACAGAACAAAAGGTAAAAGGTAGCTGTTAACTTGAAAACTACCACTACATGACATCACATGGTGAAACAGAGCAGTTTGAGCTTTGGAGATGTAGCCAGTCTAATAATAAAATGTTACTCAAACATGTGAATGAACCAAAACACAACTCCAGATATGTTTTTGAGGTAACAGCATTATAACATGGCTTAAAGAATCAATTTTGTGTAATATAGACATAGCATGGCTGTTGTCAACATGAAGCTAAAAGATAAATGCACCAAATATTATCAAGTTAGTTGCTGGTGGAAAACATAGAAAACAATTCCGTGCTTATGATGAGACTGGCTCATGGTTTACCTGTGAAAAATATACACAAAAAACTACTCAGCTACAATATTTTAAAAGATGATACAAATGATACCGAATGGACTGGTTTTAAAAAGGTATTATTCAGTAATATTAGCTCATCCAGGGAGAACAACCATAAGATGAATTAAAGTTAAAAGTCATGGATTATATCAAGACTAGTTGGACTGTAGAGAAAGATGCATGGATCCTAGCTACATTTGATTCATGTGACAGATTTTGTATGTAGTTGAGCAAATGCATTATAAAGATATACCATAAAATCTTGACATGAGACCAGTCTGTGCTGTCTGCATCTATTTATGAAGCGTTTTTACCTTGATGGCAAAAGATGTGAAAAGCTCTTAAATTTAATGCATAGATTATTTACAATGCTAGGAATTCATCATTTTAAAACCGTAAATATCAGGATTACAGATTAAATACAAAACAAAGAGGTCAAAGGTCATAAACTGTACTACATCCTGCCCTAACCTTACATACTACCTTACCAAACTCTTGTTAAGGGACTCCTCTCTGCATCTCTCGGTGGTAATTTGCTCTTAGCGTAATAGCATGATAATATATGCTTCTTCTAAACAGGTGGGGGACGGGCGGCATCATATTTAGCACCTAGCCTCGTCTTCTCCCCTGATCATATTTTCAATATAATTATGAAATCTCACCAAATGCATGTGGGGCTGTTCCAACAAATAGGAGCCGTGGCAAAGCGAGACCCTATTTGTGTTTCATTATCTGTTGGAACATATTTTACAGTCATGGTGAGATATTTAACATTGTTTTATCATACCCCCGAGATATCTTACACACCGATCTAATTAAAGTCACCATTTTGCCCAGTATCCCATTTAAAAAATCTATATATTCTATATAATTATGAAATGATGCATTATTTAATATATAAACCCCAAAGCTCCTTGCAAGTGGCGATAATTTTAATCAAAAGAAAATGAATAGATTTCCCTTCTCTTGCTCTTGTTTGGAGGCTTAATTGGAGAACGAAGTAAATCTTGATTGTTCTCAGAGTTTTTCCGGCCAAAATGAAAAATACCAGCAAGTGAATTAGTATGAAAGCATGCATGAAATCTAGTTTTAAATCATTTACGAGCCATGGAACAAAGTGAATGTGATTATTCCGACTTAGGCCACCACTTAACGGCGCTTGGGTGTGTATTGGCTCACGTGCACGCCCCTTTACATGCGCACGTGACGGGAGGGGTGAGGCGGTAGCAGGGGCGAGCGCGTGTGAAAGAGGCTGTATCATCATTTTTGCGGGAATATTACACTGAAACACATTGTTGTCTGCGGTATTGTTGTTAAAGTAGCCCATTAAAATGCAAGCATGTATATTAAAGAGCAGCGCGAGCTTTTGATGGATAGTGCCGGGCCTATGAATAAGTGTGCATATTGATTGGCGAAAAAGGTGAAAAGCAGTTTGACACAATTATTTCTGAAAGGCCCTGGTTATCCCGCATGATTTAAAAACCATTTTAAACGCCTGTCACTTACATTCCCTCGCATAAGACCCCAATGACTCCTGAAAATAATAATTATGTAAAATGTCCGGCCAATATTGGATGTGGCAGGCTCTAAGCGGCTGCTGCGATATGTATTGATATGCATCTATAAAGAGGAGATAAAGAGAGAGAAGAGCATTATGAGAGCCACAAGGACCACTGTCCCCCTGCGTGTCTCCTCTGTCTCAGTCCATTCTTTAAAACTAAAATGCACTACACTAGGGAGTGTTTTCTTACCCTGCATTCAATGGTGGTATCTATAAAACAATTTCACACATGCAGGCTCTACCAAAACAACACCTACAAGAAGCACTAACTAATCAAACTGAGTGTATGGGTTCCAGGGCCCTTTGCTAAGCACTGTCCAGTCCCTGTATGAACAGAGCAGGAGCTGTGTCCTGTGCAGTAAATCAGATATGTTCCCAGTCTATGTTGGACTTTTCCAGGGCCACCCCTTGTCACCAATTCTGTTCATTGTTTTGTTAGGCAGAATTTCTAGAACCACAGGGCAACAGGATGTCATCTCTGATGTTGTCCTGATGGCTTCATCAAACTGCACTGGGGAGGTTTGCAGTAGAATGTGAAGAAATCTGAGGCCATGGTTCCTGGGAAGTGGAGAGTCCTACCTAAAGTGGAAGTAACTAGGGGTCTTGTTAGATAACATAGATAACATAGATAAATAGATAACCCTTT
The DNA here is from genome assembly GCA_036785185.1 of Paratrypauchen microcephalus. NCBI lineage: Eukaryota > Metazoa > Chordata > Actinopteri > Gobiiformes > Gobiidae > Paratrypauchen > Paratrypauchen microcephalus. Next base: position 2,422,079 of record JAVJIX010000019.1, on the reverse strand, counting down.
TATTGTCTCCTTAGAGAAATTTGTCCTCTGCATTTGACCCATCCTGTCATCAGGAGCAGTGGGCTGCACCTGAGGCGCGCCCGGGGACCATCTCCACGATCTTCTTGCTTCGGCTTGGTCAGGACCTCGGCTGGAGAATCCTCCCACAGGTGGCTCACGTCACAACGGGCCTCGATGTATCTTCTGCCATGGGGGCTACCAGTGTCCGCAGACACTGGGGGCGAGGTGGGGTTAAGTGTCTTGCCCAAGGACACAACGGCAGCGCTCATCTGTGGGAGCTTGGATCACATGTGGTCCACCCGTCAAGAGCGGGATTCGAACTGCCAACCCCTGGATCACCAGGCAAGCGCTCTACCACTGAGCTACTGCCGCATATCCCTCACTCACTGTTCACGAGTGAGTGAGGGATGGAGCATGAGAGTGGCACTGTGCAGTCTCTGACACAGATGTTCTTTACTCATTGTTCAAAATTGTGTAGGCCCTTTAAAGGGATATGCCACCCCCAGGTCAAATTTGGGCATCTCCCCACAGTCCAGAGACTAAAACAAGTGATGAAAAGCGTTTTCCTGGTCACCCAGCCATTGTCCGAGTCTGTCAGCACTGACCGCCGCGCGAGCTGCTGCTCCTCCGCGTTAGACTGGAGGCTAACGGCGCCAGAGAAAGATTTCGGCCAAATTGAATTAATTTGCTCGATGCTTTTCCCAATTACTTTCTGTGTAGTGCGCATTCATATCGAGTGCAAATAAATGTGCAAATCAACACGGAGAACTTGCCTTGGTCATTTTGGGTGGGAACTATTTTTCAGTGCGGAAAAAGACAGACGAAGCACGCACCACGCGGACAGGGGAATCCCTGTTTACGCACCAGGAAGGGAGTTCCCCCGTTACGCTGCGTGCTTTGTGCTTCGCCTTTATTTTTCCGCACTGAAAAATAGTTCCCACCCAAAATGACCAAGGCAAGTTCTCCGTGTTGATTTGCACATTTATTTGCACTTGATATGAATGCGCACTACACAGAAAGTAATTGGGAAAAGCATCGAGCAAATTAATTCCTTTTGGCCGAAATCTTTCTCTGGCGCCGTTAGACTCCAGTTTAACGCGGAGGAGCAGCAGCTCGCGCAGCGGTCAGTGCTGACAGACTCGGACAATGGCTGGGTGACCAGGAAAACGCTTTTCATCACTTGTTTTAGTCTCTGGACTGTGGGGAGATGCCCAAATTTGACCTGGGGGTGGCATATCCCTTTAAGGTCTGGAGTTTCATCACAGATTCAACAGTCTTACTTCCAATGTCCCCAGTGAGTATACAGAGCTTGTTTATTGTCATAAACCACCATTCCCATTATGTACACAGCCAAAACAACTCTAGAATAAAAGTAATGCACATTCAACCTGTCATAATTTGGGCAAACCAATGAACTTTTCTACCAAGAACACATAAAAATACTCTTCAGAATTACAACCAACTGACTAATTTAGTGATTGTGAAGCTTGGATTAACAATACAGTGACACTATCAGCCGTGCAATCGTCTGCTCTCACGAACCACGCCGCAGGAATGACAGGTAGGGATTTTCTCCTCTGAAAAGGCTTTGAACACAAACCCACTGTCAACTGTTCATCCCGGTTCTCTGCACTCCCGTGTGTTTGCTGGATTAGGGTGCAGAAGTGGCGATCTTTCCTTTACGTTCTGCAATTTTAATCAGCAGAGATAGAGTCAACACTGCCAAGATTCACTTTTTCCTCCTCATTGTCCCCATACGAAGGGTGGGCAATGTCGATGAAATGTAATATCTAAGAAGAAGAAGAAGACAGACTTTATTCATCCCCGTAGGGAAATTATTTCTCTGCATTTGACCCATCCTTCAGGAGCAGTGGGCAGCTCGTCTTTCAGGCGCCCGGGGACCCATCTCCATGGTCTTATTGCTCGGCTTGGTCAGGACCTAAGCTGGAGGATTTTACCTGGAGCATGTTTTGGGTTAGACGAAATATTTGTGTTTACCATAGAGACAAAACAATGTTGTTTGTGGAAAAAAAAAAATGTAAAGCACAATATTTATGGCAAATATGTTTGTATGTTTGCTACAGCTGCCCTGGAGAAGCTGCCAATCTGTGCCATCTCTGATCACCAACACTCACACATCCATTCATGCAGTTGTTGACAAAGTGGTTTGGAGATCAGATGAGATCAAGCAATGACAAGGAGGTATGGCCCCAAATAGTAAATTCCCCATAGAGTGTACATGACCCAGCCCAGAATTGTTAACTTAAAGGTCCAAAATTGCCTCTTGTGAGATTTTAGCCATTTTACTGCAATTTTATTGCCTTCTCAAAAACATACCCTGAGTTGTGTTTTAAACCATTGACACATTTGAGTAACCATTTATTATTAATCTGTCTACATTTCCAAAGCTCAAAATGCTCTGTTCCTCCTTGTGATGTCATGAAGAGATAGTTCTCAAATTAATAGCTACCTTTAGTTCAGTAGAGATTGGCAATTTCAGATCTGAAATTACCCAAATGATTCTGTTGAAGGTGTGGTTAAAAACACAGCACTTGTATTACCCCATCATGACATCACAACGTGGAACAGAGAGTTTTAGAGTAGAACACAGTCTAAATATGCAGGGCTTGTGTTAATGAAGCAAAACACAACTCCAGATATGTTTTAATGAACATACAACGTTATAATAACAATCAGAAAATAGTGTAATAGGGGCCCTTTAATCGTATTCTTTAACTTTTTTATTACAGATGATGTACCTCACATTATAACTTTGTATACAAAAACTACCATGTTTTTATACTATATTGTAGAGGATAATTCTTCCACCTCTACCCCCTCAAAGACATAACCGGTGGAGTATTTCAAGAGTTAATATTTGGATCCCCCCGACAGACAGCCATCTGACAGTAGTGAATGTGCATCCTAATAGACAATCATTGTACGTGGAGATGAATTTGTGTGTAATGAGAGCCTCGTGTTGTCTAAACAAGCTAGCATGTTGCGTGGCTAGCAGGTAAACAGTTTGTGAAGTGACAAAAGCTGGGCAGACATTAGGGGTGTGATTAATAAAGGATTTTTCAGTGGTCCTTGTGCATTTACTGACACTTTAAAGCAGCTTTTCTTGTAATGCACTTACCTTAACTCTGCATGGATTTAAGAGACGACCATGCCTGGAAGAGAGGGAAGAGAGAGGGTGAAATGTGTGTATTTAACTTGAAAAGCAAGAAAAGCAAGGGAAAGCCATTTTGAGCAGTGGACCTGTAAATGTCTAACATATAACAGAAAATGTAACTGAAACTTTAGTATAGTTGGCTTCTTTGGGAAATGCTATTTATAATTACATAGTTGTAGTTACTGTGAGTGGGCTCTTGTGTTCACAGATCTGACCTGTACCTTCTCTATGGAGATCAATACATTTAATGCCATATTGTGGAACAGGCATGGCAATAAGCGGAGACAAACTGATGGCAGAGCTTTTGCCAAAAAAGTTACATAGCGTCATAAGTTACAGTTCTAAAAAATATACATTTTTGTTGCAAATGTGTCCAACAAAAAGTGCAACAAAAAAGTTGCACTATTATGATTGTGTACAAAATTAAGTGCAGTCATATAAGATGCACGATAGACATTACTTTCATAAATGCATTTTTTTATGGTCATTATTTTCCAGGGATTTCTCAGTAACAGGTGCTGACGTAACTGCCCTGATGTTATGCTTTATTTAAATTAAGTGATACTGAACAGAGAGAACTTGAAACCCAAGGACAAGTGCTTGTGTCAAAGAAACAAAATCATACGTTTTCATTAGATGTGCAGTACGCATGCCTCAGACAGGAAGTGCGTGCCCTCGTCTGAGCGGCGTGCCACTGCCTCACTGTAAACTGTGTGCTACTCTTATGAGCGCATTGTGTTTTAATGCACTGTACTTTCCACTAGCATCAATCATTCCATACAATTAGCCCAATTCTCGCTCAATTTTCTGCTTTGTGAGGAGAGCAACATTGCTGACTGCACAGACAGCTGTCTCTGACCAGCGTGCACGCCTCGCACACAGACACGCCAAACCACGCGCACGCAAACATGTTAACGCTCTAACACACATGCACGCGGAGGACGGCAGGTGTCTCGTCAGGAGCGGGCACAGGATTCTGGCATCAGCGACTTTGCTTCCACCACTGGGCACCACCTCTCCTCTTCCCCCCTCCCACCCCCTCCTCCTCCAGCAAAATCAGCCTCAAGTGTCATTTGTTTACCATAGCAACCGGATTAAATTAGGGGAAGTGATTAGGGCTTATTAACAGGCGAACACTGTCACTATATTCTTATAATTTGGTATGTAAACACTTTGCCCTTGTAGCACTCGGCTCCGGTAGAAATTGCTTCGTACAGTGGATGGCGAGGGGGCCCTGGAGCTCTGTCATAATAAAAATATAATTATGAATCTGACAATAGCCACTCGGCGAGCAGCACCCGCCCATTCTGGTCCTCTGACACCCACCAAACAAGCCACCCGTGCCCCCATTGAGCTGTCCTGTCCCTCCTTCAAAGATCTCCCAGGTACCAGCAATGAGATAGACACTTGGACTGTGGCAATGGGGGGAATGCTTCTTCATTTTTCCCCCTCGCTTGATTCGAACTAATAAACCTGGCAGAATTAACATCCACACTTCATGTAATGAGGTGATGACAAAGAGGAGGGGTGAGATAGAGAGGAAGAAGGGGGGTTGAGAGCCTTTAGTTCCCCATATTGACTACCGGGTGCCCTTAGCACCGCTTTGCATTTAATACCGTACTCCGGGCCAAAGTGATTGTCAAATGATTTCCTTGTTGTGAGGAGAGATATTCATAATTAATATTAAAATTAAGCATTGCGTCGACAGCGGTTTCTGTATTATTATTATTATTACAAGAGCTGCTTCGGAACAGGGCCTGGCACCACTTAGCTTGTTAGGAAATATTTCTTTTATCCGAAAACCGATCACAATTTTGCTCCGTCCCTTAGTTACCTCTGCGCACCTCCCCTCTCTGCACCTCCTTTAAGACATCAATTATACACCCGCAAATTATGTTTTCACAGGGTGTCCCACTGGTTTTTGCGGCGGAGTGCTTCGGAAAACACAAGATCATTTGAAACAAGCACCTACTCGGAAAGAAGAGAGAGAAAGATGGAGAGATGAAGAGAGAAAGAGAGAAGGAAAAAAATGATAGGGAAAAAAAGGAGGTGGATGGGGGCTGCTCTAGGCCAAGACAATATGAGCAGGTGCAGCGGGGAAAATGAGTGCTATAAACAAGCCCAGGTCCTCGTAATTTATCATTAATCTTGGAGCCGCCGCTCGCAGGGCCGGGCCTATTCTGCATGCTGATAGCCATGTCATATTTCTTATCACACATTTGTTTATGCTTTTATCCTTGTTTCGCAGGCTTTACACTTAGCGCCACGGAGACATCAGCCATTATCACGCACAAACGCAAGAGGAGAAGGGAAAGGAAGACGAAGGAGGAGGAAGAGGAGGAGAGGGTGATCCATGCCGGTGTCGCTCAGATGTGAGGCGGTAAAAGAAGAGAGGTGTGACGGTGTGATCAAGGAGACTTTAGAAGGGGAGTTGAGTGCGATGTGATATGTCTTTTGGATGGGCAAACTGTTGCATGTAGTACATCACAGTCAAAACAATTTGCCAGAAGTGGAGGTGAGGCTTTATTGAGCTTATGACCACATTATAAGATTTCATCATAAACATACCTAGAGTTGTGCTTGATTCCATTCAATCATTATTACCTAATAATCATGCATATTAAGGCTGATGCAATCTCCAGAGTTGAAAATGCTTTGTTCCATTTGTGGCATCAGGAAGCAGGTAATATAGAGTTAAGGTACACTTTATTCATTGTTTGGGAAATTCACATTCTGCACCCATGTGTCAACCAGTGCCACTGGGCAAACACTCAAGGACTCTCCAGATCTTTAGCTAGTCTTGGTCAGGACTACTCTAGCATGATTTGACTTGTGGTGCATGCTTTGGGATGATGGAGCCTGGAAGAAACTCATCCAGACCCAGAGAGGAACATGCAAATTCCACATCGACAGAAGAAACAAGCCCGGTCCTCTTGCTATAAAGTGTGGCTGCTAATCACTTGCAGTGAATATCATAGAGCAAGATCAAATACAGTAATATAACTTAAAAAATCAAAGCCTGTAACACAGCAGAGACAGAGCTGTCTATCACACTTATCAATCAATGCTCATTTGACATTTAAGATGAGAAATTTGCGATAGTAATTCCACTGTTTCACTACTCCTGCACCAGCACAATGCAATTCCATGAATAGGTTTATTCAGAAAAATAAAAATAGGACTCAAGTGGCTTGATGGACATCTTACAACATATCAAACAGTACTAATTCACTAAATCAGGGTAAAATCCATAGATTATATAGAGTAAATGGACATAGCTAACCCACTAGTTCCCGCGTTCCAAATAGAAAATAGAAAGCGAACAGGGGTGCACTTCTGGCTCCAATTCACTTTGTATAGAAAAAAGTTGCCTTTCTCTCCATAACTGCTGCTGTCATGCTCCTCATTTTGGTCTTAAAATGTTTGTTTTTATTTAGCTATTTTGTCTGTAAATCAATTCCTATTCCTAATATAGAACTCAGCTCATGCTTCACAGCAAGAAGGTTCCGGGTTCAATCCCCGGGTCTGGATCCAAGGCCTTTCTGTGTGTGTTCTGTGTGGAGTTTGCATGTTCTCCCCGTGTCTGGGTCGGTTTCCTCCGGGCACTCCGGTTTCCCCCATCAACCCAAAACATGCACCAAAGGTAAAATCCTCCAGCTTAGGTCCTGACCAAACCGAAGCAAGAAGATCATGGAGATGGTCCCGGGGCACAGTAATGTGCTGCCCACTGCTCCTAATAACAGGATGAGTTAAATGCAGAGAATAATTTCTCCTCTGTGAGATCAATAAAGTCACTTCTTCTTCTATATCTGCCAGCCTCTGTGAGCTTCATTAGACTGGAGCTGAACGCTATGGGTGATTCCACACTCCCTTAGTCTACTTCTTTATACAGTCTATGGTCAAATTACAAACTGCACCAGGATTAAGCATTAAACAGGACTAACAAATGTTGAATCTGGAACAAAACTTCATTTTTGGAAAGGATGAATATTTCACAAGGCTTATTTCCTAAAACTAGTTACACACACATTTTCAAAGTTGCTCCTTTGTGCTTCCATAAAGTGCAGACAGCTTGCCTCAAATATCCGTGTAACTTCACTTCAGATGGGCATCAGTCTGTCCAAACACTGTACATTGACAACTCACCAAATTTATCCTGACTTCCTCACATTGGACTACTTCATTAAACCGTCCCCACCCTGTTTGTTTCAATAATCACCCAGCTCACTGTATCTAACACAACAACATGCTCTAGTTTTGGGGAGTGCTAACTAGCAGGCCGGCGCTGTTTGACTGACTGTGCCCATGTTTGTTTTTCATCAAAGTTAGGACGATTAGAATGTCTTTTTCTCCCCCCCTCTTCATCCACATTTGAATTGGTAATACTGCTTCTTTGTTTACTCTGTGCAATTTACTAATGAAAAATATGTGCAGAAGTTATTGATTCATGACCGTAATTGTTTAATTATTAATCAGTTTAGTCTTATATTAGCATTTTAAATGTAGCAGACAGCTTGAGAAAGGTTTGGTTTGTTTTGTTTGTCGTCATGTGCCATCAGAGAGCGTGGCAGACTTCAAAGAGCATGTGCAGCAGAGGCCTACATGTAAAGGATGGGTGGTATGGGGACTTACTGAAATCAACACCACAAGTGATTACATGTTGTGCCATCAAAAATGCAGGAACACACACTATAGGATGTAGAGCAGTGTTTCTCAAAGTGTGGTTAAGGTTAGTGATGTGACATTCGTGAAAGAGTCTGCTCTTTTGAGCGGTTCCTTATCATGAACATTGGAACTTGAGCTCCTTAAAGGTCCCATGACATGGTACTTCTTGATGCTTTTATATGGCTCCTTAATGGTTCCCTAATACTGTAAATGAATCCTTCAAAATCAACACTCACTGCATGAGATATGACTCTGACAGTCTTCATGAGGCTAGATATGTGTCTAAAATGCTTTATTCTGGGTGTTTCTGCTTCAATGCAAATGAGAAGGACAGAGAGATTGGCTAAGGAGCGCGGGGGGGGGGGGCAGGGAGCCTCAGCGCAGCTCGGCTCCCTGTCTCCTGTCTTCCGTGTTTTACGCACGAAGACAGATGAGAGACTTTGCAATGAAAAAAAGCATATTTACACAGAAAATAAAATTAAACCACTGGTATTTCAGAGGTCCAGAGGGTCGGGTAAGGGACTTGCGAGCCTAGAAACACTCGGACGTGCCTCCAGGCAAATAAAAAAACGCATTTCACATTGCGTAGCGCATTCACAGTCCAAACTCTATGGGCGGGATATACAGGGATGCTGAGCGGAGACAGAGGGAGGGGCTGGAGCTGCATTTGCCGATCTGACGTCAATAAGGTGCCTTGTCCGAACTCGCCCGTTTGAACTCTGTTTTTTTGTAACGCAGAAAAGGACCGCAAATGCTCAGTTTAGACATTTCGCAACTTTTAGCCATGGGGGGGGGGGTGGCCTAAACAGGGTAGGGGAGCTCACATTAACGTTCAAAAACCTCAGAAAGTGAAAATTTCATGCCATGGGACCTTTAAGAAAAAAAAAACATATCACATTTTTATATTGATTAATGCTGGACCAACAGAAGAATCAGCACAGAAGCAGAGCATGCAGCAGGGCAGCTGGGCCTACAGAAGCTTACCACCACTGAGTGGAATAATAATGCAATGTAAACTGCTTTGGGTGTCTTGAAAGGCCCTATATAAATCCAATGATTAATTAATTCATTAACACAAGAGAACTTTGCGCACAGAAAACATATTTGGCACCATAATATTTTTTTTTAAAATAAATATTTATTAGTGCAGTGCAAAGTTGTATTTAGATCATGCATCATTTCACTGGGTAAACACACTCCCACTCTCAATTTGAACCATTTTCAACAAATCTGAGCCTTGGTCATTTCTTTCTGTGATTAGTTTATAGATAAAAATTTGTTCTTACATTGTCATATAAATAGTAAAAGAGAAAGTCTTTTGAACAGCTATGTGAAGAGAATGGATCCAAAAGATTTGAATTCCACAAAGGTCCCATCACTAGTATAGGTTGTTTCTGGTGGTATATGGGATTCAATCTGTTCTAGTCTGTTTAAAGGAGAAATATTATACAGTAGATGTTTTTCCCTCATCATTAAATTGCATATGTGTTTTCATGTTTTTCAATGTATGTCCTAATTGGATGGGATAGTACCTGTGGTAAAGATTTATATGTGTTACAACAGTCAAGTGGCAGTTTATGCCACCAACACCAGAAATGTGTCTACGACTGTAAATTACACAACTACTGTGCAGTTTAATCAAGTTTTGGCACTTGTTTACATCATAGTTGCTAGGTAACAGTTATGGAATTACTTCTATATATGTGACATCTGCTGTCTGTGTATAACCAGGAAGCAAAATTATAAAGTTGGAGAAGATAATAGAGCCATTATATGTCCAAAAACATTCAAGAACAACAGGATTAGTTCTGCAATAAAACATGGGTTCAGTTACAAACTGGAGATATTTGGAACACATCGTATTTTCTTAGGTGGTAGACTACTTAGAGTGAAACTTGAAATTCAATAAATGTCTATTTAACATTGCTCTTGAAATTAATATGAAAATATTGTTTTTCAAAATTATTAAATTTGGCACCACATTTTTAACTAGGGCCTTAACATCTGTGCTTGAATTGGTGAAAAGAAGATGAAAACTGACCTCTGTAGGTATTGTCATCAGGGCTTTTTGAGCATTTTGGATCTGGTGTTTCTTGAGAGTGAGAGAATTTAAACACAATAACAAAATAAACATCATAAAGCAATATAACTTATATTCACTTTCAAAGCCTGTGACACAGTAGAGACAGAGCTGTCTGTCACTCTTGTCACTCAATGCTTAAGATGAGGAACTGCAATTGCAAAATTAAATATACACAAATTGTTAGGTTTTTTTTTCTAAAGCAGACCCATAATGCAACATCAACTTTTTAGAGCTTTCAACCATGTTATAGTTGTTTCTCCTCACCGTTTACTCCAAAGATGTTGTATTTGGAGTGATTCGTGCATGTTTGAGCAATCTTTAATCTTTAATCACTTATTTTAATTTTAGATGAATATTGTAATTTAATATGTGCAAATTAAAACAAAGATCAATGGGTGGTATAGATTATAACTATGTAGCAGACACTAGTGGAGGGCCTGTCAAATAATTTTCTCCCTGGAGATTTTATTGCTTTGTCTGGAATATTTCCCAGTTTGGCAAGTAGACCAAACCAGACCAAGTTCTGTGGAGAAGCAACCCTGCTCACAGTCACAATGTTTGTTTTTCAAGGATTTTTTTTAGCTGTAAAACCACCTGTAATTTAATGAATGTAAGGCAGACCTGTTTAATGTCATACTGTGGAACATTCCAGAAAGATCAATGACATATCTGTAGAAACAAGCAGGTGATGGACCCTGAACCAAAAAGTTACAAAGTACACCTTGAAGGTCAAATGTGGATTGGGAGTTAACTGTCACATGCCCAAATCCACCAACATGCAGCAGCAGTCACAGCATGTTAAGGGTTATTTCCACAGAATACCTAGTTCATACCTGGTTCAATTTGATCTGAGTGGATACTGTTTTTGTGTTGTGGTGTCTCTTATACACTTAAGACAAAAAACAAAACTTAATGAAATCACTGCAGTCCATACTATTTCTACAGTTATGCTTTGTCTCCTATCCGTCTTTACTCTCTTGGTCCTAACCCAGTGACATATTTCTGCACAAAATTTTTCTTTGCCACACTTAAGTCCCAAACAATCCGCCCCATTGCATTTTGAAGTGCTGAGTTGCTCACAAAGTTATTTCCATATGACGTGAATGCAACAATACAGTCATTCTTCTTCCGGAGCAGAATGTGTGGGCGGGACAATGAGTATGTGGGAACCATGTATACCAGCCCCTTGTTTCTGCACAAGGGGAAAATGGGGTCAAAGCGGGACCGGCCTGTTCAAGGTCATGGTGCACGCTTATCAATTTACTCACAGCGCAATTCCACATTCAAGTGCATAATTAATGATATAGTCTAGCTGTGAGGTATGGAAGTCATTTTCAGCTGTGGTAACATCAACAAAGTGCTTTATACCCAAATGAGACCCTCCATTTAAAGTGGGAGTAGGGCACTTATTCTGAAATAAAAATGATGGCTGACTTGGAGGATGGTATAAGGTAGCTAGTTTGAAACCCATTAGTAACTATGTATAAGGCATTTATGACTTTGAAGAGACTAGGCCAATAATTCTTAAACTTTTTACAGAAAACCAAATATTTGGTAATGACTGATACAATTCAACCAAAGCTGCTAATTTTTTAGCACGGGTCTCTCAAAGGCGGAAGACATCTCCTCTCCAAAATTCATGTAATATTCATAACAAAATATATAACTTCTTTTACCTGACATAAATAATGGTGTGTCTCTTTGATTGTTAATCTGCCAATCAAGACCCCTGAAATCGGGGTGACAGGATATGTGGTTCCTGGTGACTGGTCAGTTAATCTATTAATGCAGAACTAAAAGGTTTCAGTTGATGAAAATCATTCATTCATTCCCTCTGGAAAGTCTTTGAGTATTTCTTCTGGAAGGTTTGCTGCCACATAAGGTGTAAAAAGCCTGTGGCATCAAAAATGGCCATAGCTGGCTCCCTATCCATGGATGCAGGAAAAACAAACAGTTCATTTCACACAATGCAACAGTCCCTTGTGTTCATTCCCTAAAAGTATTTCCTCTGAAAATCTTCTGCTACATTTGCTGCCACATATGGTGTCCCAGTCCCTTACTTGTCTCCTTTGTACATGCTGCACTTCTTAGTTGGTTAATTCCATAAGATGTTAAAATGTTAAAATTGAGAGAAGAACTCAGCCTAAATATGCAGGGTTTGTGTGTTAAACGTGTGAACGAAAACAAATCACAACTCCAAGTATGTTTTTGATGAGGAAACAACATTATAATGTAGATCAGAAAATAATAATATGGGCCCTTTAAACGGTTTGCAGTGGTCCAAAGTTTTTCCCTCATTTACCGTATGCATTCGGAGCATCCTGATTATTCATCACAATGTGTTTATAAGCACTTTACACAACTTTCAGAGGACAGAGCGGAGGTTTTTCCCTCCTGGTAATGGTAACAACAACTAACAGCAGCTGGTTCACAGACGATAAAAACGCCTTATAATTTTGATGTAGACTGTAAACAGCTGTCTCTTTTTTAACATCGGAGCTGCTTTTACAGTGTTTTTGTACTGGGGCAAAACAAATATTACTTGATTGGGTACTTTAAACTTTTCTGTTTCACATTTTTTTTAATGAAAAGAACTTTTATTGCTCAAAAGTATCTTGAAAAACCTCCGGTCATACTGTAGGTGGGCTTTCCTCTTCATAGATCTGGCCATGCTTGTCCACATGGAGAAAAATACATACACATACACTAGAATCATATACATAATTTCATCCCTGGAGTTTCTTGTCTCTACTGAACAAAAGGCAAATGGTAGCTAACCAGAAAATTACTGCATCATGACATTAATAAGATGGAAAAGAGCATTTTGAGCTTTGCCGATGTAGACAGATCAATGTTTGATTAACCAAAGGGTTAATCAAACATGTGACGAACAAAACACAACTCCAGGTATGTTTCTGATGAGGTGACAATTCAAACATGGCTTAAAGGGATATGCCACCCCCAGGTCAAATTTGGCCATCTCCCCACAGTCCAGAGACTAAAACAAGTGATGAAAAGCGTTTTCCTGGTCACCCAGCCATTGTCCGAGTCTGTCAGCACTGACCGCTGCGCGAGCTGCTGCTCCTCCGCGTTAGACTGGAGGCTAACGGCGCCAGAGAAAGATTTCGGCCAAAAGGAATTAATTTGCTCGATGCTTTTCCCAATTACTTTCTGTGTCGTGCACATTCATATCGAGTGCAAATAAATGTGCAAATCAACACGGAGAACTTGCCTTGGTCATTTTGGGTGGGAACTATTTTTCAGTGCGGAAAAATAAAGGCGAAGCACAAAGCACGCAGCGTAACGGGGGAACTCCCTTCCTGGTGCGTAAACAGGGATTCCCCTGTCCGCGTGGTGTGTGCTTCGTCTGTCTTTTTCCGCACTGAAAAATAGTTCCCACCCAAAATGACCAAGGCAAGTTCTCCGTGTTGATTTGCACATTTATTTGCACTCGATATGAATGCGCACTACACAGAAAGTAATTGGGAAAAGCATCGAGCAAATTAATTCAATTTGGCCGAAATCTTTCTCTGGCGCCGTTAGCCTCCAGTCTAACGCAGAGGAGCAGCAGCTCGCGCGGCGGTCAGTGGCGACAGACTCGGACAATGGCTGGGTGACCAGGAAAACGCTTTTCATCACTTGTTTTAGTCTCTGGACTGTGGGGAGATGCCCAAATTTGACCTGGGGGTGGCATATCCCTTTAAAGCTCAAAAGAGACAATTTTGTATAATATAGGACGTTTAAAACTAAAGACACTTGAAAACTACAAGAAGCCTCCATACCACTATTTGAGGAACCCATGGAATAGACTGCTTTATTGATTAATGTGGTAAAAAAGAGTTTGAGTGGGGGATGCGTGAAGTTTGTGGATATGAAACCAATGCATGTGTTTGTATCTCACCTTGGCCTGGTCCCATCTGACAGGCGCAGGTGGGGGGAGCAGGTGCCTCGTCTCTGTGACCAATCCCACTCATTAATGGATCAATTAGGTGCAGCGGAGGAGGAGGCAGGTGTAGACTGGATATCAGGGTATACGAGGGTGTAAGGATAACCCCTACGTGGAGCTGTCCATTTCACTGAGAGAGAATACAAAACAACAAAGGGAGATTAATAACATACTGAAGCCAAAATTTAGGAGGCTTGATCAAACTCCATATTGTAGAGAATAGATTTTCTCAGAGCTTGTCGTATATTTATTCCTATTGGAAATTACAAGTTTATTCTGAAAAGCAGCTTTGGTCTACTTTAATTTTCTGTATTTTTCATAATTTGGGATGGAGCTCACAATCATTTTAGTAGTTGGATAGTCAGTGTGTTTTTTTTTGTTTTTTTTTCTATTTTATTTTTTCTTTTAGCCAACTAGTCAAGTCATTATTTTTATTGTACTGGCTCTTATTTGACCTAGAGGAGGGACACTACCTATAATCATAACCATATAGCTAGCCCGATAGTTGCACATTCAAAATAAGAAGTCAGCATAGGGAGTGAAGAGGTTCCATCAAGCTCTGGTTCCAATTCTTCTCCCCTCTCTCTGTAAATCTCTTTGTAACAATCAGGTACTTTCATTCCCAGAGGTTGCCAGTGTTAGCAACAAGTTTGATTGACAAATAGTGTGACTCGTTTCTAAGTGCTCGATCCCTGCAAAACCAGCAGTGCATGTGGACGGGAAGGGGCGAGTGCCTTCAACAACCTTGCTCCTGGTTGCACTCCCTGATTTCCAAATGCTAGCCATGATTTACTTCATTTGGTTGCAACTGAATGCTGTGGGTTACATCTCACTTATTCAGTCCACTTCTGTATATACAGTCTACATTGGTCTGTGGACAATGTTCCAAAGTATGGTCTAAATTTTCTATTTCGCTGGAATCATGCAGGTGATGTGCCAACTCCAGAAATTTACATACTGTACCTTAAGTTCACTTTAAGTGACCTAATTTGTGTTTTTTAAGTTCTTATTATGACCTCCAATTTACAGTATAGCTGGTCCCACCAATTTCTTGTATACACATAAAAAGAAAATTGAAAAAAAACATTTGCAAAGGTTGACTTGAGCATCTTCTATACAGCTTGCTATTTCCATTCACACATCTAATAATTCTCATGCAACATGCCTCATCTGTGAAAACCTTCTTTCAAATATTCTATACACTTTTTTTTTTTTTTTTTGCTTTTGAATCAGATCCAAATCATCAAGCAGCTTATTACCATTTGGCGTGGCCTATATAGTAATCAGCATCTGCGACTGTGCGGATGACACCCCAACAATGTACATGCTATACGCGCTGAGTGCATGTGTGACTGCATTAGCCTACACCCAATTACCACAAATGTACATCAGCTGTCATCTCTACAAATGTCACTCTATAGTATCACGCGCTTCTTGCTAATATGTCTTAATAACACAGCCATGCCATGTGAACCTCTGCTAAGTACTGCATTAATGACCTCTCAGCCTGTAAGAAGGCCCTGCGCTTATTCCATGTGTAGCTTCGATGTATCCATGGTTTGGGAAATATAACAAAAATCTGTACTGTTACTATAGTGATTAACAATTTAAAGGTCCTATATTGACTCTTGAGAGCTTTAAGCCATGTTATGATGTTGTTACCGCCTCAAAAACATCCCTGGAGCTGTGTTTTATTTGATTCAAACATATTTGAGTAACGCTTTATAATTAGTCTGTCTACATCTCCAAAGCTTAAAATGCTCTGTTCCACCTTGTGATGTGATGAAGTGGTAGTTTTCAAGTTACATTTCATCTTTTGTGCAGTTGAGATTGGCAATTCCAGGTCTGACATTATCCAAATGATTCTAGTGAAGGTGTATAGAATTTAAAAACACAGTGGAGCACTTCCTGTATTACCACATGACATCACAAGGTGGGACAGAGAGTTTTCTGATTCATTAAGGCCAAGTTATATTGTCCTGAAGATAATTGCGCTTACATTTGGTTCCATCACACAATGGAACCAAATGTATTGAGCTCTACCTAATAATGTAGGATTAAGCTAGCAAAAATAAAATACAACAATGCCAGACGAGATGCTAATAAAATCATTAAGGTACGTTTACACTGGACGTGTCACACACAAGTGATTCCAATGTTAACCCTATGTAGAGGCGCACTGACGTGCGGCTAAAGTGCTGCGGTGCGTGCCAGACGGGCAGTGCAAAGCCTTTTCAGCATTTTGGGGCGAATCGAGCGGTGCAAACTATGCGAACAGGCACTGAACAACAGGTGTGAACAATGAGCAGGCGTTTAACACGATGGAAGCACAGAGCAACCAGTGCAAACAGTGAAGAAACGTCAAACATGCTCCAAGTTTACTTGCGGTATAAATACTATGGGCTGAATTGAACCCAAATCAACCATGTGGTCTAACTTTAAACAGATATTTATGTGCTAACTTTGCTGCTACATATCAAATAATAATAATCATCATCATCATCATCATCATCATCATCATCATCATCATTATTATTATTATAAAAAAAAAACAAGTAAAAAGTCCATGTTTGTCAATGAAGCTCTGAGCTGTAATCTGAAGCTTATCTATTATGTTTATATGCAGCCCATGCTAACTAGAAAATGTTTACAGGCAAAAACAAAGGCCAACAGAACAAAACTTACAGTTTAGAGCCACTATCATTTTATATCCACAATAGAGCCATTTCATCCAGTGCGTCCTCTACGCCATGTGTGCCGAGAATTTTCACTCTTTCATTTAATTCCATCATGTTCATAAACATTAGATTTTGCTTTCCACACATACAGAAGAGTGTTTTCTCTACAAAACAAGACGATTATCCTACAAATGGGGCAGTCAGGTTGTCTGTGCTTTTATAACTTTGGTTGGGTGTTGAGTGTCCGGAGGACAAGACTCCAGCCACTCAGAGACACGCTGCAGAGCCCTGTGGGCCGTGTTCTTTGATACCGGTGTCTGCTGCTTGGTACCGCTGTTCCCCAGGCCTGTAGGCCATTCACAAATTTAACCAGAGCAGGTGTAGCGGTTCCAGGTGAATTCTATTAATTAATTAATTAATTAATCACTGCATTTATATAGCACCTTTCAAGACACCCAAAGCGCTTCACATCATTCATTCACTCCACACTTGGTGGTAGTAAGCAACTATTGAAGCCACAGCCGGCCTGGGGCAGACTAATGGAAGCAAGGCTGCTAATCTGCACCATCAGCCCCTCCGACCACCACCAACACTCACGCACACTCCACTTTCATACTAAGCAATGTGGCTGAAGTGTCTTGCCTAAGGACACAACAACAGTTTGTAGTACTGGTGCCCCACTGTGGCACCTGGAATTCCCAGTGGTCTCCCATCCAAGTACTAACCAGGCCCTGCCTTGCTTATCTTCTGAGATCTGACAGTATCAGGCTTTGACAAGCTGGTATGGCCAGTTCTCTCTCCGTGAGGAAGACCTGCATGGATCAGTGTGGATAGTCCCACAATGGACCCATCATCACAAAGAGGCGACAGCAGCAGCAGCCTCTCTGGCGAGGTGCTCCCAGCAGCCAACCTTTACCAAAGTCTGCTCTCCCGCAATGAGCGTCCAGAAGCAGGGCAGGGTCCCGCTGAGCCATAAGCAGTGAGGCTTTTCCTGCAGCTTCAGTAACCCAACCACCTCTGTCTGCTCCATGTTAAATAAGGGTAAACAAGACCACAGACCGAGGAGCATCCACGATGCCACATGATTTCATGCCCAGACCTTTTTTTAATTTGTGTTCAGCTTTAGGCCAGGTAACGTATGGTGAGGTTTACAGCAGATGAAGCAAAGTGTAAGCTCCGAAATGTTGATGCGCTCTAAATTGCTTTTCTTTACAAACACGCAGAAATCAAGTTAACTAATAAAAACATTCTGTTTTAATAAATGATTTTGTTTACACACAAAAAGGAAGAAAGAACAAAATAAATCTGTAAATGACAAATCAGTGTCTTGAACCCAGAGCGTTTGCACTAAACATAAGCGACTTTAGGTAATGAGCTAAGCTGCGTGTTAGTAAGAGCTTGGTTGTGGCTAAATAATGTTATATATAAAATATTTCAAGTATGTATGTGCTTATTTATTTATTCTTATTGACACTGAGTGGTTCTTTATTCCCAAAAGGACAGGTGAGGCACCTGCCTCCCCTGGCAGCATGTCACTGTCTGCTCTCCACACGGCAGCAAATGTGGCAGCATGCTGCATACTGTTTGCCTACGCCTTCAGTCATACATGTTTCCCTTTTATGACATAAGGGGTGACCAAGGCAAATGTTGCCTTGAGAACACTGCACTGTGTTTGGCTAATTACACTTGTCAGTAGGGTGACCATTCGTCCGGATTTCGTCCGGACAGTCCGGTTTTGGAGCTGTCTGTCCGGCCGTCTGTCACGTGTCCTCCTTTTTTACATTTTGTCCTCCTTTCGGACCCTCGTCTGCCACCGTTGCATAAATCGTCATAAATCCCCACCCATTATTTACACTTGCTACTCTGCGATGTTGTGTCGTATGCAAACATTCGCGATGCGCGCGCAGCTGATAGAGCCCCTGCAGCCCCTGATTGTCTGGAAGCTGCTGTCAACAGAATGAATGAAGACTTTTGGCTGTGAAGGAAGGAAGACTGTTCTCATTTTTCATGTTTATCTTTTTGATATTTTTTGTTGGAGAAGTTCGTGTGGACAAGCAAAGACCAGTAGGCTAAATGACAGATTCCTACAACTTTTTTCAATTTTTCATGCTTTTTTGCGCCATATGATCGCATGGCAAAGACTGTGTTTTTTCAGTGAAATAGTGATGATATTGTTTTTTGTTCATATCATCTTGACCATAATTTGCCACATTTTTCTTTTTGATGGGTGTTCCATGTTAATAAATATATGTTGACTTCATACATTATTCATAAGTTGTTTGTGTGGACAAGCAAAGACCAGTAGGCTAAATGACAAAGGCCTACAACTTTTTAAAAAAATTTTATGGTTTTTTTGCTTTTTGGCGCTATATGATGGCATGGCAAAGACTGTTTTTTTCAGTGAATTGGTGATGATATTGTTTTTTGTTCATATAATCTTGACCATAATTTGCCACATTTTTGTTTTTGATGGGTGTTCCATGTTAATAAATATATGTTGACTTCATACATTATTCATAAGTTGTTCGTGTGGACAAGCAAAGACCAGTAGGCTAAATGACAAAGGCCTACAACTTTTTTTTTTATTTTTTATGTTTTTTTTTGCTTTTTGGCGCTATATGATGGCATGGCAAAGACTGTGTTTTTTCAGTGAAATAGTGATGATATTGTTTTTTGTTCATATCATCTTGACCATAATTTGCCACATTTTTCTTTTTGATGGGTGTTCCATGTTAATAAATATATGTTGACTTCATACATTATTCATAAGTTGTTCGTGTGGACAAGCAAAGACCAGTAGGCTAAATGACAAAGGCCTACAACTTTTTTTTTAATTTTTTATGTTTTTTTTTTGCTTTTTGGCGCTATATGATGGCATGGCAAAGACTGTGTTTTTTCAGTGAAATAGTGATGATATTGTTTTTTGTTCATATCATCTTGACCATAATTTGCCACATTTTTCTTTTTGATGGGTGTTCCATGTTAATAAATATATGTTGACTTCATACATTATTCATAAGTTGTTCGTGTGGACAAGCAAAGACCAGTAGGCTAAATGACAAAGGCCTACAACTTTTTTTTTAATTTTTAATGTTTTTTTTTGCTTTTTGGCGCTATATGATGGCATGGCAAAGACTGTGTTTTTTCAGTGAAATAGTGATGATATTGTTTTTTGTTCATATCATCTTGACCATAATTTGCCACATTTTTCTTTTTGATGGGTGTTCCATGTTAATAAATATATGTTGACTTCATTATTCATAAGTTGTTTTTCTTGACCGACCCCCCCGAGGGAAAACAAAAAAAAAACAAGGTGTCCTCACTTTAGGGCCTTTGTCCTCCTTTTTGGACACAAGTGTCCTCCTTTCCTGTTTCATGCCGGTGGTCACCCTACTTGTCAGTTACTCGCAGCATGAGGCAAGCTGACTAATAGGATGAGTGAGTGGGGACAATTGTCTTTGTTTGATATCACCGAAATGGTCATTTACCAGATTACAATTCAATAGCATCATCATTTTGCACAAAATTCCAGGTATTTACTTACTTATTTTGAGTTCTTTTTTTTTTTCCTTCTTTTTTCATGGTGTGGAGAGATCATCGTTGTATCATTAAAAGCTGAACATTAGCCAAAGCCCGCACAGCATAATATTGCAGGGCCTTTAAAGACATCTGAGCGCTTATAAAAATGCTGTTTCAATACAATGTAAAAAGCAATTATTAAAAAAGTGCATATGCCTGCAATTCGTGTTGGTTGCTCCGGCACTTGCAATGAAGCTATATTTACACAGTATTGAATATTCAACATGGAGACACACTTAATTCTGAAGGATTATCTAGGCCTGTGTTTGGTAGGCTACTTAATGACCTAGTTAGCGAATGGGTTAAAGCTGAGAGCATCAAAATAGACATTAGCAAGACAAGCACATTACTTATTAGCGCCTTTCTCGCTCCTGCTGCTACTGCTATCTCCCCCTCCATCTACCATTTAATATGTTATGACAATATTACCATGGCTATCTCAAAGGGCTATCTTCCAGGTTGAGTGTCTATTGCTTTCGTTTTACACACACACACACACACACACACACACATACACACACACGCACACGCACACACATTATTTATCACAGAAATTTGGAGTTTTCTTTTTAGGTCTGCCTTAAAGGGATATGCCACCCCTAGGTCAAATTTGGGCATCTCCCCACAGTCCAGAGACTAAAATAAGTGGTGGAATGCGTTTTCCTGCTCACCCAGCCATTGTCCGAGTCTGTCGCCACTGACCGCCGCGGTATCTGGTGCTCCTCCGCCTTAGACTGGAGTCTAACGTCGCCAGAGAAAGACTTCGGCCAAAAGGAATTAATTTGCTCGATGCGTTTCCCAATTACTTTGTGTGTAGTGCGCATTCATATCGAGTGCAAATAAATGTGCAAATCAACACGGAGAGCTTGCCTTGGTCATTTTGGGTGGGAACTATTTTCCAGTGCGTAAGAATACAGCCGTATCACGCACCACGTTGCCAGGGGAATCCCAGTTACGCACCGGGAAGGGAGTTCCCCTGTTGCAAAACGTGGTGCGTGGTACGGCTGTATTCTTACGCACTGGAAAATAGTTCCCACCCAAAATGACCAAGGCAAGCTCTCCGTGTTGATTTGCACATTTATTTGCACTCGATATGAATGCGCACTACACACAAAGTAATTGGGAAACGCATCGAGCAAATTAATTCCTTTTGGCCGAAATCTTTCTCTGGCTACGTTAGACTCCAGTCTAAGGCGGAGGAGCACCAGATACTGCGGCGGTCAGTGGCGACAGACTCGGACAATGGCTGGGTGAGCAGGAAAACGCTTTCCACCACTTATTTTAGTCTCTGGACTGTGGGGAGATGCCCAAATTTGACCTGGGGGTGGCATATCCCTTTAAGAAGCCCTCTTTGAACTTTTCATCCAATCTATGGTTGACCATAACTGGTACCTCCTTAAATGTTATGGCGTGATGAAAGGAAAGGCTTTCACAGAGCCAAATAAGTTCCAGAGTGGTCCTGGCCCCATTTCCACAAGTGCACACAGTAACCTAGACTGTGGCTATGTCCTTAATGTTTGGTAGCAGAGATTGAGGAGGTTAGACTGTCCATCTCAAGACAAAATTGATCATTATAGTACTAAACTTAATGAACAGTGTACTTTTGGTAAAATACTGGGCGCGATATTTAGGTGCACTGTGTAACTTTTCTGGTTTGCACTGACTTGTCTTCATGGAGATATTATTGCTTTGCTTGGAATGTTACACAGTATAATGTTCAACATCTATCCAGCATTTATTTTGTTACGGGTCTTTTGATTCTACTGTTACCGGGGCCACCTCTTCTAACCTGTAGAGTCATGTGTAAACACAATTTAGGGTCATACAAAACAAGTGCTTCATCAGATACTTTTGAAAAATAAAATACAAAATTGCCAGTATTAAACAAGGATCAAACTAGGACTAGACTAGTACAAACTGGATCTGAACGAGGACTAAACCAGGGGTACAAGAACTACGTCTTAAACCATGTCTAAAGCAGAATTAAACAATTAAAACAGGACAAAACCAGGACCAAATAAGTAACCGTATGTTGGGCCTTAAGTAGAATAGGCCTGATTTGGACTAAACTTGTTCCAATGATGACTTAAAGAACCTGTACCTTTAATTATGTTATTGTTAAGATAAATGCCTTTTACATCAAGCACTGCACTGTAAAAGCAGCTAATTAAGACATTAAGTAAGACTGATATTTTATAAAACCTTTTGTAATCAACTTCCAGGACACATTTTTCATTTCAAGAACTGTGTGGAAACAACTTCATGAGACCAATCATTTCTGTGTTGTGATGCAATATCAGAGTAGCATTTATAGGAAGTGAGCGGAGAGAGAAGTTCTGGCTTAAAGAAAGAATTTTCAGTGGCACCAATAATGAGCAACTGAAAAGTTTGGCTTTCATCTGTCTAAGGAAATGTTTCAAAGGTCCAACAAACTGTAATCTAAAATATGCAATTGTTTTTTACTCCATTGTGCCAAATAAGTAGTATTAGAACCTATGTGTGGACCTGCTTTTATTTCCATGTTTTAGAGCAAGATATACTATATTGCATAAGCAGCTCTTGAGGTCAAAATAGATCAGCTGTGCCCTGTCTGCATCTAATTATAAAGCGTTTTATCCTCAAACAATCAGGAAGTGCACTGTTAGCATGCTAATGGTTGTAAGCATTACAGCAAAATTCTGCTCTGGCCTCTTTAAAGGTGCACTGTGTAATTTTAGGTTGCTTATTTCTATGGATATGTCATTGCTCTGCTTCGAATGGGTGATAGGTGATCACCCATTTGTCGTGCTCCTCCATCACCATGGCAGAAGTCACTGAGGTGGTTGGTAAGCTCCTCAGTGGCAAGGCTCCGGGTGTGGATGAGATCTGTCCTGAGTATCTTAAGTCTCTGGATGTTGTGGGGCTGTCTTGGTTGACACATCTCTGCAACACTGCGTGGCGGTCGGGGACAGTACCTCTGGACTGGCAGACCAGGGTGGTGGTCCCTCTGTTTAAGAAGGGGGACCAGAGGGTGTGTTCCAACTACAAGGGAATCACACACACCTCATCCTCCTCGATAAAGTCTATTCCAGGGTACTGGAGAGGAGAATTTGACCGAACCTTGGATTCAGGAGGAGTAATGTGGTTTTCATCCCAGCCGTGGACCACTGGACCAGCTCTACACCCTCCATTAGATGCTTGAGGGTTCATGGGAGTTTGCCCAACCAGTCCACATGTGCTTTGTGGATATGGAGAAGCCAGGCATTCGACCGTGTCCTTCATGGTGTCCTGTGGGGTGTGGTCTAGGAGTATGGGGTCGGGGGCCCTTTGCTAAAGGCTGCCTGGTCCCTGTATGACCGGAGCAGGAGTTGTGTTCCCATTGCTGTCAGTAAGTCAAACCTGTTCCTAGTGCATGTTGGACTCCACCAGGGCTGCCCTTTGTCATTGGTTCTATTCATTGTATTTATGGACAGAATTTCTAGATGCAGTCAGGGGCCGGAGGGGGGCCAGTTTGGGGGCCAAAGGATCTCATCTCTGCTGTTTGCAGATGTTGTCCTGATGGCTTCATTGAACCAGGACCTCCAGGATGCATTGGGGTGGTTTGTAGCTGAGTGCTAAGTGGCCAGGATGAAGATCAGCTCCTCCAAATCTGAGGTCATGGTTCTCAACCGGAAAATGGTGGCTTGCCCTCTCCAGGTGGATGGAGAGTCCCTGCCTCAAGTGGAGGAGTTCAAGTATCTCGGGGTCTTGTTCATGAGTGAGGGGAGGATGGAGCATGAGATTGACAGGCGGATGCAGCATCTGCAGTGATGTGGTCGCTATATCGGACCGTTGTGGAGAAGAGGGAGCTGAGCCGGAAGGCAAAGCTCTCAATTTACCAGTCAATCTACGTTCCTACACTCACCTATGGTCATGAGCTTTGGGTAATTTCCAAAATGACAAGATTGCGGATACAAGTAGCCGAAATGAGTTTCCTCCGCAGAGTGGCTGGGCGCTCCCTTAGAGACAGGGTGAGGAGCTCAGTCACACGGGAGGAGCTGGGAGTAGAGCCACTGCTCCTCCATGTCAAGAGGAGGGGGTTGCCTCGCCACAGAGCTGACCTGTAACTTGGTCTGGTTTGTTTTCCATGAAGATAGAATGGTTTAATACCATACTGTGAAACATTCCAGACAAAGCAATAGTATCTCCACAGAGAAAATCACTTGACAAACACTCCACCAGAAAAGTTACTTATATCATCAAGGTGAATAATTAGGATGCCCGGAATGTAACCTTATGAAGTTGTGTTTAACAACTTTGTCTCATTGCATGCAGAGCTGTTGACTTCTCTATACACTTGACAGAGACATTAGCCTACAACAAAGGAATGCGCAGTAAGCAAGCGTCGTGCACCAACTTTGTTCTGTGCTTTGACGGTGCCAATGATCGGATTGATTCTTGAGTTCATTTACATGTTTTTAGTTTCCCCCGGCATCTGCAACACATCCCTGCTTCCACCATGCTGATCGTGCATGTGTGCGCGTTCCTCACCGCACTCTCCTCGCTCCTTTCCGCCGTCGCTGCCTGCATGTCATAGTGTGTTATTACAGCGGAGAGAGGGAGAAGCTTGTCTTTTTCAAGGAACACCCCCAGAACTAATGTTCCACACCTGTGCACAGCGCGCCACTCTTTATCGAGCATCACAGGTGCACTGCATTAATTGTGGGAGAAACCATTTCATTGGCGGAAGGGGTGGAGGGAGGGGGGGGTATATATGGGGCTGGTGAGGGATTCTTCTCCACCTCCGCCACTCCCCATCCCTCGCTCCTCGCCCTCCTCTCTGGCGTGCATTCAATCACTCAATATTCACATCTGAATTGCTTTTAGCATTGAGGGGCTGTGAGGTTTTCAAAGCATCTGCGTGGTAGATATCAGAGGAGGAGCACCACCCTATTTTTTTCTTTTCTTTTTTTTAAGAAATGATTTCTTTTATGGAAGTTTGGCTGGGGTCCCGGAGCGCGCTTGGATGGCGGTGTGTTTTTATGTGCGTGCATGTGCCAGAGTTGGCCTTGCTCCGTAGCTTAATAAAAGGGAGCAGCCGTGCCAAATGCATGTAACGTTTGTAATGTTCCTTTGTGCAGAAGAAGAGATGACAGTAACAGTGTGTGTGTGTCTGAGAGAGAGAGGCCGAAACACCTGCAGCTCGCCGAGGTCAAACGGGTGACGCTGCCCCCTCCAGTCAAGATGCTACCACTGTCACACCACACACTGCTCCTCCCAGGATTTACTCTATTTTTTATGACATCTTTACTACTTCTCACTTACACAAATTAGATTATGCATAGTTCTGTTTATATATAAATATATATATATATATATATATATATATATATATATATATATATATATATATATATATATATATATATATATATATAAAATCAAATATAGAATATAGAATATATAGAAATACCTCTAGGCCTTAGATGAAAAGTCTGCAAATTGGAAGTGGCTTCAAGTTGCTATAAGCTGAATTGTGGTTGCAGTTTGAGCAATGAAATAATCGGAGGCTAATCAATGTCTATAGACTTTAAAAACATGGAAGAGCTTGGGGAATTAAAATCTCCCAATGAACTAAGTGGGGCAGCTTTATTAGCTCTCAAGAGGAAGATGCAGTAAATTTGTAAGATTACTGAAATATCCTCAAATTACACAAACTCCGAAGGTCAGAGGATCAATTTCCACATTCTGTCATGGTGTCTGTAGGCAAGATACTTCAACAATCTTACCAATGAAAAGTAAGATAATGGTGAGTAATTGGCAGCCTTACTTCTGTCAGTCTGCACCAGGGCAGCAGTGGCTAGTAACATATCACAGTAACATACACTGAGTGTAGAGTGAATAATGAGTACAGTGTAATGTATTAAAAGTGCAAGGCATTATATGAGCCACACAGTTAAACCTCATTATTCTAATTAAGGGGCCTATATTCCATTATTTTCTGATCTACTTTATAATGTTGTTTCCTCATCACAAACATACCTGGAGTTGTTTTGTTTCATTCACACGTTTAACACACAAACCCTGCATATTTAGGCGGAGTTCTCCTCTCGAACAGCATCACCTTGTGATGATGAATACAGGAAGTGCTCCACTGTGTTTTTAAATTCCATACATCTTCACTAGAATAATTTGTATAATTTCAGCTCTGGAATTACAGAAGTAAAAGCAGATAAAAAGCATCTGTTAATTTGAAAACTATCACTTCATAACATCCCAAGAGCATTTTGATCTTTGGAGGTGTAGACAGACTAATAATAAACAATTAGTCAAACATGTGTGAATGAAACCAAACACAACTCCAGGTATGTTTTTGAGGAGTTAACATTATAACATGGCTATTAGCTCACAAGAGTCAGTTTTTCATAATATTGGAATATTTAATATATCAATATTTAGGTTCTACACACAGGCTCCACTATATAGCAGGCTAAGCAAAAAATCCTAGACTTTGGGCCTTGCTTTTAGACTGATCTGCATATGGGCTGTAACGTCACAAGCCAATTTCAGAGGTCAACTGTCTAAGACCTCCCCTTCAGTGACACTATTGCCCTGTATTAACATGTCCTCTCTCTCTCTCCTTTCCTCTCTCTCTCTCTCTTTCTCCCCTCCGTCCCCTCCCTCCCTCCATCTTTTCCCGCCGAGCAGATTATGACTGTCTGTCAATCAGTCCATTTAACATCTGCACCGGGTAAGAGGCGGCAGACAATAACGCATCACGGTCACTGAACTGAATATCCCTCCAGATTTTTTGGACCAGGCCCGGGCACATATTTCTTAGATTTTCCCCTTTACATTTTTCAGTTCTTTTTCGGAGGTCCAGTAATGAGTAACAAAAGGTCATTGGAGCATTGCAGCTGCTCATCCACTCGTGCTGTAATCCAGGGCTCTCTCGCCTGATTACCCCTCCAATGGTCAAAGGTAGGGAGGGAAGCACAACAATGGGCGCAGGCGTGGCGAGTAAGAAATATGACCAGGAGTGGTGCGGTCGCAGAGGAATAACCCAAAGCTGAGCACGTGTATTTATTCTTCTAAATCCAAACGCCTCTAAAAAGCAGTGATTATACGCAGCCAGGGGGAAAATATGACACGTTTTATCCCCTCCATCAGCGGACATTCTGATCTCCACAGCTGACCTTCTACGAAATCATCAACAATGAGTCATGTTGAAGATGGATACTTAGTGAGTATTTTTCTTAGAAATTAATATAGTAAAACTGTAATAATCTATCTCATATTGTAATTAGGGATGCACCAATACTGATATATATCGGCACTGATATTGAAAAGACATTGGTTCAGCCAATACCGCATTTTGGTTTATAAATTGGTTTTGGGCAAAGTAATGTTTGCCCATCTCATACTATTAAACTTGTATTTTCACAAAATTGTTCTGCAATTACAAAACACATTTGGATCTTTTTTTTTATTTTTTTTTTTACCTTACACTCTTTTTTTACTCACTGCTGTTTTCAGTCTCTACACTGGTATCTGCTGATGCCGGGTATCGACAGATACTTAAAGCCAAAGTGTCTACATTGGTAATGGAACAATAAAAGCTGGATCATGCATTCCTACAATTGGTGCTCACATCTTCTATGAAGTACCAGACTTCCAGCAGGCTTCACTGGGGGACTGCCACTGGGAGAGAGTGTAAAACAGATGCAGTACAAGCCACAAAAGCTCAAAGAGCAGCAGCTCTATTCCAAGCTGCTCCTCACTGCATCACACAGTCACCTTAAGTTACGCTAATCATGATCCAAAAAAGCAAGCATATACAAAATTTACAATAAGTCCCAAACTGAAATGTTGCAATTTCCTCCAAGATTCTCCAAGATGGCACTGGTGGCAGCGGCCACACCAGCTCCCGATAGCGATGTGCGTTTTATGTTAAATATGCCGTCTGTACCGTTGCAATCTTCCGCAAGAATAACCTACAATAGGAGCTCATTACTTGGACTACAACACAACAACTCCACAAAAGATCTTTCAGGAGTTAATCTAGTCTTGGACCGCAAAACACTCTGTGAGCTAGGTATCCTGCGCGAGCAAGACCAGCGGTGAATGCGAGCTAGCATACGCCGCAAGAGATGCGCTAGACTTCGCAAGCAGGGCTGTCGAGCGGGTATGAGTGCTAGGTTAAAAGCTAACCCCCACAGGACAGCACTTCCATCTATTCTGCTATCCAACGTTTGTTCACTGGAAAATAAAATGGACTACCTGGATTTAACTACACAGAGAAAGGTGAGAGACTGCAACACCATCATTCTGACCGAGACGTGGCTCAACCACACCGTTCCGGACAGAGCTATCTAAGTGGATGGACTAACAACATTTCGGGTGAACCGAAAATGCTGTAGTTGTCTCAAATCACTGCTCTGTGGACACTGAATTCCTAACACTTAGATGTCGTCCATTTTACTTGCCAAGAGAATTCACTACCTTTAACATCACAGCTGTTTATATTCCACCCAGTGGATTGATACATTGTATCAGTCTGTGAGTTCGCTACAGGACTCAAACCCGGACTCGGTCTGCAGGCGATTTGAACGAGGCCAAACTAAAGACTGTACTTCCACACTACCATAAACACGTGAACTTTGCGACCAGGGGAGAGAACACTCTTGACCAGGTCTACACGAACATCAAACTGGCATTCAGAGCTGTTCCCCACCCCCACCTGGGGAGCCCAGACAATCTCTCTGTTATGCTAATTTCAGCCTATATACCACTGTTAGCTAGGAACAAGTCAGATGTGAAGCAGATCAGGGCATGGCCAGAGGGAGCCATTTCATCTCTTCAGGGCTGCTTTGACCACACAGACTAGTCTTTTCAGGGAGGCTGCCACTACCAACCAGCACATCAACCTCAATGAGTACACGGAGTCTGTGACTGGATACAGATATTCAGATGGATATATGTTACTGTTACCAAGAATGTCACTGTACGAGCAAATGACAGACCTTGGTTCACCAGGGAGGTACGTGAGCTCTTGAGAGCACGCAATACCGCTTTCAAGTCAGATCAGCCAGGGCCAACCTGTGTCCAACCTGTGTCCCCTTCTGGTGTTCCAGGAGTGGAGACAGGTGTGCTGGAGCCAGACTCAGCTGAACCCACTCTCCAATCAACAGGGTATGAGAGCCAGTCAAGCCAGCTCAGCGGTGCCAGATCGTAATACTTCGTCTGTTAGTGCTATGTTCTTGCTACATATGTTTGCCTACCTACGACTTCAATTACTAAATATTTTCTTCATCTGCCTCAGATCTCTGTGCTCCAGTCACCTGCTCCAGTCTCCTGCTCTGACCTGCCCTGCTCCAGAGTCCTGCTCTCTTCATCATATTCCTGGATTAAATCTGTAATAAATACTATTCTCCTTTGACCTGTGTCTGCTCTTGGGTTCCTCTGTTATCCGTGACAACCTGCACTGGGGCGTGAGAGCAGCCAAGCAGGCCTGTGGACAGAAAATCCACTCTCACTTCAGTGACACAAAAGACCCCAGACACCTGTGGCAAGGCATCCAGCCAGTCAGACTACAAGCCAACCCCCTGCTGTGCGAGGACAACACAGACAGCCAGTTTGAAGAAAACAACACCACCACACCAAAAAAAGTCCCTACACAACACTCCAACTGGACCCAGTGGACGTGCGGAGGACCCTACTCAAGTGAACCCCAGGAAAGCTGCAGGTCCAGACAACATACATGTGCTCAGAGACCGTGCAGACTCACTCACAGATGTTCTCACAGATATTTTCAAGCCATCATACCAGAAAGATTCAAAAAGATTCATCACTAAATGACTATAGACCCATAGCAGTTACTCCAGTTATGATGAAGTGCTTTGAAAGGTTGGTCAAGGCTCACATAACATCCAGCCTTCCCACTACTCTGGACCCATACCAGTTTGCTTACAGCCCCAAGCGCTCCACTGATGATGCTATAGCAAAAGCACTCCACCTATGCCTGGCTCATCTGGAAAACAAAAACTGTCACGTACGGATGCTGTTCATAGACTTCAGCTCCGCTTTCAACACGGTCATCCCACAACACCTGGTGACGAAACTGAGTACAATAGGCATCAGCACTTAATTATGCAACTGGATACTGGACTTTCTCACCAACAGACCACAGACAGTAAGAGTCGGTAAAAACTCCTCAAAGACCACCATCATTAACACCGGGGTCCCCCAGGGATGTGTGCTGTCTCCATTGCTGTTCACACTGATGACCCCACGACTGCTGTGCCAGATTCACATCGAATCACATTAATTTAAATTTGCTGATGACACAACAGTGGTGGGCCTCATGGGTGAAGACAATGACTCCTCATACAGAGAGGAGGTACATCAACTCATCAACTGGTGTGACAGAAACATCTTACAACTCAATGTCAACAAAACAAAAATAACTGGACTTCAGGAAAAAAACACACGAAACACACCCCACTCACAATCAATGGCAGTGCCGTAGAGTGAGTCTGTGAAAAGCACAAAGTTTCTGGGAGTGCACATCACAGGCAACCTCACATGGACCACAAACACCACCTCCCTCATCAAAAAAGCACAGACGCGCCTTCACTTCCTGCGCAGGGCGAGGAGAGCGAACCTCCCCACTTCTTCACTCGCCACCTTCTACAGGGGTGCTATTGAGAGAATCCTCACCAGCAGCCTCTCTGTCTGGCACGATAGCTGCTCAGCGACGGACAGGAAGGCTCTACAGAGGGTGGTGAGGACTGCAGTAAAGATCATCAGATCACCCCTTCCAGCCTTTCAGGACTTATTCACATCACGCTGTTCCAGAGAGCCATCAATATCATCAAGGACACTACCCATCCTGCACACAAACTCTTCTCCCTCCTACCATCTGGGAAGCGGTACTGCAGCATGCGGTGCCACATAAATAGACTGAGGAACGGCTTCTTTCCACAAGCCATCAGGCTAATCAACACACTGAAGAAAATTCCATGAACATTCCATGAACATTTTGTTGTTGTTGTTAATGACATCCAAAAAACAATCTCATACACACTGATGTCCATGCAGCTTTCAGCACTCTTGCGCTTTACAAATTGCACCTTCACTTTTGCACCATACATATTGCACATGTCATCCCACCTCAAATTTCCTTCTTGTTGGAAGAGTATATGCTTGCCTGTATGTCTTATGTCTATTTATTGTTGATGCCTGTGGTCACTTCATGTTCAAGTGTAGCTGTGTGTGTGCATGTGTGTGTGTATGTGTTTACCTAAATTGCACACTTGGAGTCCGGTGAAAGGCAATTTCAGTCCTCTGTGTAATGCCTGTTACATAGTGAATTGACAATAAAGTACACTTTGAACTTTGAACTTTGAATTTCCTGCTCATTCTGGACAACCGTTGTTTTCACATTTGGAGGACATTTTTCAGCAGCAGTGCATCTTTAAATACAAACAATTAGAAAAGAACTTTGCCCTACAGCTGTAATATACATCCACTTATGTGTCCATTAATTGGTCCAAATCAAAACGCCTCGGAAACATTCACTTGCCGCTTAAGAGAAAAAAAAGTGACACATTTTTTCCCCCTCCCTCTATCAACGGCCATTTTGATCTGCACAATTGACCTTCCCTGGCATCATTTACATGGAGTCACATCACAAGGCACAAAGTGTTAAAGCCGCGGCGCACTAGGAGATGCTAATGGCGCGCTAACATTACCCGCGCACTAACTCACACACGCACATAATAGCTTTAACTAGACCAAATTGTCATGCCTTCATTCGGATGTGGATGACGAGCCATATTCTGCGAGACTAGCCCTTTGACAAAGAGGGGTCATTGGCACCGGCAGTGAAAATGAAGCCCACTAGATATTGTTTGATTGGATTTCGCCTTTTCAAGGTTTGCGAGATCATTACAGGAATTCATTTGAAGTGTTGGCGAAAATGAAACGCAGCGACCCTCTTCCCGGCGTTTAATTATTCTAATACCGCGTTCCTTTTTTGCCTTCATTGGCGTTTTTTTGTCTGTCCGAGAAGTGTGCCATTTCAAGAAATTAAAAATTATCAGGGTAGTCTTAAAATGAGACCAGGATGGAGCAATTTTCAGTTATTTTGTTTCGTCCATGCCCATCTCGTTTCTCTGCTCTTTCATTTTAACACTTTTTCATTTTAACTTTTTTTTTTTTTTACCCAAATCCCTCCTTCCTGACTGTCCTCTAACTTCCTGTGTTTTCTCTCTCACACTCTAAAAATATTTTTTTTAGCCCTAGAATTGTATACTTACTTGCTTGGAATTTGCAGCTTCTTAAAATAATAAAACATGTTGAACCATCAAGCCATTCACTGAGCCTACTCCAAAAAAGGGGAAAAGGAATATACTCCAGAATGTTTATTGAAATTGTCAGCTAACTAGGGAATCATCTGGGAAGTGTTAAAAGGAACTGCATGTAAGATTTTGATTTTAAATGTTGTAAACATGGCCTAACTGTGTCTCCAGATACAAGGTAAATACACATCTTACTGACAACAATTTTAATGTAATGCAATGTAACTTTTTCTCCTAAAGGGTCCACTAACTGCTTGTTTCCATGGAGAGGTTTTTGCTTTGCCTGGAACATTACACGTATCCATTTCCAATGAAACAAGCCACGCTAACATATGAATGCACTTTTTATTTTTATGGCTTTTTTGAGTCATAAAAACACCTGTAATTCACATAAAGACAGAAACAATTTGTGGCATATTATGTAACATTCTAGGCAAAGGAATAACATCTCCATGGAGACATTTACGTGGCAGACCTGAAAAGCTGCATAGTGCACCTTTAATCTTGATTACAAAAAAACTTGAAAATGATTCCCCATTTATTTAGAGCTTTGATTCTCAGAATAAATCGAAAAGCAGAATAAGCATCACATGTTTGTCATTTGGGATGCCAGTTTCAATGCTAATATCCAGTTGGTGTAAACCTAAAAGGAGTCTCTCTCATCTGAATAATCACTACCTCACCCCCAGCACCAGCATCCTTAAATTAGCCTGTCCATATACTGAAAATTAGACAAACTTGTATGAGTCCCTCTATCTCCCTTTTTGGTTGGGGCTCCTTCACCTTCTTTTTTCGATGGACATGCCATTGCTCTGCGTGGCATGTTCCATAGCATGACATTAATCAGCTCTATTTTACATTTATTAAATTACAGATGGTTTTATAGCTCAAAAATACCTAGAAAAACAGGTGTTTTGGCTGTGAGCTTTGTTGCCTCTTCACAGATCTGATCTGTAACTTGGTCTGGTTTGCACCTTTAACGCACTGGCAACCCAGCTTCCGTTGTGATTGCAGTATCTTTTTTTATAAAATTGTATATAAGAACACAGCAGGGTGGACGAATTTTGAGTTATTTTGTTTCCTCTCTGCCTATCTCATTTCTCTATGCTTTCATTTTATTGTCAACTCTTTTTCCTTCTTTTTTTTACCCAAATCCCTCCTTCCGTCCTCTCTGACTTCCTATGTCTTCTCTCTCTCACTTTCCATCACTTATGTCTCATCCCCCCTTCCCTCCCTCCCTCTCTGGCTCTCCCCCCGCAGCCCTCCACTTTTTAAACACAAGCCAGTGCATTTGGTTCCAAACCAAATGTGTTCATTCCAACATTTCAATAAATTGAGTAGGGGAGGCATTACCGTTAATCACACGGACCACATTGTGCTTTAGACACGTCGCCGGGATTATGGATTACTATTAGCTGGATGGAAACCGATTCTTTCATTTGAATTCCCACTTCCTCGTCTTACTAAAATTAAAAAGAGAACTAATACTTCTTGGACAATAATACGTCTTCTTGGACAGGACTTTGCTTTGGCCCTATCCCCCCAGACTGCAAGTTTCCTGATCAGGAGGAACACCCAGGAACAGAGATGATAGGCAGACACATTCATACTGTGAGAGTGGTCGCCTCTCCACAAATATGACCTAAAATGCGGGCCTTACCGTCTAATGCTTGTCACCATGGAGATATGTTTAATGACACACTGTGGAATATTTCATATCATAATGAAGACAAGCAAATGGCATACTGTCCACCCAAAAAGTTACATAGTGCACCTTTAAAGACAAAACCAAGACAAAGATTGGATTGAAGAAGAACAAAAAAAAGAAAAAATGTCAAAAAAGTAAATCTATGAGAAAAGTAGACCCTTAACACAACAATAATTATTTTTTTGCAATATTAATATTGCAGCATCTCTTATTCAGAGGTGTGTAGTACTTAGTTATATTTACTTATGTAACTTTTCAAAGAAATGGCAATTTTCAGAGTACTTTTCTAGCAGCATACTTGAGTAATATATTTGACACTCTTACTTGAGTAAAGGTTTTGGTCACTGACTTTATGATGGCAATATGAAATATTGTGTTTCTTGCACCACTACTTCAGATAAGTTTACATTTTTTCTCATTTTTGTGTCTGTCCAGTGAAAATATCAGATTATATACATTATTTAATGTTTTGTCATTCCAATTACATTCACTCTGAATTTAAAAACAGTTGTTAGACAGTTACTGATGTGTAGTACTTTTCCCAAATCCTTTTTTCACTCTTCCTTGAGTAATTTCTTGGACCATTACTTTGCACTTCTACTTGAATAATATTATTTTTTAAGTAACATTCCTTTTACTTGAGTACATTTTTTGCCTACTCTACCCACTGCTATTCTTATTGATAATTTGAAAGTACTTTGCTTTGGCCTTACCCCCAGACTGTAACCCCAGGGAGCAGATAAGACAGACAGGCATATCTCCACTCCCCACCACACTTGCATAAGGCCTTATTGTTTCTAATAGAAGATTCCCAGTGCATTGGAGAGCCTGATGAGTGGTCTGTCGGAATAACAGCCGCAGTTGGTACATTGGACGTGGGACAGAGCAGATTGCAGAGGGCCGTGCAAGTGCTCTCAAAGATTAGTGCTTAAAAAGTTAGCACAAATGTAACTTTTCAGCGTGGTTTTGTTTGGCTGCTCTGGTACTTGGAAGCAATATCACTAATGGAAATAAATAAAGCGGGATTTTGGTGAATTAATTTTAATTTTTAAAAGTAAAACATGTATATGATTAAGATAATTTTTAGTCACAATATGATCTGATGTACACAATTTGGGTTTTAGTATTAAAGATACTAATTTTATACAATTTTATACAAAGCTGATTCTTGTGAGCTTTTAGCCATGTTAGAATGCTGTTACCACATCAAAAACATACCTGGAGTTGTATTTTGTTTTGTTCACACATGTTTGAGTAACCCTTTATTATTACTCTGCTATTACAATGTTTCTTTCCATCTGGTGAAGTCATGGAGATATAGTTTTCATATTAACTGCTACCTTTTACCTTTAGTTCAAAAGAAATGGGCAATTCCAGGACAAATGAAATTATCCAAATGATTCTAGTGAAGGTGTATGGTATTTAAAAAACAGTAGAGCATTTCCTGTATTACCACATGACATCACAAAGTTGAACATTTGAGAGAAGAACTCAGCCTAAATATGCAGGGTTTGTGTGTTTATACATGGGTGAATGGAACACAACACAACTCCAGGTAAAATAGCGCAATATGGGCCCTTTAAAGTTTAACATACAAACGTAGATTATGATTTTAAATTGTGTTAGGCAGTTGATGTAAAACAGCTTCGTAATAGAAATCGGTCCTTGAGTTCCTGTTCAAAACTGCAGAATTGATAGTTTCATATTTTAAGATGAACTCTTTAAGGTTAGTTAAACAACAGTAAATGTAAATTTGTTACATACAATTTCGGACTTTTCATACACACTGTGTAACTGTGTATGAAACGTTCCTTGATATACAGTAAAAGGCTTTGAGTGTGTTGAGTAGGCCTTTCACGATAACAAATTTTGAAACACAATATATTGCTTAAGAGATGTGATGTGATAGATAATAATACTAAAACAATTTAAGCGCTACATAAATGTGACTAGAGACAGTGGTTCGGAGTGAGAGGAGGTAGCATGTTCTAGTATACACTTAACCCACCCCTAGTGTCTGGTGTGAATGCTCACTCAGGCAGAGAAAGAAGTACTTTCCAAAGGACTGAATTTCTCTGTAACTCCTAACTGGTGTGAATGGGTGAGTTGTTCCTTGATGTCAAGAGCATTGTGTGCCTTGAAGGTTGGAAAGCGCTATATAAAAATGTGACCATTTACCATATTTATTTTCAGAAGAGCACAAAAATCACAGTTTGGGCCCTTAGATTCCCTTGACAAATATAGCCATAGTTAAGTCAATAAGCGGCACTGTTCTGGAGTGTACAGCATGCACGTGGGCTGCTCTCAGTGGGAGATGGTGATGTATAGAGTGGCTGGTCATACTATAGACATATGCGACAGATGGCTTCCCTTAAGGATCCATATTGCTGCTTTTATTTCATGCTCACTCAATGAATCGCTCCATTGACGAAAATGTTGACCACATTAGAACATTATTATTAAGAGGGAATTTTAAAGCTGCATGAAATATGAGTTAAATGCAATATTAGATAGCTGTTTAACATTGCAATGACAATGTTATTATATTTTAACATACAATAAGTAAAGGGTAAAAACAAAAATGTAAATTAACCTTAATTTACTATCATAATAACACCTGAAAGTGCACTATGTAACTTTTTTGGTAGGGGGTCCGACAATGTTTCCTCAGTGTTGTTGCTTTGAACTTGAATGTTCCACAAACAAATATATGGCATTTATTTAATAACTTGCTTTTTTTTTTGCTTAAAAAAAAAAAAATCCATAAAAATTTACCTTGAAAAATGCATTCTTGCTGTTAGCCCAGTCACCTGGGCTAACAGCCCAGATCCTGTGGTTCCGGTTTGGGAACCACAGGATCTCATCTCTGCTGTTTGCAGATGATGTTGTCCTGATGGCTTCATCGAATCAGGACCTCCAGTAATAATTATAATAATGCATTTTATTTAAAAGCGCCTTTCAGAACACCCAAGGACACTGCACAAGGTTAAAAATGAATAAAAAGTACAAACAAACAATACAATAAAACATAAAAACAAAATCAAAACAAAATCAGAGTGGAGTGATTGGCTATGAGAGGTAGGACAGTCTGAACAGGTGGGTTTTGAGTCTGGATTTAAAGAGTGGGAGAGAGTCTATGTTACGGAGGTCAGGAGGGAGAGAGTTCCAGAGCTGAGGAGCAGAGCGACTGAAGGCACTGCCCCCCATGGTGACTAGTCGAGCAGTGGACACAGTTAGCTGAAGAGAGGAGGAAGAGCAGAGGGTGCGGGAGGGAGTGGCATCGAATCGGGACCTCCAGTGTGCATTGGGGCAGTTTTCAGCCGAGTGTGAAGCGGCTGGGATGAGGATCAGCTCTTCCAAATCCGAGGTCATGGTTCTCGACCGGAAAGAGCTGGCTTGCCCTCTCCGGGTGGGTGGAGAGTCCCTGCCTCAAGTGGAGGAGTTCAAGTATCTCGGGGTCTTGTTCACGAGTGAGGGGAGGATGGAGCGTGAGATTGACAGGTAGATCGGTGCAGCGTTGGCAGTGATGCGGTTGCTGTACGTCCGGTACAGCGACCGCATCACTGCGTTGTGGTGAAGAGGGAGCTGAGCCGAAAGGCGAAGCTCTCAATTTACCGGTCAATCTACGTTCCTACCCTTACCTATGGTCATGAGCTCTGGGTAATGACCGAAAGGACAAGATCGCGGACACAAGCGGCCGAAATGAGTTTCCTCCGCAGAGTGGCTGGGCGCACCCTAGATGAGGAAACAATGCAGTTCAAAGCTCATAAAAGTAGACTTTAAGAACTAAAACTAGGCAAAGATTTAAAATTAAAACAAATTTTTCTTATTTCATTTAGCAATGTTTGTAATTTTATGTGAAATGTAGACTTTTAACACTTCCTGTATAATTTCTTTTCTTGTGATTTTTTGTTATTGTGTCATCCATCCATGGCGCCATTGAATATTTTGCAATAAATTACACAACTAGGTATGCCTCCAAAATCTATTATAGTTCCCATGCCCAAATAACAATTAAAACTCCACTTTGAACACGTTGTCTTTGATAGATGGCATCATATTAAGGTTTTTCTGTCATATCAATTAAGATGATTTTTGGAGACTGTAATGATGTTTTTTGCTTGTTAGTGCTGCTTTGCCAAAGAGAGAGTTGAAAAGAGAGAATCAAGTGAAAAGACCCTCCCAGCCCCCTCTTTCATCTCAAATAAGCCTATTGGGACTATTCTGAGCGAGCCAAGTCCCACTCATAACTCTCACACTCACATATTTAACAGGAAGAATCATTTGGAGCCACCTCTTTTGTCTTCACACTGGGCGCTT
This sequence comes from Paratrypauchen microcephalus, assembly GCA_036785185.1. NCBI lineage: Eukaryota > Metazoa > Chordata > Actinopteri > Gobiiformes > Gobiidae > Paratrypauchen > Paratrypauchen microcephalus. The sequence continues at coordinate 2,383,605 of JAVJIX010000019.1, read as the reverse complement.
TTTGGAAATGTTCAGTACAAGCTTTTCACTCTGGAAACTGGGAGTCTGTATTCAATATGGTTAATGTATAGAAATGCGTGTGTTTTCTACAAAATGAAATAATGTCAACTTTTTCTTAAGCGGGCCTATTATGCAAAATTGACTTTTTAGAGCTTTTAATCGTGTTATAATTGTTGCCCCTTCTCATTAACCCACTTAGAGTTGTATTTACAGTAGAGTGATTTATGTAGGTTTGAGTAATCTTTCCACTTCTTTATACTCGATCAACCCTCATTTTCACCACCACCCATTGCTCTGTACGTACTTCATTCTCCAATTTTATATTTGTAATTGGTCATATGCGCAAGATTAGGCAGCATTAGATAGTCAAAATCTGCGGCTCACTAGTGTGACTATCCATTGGAGATGCTGACATTTTTGCGTCTCTTGTTGTGATGATATTTACAGTGATGTTCATGTTCACTAAGTTGTTTTAGATCAATATTGTGACTTAAAATGTCAAAATTATAACAATGATTCAAAGGTGTCATAGATTATAACCATATAGCAGACACCAGAACCAGGTTTCAGGTCCTGGTTAAGTCCAGTTTTGTCACTGTGAAAGTCCTGTCTTCTGTTGGTTCTGTTGTTGATGGAGGTCAGATCTTGGATTGAAACTGAGAACGTGGCTTTAACAATATGTCTCCTTTTAAATGTCCAGTGTGTAGGATTCGTGGCGCATAGGTGGATAGTGGCTATTGCACTTCCTGTTTTAGCTACGGCAGACCTCGAGGGTCACCCGGGCGCGCCGTAACGCGGACAGCTCGCGTACCCGCGCACGAACCGTGCGCCGCTACTGTATAAATAAAACGCAGTCCCATTCACTGTTTTTCTTTTCGCATGAAAGCACACATTCCCAATGGTGTACATGACAATCTACACATCAAATGAAACCTTACAGTCTCCTCTTTTTGACTATGCAATTCATTTCCCGGCACAACAATCAATCCCCGAGCACATGGGGCTTTTATACGGAAAAGCACAAAACAAGGTTTGTTACTTTGCTTACCTTTGAAGGCTCTGGACAGGTCAAACTTCAGTATTTCACCATAAGCTTGGTCTCAATCTGTCCGTAAGGATCCAGCGAATAAAATCCAGTAAAACAATTTAGTCCAAAACACGTGTTAGATCCATTACGACGTGTGATCCGGCAACATGCTTGTCGTTGTTTACCCAAAACCACGAGCCTTGCCGAAGGCGGAGCCCAAATGTCCTTCTGCGGCTCTCGTAGTTAAAATGGCTGCCTCTACATGGGGTCAATCCTCCTTTTATGTGACTATATCTAAGTCCAAAAGAATACTTTGATTTCATGATGGAAGTGAAAAGGCTTGGAAAATAATGTATTTTTGAATGGGTATCTTCAATTTCGGTAATTAACGGGTAAATATCTTACACACTGTCCCTTTAACTAATTATAGTTCTAAGCATTCTTACATATTACATTATAACGTTTAATGAGCGCTTTCAAGTCTTGAGCAGAGGCCTGCACACTCCAGAGGAGGTGGAGGTGACTTTGGCCCTTCTTGTACAGGGCGTCAGTGTTATGGGACCAGTCCAGTTAATTGTTGAGGTGAATACCCAGGTACTTGAAACTGTCCACAGTCTCTATGTCCTGCCCCTGGATGTTCACCGGTGAGTGAGGTAGTGGTCTCCTCCTGAAGTCGATCACCATCTCCTTTGTCTTACTGGTGTTCAGGCTCAGGTGGTTGCGCCCACACCAGTCCACAAAGTCACTGATGACCGAGCGGTACTCCAGCTTGTTCCCCTCAGACACACAGCCCACAATGGCCGAGTCGTCAGAGAACTTCTGGAGATGGCAGCTGTCCGTATTGTATGTGAAGTCCGAGGTGTAGATGGTGAAGAGGAAGGGTGAGAGGACAGTTCCCTGGGGGACCCCAGTGCTGCAGACTACCACCTCTGACTCACAGCCGCACGTACTGTGGATGGTCAGTGAGGTAGTCGATGGTCCAGGCAGCGAGATGTCCATCCACTCCCGCGTCCTCCAGCTTCCCCCGCAGCAGCGCCGGCCTGATGGTGTTGAAGGCGCTGGAGAAGTCAAAGAATGTGACTCTCACAGCACTCCCGGCGGTCTCTAGGTGGGTGAGCGCTCGCTGCAGCAAGTAGATGACAGCGTCCTCTACTCCTACGTTTGGCTTGTAGGCAAACTGCAGGGGCGTTTCGTAACTTGGAATTTTCGTTTGTTGTCTCTTTCGTAAGGTGAGGTACCACTGTATATATACTCAACAAAAATATAAACGCAACACTTTTGTTTTTGCTCCCATTTTTCCTGAGATGGACCCAAAGATCCAAAATTCACTCCAGATACACAACACTACCATTTCTCTCAAACATTGTTCACAAATCTGTCCAAATGTGTGACAGCGAGCACCTCTGCCCTGCCGAGACAATCCACCCCACCTCACAGGTGCGCCACATCAAGATGCCGATCCGACATCATGACCACTGCACAGGTGCGCCCGCCCCAGACTGCCCACAATAAAAGGCCACCCCGAAATGTGCATTTTTTTTTTTGCTTTATTGGGGGTCTGGGGACTCAGTGGGGAACCAGTCAGTATCTGGTGTCACCACCATTTGCCTCATGCAGTGCAACACATCTTCTTTGCATAGAGTTTATCAGATTGTCAATTGTGGCCTGTGGAATGTTGGTCCACTCCTCTTCAATGGCTGTGTGAAGTTGCTGGATATTAGTGGGAGCTGGTACACGCTGTCGTATACGCCGGTCAAGCACATCCCAAACATGCTCAATGGGTGACATGTCCGGTGAGTATGCTGGCCATGCAAGAACTGGGACATTTTCAGCTTCCAAGAATTGTGTACAGATCCTTGCAACATGGGGCCGTGCATTATCTTGCTGAAACATGAGGTGATGTTCATGGATGTATGGCACAACAATGGGCCTCAGGATCTCATCACGGTATATCTGTGCATTCAAAATGCCATCAATAAAATGCACCTGTGTTCTTCGTCCATAACAGCCTTTGAAGAGGAGTGGACCAACATTCCACAGGCCACAATTGACAATCTGATAAACTCTATGCGAAGATGTGTTGCACTGCATGAGGCAAATGGTGGTGACACCAGATACTGACTGGTTCTGAGTACACAGACCCCCAATAAAGCAAAAAAAAAAAAAATGCACCTTTCGGGGTGGCCTTTTATTGTGGGCAGTCTGGGGCGCACCTGTGCACTGGTCATGATGTCGGATCGGCATCTTGATTTGCCGCACCTGTGAGGTGGGGTGGATTGTCTCGGCGGGGCAGAGGTGCTCGCTGTCACACATTTGGACAGATTTGTGAACAATGTTTGAGAGAAATGGTAGTGTTGTGTATCTGGAGTGAATTTTGGATCTTTGGGTCCATCTCAGGAAAAATGGGAGCAAAAACAAAAGTGTTGCGTTTATATTTTTGTTGAGTGTACAAGTAAAAAGAGGAAAAAAGGAAAAGTAGGGACGGAGCTACTCCCGCAGGCGGCTGGCCTCTCCAGCGCCATCTTGAAACATCTATAAAGATCTATATAAGATCTATAAAGAATAACACATTTACATGCAATTCATAGGTACAAACAGTCACTTAAAGTTGCAGTATGAGTCCTCCACCTTTTGCTTTGCCTGGACTCTGGCAAAGTATGGCATTAAATGCACCAATCACCATGGAGACAAGAAGGTGACACCATCAGTTACAGATCAGATCTGCCAAAAGTAAAAAAAAAAATCTATTTTCAATAAATTTTCAGTAATAAAATTAAAAACATAACTTTTAACTGACATTCACAATGCTTGCATTGCAACAGTATAGTGTATGAGTAGCTATCATTAACACAACCATTTGACAACAATTAATGTCATTTCGAAGAAGCACTGAATAATGTAATAAGTCTGGATAATTAAAATGTGTATGTTTAAATATGCACAGTGCGAGATATAACACAATTATAGCAGGCTAATAGAACAAGGAGTAAAAATACTAGGGAAAGTCAATAACACAGTATTGTGACTTGGGGAATTGAACAAGGCAATTGAATGTGATTACGCAGCAAGACTAATCCTCCAAACAGGTGAATGAGGTCTTCCTTTAATACCACCTCTAATACTGCATTCAGATCACAAAGCGTTCTGCATGTGGAAGTCGATTATGTTAGAGCAGGCTAGAGTAACCAAAATGCACCCATGAGTATAGAAAGCTTGCATAAATATTACTTAAGTAGAAATCAAAAGTTATCATTCAAAATATTTTATGTAATTCATGTAATGTCATGTGGTTTCAATCATTAAAGCAATGACTAGCTCAGGAGACACATTTACAAAAGAGTTTTTTCTTAACCTAGAATTTATTATTCCATATGGCATGGGAAAAGTGTCTTGCTCAACAGCATAATGGCAAAATTCCTTTATCAGAGTGAGAGAATCAAACCAACAATCTCCTGGTACCACCACAACCACACCAAATGCAATACCTTAGGAAGTACGACTTTATAATACCTACAGTACACCTTAATTAGCCTTAACAAAGTATGAACAAGGACTTAATTCATAATGAAAAAAATGTGATTCTGATTTACTATTTGATAAAGGGATTAAGAGTAGGAGTCTTAATTAAGTCATTACTAAGCATGAATAATTTTTAATTCATAATGGTATATTAAGTCTTTGTTTTTGCTTTACATAAAGCTATTTTTCCCATGTATCTGAGCAAAATTTGCCTTGCCCCAGTACAGATATATTATAAAAGAAGGTCAAAATATGTCCATGGTGTGCTGCATCTAACGAGAAAGCAATTTACTGTTCAATAACCATGAAGTGTATGTTAGAATGCTAGCTGTTCTTGGCTTTATCGTCACATCAAAAGTACACACTGGCCTCTTGAGAGTTGTGAGACACTCTTATAAACTCATTGTGGTGAATAATCAGGATGTTCACAATACATAAGGTAATGTAGTTATAGTTATAAAGTGTTACCAATATTTCACTGGGAAGATGCTGGGCTACATACTGCATAAAACTGCACTAAGAAGCATTATTTATTTTATATTTGAATTGTTAATTGCTAAAGCTAACGTAAATTTAAACCTATCTCTACACATCTTCGGCTCTGATGCTATTCTGACAGCTGCAGCCTATAAGCTCTGCAACTGTCCGTGTCTTTACTGTATATTTGATTTACAATAAAATGTGTTTATTTCAAGTACTGGCTGAGCTGCCTCCTCTTCCTCCCTGTCCTTGGGTGTGTGTGTGTGTGTGTGTGTGTGTGTGTGTGTGTGTGTGTGTGTGTGTGTATGTGTGTGTGTGTGTGTGTGTGTGTGTGTGTGTGTCCTTTGTACCTTTTCTAGAGACAGACACAGTCAGTGCCAGATACCATCATAATGTTGGACAGGTGTACAACATGGTAATCAGGGATTTATGGGCTGTGTGTGTGTGTGTGCGTGCGTGTGTGAGTCCGTGCGTGCATGTGTGTGTGAGAGAGAGAGAGAGAGAAAACAAAAAAGGAGAGGAGAGGAACAGTGTTGATATACTGGCACTGTTTTACCTCCATCTTGCAAGTGGAATCTTAGTGCTGCTAGTCCAATGTGTTCTTAATCCTTAACATAATTTAGTGACGTTTAGTCATCTTACCGTTCACTATGTATTGTCTTTGAGGGTTCGCCTGAAAACTGACTGACTGAAACTCTCTGTATTTTAATAGCTTTAGTGATTCTGTTAGGGAGCGAATGGTGATCTTGATGATCTGTGATGGTGCAGATTGGCAGCCAAGTCTTAGTCAGTCTCCTCCAGGGCAGAAGTGGCTACAAGAGCTTGCCATCATCATCTATGGGGTGTGAAAGAATAAAGCAAGCATATAGATGGTATTATTTCTTGCCATATTGCAACCCAATTTTATTTTATTTATTTTACTACACTCACTATAGCTGTTCTTGAATCAAAAATGTTGACACACACATGAATAGGATGTTGGAGCACTAGTGGTTTTACAGGTGTGTGCATCAGGTGGGTGTCTGCCACCTGCTTGTCTCATGGTTATTGCGTATGGCATGAAACATAGCATCTATCTTGCATTTATTCAATTACAGGTGTACATTGTTGAAAAATACATTCATTACTTTTGAATGGGGTCACCTCTCCACAGATTTGACCTGTAACGTGGTACGTCTCCATGGAGATGGAAAAGTCTAGCATCAGAGTAGAACATTTTAGGCTAAACAACATTTCTATGGACACAAGCAGGTGGTAGAACCTCCAATAGAAAAGCTACATAATGCATCTTCAACTAATGTACTTATTGCAATGTTTCAGTTGTCAAAAATCAAATGTTTTTTTAGTCCAATAATTTCACACTGTGTAGCCAAAAATTATGAAAGCATCAACCATTTCAATTCAAAAAGCTAACCAAACACAGCTCGGACCATTTAAACAAGGTCAAGTCTAACCTCCAAAACAGCCTTCATACTTCCCTCTCTTCCTCCGTCCCATTTTCTCTGTTACATGTTAATCCGTGCGCTCCTCCCTCTCCTGGCCGCACTGCTCAAATGACAGGCTGTCAGAGACACCCCGCGCTCTGGCCTGGTTAGTTAATGTGTTAGTTACAGACACACCTGCTTGGCAATGGCCCATTAGCTGCATAGCCTCCGTCCAATAAGTGCGGCCAAGACAAATGAGCGAATCGATCAGTCAGTCAATCAAGTAAGTCATCAAATTCACACTACTTTAACTCTCTGACCACAATGCATGCATCCTTCTTTATATTTCCTTATTTAGATCGCACACATTAGCTAGGATATTACACTGCCCTCCTAGATGCACTCACATTAACACGTAGCGCTGTCAACCTAAATGATACTTTTCACCATCTTTCCATTTGCACCTCCTCCTCCCCCTCCTCCTCTCGCCTTCCTGTGCCTTAAATTATTCAGATCTCTCTACATTTGATTTAGCGTGCCTCCTGTCTGCCTTTCCCCCCTCTTTTTTTATACATTTCATTATGTTGTATGACTTTAGAGCCACTGGCTGGAAAATGACAATTATTTTGCTCCAGCAGCCAGCTATTAACGGAGCTGAAGAATACATGGAGTGGCGTGCCGAGTGGCGGGCTGCAGAGAGGGGAGGAGCCAAGTGTACGCACATGGAAAGGTACAATAAACTGTAATAACATATAATGACAAGAACACACGTGGTATGCAAAGTGAAAATGGCAATATTTCAATGTGTTGGAGCTGATGTGAAATATAGTGGGGGATTAAGCTATAGCATAAATGTAACCAAGAATTATGTATTTCAAGTCACCTGTCTGTTGCCTTTGCCTCTTAACCAATCACGTTCTTTGTCAGACCTTACCCTCATACAGCCATTTCAGCTGATTCCACTTCTTCTACCCAATCTCTACCACAGCAGTCAAAATCATTAGCCTCCTCACCTCCTCACCACCAACATTAGAGGAAAATTTTCTCCTGTAAAATCCTACTATTCTCCCTTGATTACATTGGTCAAATCTTTCTAATTGCTGGTATATTTATGTCACTATTGAAATGTGGTGCTACTTATATTTTGTACTATTGTTTTAAGTAACAACACTCTTAATCAAAGAGCCACCATGTAACTTTTCTGGTAGGGGCCCCCCACTTCAATTAAAGGACACTCCCCCCAGTAAAGTGGCATAGTGCATCTGAGTGCATTTTCTGTTAAGTCCACACATGATTGATTGATTAATTAGTTAGTTGGTTTGGAATGGTTTGGTGCCCCGTTATGGTAAAGGGGTGGGTTAAGTGTGCCCAAGGACACACCAGTATTAATAGTGAGAGTATTCATCTTGGAGATAATCTAGAATCACACTGCCAGCATGTGGGTCAGTGGATCTGGCCACTCTACCAATGATGTTTATGTTGAGAGTGGGATACGAATTGTCAACCTTCAGATCAGTGGACAAACACTACCAGGTGAGTTCCTGTTGCCCATGTAGGCTAACCATTTTTTATTTATTTTAGGAAAAACAAATACAAAGTCACAAACTCAAATACATGTGTTAGTAGTACTCCAGTGTGTATTTGAAATACTAGTATTACTTATTAATCTGGGTGGTGTCGAAGAAATTTACAGCAATAATAATAATAATAATAATAATAATAATAATAATAATAATAATAATAATAATAATAACTACACTACAGCATTAGCTATACTTTAATTAATATACTACTTCCCAGTGGTCAGTGGCACACAGCTTCCAGTTGTTTATATACTATCCTGATTATTTGCTCCTTAAGTCTGTTTTCACTGCATTTTTCAAATATGTTCTCATGAAAGTATAGTAGCACAAAGCACAAATCAGAAACTCCCGGCTTATGGCTTAGAGGAGTGATCCACGAGAAGGAGCAGAACAAAGCGAGAAATCCATCAATGCAAAGTAATGCCTTTTAAATGTACCTTTAGCGCGGCAGGGTTAGTGAATTCAACCCATATCTAATGGTAGCTTGTTTGGCCTTTTCATCAATTCTGCATAAATATATATGAGCCAGAGGGAAACATACAAGGGCCCTAATAGAAACGAATGAACTACTCGAGCATATATTTGCCGTGAGAGATATGCGCCGTGTGATTGGAAAGGGCATCCACTATCTGCAATATTGATAATACTTTTCAAATTTCATCTGCTTTTGTTTGCGTTCTGCGGCCGCCTGTTTAAACATGGGGGGAATTATAATGAGGCCAAACACTATCTCCACCAGTTGTTCGGGGCTGAACATATAACTTTATCACTGAAATGATTCCCGTACTTTGGCTGCATTGTCGCGTTTCCATTAGAGCTTGGCTATCTGACAGAACTCCAACCAATCCTGGGCGTCCGAGCCCCACGTGCGGTGGCCAAGCTCTGCCTGAGTCTGTGACATTGTGAGCGCTTGTGTCTGTGTGTTTGGAATGTGCCAGGGTTTCATTCTGACGATCGGAGAGCAAACACACACAGGAACAGCATTATACTTTTCAACAACGTCAAGCTTCATATGCGGACAGTATATGGCAAAGAACATACGTTTAAAGGCCCTGTACCCTCATTTATTACAATGTATGTGAGAGAAATGTATCTTGCTCCAGTACAGATATATTGTATAAGCAGCTCTTGGGGTCAAAATATATCCACTGCATGCTGTCTGCATCTAATTGTTTGATAATCAGGCATTAGCATTAGCATGCTAGTTATTGTTAGTTTTACTGTAATAGCAGAACTCCTCTTTGGTCTCTGATTATTATGAAAACCACTTTCATTTGTTTAAAGGTCCCATGGCATGAAATTTTCACTTTCTGAGGTTTTTGAACGTTAATGTGAGCTCCCCTACCCTGTTTAGGGGGTCCCCCTTGGCTATAAGTTGCGAAATGTCTAAACTGAGCATTTGCGGTCCTTTTCTGCGTTTGAAAAAAACACAGCTCAAACGGGCGATTCTGAACAAGGCTATGTGACATCACATCGAAAAATGCAGCTCCACCCCCCGTCTGGATGTCTACCCACCGTCTCTGTAAATCACGCCCAGAGAGTTTGGACCGCGAATGAGCTACGCTATGCGAAATGCGTTTTTTTATTTGCCTGGAGGCACGTGCGAGTGTTTCTAGGCTCAGAAGTCCTTTATCTGAGCCTCTGGACCTCTGAAACAGCAGTGGTTTAATTTTATTTTCTGTGAAAATGTGTTTTTTCTTTGAAATGCCTCTCCTTTCTTCCTCCGCGCTTAAAACGCGGAAGTGGGGCCAGCGCCCAGCGCACCGCTAAAACAAGGAACCAGCGGCACACACCCCGCCCCACCCGCTCCTCTAACCTATCTCTGTCCTCATTTGCATTCAAGCAACAAGGCCCAGAATGAGTTGTTCAGAGAGAGATTTTCTGACTCTGACTGTGTACATGTGTCTTTCTCATGCACTGAGTCTTGATTTTGAAGAAGGATTCATTTACAGTATTAGGGAACCATTAAGGCACCATATAAAAGCATCAAGAAGTACCATGTCATGGAATCTTTAAGGTTGAATAATGGCATCTATTTCTTAATTGTTAAAAATATATATATTTTGATGATCAGTCAGTCAAACTTTAATTGAATTGTAGCTTCACATGCAACAGAAAAATGACAATGACTAAAAACAGCAGCAATCCCATCCCTACCACATTCTTTTATCCATATATACAGCAAATTAGATTTTTTAAACATAAAATATAAAGCTCCTAAAGGTTAAAGTTTAAAATCGCTGTGGTCATGATGAACTTGCTGTTCCCAGCGTGATATTATCAAATCAGAAAATGAATCAATCAATTAATTAATCATCATTTTCAAATAAAAGCACTTCCAATTCAATATATAATCATCCAATTCAATGTATATTCACATTTTTATATAGAACCTTTCCACATTCAAGGCTTTCAAAGTGGTTTACATCAAGGAACCACTCACCAATTCACACACACACACACACACACACACAAACACACACAGGTAAGCAGACATTAGATGGCTTCAGTATCTTGCCTAAGAACATAAAGACAGTATTCATCTGTAGGATTCATCTGCACCGCCAACCTGTGGGTCAGTGGACCTGACCATTTAACCAGTGATGTTTATGTTGAGAGCTGGATTTGAACCATCAACCTTCGAACCAATGGACGAACACTCAACTGAGCCACTGCCACCCCAAAGAAAACTGTGATTCCATATATTAATATTAATAATAGTTTTTGTAGACAACATTGGATAAAAATGTATTCTAGGCAACTCCTACCAGAATAATAAGAGACCATTATGGGCAAAACACTTTTTTTCACCACCATGTTTTGGGATCACATCTTGTCATGGCACAATTGAGCACAACATATTTCTTCAACACAGCACATCTTCCTTTATATCACGCAGTAATGTAACATAATTGTCAATGTAAAAACATGAATCAATGGCATGCTCTTTTGCCCTTTCACATGAGGCGTCACAGTGGAGCCATTGTGCCTATGAGAGCCCGAATGGAGATCTGATGTGAGCAGTTAGACCTGTGATGGCACAAGGATGACCTTTACACGCCAATGCTGGAATTATGCAGCTAAGATCATTCACATAGAGAGATCAGAAGCTGGGCTATACATAGTAGGTCAAACATTCATTTATACCACACTGTAATCGGAAAGACGCCTGATTTGCTGATTTATGTTGAAACAGCTGGAACAAATGTTTGCATTATTTAGAATAGTTGGTAGAGATACATGAATTGTAAATACTGATACTATATAACCAGGTAAGCAGGTACCTCTAGCATGCTACCTTTTAACTATGGTGACTGATGAGTTCAATGTAAGATGGCGAGTATTAAGAGAAACTGTATCTGTCAGATTTTAAAAAGAAAATTTTTACTCAATATTTTTTGTAAAACTGGTGTTAACGCAGACCTATAGTTGTTTCCCCTTCTCATTTACACTATCAAAGTTGTATTTGGAGTGATTCCTGCATGTTTGAGCTATCTTGAATCACTTATCTTCAAGACGCCATATTGCAGATTAAAAAATCTGGTGCTCACTAGAGTGATCTGCAGCTATCCATCGGGGTTGCAGACTCTTTGCTGTGATGACAATTACAGCAATGGCACTGCAGTTTTCTAACGTGGAAATCAGCATACTTGTTTCTTTTATCAAGTTGTTTTAGATGGATTATATAAAATGAGCAAAATATAACATAATGATCCACAGTGTCGAAGATTATAATTATATAGCAGGCTCAAGCACAATATGTTTATTACAATTGATAGCTTGCACATAGAAAATATTGGAGGTTTGAATGTTTGGATGTATTATTTTAAAAATAAGGTATTTTAATTGTATTATGTTCAGTCCTATAGGAATGTGAATATTTGGTTGACTATATCCCTCTCCAGTGAGAATTGTGCAATCGTTGTAGATCACAAATTAAAGCTATGAAAGCTATGTAAGTAACTTAGTAGCATTATTTAGAATAGTAGTTAGGACACATTACAAATTGAAATTTAAAAAATGGTTTGACAAGGATCTCCCATGACAATCACATTTTTAAAAATCTGAATTTTTAGATAATGGTTATGAATGATATGTATTTTTTTAATGTATTGAAAAATTTGGGGAAAAAATAAAACTACTGTATAAAGAAGCCAACACCAAGAACCTACAGTATGTGTCCAAAACGACACATGCTCTCTGATGGCATAATAGATGCTGGCCCAGCTGGTATATCTGGTGGCAGCAGTGTGCGAAAAAGACCAGGGTTATAATGTGCAAATATTAATGATCCTGGGTTTGAATCTTTTGTGCGTTTGTGCCTGCGTGTATGTGTGTGCGTGCGTGTGTGGTCAAGTGCCAGAGGGTGCGATCCAACAGCCTGGATTTAATCATGGGGACCCTTCTCCCTAAGATGACTATCATGGTGTGCCAGCCCCACTGAGCGCCTCTGATATGTCTATCCCCGGTGACGCTGCTCGATCTGGGCTGCTGCGCTTGGCCAAGTCAACCAAGATCACCATAAGTCCACGCTAGGCACCAGACCAGCACTAGTCTTAGAGCTCCATCGCCTGCCCGTAACCCCGAACAAAGCTGCGGTCCAAAACACCTCCCCTGTGGACCAGTGTGTGTTAGGATTGTAGGGGCCACGCTTGGATGGAAAAAGGAGGTTTGCTTTCTCCATGTCTTTTTGATTTGATTTAAAGCAAGCAAGGCCAAGCATGTTATGTCACTGTGTCCCTGAGCAAGACACTCCAACTTCTGTTCCTAAAACCATACAATTGAGATGGTATCAGGAAAGGCATCAGGTGTAAAATATTGCCAAATCATCAATGTAGTACAATATGCTTATTAGAAAATGCCATCTGCTTGTTTCCTTCAAGTATGTTTAAAGCTGTACTACGTAACTTTACTGGTGATGGGTTCTATACCTGCTTCTATGCTGGTGTTGCTGTTATGGATTGAGATTAAGTTAAATTATACAGTATCATATCTGTGGAGAAGCAAGTACTCACACATTGAGTACACACTCATTGACTGCTGGTGACGTCTTTTTACGTCATGTCGAATCCAAAACGTTGAGTGCCGGAGATGTATATATACGTCAAAGACATTTTTCAGCGGGGGTCGCTAGGATACGACCTGGAGCAAGTTTTAAGGTATAATTCAGACCTCCCAACCTGTAGGTAGCAATCTTTTGTATTATTATCTGCCGATCGGAGACCTGGAAGAGAGGAAGAGATTAGCGTGCGTAGTGTGTATTGGCGAGAGGAGCAAGATGGCGAATCAAGGGAAGGCGGAAAAGCAGATAACTCTTGATCAGTGCCTCCGGAGCGGTCTGATTGGTCTTGGGACCCAGGATCCCAGATCAGAGGATCGCGGCGACACGCCGGATCAAGCAACGATGTAGGGGCAGAGATCTGGTCTGCCCAAGGCAGACAACGTGCTCGGGCTCGCACTGCACGAAGCAGGGACACAGATCAGAAGGACGACAGAGTTGATTACTGACTTGGAGCAGTAGATCCTCGTCTCCAGAGAGGCATGAGATGAGAAGAATTAAGTTTGCATGATGCTGCTGTGTGGTAATTGTAATGAATGAAGTTATGTGTGTGTGCACGTGCGTGTGAGCGTGCGCGTGTGTGCGTGCACGCGCGTGTGTGTGTGTGGGTATAGCTGTGTGTATGTAAAAGTTTATGCATGGGCTTGTGTGTATGTACATATATATATATATATATATATATATATGTGTGTGTGTGTGTGTGTGTGTGTGTGTGTATATATATTAGTTTTTATTATGGGTCTGTACTCTGAGCATGCCTCAATTTTGTTGTGAAGTGACAAAGTTCTCTTTTATATGAAAAGATATTATATCCTGTAAACATCTCTTGCCACTATTGATTTGAAGGAATTTTCAATTCACAGAGCCTTATATTCTTATATTTGCAAATTTAAAAAAAGTACTTTGCCATCAAAAATCTCTTTCTCTGTTGTTTTAGATGTTAGAGGTGTCACTAAATCAATAAGTATTGACGTCAAAATCACTGATCTGCTAGAAATCCCTTTTTGCATAAAATGCTCGTTTTCTCCACTTTGTGGTCAAAAACAGTGTTCTACTATCAATTACTTGAGAACCGAAAAGGGTAGAAGCATATATTTTTTTTCAGGTGAAAGAAGAGAGTCTACACTTTATTTCGATGTGTGCCATGTTTATATAGTCAAAGAACTCAGTATTCTGAGTCTTGTAAAATCAGTGAAAATGCACTAAAACCTCTGGCAGTCGGGGGGTTTGAATTCTGAAAAAAGGCCGGCAATGAATGAGGTAATAATGTATATTTTTTCGAGGTAATTGAGCGATGAATGCACTTATAATAAATAAAAGATTTGCTTAATGGCATACAGTGCAACATTCCAGACAAACCAGTCAAAATCATCCAAAATCTTGCCTAGGTATTGCAAATCTATCAAAAAGCCTTTTTTGGCTTTTGTAAAACAATAATTGGAGAGGTCTGCCCTACATTCAACCCATTTCTGAACAGAAGTTACTTTACAGTTCAAATAATTATTGGAAATATATTGTTTAATACTATTGAACAATATATTTCCAATAATTTTACAGTTGTGTTTGGGTAACTGCTTCAGCCTTCTGACTCACCAGACTATGCTAATATTAAACGACCAAAACCATATCATGCATACTAAACTATAGGCAACGCAATATTTTCGGAGCCCAGTCTTTTCTCCATAACTTCTACAGTTCAAATAACCCCCTATGTACCCGTGTAGATTTTGGCTGGGCACCCTTTGGATGAAAGATGGCTCTGATTCTTTCTCCTGTCTTTTTGCATGACGGAGCTCAGTGTATGATATCTGCTTTTTCTACATGGATAACCCTCTCTCTCTCCTACTCTCCGAGGCACTATGAGACGCGATCATGCAAGACTGATTCCAGCGCTTTCTTAAGAGGATATATAATACAGTTCACCTCTGCATACTTCTGCTGCTGCTGAGAACCTTTTGAAGCCACGCCGAAGGATCATGTTTTATAGAATAGAGCAGAATCAAGCAGAACAAAATGAAATTATATCGAAAAAGAAAGGAGAATACAATAGAATGGAAAAGGAGTTTTAATGCAATATCCACAGCTTATCTCGTAGGTCCCGGCTGCCCTGCACTGTGATATCGACCAGGGTTCCATAAAAGACTATAAGCCCGTGTAGAAGGACTATGGTAACATTAGCCACAATGATAAAAGCTTTAATTATTCATCTATATACATTTTCTTAAAGGTCAGAGCATGGCAGGCGCAGAAAGGCTTTACAGGCCCAGAGAGAAATGTGGACTTCAAATGTAAGAATGTCAGGCTAGAAAACAAAATGAAATTATGTTTTAGTAAGTTTTTAGATATGTTTATTCTATTATACCAGCTCAGTTTTCAATATGAAGTTGTGTGACCTTAAGAGCTACAGTTAATTATCTGGCTAGCCAAAACCACAAGCAAACATTGTTATTTACTTTATTTAAGTTATACATTTTGTTAGAAATGCATTATGAATTTTCACAAAGAAATGTCTTGCACATTTGAGAGACACGTGCTACAAATTAGTGACTGATTGGGCAGTCCTAAATCAGGACAGAGGTTTGAAACCCTGTTTTGACAAAATATAGAAGGGACTGGCTGGTCAGGCAATACATTTAATGCAACTGCAAGGAATTTTTTTGCAAGTTTCTTCACTTAAGTCTTTTAATGTTTGTGGATTTTCTATTTGCATTCATTGTTAAGCTTAAAATGTGTTTGAAAGATGATATTTAACAATAATAACGCATTTGATTTGTATGGCGTTTTTCATGACACCCAAAGAGCTATACAGTGTATTATTCATTCACTCCACACTCAGTGGTTAGCTACTATTGTAGCCACAAATGCCCTAGAATGAAGTGAGACTGTCAATCTATGCCATCCTCCAACCCCCAAACAAACATCCCCACATTACAGATTCATACCAGGCAAGCTGGGGGAAGAGTCTTGCCTAAGAACACAACAACAGTACAACAGCTGCCACTGCAGCCCCACTCTGACACCTGATATTTCCTGCAGTCTCCCATCCAAGTAAATACCAGGCCTAAACCACACCTAAACCAGGCCGACAAGCAGGTAAGCATTTCATATTTTATGCATAAATTTGGTTGGTTTATTTGTATAAAACAGCAAATTTAGAATATCTTCAGCATTATATTTATTTTCATTTATTTTACTATTAATTGAAGATATTGGCTTTACTTAATTACTTATTAGCCTATAGCTTAGCAAGAATATGTACAGTGGTTGAATCATTTGTTTTGTTTTATCTGTCCCTTACAGTAAGCAACAGTGTCTGCATACAAATGCTTATAGTCCATTGTGTCATATGTTCACACTTGCCTCATATACAGTCACTGGATGTGATATTTATTCATCTGTTCTTATGCCTTACTGTTAGAGTGGCTACGCATATTCAAAATGGATTTAAGGGACAAATTGTATAATGATTTCTGGGAAAACAATAAATTGAGGTTCCAAATCAAGGCCATTATGGAAATGAGATTAGGGAGCAATTGAATTAGGCTGTAATCACCGTTTCTATATGTCATTACAATGCAACTTTATACAGCATTAGAGTGTGCCTGGGGCTAGCCATGATAAACATGCTTCTTTCAGGGGTATTTCAGTGAATGTACCAGGGGAGGGCTTAATACAGATCCACTCCGAGCTCCACCTCCGCTACTTTATTTCTGAATTCGCATTATTCCCACCGGGTCGGGCAATAAAAATACATATTTGCACATTTAACAAGTCGCTCCCTTGCCTAATACCAAAATACGACCAGAGACAGAAGTCCTTTGAAACGAACAAGGCACAGTAATGTTTTCTTTGTGTCTGAGTAATGTGATCAGTTACAAAGAAGCAAGTGCCTTTTTCTTCCTTCTCTTTGCCCACTTAGGCTGTGTTTTCAAAGTCACACGGGGAAAATAAGTGGAGTGGAGATCAATAGACTGTAAATTCACAGTCTTTTATTCAGTTAAAATGTAAAAGTATAACAATGGTTTATTTTGAATACATGTAGATCATAGTTAATATTTCTTTACATTTCCTTTGGGATCAATAGAGTGTCTGTCTGTCTGTCTGTCTGTCTATCTACATATGAATCTCCCACACCTTCTGTCGTGTCTCAAACAGGACCAAACTTGGCTGTGCAGTCAGATTTCAATGATGATTGGTCACCCAACATTTTTTAAAGGTGCATTGTGTAACTTTTCTGGTAATGTTCGTGAAATGCTTTTCTCCATGGATATATCCTTTATTATTATTATTAGGGGGCCAAGCACTGAAGGTGCTTATGCACCCTATAGGAATTGCTTTGCGTTGCCTAGGCAAGTTGCCTAGGCAAGTTGCCTAGGCAAGTTGCCTAGGCAAGTTGCCTAGCAACCCTTTGATCTTTCCTTTGATGTTCTGGTCTCCTGATTCCTATTATTATTATTCTATATTCTTCTCCACATGGGAGTCTATGGCAACCCCTAGAACCGTCTGGTAAAAAGTTGTGAAATTTTGCATGCACATTCCAGCCAATCTCCTCATTACCCACAGTGATTTATAGGCCCCCAGCCCCAACCGTCTAGTGGCACCAGCAGGTCAAAGTTGCAGAAATTTGTCAATTGCCTAGCAACGCACCTAGCAACCTTTGATCTGTCTGTTCTGACAGGGTTAGACCCTGACCCTGTCAAACCCTGTCAGACTCTGTTAGATCCAGTCAGACCTTGTTAGACCCTGTCAAACGGTGCTTGGCCCCCACATTGCTGCTTGCAGCTATATTTATTCTTATTCTTATTCTTATTCTTATTCTTATTATTAGTGCTGTCAGGCGATAAAAAATTAATCTAATTAATTACAGGATTTGTAATTCATTCATTCAGGATTTGTAATTAATTAATCTAATTAATCGCATTTTAAGAGTGAGAGAGAGAGAGTGAGAGAGAGAGAGTGAGATAGAGAGAGAGAGATTGTGAATGAGCGAGCGAGCAAACCCACTTTGCGATTGAGTCGCTTTGCTCATTCGTTTTCCAAATTCTGCGAGCGTGGTTTGGTGGTTTGGTGAAGTGTGCAATGGAACTTGTGTTTATTGTTCAAATGATCCGTCAGGCTGGAGCAGCTTCGGTGATCAGAATTTTTTTTTTGACAAAAGCTACAAATCACTGCGTTCTTTTTGATAGTCTTCGTTCTTTTTATAAATAAACTTGCCGTTCAAAGGCCCTGGCAGCGATTTGCTCGCCACACGCCAAATTTAAAATGCGCGCACACTGAATTGCCGCTCATAATTAATTGCATTAATTTTTATAACCAAAAAATTATATAGTGCCCTAACCTATTATAGTATAGTATACCCTAACCCTAGTATACCCTAACCTTAGTATACCCTAACCTTTAACAAAATGAAATTTCTCTCACCTCTGATTAACTTTAGTGCTTTGTTCATTGTTTCTACAGAAATCTATTGTTATCAGTCTCCTGTGATATTTTTTAAATCCTCATAAACAGCCATATTTTATTTTGATACAAACGGCTAACACACCTGTTTTGCAATCCAAACTTGGGAAGATTCAGATTCACCAATGACCAGGCACATCATTGTAATGTATTGAAGAAGTCAAATCAGGGCAATCATTAAAATATTTGTGGAAAATTAATGGCAATCAACTTGGAAAAGGACCAAAAACCTTCCTGGAAGATGGACCAGATGGTTACAACTACGCTCTCCCTCTTATCTGAAGTGCAAATGTAATTGTTGAGGGCACTCTACATTGTACGTACCTACAGTGACTTGCCAGCACCTTGTCACAACTGAAGAAGCTACTTGGATGAGTGACAAAACATTCCCTCTGGTTTAGAGAATTCATTATTATTTAGGTATATCTACATTTTACTCCGCCTTCAACATAACAATTAGCAAATGAATATCCAATTTTCACTCTTGTCATTTTTGGTTACAAGGATACAATTAGAGATTCAAACCAGGCCAATCAGTACAGCAGCTGTGACAGTCTCCATGGAAACCCCAAGTCCAACAACAACAAAAACTCTGCAACTTTCCCACCTTACAAACTACTCAATATGCATCCGATACAGTACGTAAGGATCATTTCAATTCCTTTGAGAGGCACTATTAATCTTAATCTAGGCCTCATGTTGCACACACAAGCTCCGGCACAGGCTCTCTCCTCCTGTCTGTGTGTTCCGTGGGGATTTGTCAGCTCTCGTCAACCAACCATGTCAACCGTGACAGTGGTCCAGATGTCTGCCGCTGCCACCACGATGACAAGGGGGGAGAGGAGGAGGGGAGGGAGGGAGAAAGAAGAGGGAGAGACCAATATCCTTCATCCGAATGGCACAATACGTCCATCGGAGAGCCATCACAAATCTGCAAACAGCAAACAGCGGTGTGACAAGCGTTTTTAAAGTGGATGTTTTGATATCTGCCGGTCGCACTTGGGGGAAGTTGGAGTGAGTTGTAGAGAGGGTCTGTTGGTCAGTGTACCTGTTGGACCATGGAGGAGAGGAGCATTTGTTTTCTTATGTCGGGAGAGCTGACCGCGTCCAGACAGCTGCTTATCTGACGTCAGGACAAGATGGGAGACAAATACAAGTGAGGCGAATGATAAAGGTTTTACATGATTTGCTCAACCATTTAAATTTAGATTTTTTTTTTTTTACTATTGTGTATCTTGTTATCTACAAATGATAATATAATGTAATGTATGGTCACCAGAATATGGTCACCTGAGATTTTGGAAATTCATCAAAACCTCCACAATATATTAGTACTAGTACAATGCATTTTTCACGACTAAACTGTGTATAAGGTGCTGCCTTCAGTGGCTGCATTTTCAGGTATTTGGTGACTTTATAGCTCCAGACCCCGCCCCTCCTCATCTCCCATTCTCTTCTTTAGTCCTCCAGGCTCCACCCAGTTTTGTAGCTCTATTTGAAATGTAGTTGTGGATGGAGTTTAGGTGTTTAGTCCCACTTTAAGATCTGGAGAATGGGCACAGCATCAATTCATTGATTGGTTAGTTGCAGTTCACAAAAATGTTTTCTGTGCTGTGCCAGCCCCACACTTCCAGCTCAACCCTTGCTACGGCAGGCCTTATCATTTTACTTTTTTAGAGTGCCTGGATTATTTAGTGCTTCTGCAGAAACAATCAGTATTAAATGAGATTAGATATACAATATCTTTTTTTTCTTTTGCACCCTTGCTGTTCTTTATTTTGGTTTTGTATTTTATTTCATTTCATATTTTCATTTGTTTTTGTTTTGTTCATTTGTTAAAATCAATAAATATTCAAATTACAAAAGAATTAATTGCATTGCTAAAGTTTACATCCTTTCACAAATTCCACTCTATATAATACTATATAAAAATGAGTATCAAGTTTCAATACTCATTTGAGCAAGTATCAATACTAAAAAAGTTGCATCAACTGGACAGAAATGAACCTTTCCTAATAGCTTTAGGGTAATCTTGAGTTGTATCAAATCCTGTATGTAAAAATCATGTATCAAAATGTATTGAAATCCTAATCCTAAATTTTTGAATTGTAGATGCTCTGAGATGCAATCTGGGGTCATTCCAGCCAATAAAAACTAAGATGTCAACCACCCATTTTGCAAGGAAAAATTCCCTTTCCCCCTCTTGATGATCCCACTTTGCACTACTGCTTACAAATATATATGTTTGCAATAAAGTAAAACTGTAAATCAAAGCATACACCACATTTTATTCACAGGTACTAGTGGTGACATACACATACCTGGTACAATTCTCAGGGATGAAAGAGCCCAGAAGCTGAATGCCCCCCCAGAAAATGTTTGAACTCTAGATGCTCTGAGATGCAATCTGGGGTCATTCCAGCCAATAAAAACTTGATTTAAAAAAAAGTCTCAAAAAGTATAAAAACTGACCCCGATTTTGTGACATCAAAGTCTGATAATGAGCCGAGAGAAGCGGTGACATCTGTCCATAATACACAGTACTCGAGTTGAGGGGGGATGGGGGGGGGTGGCATCCCCCCTGTGGGAAAAAGTAGTCAAAATCATCCCTCTTCTAAAACGGGCATCCCTTCTTCCATCCCTTATGGCATTTTATCAATCAGGCATGAAAATCCCTAAACTTTTGGCGAATTTCGCCGTTTTTAAGTCAAAATGGCCAGTGCGCTCCAGCTTCTAATCATGTTGCAGCATAATTACGCACCGATACGCGCTCCCGCCAATCATGACGATTGCCGCTGTTGTGTTTGCGCCTGTTCGCCGATCAGCTGTGAGCCTGATATTTAAGCGACATTTCCAAGAGAAGAAGAATCCTTAACTTGCTACCTTAATGCTACGTAAGAAGGAACTCTCGCCTCGGGACACGGGATACGTTCGGGATTATTAAAGACAACACGGCAAACTGTTAGAATGGATCTGACCGCATTCTTATGGGATCAGATTATTTCTGCATCTATTTCGGCACTAAACCAGGACTAAACCAAGACTAAACCAGGTTTAAACCAGGACTAAACCAAGACTAAACCAGGTCTAAACCAGGACTAAACCAGGTCCAAACCAGGACTAAGCCAAGACTAAACCAGGTTTAAACCAGGACTAAACCAAGACTAAACCAGGTTTAAACCAGGACTAAACCAAGACTAAACCAGGTCTAAACCAGGACTAAACCAGGTCCAAACCAGGACTAAGCCAAGACTAAACCAGATCTAAACCGGGTCTAAACCAGGACTAAACCAGGACTAAACCGGGACTAAACCGGGACTAAACCAGGTCCAAACCAAGACTAAGCCAGGACTAAAACAGGTCTAAACCAGGTCTAAACCAGGTCTAAACCAGGTCTAAACCAGGACTAAGCCAGGTCATCATATGGATATGATCATATGGACATTTGTTATAAAAGCATTTCCATTTTAACAAAGTACCTTCTAATTCTGCCCTGCCCTGAAACACCACAGTGATGTCAGTGATGGGGGAGGGCTTAGCTTAATGCCCCCCGTTGGTGAAAAATTTCACCATCCCCCCTGGTTTCATTTTACAACTCGACTACTGATAATACATAATACATAATATTTTTTAACAATTATTTTGTATGTGTGAAGGGATTTTTTTATCTATTTGACTCAAACCTGAATTGAATTAGATGCATATTTGAGTGATATGAACGCATGGAAAATAAATAATTATTAGCAATTTATTTTTAATACAAAATAATAAGACTAACAGAATAAATTAAATACCTGTCCTGCTTAACTTAAAACTGTAGAACCATGTTCTATCTAATTATCTCGCTATATGAACTTGTAAGACAGGAGTGCCCACACTTTTTCAGCTTGTGCGCTACTTATAAAATGACCAAGTCAAAATGATCTACCTACTACAAAAATGCTAATCATTTATTCATTTATAGATATATTGACAATTCTTTACATCAGGGGTGCTCAATACATCGATCGACAGTCGATCGCCAAGGTAGTGTGGGTAGATCACAGTGTCGTAGTACTCGACACTGGTCTTGGTCTCGAGATGAGTGCAATCATATTTCATTACGGCCGCTGCCGTTAGCAATATTTAACCCATGTGCGGGGCCGCACGTCACCACGAGCGCCATCAGCGCACGCAGCTTGTCCACGACAAGCGTGTACCCTTGCGTATCAGCGTGTTGCGAACAAGCTGCGCGCGCTCGCAGCGTGTGGTGAAGTGCGGTGTCCGCAGCTCCAGACAAGCACACGGGCTGCAGTCAGAAGCTTCGTACACCGGTAGAAGTTTAATAGGAGACGCGTAGTTTTGTTTCTGAATACGGGACGATTTGTACTGATATAAAAAATGACCAAAAATGACTAAAAAGCAGAAATCCGCTAAAAAGCGGAAGTCTTTCATCCCTGACTGTATAAATAAATTATCATCATGGTATTGGAATCTGTATTGAGTATTGAATCAATTCCTATGTGTCGAAATCCAGCTTGAAACTTTCGTATTTTGACAACACTACTTTCTTCATTCAACTTCAACCCAACATTCCCACCCTCCTCCTATTACCAGCAAACCAGATGTGTACCACTTGCACGTGCCCTCTCTGAGCTCGTCCGTGCCCATTCCTGTATTACACCGGCTTCCTGTGGCTGGCGTGGGTAGGGCAGAGATCCAGCGCTCCCCCGATCTGTGCCAGCAAGTGCGTGGCAAGGGCCTCCACCACCAATCAGGCCGCGGCAAGCTTGTCAATGGGCTCATTAGCACTCATTAAGCGGGGCTCTTGGGCACCTGGGCGCCCTTCAGAGCTCTCAGGGCAATGGGGGCAGTGGGGCAGAGAGAGAGAGAGAGCTGGGATGAGGGTTGGCACAACAGCAAAAAGGCTAACAAAAGAGATATGCTTTGTCTCGATGATGGCGAAGATAATGAACGGGGGAGAAGGCAAAAGTCGATGAGAGACGGAGTAGGTGAATGGTTATCAAGAGGCTGAAGATGTGAAAGTGTAAAATAAAATGCATTTAAATATAAAAGTGATTTAGCTGAAGATAGATTCTTTTCTGTGCTCTTATCTTACCTATTGTGCCGTCTGATGTAATTAACCTAAACGTAATAGTGTACGTAAAATAGGTCAGGTAGCTCGCAAACATCAATTACAAGTAAAAAGATCTCTATGATGAAATTCTTGCTTAAAAATAATACAGTTAGAAGCCTTGATGCTATCTTCGTGTGACAGACAGTCAAGAGCAGTTCCCTTTATGTGGATGATGATTGTTGGCGTTAATCCAACCATTAGGGAAATTAAAAAAAAGGGCAAAATACTCCCAGGCCAGTCCCAAACCAGCTATACTGGCGATGAGGAGCCCCCAACCGCTAAAAGGTAAGCTTCTTTAGGACTGACAGCAAGGATGACATGTAAAAGTCTGACAAGCTGCCCATTGCATGTAAAAGAACATGGTGGAGTGTTTGATATAATTAAAGGTTGTATAGAGGATTTTCCAAGGAACGAGAAATCTAGCGACTGTCCTTTTTCAAATGTTGCGAATGCGTGAAACCATGGGAAAATGAAGCTACCTCGTTATCTATTGGCTAATGTTTGTTTTATTTTATTTTATTTTTATTTTTTGGGGGGGAGGGATCATAATTACAAGGCTGCTGCATCTCTGTAATACTATCATTGACAATTTGAAACAAACAAAATCCAACCTTTAATTGAACATTCATTTTGAACGGTTAATAATTGGGACACTAGGAATGGTACGTGAGGATTAACCATTTATAATGAACTACTTCTATTTTTGTGTTTTAATAAAGTAAAAATCAGGTACAGCCTTTAGGATTATGTCAAAGGAAAAGCCAAAATATATATATTATATTATTTCCTTAAAGGTCTTATATTTCACAATTTTACTCGTATGAGTTTTAAGCCATGTTAAAATCGTTTGTTACCTCATCAAAAACGTGTTGTGTTTTGTTTCATTCATACATGTTTGATAAACCTTTTATATTTAGTCTGTCTACATCTCCAAAGCTCAAAATGCACTGTTCCACCTTATGATGTCATGAAGCTGTAGTTTACAGCTCAAGTTAACAGCTACCTTTTACCTCT
Organism: Paratrypauchen microcephalus; assembly: GCA_036785185.1. Taxonomy (NCBI): domain Eukaryota; kingdom Metazoa; phylum Chordata; class Actinopteri; order Gobiiformes; family Gobiidae; genus Paratrypauchen; species Paratrypauchen microcephalus. Next base: position 2,358,923 of record JAVJIX010000019.1, on the reverse strand, counting down.
ATTTCACTAGAGATTGTACATTCCACAGCTGAAATCATCTAAACTCTTCTATCAAATATGTATGGAGTTTAAAAACACAGTGGAGCAATTCCTGTATTACCACATGACATCATGAGGTGTAACAGAGTGTTTTCTCTTTTGGAGAAGTTAGCCTAAATATGCAGCGTTTGTGTGTTAAACATGTATGGATGAAACAAATTTTAGCATTATAAGATGAATCAGAAATTAGTGTAATAAGGGCCCTTTAATAAGAAAGAAAGTAAGACAACAACACAGCATTCCATTTTACCAACTACTACTGCTCCACTCCATTTTTTTTCTCCCTACAAACATCACAGCACCAAAGCCAACATCACTTCTCAAGCAACAAGTCTCCCATAGAGAGTAACAGGTTGTAAAAAGCAGCCACCATCATTCTGACACTCCCTTCCTACTCCCTCTCCCTCCCTGTGCTAACTTGAAAGCTCCAGTCTGATTATACTTAGCTGCTAGCGCTCCTTTGTACCTCTGCAGCTTTGAAACTTTCTACACGTACTACTTCCAAGCGCGCTCTACCTGTTAAAACTATTCCAGGTTCCTGCTAAAAATATTATCAACACCAGCGAGTGTCAATAGTGCAATGACTTAACAAAAGCAGAGTAGAAAAAGGTAATGAAAACAAACCACCCAGAGCTGTACTTCCAAGCGGTTCAGATCGTGGAGCCAGGGGACAGGTGTAGTATTTGAAGGTAGGAGCGCTTCATTTTGACACCAATAAAAGCAGACAGAGGTGTCACAGGAGGGGAATTTGCACAGGGATTACCTAACACGCAAGTTCTATTAGCCTGTGAAAAAGATATAGTAAAATAGGAATGACTTAAGGATTCATCTCCCCAGAGCTCACCGAGTGTCTCTGGCTGCTACTGCTTTGAGAAAAATTTCACCTAATTAATGGAGAGGGAATAAGATAAGAGGCCCTCAGAAGAGTTAAGAAAATCTATTTTGGCTGGGTTTCCTCGCGGGATAGAGTAAAATAATAGTACCTGTGTTTAAGTCAAATAGAGCTGTTTTAGTCACATTATAATTAAATATCCAATGGGTAGGGCTTTATTTTGGCATAGAGCTTTGGGAAATGTTTTCTAAGAGTATTCACTGACAGAGTTGTATGTGCAATAGCAAATAAAAAATGCAACTTAAAGGTAGACTATGAAACGTTTGTGGTGGAAGGCCCACTTGTCGATCTCCATGGAGACCGCAGGTGAGGTCACCAGGTTACAGGTCAGATCTGTGGAGATTTGAACCCACTCACTGTAAGAATGCATTTGTGTGTGTGTGTGTGTGTTTGTTTTTTTTAGAATTTAATATACAATTTTCCAAGTGCTGAATTTGTGTAGTTTTTTTGTTTTATTTTGTTTGTTTTTTATATATAAATCTAGCAAAACTTTATAAATGCTAGATATGTTTAATGCCATACTGTGGAACATTTCAGGCCAAGGTTAGGTTTTTACCATTATAATTAATTTTGTCATGAAAAGTATGCTGACTTCACTGAGATCAGATTCTTGTCAAGTCAAAGCATAAGAAAAATAGTGCCATTACATTACAATCAACATGTGTTTCTTTAATGAAACTACTGCACATTGTATCAAGTGTGGCAAGTTGTTGTGTACTGTTTTGTATCATGCTTTTGTTTATTTATGGAAAATTATTGTGGATGGCGTAGGCTTGTGGGCTGAGTGCTGGATAGAATCACATGCCTAACCATAAAGAGAGTTCGAATAGGGCCCAAGAGAGATTGCTAAATTACTTAAACATGCATGGATGACATCTAAATCCTCTTCAGGTATGTTTTTGATGAGCATTACTAACATAGTAGAAAGCTCAGTACCCCTTTTTAAAGGGATAGTTCGTTTTTTTTTTATGTGAATCTGTATGGCATCTCCTTCAGCAGTGTCGTGCATTAACACTGACTTATCCCTGACAGTGTAGTATCCCTGTAGCCCTGTTCACTTGTAAGTGGCGATGTTTACAAGTGAACAGGCTAATAATAATAATAGGCACGCAGTGATAGGAATCGAGAGAAAAAAATAGCACCAAGCGATTATGACTTCTGACTTTTTCATGGGCAACTGTTTTGTGACGCAAATATATCACGTTTTGGACAAATATTGTTTTGAGAAGAAAACAAGCTTTATTAACTGTCCTGGCTAACTTGCCGGACCTACTTTCGTCAGCTCCAGAACTGGGCAGAAACTCGACTCACAGGACACTATCAGGGATATGTCAGTGTTGATGCACAGATTCACATAAAAAAAACCCGAACTATCCCTTTAAGAAGGAAGAGTCTGAATATGTAGAACATTTTAATAGGAAAATAATAAATTATATCACAGTTAAATGCTAATAAATCAGATTAGCACATTTTGGACATTTGAACTGTCTCTTGAAGTAAATTAGGATTTCACAGCAATGTTTAATTTTATTTTTCTTTTTATTAATAGCACATAAGGCAAATCGCTATCACCAGTGTTAAAGAGCTTGAGATTCCTGCAGCACTGATGCATGTTTGCTAAAAATCGTATATTTAGACTTGGGTCATAGGTTAAATTTAACAGCTTAACTAACGTGTTTCTGAAGCAGTGTTGTTCACATTAGCGGTAAGTGCATAAAAGCCAACAAAACAAAGAACGATTTAATCACACAGAACAAAGAAAAATAAATGAACCAGAAGTCACCGCACTGAAGTTAAGAAAGCGTCGACAATCAAAGACCTGCTGAAACATACAAAAACATTACTATTTTAGTCTGTGCTATTTTCTCTTCTTTTGGTTTTTGTGAGAAAGTTTGTTTTGAAAAATGAGTTGTTTGTGCCTCAGCAGGTTAAAGGTAGTATGGAGTGGTCCCCGTGGGAATAGCGGGGGCATTACAAAGCACACGGAGGTAGAGATACAGAGAGAGAGAGATACAAAGTGTGGTAAGTAGGCCGGTGTTCCTTTAAAAACAGTAAGGGGAGGAAGAAGAGGTGCGGGACATAAATTTTTAGTACCGAGAGGAGCGCCGAGATACGGAGATGGGCTACGGTGATAAGGAGGTGCTGGTTTAGAGCCGTGTAAAAGCAGGGGCGCGGAACACAATCAGAAAGACCTTTTGTTCTCTTTGCAACGTGATACTGTCGCCATAGCAAAAAAAAAAAAACGCTCCTCAATTGAACGGCAGTATTGAGTGGCTGCATGAATTTGATTTCATTCCAAGCGGCGTTTCTAATAGTTATGCTGCTCAGGTGTCACCAAAGATGAAACACAATTAAGGGCCCTCGTCGATCTGATAAAACATCCAGCGCCGTGAAGACTGCCAAAAAGGCCCCCAAACACAAGGACCCGGCCAGTAGAATAGTGGGATTAAATCAGATGATAATAATTGCTTGATGTTTTGGTCCTGCCATGTTTTGTGAGGTGGGAGCAGCATTCAATGACCCTTCTCTAGATCTTGGATTTAAATTAATGCCTTAAAGATGCATCCCACACTATAAATTGTATTATTCACATGTTTAGAGTTATATATAGCATATATAGCAACCCCAAGACTGATTGACAGAAACGTGGCTGCCAATCTGTGCTAATGGCCTTCCAACATCAATCACACAACCATGTCTACACATTCAAACAGGAAAGGTGGATGCAGTACCTTGCCCAAGGGCACAACAATAGAATTAACCCGGTAAAGATGGATTTGACCCATGATCCTTTCAATTGTAGAATGGCTGTTGTACCACCTAAGTCAGTGCTTCTTAAAGGAAACGTTTTTTTACAATCTGAGCCTTATTTCGGTAATAAACATGTTGTTTTACTCATCCATAGCACTTTGGTGTCATATGGAGCACTTCCGGAGATGTTTTAGATTTGCGATCTCCATAATGTGAGTTCTAGGGGCACATGTTTGCGGTCTCCAAATAACACAAACTTTAGCACTTTCCAAATCATAGAAGCTCAATGTCTTAATCTACGATTTCGTTTGGTCAAAAGTGGCCTGTAATCCGAGATTTAGCCATAGTTTCGAGTAGATGAGGATGCCAGTGCGCATGTGCGGAGTGTGCTCTCAGCTCCCAGGACCCAAATATGAAACGCAAAGCTGTAAGCTATGGCTAAATCTCGGATTACAGGCCACTTTTGACTCAAACAAAATCGTAGACTAAGACATCGAGCTTCTATGATTTGAAAACTGCTAAAGTTTGTGTTATTTGGAGACCGCACGGGGCATATTACATGCTCGGGGAATATATTATATGCCCCGAGCTATGGCTAGAAGTCGCGATAGGCTACCGCAAATCTAAAACATCTCTGGAAGTGCTCCATATGACACCAAAGTGCTATGGGTGAGTAAAACAACTTCTTTTATTACCGAAATAATTGTAAAAAATTGTAAAAAACATTACTTTTCCTTTAACACTAATCTAGTAAGATTTGGCTTTCTGATCAAAGATCAAGGATCAAAGTCAGCTTTATTGTCAATTCTGCCATATGTGTTCAACATACAGTGAATCGAAATTTCGTTTCTCTCTGGCCAGGTAGTGCAAAAAGACAGTGTACAAGATACAATATGAAGACAAAACACAACAAAAACTATCTAAGACAGAGATCTAAAGTTAAACTAAAGTCTAAGATCTAAAATCTTAAAGCAGTGCAACATAATAAATAAATACCTATACACAGATGTCCAAAGTGTGCACTGTGCATCAGAAATGTGCAATGGAAGATACAGCAGTGAAATGGTAATGTGCAATAGAATGTGCATTGAAGTTAAGTTAAAATTCTGAATATCTAAATCCAGACATTATCAGGCCAACATTAGGTTTAACTAGATTGCACCATATATACGGTAGTAGTAGTAATAATAATAATCATAATAAAAATAATAATAATAATAATAATTCATAGCATTTATATAGCACCTTTCATGACACCCAAAGCGCTTTACAGTTCATTGTTCATTCACTCCACACTTGGTGGTGGTAAGCTACTTTTTTTTTGTAGCCACAGCTGCCCTGGGGCAGACTGACAGAAGTGAGGCTGCCAATCAGTGCCATCGGCCCCTTCGACCACCACCAATACTCACACACACTCCACTTTCATACTAAGCAATGTGGGTGAAGTGTCTTGCCTAAGGACACAACGACAGTTATTGCAACTGGCGCCCCACTGTGGCACCTGGAATTCCCAGTGGTCTCCCATCCAAGTACTAACCAGGCCCTGCCTTGCTTAGCTTCTGAGATCTGCCAAGATCAGGCTTTGACAAGTAGGTATGGCCAAGTAGGTAGTCTCTAAAAAGGGTGACATTAGCTCAGTTGGTTGAGTGTTTGTCCACTGATCTGAAAGTTGTTTGTTTGAATCCCACTCCACTGACAAAACATCATTGGCTGAGTGGTCAGAATCACTGACCCACAGATTGGTGGTGCGATTCCAGTTCCAACAGATGAATATTAGTCTTTTGGGCAAGGTGGAAAAGCACTAGGCCTATATGCACATAAAAATTTGACAAATGTCCTAAAAGTACCCAAACTGTCGGTACCAGAGGTACATATACCACTCTTTGAGAAACATAAACTTTGCACACACAACTCCACACTGAAAGACCCCACGTTGGAATTTAATCTGGAACTTTGTTGTTGTGTGAACCACTCTGCCACCATGCCATCAGAGAACTTAAGAGTCACTAATGTTGCCGTTATTATGTGGCATTCAAGCACAATACCATTTCTAAGCTAAAGTCATACATGTAAAATAAAAAGCACCACAATACGGAGAATGGGATAAATAGTTCACTTCCTGCAATGGGGATAAAGGCCTCAAAATATGTTTAGGAGAAATAATCAGTCTCCCAGCAGCTCTGTTTACATTGTGGCCCATGGCAGCGCTCCCCACTCACCCCAATAAACAAAAGGCAGACGGAGGAATCATGAAAAAAGGCCAGGGAATATATTTTTGCATATTATTTTAAGTAACTGTTCAAATTTCATTTCAGAATGGTAATCCACAAAACAAATATGTAGTGGCATATTTTAAAACGGGAGGCATCGCTCGCTTCAATTTCCTATTGTGGTGTTTCGGGGGCGTGTTTGCTCTTTGTGTCTGTTTGAATTGATTTGCACAGCTCCGCAGACAAGGGCTGAATGCTCCGACCAAGAATCCATAATTTCATATGATCTGATAGTTGTGCAGTATTAGATTGATTTTTTTTTTCTGTCGCTCTCCCCTACCCCTCACCCTCCCGTGCCTCTCTGCGGTGTTGATGTTAACAAACAAGCTAGCTACCTGCACCGGTGGAGGAGGCAGTGGTGATAATGTGGAGAGGGGGACATATTTGTTTGTGCAAGTGGATCTGTTTGCCTGGGTTTGTTTCCTCACAGCAGACTTCTACGGAGGTGGATGCAGTCGATACGGTTGTGTGGCTCAACGACCGCAAAAGATATCGACACTTTGAACAACAACAGGATTAGACGAGGAATTTTGGAGCGCTTTGTGCAGGTTTTGGTAATATGTTGTAGGTCCAAAGTGGTAATCCTCTGTCTGGGCCTTATAGCGCGGCATGTAGTGGTTTCTGGTATGGGGTCTGGGCCTCCTAAAAGGCCTCAGAGTTACTGCAGGGAGGCCTCCCAATGTTATCCACACAATAATAAAATTTGAAATTTGAAATCTACTTGCATACATTTTTAATAACAATTAAAAAAAATCATACATTTGATTTATATAGCACCTTCCAAGACACCCAGAGCTTTTTACATTGAATTACTCATTCACTCCACATGAGTAGTTGGAAGCTACTATTGTAGCAACAGCTGCCCTGGGGCAGCTGCCAATTTGTGCCATTGGCCCCTCCAACCACATTCATACTAGGCAATGTTGTTGAAGTGTCTTACCTAAGGACACAACAACAATTTTCACTAGAGCCACTGCTGCCCAAGTGTAGCACCTGATATCCGCAGTGGTCTCTCATCCAAGTACTAACTAGGCCTAGCCTTGAGATCGGGTATTGGCATGGTGGTATGTCCTGTCTACTGCCATTATTGTTTGCCTACAAATCCAAAAGAGAAACATTATTTTGCATAGAGTGCAAATTATTACAGTGGGGTCCTCTGGGATCTTTGGATTGATAAGGGGTCCAGATGTTGCAGAGTTTGGGGCTGGCTATTATTTCTTCTCAATAAAAATGGTCCAAACATATCCAAACAATGGATGAATTGCTTATGCGGGTGATGGTCTGTAATTAACTATGTCTAACTGTTAAACCTGTAATTAACAGATAATTGTCTGAAGTGTACCTCACCTGACATATAGGCTCCAGTTCTCACAATTATTCATATGATTCTATAGAGCAAGCTGACCTAACGTTCAGTTCTTCAAGGCTACATACAGCTGAAAAACAGGGACTCATCTGTAATGAGGGGTCTCAAGCAGCATTGTCCTATATTGTGCATTCTTTAGGTTAAGGTAAATTACTTGCCAACAGTGGTATTGTTATTAGTCGTATCTCTTATCAAAGGGCCCAGGTTGACGTCCATGTACTGAGCTGAATATAGTACCTGCTTTATATTCCAGCTGACCTGACCATATCCAGAGGAGCAGAGCTAGGATTTCCCAGAGAGAATACCTTACCAAATGATCTCTCCTGATGGCATTATTGATAGACTTTTATAATTATTATATACTGACAGAAAGTATTATGTCTGTTACATTTGAAAAATATCTCTTATTTTGAATAAATCTAGATTACATCGAGATGACATCACACAACATCTATCGGCTCATAATATTTAATACAGATTAATTGTTGTTGATGCAGCATGATTTTTGTGGTTTGACAAATCCGGAATATCTATTTTGTAAAAGAGTTGGATGTCAGTCTGGTCCCCACATTCTCTGTTGCGTCTTGAGTCCAACCAAACGTGATCATCTAATCAGTTTTGTTTTTTTCAGTGACATATGTAAAACAAAGGAGCTCATTGGTCACCTGTCATTTACAAACAAAATTAACAAATTTAACACAGTTTAGCGTTTCGAAACGCTCACTGGTTCAGCAAAAATCCATGATGTTTTTTTCAATCCCTTGTGATATTTTTTTCTTTCTTTTTTCCTTGTATGCAGCCATATTTGCATCTCTGAGTTGCAAATTCACATGTCAATCACACCTAAAAATGTGGAGATTCACCAGTGACCAGATTTAAAATAGTGTGCATTTTGGATCCCAGACAAGAGTTATAAGGTCTAGTTACTAATAGTAATAATCAGGTTAAACATTTGTGGGTTTTCTTTTTGTATATTGTAATCAATCATGAAAAAATGGCTGTTGTCCCCCATCTGGGCGTACAACATATTTACATTCTAGAATACCATCAATTGATACTTTGCAGCTGATGTCATCAACATTCCCTGGGGGTGTGGTGCTAACTTATGCACTGCTCTGTCTGAAGCTCTGTTAGACTTTAATCTGAGCTTTATTTGAACATAATCTGACCATAAAGAACTGATTTACTGAAGTGATGTGAACAATGTGAACAAGCCCCTCACATTACAGTTACAAGCTAGCTAGCATTAGCCAAACCTTTTTCAGTTAGTTTTTACTGTTGAACACTTAAATTGGATCATAAAAGCTTGCACTGACCACAGTCTCCTGAAAAATCCATTTTGTATTATTTTAGTTTTAAGTCTTTTACTGGCAGTGTTTGCTAATGTGTGGATTGGCTCACCATGGTAACTGCTTAACATTCCGCCACAGACATACATGCAGAACACCCCCAGTGCAATGTCATGGCAAAGTATCAATAACTGGCTTACTTTTAGACATTTCATTTATGCATCTCTGGGACCATGCAAAGGTAAATTTCAGACACAACTCTACCTTGCACAGTGACATTATCCCTATGCACATACTGTATCTTTATGCGCCGCTCTGCTGATGAAAAATGGAAGCAGGAGATCCGTTTCAGACCTGACAAACAGCCCCTTATCTAGAGACGCTCAACATCTGCAAAAAAGCCATGTCGCACGATTTATATGAGGCAAAACAAGAATAAAACATATTTGCACTGTGCACCGAAACAAATGAGGTTTCACTCTATATCAGAAAAATCAATACAATAACAGGCTGGTTGTACCCTGCCACCCCTGTGCGTGCTTAATAAGTCCTGGCACTGCGAAAGTTACATGTTAGAATATCAAGAGCACCTTTTTTCTCCTTTCTTCCCCTTCTACTTTTCAAGTCGCTCAGGTGGGATTTGCTCTGAAATGTGCGGTGTTAAGTACTAAAAACCACAGTTCAGAAGAGGCTTATGTTAAAAGGAGACACACTCGCCCTAAGCGTTAAAAAGAAGGGGAGATTTGCGATGCTATCAGCTGCCTTAACTTCTAGCTGTCACCGACTTAGCGGGATACACCTAGTGGAAGGAACGGTGGGAAGAGAGTCTTGGTTTGACTATTATCCTTTGAGCATTCTATCACCGCAGCGACAAAGAACACTCAAGCCCAGGTATTAGTCTCCTCAACACTCCCTTCCCTCGCGCACTTCGCCTAGTTCCTCCCCTGTCTCTACCTGCCGTGGTCTATTTTAAGCTGTTCTTTCCAAAGCAGAGTGTCAAACAAGTCTGAAATCCCTGTTAATACTGGTTACCCCCTGAACACTGATCTACATGTTTGGCTTTTAGCTTAGACAAGTTCACTCTTCCAACGTTCCTTGCACGGTGAAAAAGTTGAAAAATGTGGGGGGAGGGGGGTTTATTGAGCTTTTTGAGCTCAATAAATCCACAGATCTTTCACAGTTGTACCTGTTTTTTTTGCTGTCTTTTTCTTCCTTACACTCCTGGAGATAAGCCAAATTAATATGAAGTCGCCAGGGCCGTTTTTTTAAAGGCTTTAGAGTGTTATCCAAAGCTTTGCGCTCCCATCTCCCTTTCGCGCACCCGTGAAGTTATCGCAGGCCCGTGATAGCCTTTAAACTAGCAAGGTGAAGCGCTTTAATTAAAACTAGTAGCGTTCCTCGAGAGAGCAGAGAGGGAAATGGAGAAGGGAGGGCAGGATTCATCATTTATCAAAGCAAAAGGGTTTCCCCACTGGTGGCAGCCACAGCAGGGCCAGAGACAGCTAAGTGAGGGTAAGTGAATACAGGAGAGGAGAGGGTCACTACTTAAAGGACTGTTGTCGTTATTATGTAGTCTTTATATTGATATTGTTGTGCTATAGATATGCAAATACTTAAAGAACCCATATTATGCTATTTGTTATAATGTTGTTTCTTCATCACAAACATACCTGGAGTTGTGTTTTGTTTCATTCACACATGTTTAACACACAAATTCTGCATATTCACGCAGAGTTCTTCTCTCTAACTGAAAATACTCTGTTCCACCTTATGATGTCATGTGGTAGTACAGGACATGCTCCACTGTGGTTTTTAAACTCTATACACCTTCAGTACAATCATTTGGATGATTACAGTCCTGGAATTGCCTATCTCTAGTGAACTGAAGGTAAATGATAAAACTACTGCTTCATTATCACAAGGTGGAACAGAGCATCTTGAGGTTTGGTGATGTGGACAGACTAATAATAGGGTTACTCAAACATGTGAATGAAACAAAATACAGATGTTTTTAAGGAGGTAACAGCATTACAATACAGCTAAAAGCTAATAAAAAGTTGAGAAAATAATTAAAGAAATGCAAAACAAGAAAGAGAGCTGCACTGCAGTTTTGTTTTTTTTTAAGCTCCCAATTTTTTTGGCTGTGACAAACTAATACACCACTTTAAAACAGAGTGAACGCCGGTTTGTATTAGAGATTTCATTCAACGATTCTAATATATATTTTTTATTTTTTAAACATTGGGACTGATCACACGGTGGGTCAGGTGACTAGACCTGGCCCTTTTTATAAAACAGGTGTGAAACTTAACCTTTCAAGCTTGAAGAAAGGCTTGACCCAAAATGCCATATTGTGGTGTCATTACATTACATTATATTACATTAGACCTGCAGTGTGCATCTCTTTCTTCTTTGCACAATTTTTGTATTTGGACCCAACATTCAGTCACAACAGAGTGCCTCTACCTATGTCATTAATACATCAAAAATCCATCCTTCATTTATTAAAATATAGCTTTTGTAATTCATTTGTAATAATCAAATTATAAGTAATGTGCCGAGTTTTGACCCTTGTTAACATTATGATTGCTAAGTACCAGTTACCTCTACATATGTCACATCTACTGCCCATGTCCAACTAAGTGCAATAATAAACTTGATGAAAAAATAAGGAAGATTTCTTAATCTCAAAACTAATTCTCAAAATAATACTTAAAATCTAAAAAATAATGATGCTGACTGACTGATTTTGACATAAGTAGTCTAATCTGTCATATGCATTTTAACCTTTCAGTAATCCTGACACATTTTATACATTTGGATCTGCCTCTACAGTAATAAATTACCTGTTATCTTTATTTCTAGCCAGAGCACTGATGTGGATTGGATTAGTCCCTTTCCATTCATCCAGGCCTGGGAGGGAGTGTGTCATTCTAATGATTTATTTTACAGATTTTTTTATTATAGAATATTGGCATTACATTTTAATTGACCTTTTAATGCAACAGTTGGTGAGTGGTTACAACATTTGCATCATAATGAGGAGTTTGTGGGGTTGATTTTGAAATATTGTGGATGGATTCTGCCTGTGCCTCTATGTGCCACCAGGTTATTTTTAGTGAGCGAGTGATCATTAAAAGCTCTGATGGGCTATTGTCATGTCATGACAATAGTACCTTAAACTGCTTCTCTTTTCTAAAGGCTAAATAAACATTCTTGTGGATCCTCCTGCCCCTAGCCCAGACATACAATAATAGTGTATGCGAGAGGCTTATTGCTAATAAAAAGTCAACTGTGGCTGCCACACTGCAGCAGTGCACTTAACACAAGGGGGAGGGGGCACTATGCAAGCCATGTAAATCAATCTGAGTTATATTGCACTAAACTTTATGCAATATAGCCCCAGCTTTCATTGCTTCTATAATGCACATTTACATAGAGTCTACACAGGCGCACTGATAGTGCATGTCCATACACATGCACTACACACAAGCCCTCACGTGCATACTCCCGTGCACACACTGCACTGTGTGCTAGGCACAGTCAAAGATAATACAATTCCTTTTTTTCTTATTTCCTTACAATACATCTTTCAGTTCTGCCTTTTGCGTGCATGAAATTCATTTTCTAATGGAAATATTTGTTTTGTAAATCAAATATGTATTATGCACAGAATGCAAAGCACAAATTAAATTATGTTAATGAAATGAAAGAGATATGAAATGCATATTTCATGGACAAAACATAACCCTGCCGAACAGCCATTTCTTGATAAAATCTTTAAACACAATCTCATTCGGAGAAAGACATATTGCCATGGCAGATAGCACCTCATTAAAATGGTCTCCTTTAATATCAGTGCTTAGTATATATGGGATTGTAAATAACCACTGGGGAAGAGGAACCAATAATGAAATACTGTCTTTAATAGCTTGCCATTGATGTCAGCATAAAAAGTGTTCTAGTGGAATATTGGAAATTGGGTGCGCACACACATATCGTCAAAAGCTGTAAATGATTGCATATTTAAATAGAGCTGACTAAGGCAAAGATGATATAGATATTAGTAATAGGCAGAAAATGATGCTGACCCCACATAATTCCACACAAAAAGCCTAGACTGTTTTAAATTTTATATTGGTTACACTTAATGAATAATAGATTCTGTGGCTGTTGTTGTGCACTCCATGATGTTAATAAAAGCATAAGAATAGGGCCCTGCTCTGCCCAGCCGACTAGCAAATGAACTAGACTGGCTTTTCAGCACAAATAAATACAGTCATAAATACAACAGGGGGGTCAGGGAGAGTGGGGAAAAAGAAAAAGAGGGAGGATGGAAGAGAATGGAGAGATAAAAGGAAGAGATGAAGAATTAAACAGGAGAAGCGTGTTTATGTGATATGGGAGTTGTTATTGAAAACTAAACATAATTAATTTACACTTTCAAAGTATGATTTTTGCTTTTGGTTTGGATATTTTTTGCTATCTGACTTAAAGAGATTACTGTGTTGAGAGCTTTCACAGTATGGTATTACTTTTTTGTTTAAAGGTCCCATCATTTGGTTAGGGTTAGGGTTCTCTACTTGAAAGATTGAAAACTACCATTTCATGACATCACACGGTATAACAGAGCATTTTGGTCTTTAAAGACAGCCCAATAATGCAGATTACTTGCATGTCTGATAACATGTCTGAATGAAATAAAATACAACTCCAGATATGTTCTTGATGAGGTAACAACACTATAGCCCCCACTGGTCTTTTCGAGCAAGGTCCTGGGTTGGTAATTAGCTGGCTTTAAATTGCTAGGCTTTAAAGGTCCCATGGCATGAAATTTTCACTTTCTGAGGTTTTTGAACGTTAATGTGAGCTCCCCTACCCTGTTTAGCCCCCCCCCCATGGTTAAAAGTTGTGAAATGTCTAAACTGAGCATTTGCGATCCTTTTCTGCGTTACAAAAAATCAGAGCTCAAAAGGGCGAGTTTGAACAAGGCACCTTATTGACGTCAGATCGAAAAAAGAAATGCAAATGCAGTTCCACCCCCGTCTGTCTGTACTCAGCGTCTCTGTAAATCACGCCCAGAGAGTTTGGACTGCGAATGCGCTAGGCAATGCGAAATGCGTTTTTTTATTTGCCTGTAGGTACGTCTGAGTGTTTCTAGGCTCGGAAGTCCTTTATCTGAGCCTCTGGACCTTTGAACAGCAGTGGTTTAATTTTATTTTATGTGGAAATGTGTTTATTTTTCAATGGAACGCTTCAAATCTCTCCCCCGTGCAAAAACAAGGAAATGGATCAGCTGTGGGCTCTGAGCTCTGAGCGGAGAGTTTGGCCACGCCCCCACCCTCTACTATTGGCCAGCTCTTTTCTCCTCATTTGCATTCAAGCAACAACTCCCAGAATAAAGAGTTTGACAGAGATATTTATGACTCTTTCTCATCTTATCTCTGTTTCTCATGCACTGAGTGTTGATTTTGAAGAAGGATTCATTTACAGTATTAGGGAACCATTAAGGAGCCATATAAAAGCATCAAGAAGTACCATGTCATGGGATCTTTAAATTGCACTTGTGCTCAAGAAGCAAGCATTTTCACTTTACCATAATTTAAAGGTGCATTGTGTAACTTTTTGTGGGGGAGGTTCCATCAAATACTTTTCTCCATGGAGATGTTATTGCTTTATCTGGAATGTTTCTATCTTCATGTGGACCAAAACAGACCAAATTCCAGGTCAGATCTGTGGAGAGGCAACCCCACTCACAGTCAGAATGCCTTTTCTTCTAGTTATTTCTGAGCTATAAAGCTGGCTAGCTCAACTGGTAAGTCACTTGCCTTTTACCCGGGGGACCTGGGTTCAAATCCTTCCCTGGCAATGAGCAAGCCAATGTGGGTCCTTGGGCAAGACCCTTCATGGTACTGCCCCCTGGGCCCCGGAAGAGATGGCTGCCCACTGCTCCTGAAAGGATGGGTCAAATGCAAAAGTAAAATTTCTCCTGTGTGTCACTGTGTGTGAGATCAATAAAGACTTAATAAATGTACTGTAGACTTGTTTAACATTATTCCGTGGAACATTCCAGGCAGAGCTATAACATTAACTTCTTGGTTTCTTTTTTAAAGACAGTACAGTAAAGTGTATTTACCTTGTTGACATGTTTCGGCTGCTAGCTGCAATCCATCTTCAGAACCGGTGTTGGTGGTGACGCGCCATATATCAGCTGTTTTTAGACACCTGTAGGCGTGGTCAGTCTGATTGACTTGATGGGTCACTCGGACTGACCATGCCTCCCGCCGCCCAGTGCTCTCTGGAGGAGGGTGTCCCAGGTATGTAAAAGGAGGAACGCTCCCTCATCACGGTTAATGCCATGCCTTGGTTCCTGAATTCAATAGCCTCCCTCATCCAGAGTTTGAACTTGTTGTTATCCAATCCAGTGACCCGTGCCCCATCACAATCAGTACCATAGCTTCCCATTAAGCACATTACACACAGCGTAGGGCACCAAGTGCTTGTAGGCTCACCACGTGAATCCTCGCAAACCAACTGGTGTAGCGGTGTGGTGGTGTGGCCCATGACACTTTGAGGGGTCGTTGCAAGCATGTCCAGTCCTCAATTTCGCTGGCATGGAATCTGCCCCTCCCACACCCGGTGCTTGATTTGTGTAGGGCACCCGAATGGCTAGCTGCGGCTCTAGTCACAATCCATAATGTGGTTATTTCTTTTACAGAGTCTGAAAAAGAAATACATCACATAACAGACAGCAGCATCAAAATAACAGTATACAGGAAACCCACGCACCAATATCTACACTGGACATCCAAACATCCCACTGCACATAAACTTTCAGTAGTAAGGACAGGGTACACTCATCACAGACCACACCGACAAGAAAAAGGAGGAGAGACACATACACGCACTCAAACGATGTCAATATCCCAACTAGGCCATAAACAAAGGCAGACAACAAGTCAACAATAAAACCAACAAACCCCGGAAAAAAACTCAACAAACCAACAGAGGGCAGCAGGATCACAAGAACACAGTCACACTACCATACATCAGAGTAGGGTCACCAAACTTTTTTCTCTGGGGGCCACATTATTGCCCCTGACTGTGATGGGGGGTCCCGTAGGTTCTGGTCAGCATAACAGAATTGTATGACCCAGACCAAAATGACCACCATAAGGCCTCATTGTGTAGAAATTACTAGCCTGGCACAGCCATGCACAATACTATCAGATAACAGATAATTCCTGGTACATACAGTATTTGTTTATCGTTACTAGCGGTTTGCAAAAGTACTTCACACTTTGTTTTAATTTGAAATACCACAAATATTCTATTTATTTATTTTCTAATAACAATAATATCAAAGGTAAGAAATATCAAGGTAAGAAAGATAAGAAACTGTCAAGGTACGAAACATCTGGTGATTGACACTGGCAAAGGAGAGGGCTGTTGATATTAAAAATAACATTAATAACAATTGCATTAATAATAATTGTGTGCAACACTTAATAGTAGTCAAATAAATAGGCCTATAAAATAAATACATTTAAAAATAATCTGCAGCAATTTCTGCAGCAAATACATCATATAATTATTTAAATATAAATACTTCATATAAATATAATTTTTGAATTGAAAAAAAAAAAGTACAAAATACAAGATGCAGACATGTTATTATTTGCCAAAAAGTAATAAAAAAAAAAATAGGCCATTAAAACTTTTGAGGATTGCCTCATCGAGCCAGTTCAAATGGTGGGGGGCAGGGGGAGGGGGGCTGGTCAAAGGGGCGTGGCAGGCCAGAGTGGTTGGCCTTAGTTTGATGACCCCTGCATTAGAGGAATAACTGAACCCATCCAGAGAGCCAAAACACAACATAATCATTGTAGTCAAACCATACACTTCGCTAACAATTAGTACACCGCAAAGATAAAATCCCACAAGAACAAAAATGCAACGCCATCTACGAAATTCAATGCAAATCATGCAACAAATCATACATAGGGGAAACAGGCCGGGCATTTCACATCCAAAAAAGGAACACCAAAAGGAATGCGAAAAGGAAACATCAGACCACTGTAAAAGAAATAACAACATTATGGATTGTGGCGGGGGCCGGATCGTTGGATCGGAGAACAAGTTCAAACGCTGGATCAGGGAGGCCACTGAAATCAGGAAATGATGCACGGACAGCATTAACCATGATGAGGGAGCGTTCCTCCTCCTGGGACACCCTCCTCCAGAGAGCACTGGGCAACGGGAGGCGTGGTCAGTCTGAGCGCCCTGCCAGGTCAATCAGGCTGACCACACCTACAGGAAATAACAACAGCTGATATACGACACGTCACCACCAACACCAGTGACAGTTCTGAATATGGCTTGCAGCTTGCAGCCGAAACATGTCAACAAGGTAAATACACATTATTGTATTGTCTTTAAAAAAGAACCCAAGAAGTTAAATACATAAGAATACAAAATAAACATATCTGGTTTAGAGCAATGACATATCCATAGAAACAAGCAGGTGACAAACCCCCCAACCAAAAAGTTACATAGTGCACCTTCAACATATAGAGAAATACGTAAGTACTGAGAATCCAATACATTTAGACATATGAAAGTGTGTAAAATAATGACACTGACACAGCTGTATTACAGGATCTTAAGACTCTCTGTCCCACATAAAAAGCACTGATCAGCACAAGCAGGCAGAGCGTGTGTTTTAATGTCGTTGTAACAAGGGCACAGCAGGCTATTACTAAGCACCTTTCAATGTCACGCCACTGCTTTATCCAGTCCAAATAATCAGATTAACACCTTTTTAATTGTGTTTTAGATAATTGTCATTCTGTTCCTCTCTCCGCTCACACATTGCATTGAGAGCGAAAGAGATGGAGGGAAATGGTGAAGATGCGGTGTGTACAGGGTGCTATCCAGGATCAGTGCAGAAGAAGAAAGTGTAAAGGCATTTTGTGATTAAAAATTGTAGTTAAAAACAAGGAACAATGACATTTTCCCACATAGCAGTTGAATACAGTTTCTGGAACCATGGTAACTTAGCAGTTACTGAGAACATACTTAAAAAGTTACAATGCAAAAGGTCTATCCAGATGTATGTAAATGAGCAAGTTGTCATATTCTACAGCCAGAATTAGTTTCTTTAAAGGTGCAGTATGTAACTTTTTGGTTGGGCGTCTGTCACCTGCTTGTTTCTATAGATATGTCATTGCTCTGCCTGGAATGTTCCATAGAATGAAATTAAACAGTTGTATCTTACGTGATAAGGTACAACTGTTATCATGGATTCTACCTGGACGACTGAGGGACTCTTCACGCATCTTAAGAGCTGTACCTTACATTTATTCAATTACAGATGGTTTTATAGCTCAAAAATATCAAGAAAAACAGGCATTCTGACTAAGAGGAGGGTTACCTCTCCACAGATCTAATAATAATAATAATAATAATACATTTTATTTGTTAGGCGCCTTTCAAGGCTCTCAAGGTCGCCGTACATCAAGATATTAAATACATTAATTAAATAATACAGTACATAATAAAACAAGATAAAACAAAAATAAAAACAGTGTAAAAAATACATTTAAAAAAAACAGATACAGATTAAAAGACAGTGCAGTTATGGTCAGAGTGGTCAGAGTGAGAAGGCCTTTCTAAACAAATGAGTTTTGAGTTTAGATTTGAAGTGTGAGAGTGAGTGTGTGTCGCGGAGAGCATGGGGGAGGGAGTTCCAGAGCTGGGGAGCAGAGCGGCTGAAGGCTCTGCTTCTCATCGTGACGAGACGGGCAGGAGGGACAGTGAGGTGCAGGGAGGAAGAGGAGCGGAGGGAGCGGGCAGGTGTGGAGATGTGAATGAGGTTAGACAGGTATGGAGTTGTGCATGGCTTTGTAGGTGAGGAGTATGATTTTGTAGTGTATGCGGTGTGTGATGGGGAGCCAGTGGAGCTGTTGCAGGACAGGTGTGATGTGGTGATGGGAGGGTGTGTGTGTGATAATGCGGGCGGCTGAGTTTTGGACCAGTTGGAGTTTATGGAGTGATTTTTGTGGGAGACCGAACAGGAGAGAGTTACAGTAGTCTATACGGGAAGTGACCAGGCTATGGATGAGGATGGCGGTGGTGTGTGGGGTGAGTGAGGGACGGAGGCGGCGGATGTTTCTGAGGTTGAAGTAGGCGGACCGGGTGGTGTTGTTGATATGGGAGGTGAAGGAAAGTGTGCTGTCGAGGATGACACCCAGACTCTTTACCTGAGGGGAGGGGGAGATAGAGGAGCCGTCGATGGATATGGAAAAAGGATTTATTTTGCCGATGAGGAGAAGTTCTGTTTTATTGCCATTAAGATCTGACCTGTAACTTGGTCTGGTTAGATCTCCATGAAGATAGAAAGGTCTAATACCATACAGTGAAACATTCCAGACAAAGCAATAACATCTCCATGGAAAAAAGTACTGACAGTCTTTCCACCAGAAAAGTTACGCAATGCACCTTTAAAGCTACCATCTATAATTAGACTGGCTGGTCTGGCCTTGTTGTATTCTCACATAACACCACTAGATGCTATCTACACTACTGCAGTCTGATAGTGTGCTAGCTTTGGCCTGACAGAAGACCAGAGAGCACAGGTGAGTCTGAACAAAGGCCAGGTGAGGGGAAGAGGGAACAGGGGGGTATTCCATGAACGCGGCTAAACATAGGGGCGCCTAAGTGGTTAAGCCTCGCCTGAAGTAGCAGCAACTTAAACTAAAGCGTGAAGTCGTTCCACTAATGCATTTCAGCAGCGCCTATCCAGTCCTGGCCTAGGCGTGTGCACGGGGGGACGTAAGAAGCCCAGAAGAAGCTAGGCTAATATTAATATTCAGTGAAATTAGTAATACTGTTGAAATGGTACCTTATTTTAATTTAAAATGAACAGTAGCTACCAAGCCACAGGAGGTGGGAGCCCCCCTCAAAATCTTTCACCTGCAGAGGAGCTGGCACTGGCCCTAACCCGGGGTCGCCCACTGGTGGAGGTAACTGAAGGAAGGACCCCATCAAAGATCCTTCCTGCGAGTTCTCGTGAGGAGTATAGTCAAGGTATTCTCTAGGCTAATGCTTGCCTCAGCTGTGATCCAAGCATTTGTATTTTTTAAAAGTATGCTTGTATTCTAGTTACTGAAGATGGCATACACTTGCCTGACCCTCAGCTGTCCTCCAGCAGTGGCCTCACACCAGAATGTCATACCTAATGTCTTTTATTGTTTTATCCCTATTGATGGAAATTGATAAGTAGGATCTCATTAAAGAGACTTGCATCTCTGAAGCAAATTTGTTGAATTATTGAAATGTTGCATCATGGAGTGTGCCTGTTATCTGGCTACATTTTGTCTTAAAAGTAAAGGTTTACCTTTAACTGTATTCTTTTATAGAGATGTCACATAAAATATAAAGTGTCAATGTCATCGAGTGAGAGTGATGTTAGGCCCAGCTGATATAAGTTCTATACTCAACAAAAATATAAACGCAACACTTTTGTTTTTGCTCCCATTTTTCATGAGATGGACCCAAAGATCCAAAATTCACTCCAGATACACAACACAACCATTTCTCTCAAACATTGTTCACAAATCTGTCCAAATGTGTGACAGTGAGCACCTCTGCCCCACCGAGACAATCCACCCCACCTCACAGGTGCGCCACATCAAGATGCCGATCCGACATCATGACCAGTGCACAGGTGCGCCTTAGACTGCCCACAATAAAAGGCCACCCCGAAATGTGCATTTTTTTTGCTTTATTGGGGGTCTGGGGACTCAGAACCAGTCAGTATCTGGTGTGACCACCATTTGCATCATGCAGTGCAACACATCTTCTTTGCATAGAGTTTATCAGATTGTCAATTGTGGCCTGTGGAATGTTGGTCCACTCCTCTTCAATGGCTGTGCGAAGTTGCTGGATATTAGTGGGAGCTGGTACACGCTGTCGTATACGCCGGTCAAGCACATCCCAAACATGCTCAATGGGTGACATGTCCGGTGAGTATGCTGGCCATGCAAGAACTGGGACATTTTCAGCTTCCAAGAATTGTGTACAGATCCTTGCAACATGGAGCCGTGCATTATCTTGCTGAAACATGAGGTGATGTTCATGGATGTATGGCACAACAATGGGCCTCAGGATCTCATCACGGTATCTCTGTGCATTCAAAATGCCATCAATAAAATGCACCTGTGTTCTTCGTCCATAACAGCCTTTGAAGAGGAGTGGACCAACATTCCACAGGCCACAACTGACAATCTGATAAACTCTATGCGAAGAAGATGTGTTGCACTGCATCAGGCAAATGGTGGTCACACCAGATACTGACTGGTTCTGAGTCTCCAGACCCCCAATAAAGCAAAATAAATGCACATTTCGGGGTGGCCTTTTATTGTGGGCAGTCTGGGGCACACCTGTGCACTGGTCATGATGTTGGATCAGCATCTTGATGTGGCGCACCTGTGAGGTGGGGTGGATTGTCTCGGCGGGGCAGAGGTGCTCGCTGTCACACATTTGGACAGATTTGTGAACAATGTTTGAGAGAAATGGTAGTGTTGTGTATCTGGAGTGAATTTTGGATCTTTGGGTCCATCTCAGGAAAAATGGGAGCAAAAACAAAAGTGTTGCGTTTATATTTTTGTTGAGTGTATGATGATATGAATAATTGTGGGTTAAATTCATTCACATTTGTATAATGTGT
Organism: Paratrypauchen microcephalus; assembly: GCA_036785185.1. Lineage (NCBI taxonomy): Eukaryota > Metazoa > Chordata > Actinopteri > Gobiiformes > Gobiidae > Paratrypauchen > Paratrypauchen microcephalus. The sequence continues at coordinate 2,337,589 of JAVJIX010000019.1, read as the reverse complement.
GGCACATGTAAATTTGTAACACATATAATATAACACATAATTGACTTGCACATAAATTGTCAGTAATAGGAATCGAACCCGGGATTCCCACGTGGTAGACGGAGTCCTTAACCACTCAGTCAAGGGCTTTCTCACTATCACAATCAAGGAAATGTTTTTTTGTTTTGTTTTTGCTGATATTGTCACCATTGTTTTTGGACAACACAGATAGTCATGCGGGAGGTGTGCGGAACTGTTTGTTTGACACTCTGTTTACTTCAGGTACATATTCTCTGCGACACGGCCTGATTAAGCCACATCTTTAGCCTGCCCCGGACCAGGCTAGTCGTGGGAACCATGTTGCCGCAGTAACTCAGCTGAGATTAATGTTAGCGAGAGTCATGGAACCGAATTTTCACTAAAACTAGCGCGGACTGTCGAATAAAGCCGGGTTTGCGCTTAGCCGCGTTCGTGGAATACCCCTCTGGTTTCACATTTACTGGTGAAAAAAAATTTTTAATAAACTTATGGATTGTAGCTTTAAAGGTTCCGCATTACACAAAATTGACTCTTGTGAGCTTGAAGCCATGTTAGAAAATTGTTATCTCCTCAAAAACATACCTGGAGTTATGTTTTGTCTCATTCACATATATTGAGTTCCTCTTGCTTTTTCATAGTGGCATTTCACTGTAGTGGCAGATTTTCATTTAGGCATTCTTCATGTTGGAAAAAAGGCAGCATTTTTGAATACTGACAGTGAAATTTAGTAAGTACAGTGAATAGGGGCGGAAATAGGGGGTAGGTGAAAACAGACATTTTCACAGCACACAAGCTTTACACAAAGAATTACACAAACATGTATGAATCAATTGAAATGCAACTTTGAGAAAAGTAAGGATGTCCCCTTTAATAATAAACCCCTTCCCCAGAAATTTGTTGATTTGCTTTTGTGATGATTTTTTTAGAATCAGCAACAAAAACGTTAATACAAAATGCCCAGCTACTGTTTTTTCCCCATTATAAGGCCTCTGTATAAACTCTTGTTATCTCCATCCACTTTTGTATTTAACAGTCTTTCTTTATCATCTCTAATTTATTCAGTCTCATTTAACTAATACAATCTTATCAGTGTTTTCAAGACTTCATTTGATAAATCTGGAAGAAAAAAAAAACCAAAAAAACTTTAAGTGCATTTTACTAAAGTTGTAGCAATAAATGGAACAGATGCAAACTTTTGAGAGCCCAGATTCAACAATGAAGCCACAATGCATCTTCCAACACCCATGTTCTATATGTTTTATCAAAGACTAAAACAAGACAATAAGCAAGGACTTGGCTACAGTAAAGGGGTAGGGTTAACAAAAATAAAGATATCTTTTTTTAAGATTATTCTCATGACAATATTCAGTATAATACTGAAACATGTATTCAAAACATGCCTGAAATGTTTTGCTGATGTCAGGACATAAACATCATTGCTTGAACAGATCCATTGGTGATGCTGATGGTGTGATTTCAGCTCTCACAGATGAATGATGAATGAATGAATGGTTGCGTACCTGGTCAAGACACTTAACCCACCTCACCATTCACACACCAGTGTGTCCGGTGTGGGTGAGTAGTTCCTTGATGTGAGTAGCGCTTTGAGTGCCTTGAAGGTGGAAAAGCGCTATATAAAAATGTGACCATTTACTACTGTATACTTATTATCTGTGTCCTCTGGTTTCCCTTTTTCTTCCAAGCCACATTTAAATCGTTGTATGCTATTTGAGCTGAGGGGACTGTGATAAAAGCTTTTCAGGTTCTATAAAGAAGAACTATGTAACCTCGACCTGCTTATCTCATGGAGATGCTTTGCCTGGAGTGTTCTGTATTATTACACTAATATTGCATTTATTCAACTACATGTGTGTGTTTTTTTAAGCTGTGCTGTGAAAGATCAAACAATCAATAGCATATCTTCCATGGAACTACAGAGATTTATCTTAGCATTTACCGATAGCTGAAAAAATCTAAGGCATTCTTGTGTACAAAAATTAAAAGTCCTTTATTGAGACATGGAACAGCCGTACTCCTGTTGAAGTGTCTAAACACAAAGGCCGGTCCATGTCTCAGTATATGACTTTTAATTTTTCTACACAGTGGTTTTTTTCCACCTCCGCTACCATTTATACATTTATTAAGTCAATATGTGTCCATGTAAAGTGGCCTTATCCTTGTCCTATACCCTTCTATCTCTGAATCACCCACTGAAGCACTCACCTTATCTCCTGTTTTTATTAATATATATTCCATCTTGCAAAAAGGCTCATGGAAACACAGATTTGTGAGTACTGACTATTTGTATTTGTCTTATTGTATATCCTGTCATTTTTATGGGTGATTTTAAGTTGTATTTTTTAGGCTGCCCTTCTCACATCTGTCAAAGGGACTACTAATAACTTGGGCACATTTACATTGTTTAATATTGATTAATGTGCAATCTATCTTTTCAAAAAAATAAAAATAAAACAAATCTCTGGAGAGAAGCAGGTGGCAGACCCTACACCAGAAAAGTTACATAATATAACTTTAAATCCTAGCTTGCTATTCCTCCAGTCACATCCATAGAGTAACATGTACGAGAAGCTGTGCAGAGTTGTATGTAAAGTTAATGAGGTGAGTGAATGGTAAATGACCTGCAGTTACACAAGACCCTGGACCTGATTGCCATACAATGCACTGTACAATAAGACTCATTTAGGCAATCACACATGCATTCACAGCTGCGCAGGCATTGCTCTGATGGAACTTATAACACTATGGTGTCTACTTACAATGTTCTTTCCTTTTTGATGTATACATTTAATATTTTTGTTGTTTTTTTATTATCAATGACTGTGTGTACAATGGGGAAATATTAATTGTTGATAACATTAAAGTCTTCATGTTGCATTGCTGTTGTACTCCGGAGCTTATCAGTTTCCACCAAGCTCAAAACAATACTAGTAATGCACTGGTATAACAGTCAATATTCATGTCAATGAAAGATATCGGTATTGGCTAAAAGCATCGATACCTGTCCAGCAATGTTGTGCTCCCAAAAAAGAAAGGGTTAAGGCTAGCATCACTTCACGCAGATGTTTTATTCTGAGTCAAAAAACCCAGGAATGACACTGGCTGCAGTTACACGCACATCAAAATCTGATTATAATCTGATTTGTGGACCATTAAGATTACTTCAATGACATGCAGACACAAAATCTGACATCAGTACTCAGAAGGACCATGATCAGAAAGAAATCTGATAATTTTGTAATTTGTAATTTTAATACTCTTATAACAGTTTTAGAGAAATACAATATGCATGAGTAAACTTATGGTGTCAACTACTCTGAGAAATACAACTGTATTTTAAGTTACTCAAATAAATCCACCACCTCATATCTCTTGCCTTTAAATCACATGCTATAATTCCGCAAAACTGTAATCTATTTTTCTAACATTTTGGGCTCTTAGACACGGCACGTTTCAGTCTGGAGCTGTTGTCATGTTGATGTAAGAGGCTGCAGGACACACCTCATTTAGGACGAGGTGTATTGATTCCATGATTACTCTAATGGGATGTGCGACAGGCGCAAACTACCGCTCGACTAGCGCCAACTCAAAAAAATATGACACAAACTTAAGTGAAAGAATTGATTAGAGCCCGCTTTGGTGCTTACTGTCACTGGACGCAACTCTCTTTAAATCTTGGGCTCATGTTTCAAAACGCCGTGACAAGCTAATGTGACTAATGTGGCACTAGTTCTTAAATCAGGGACTAATTAGCCTTAAGCATGGCTGTCCACCCCAATCAAACAAACAGCAAATCAACCAGGAGCTTCAGTGCACTACCTTGCCTCAAAATAAAATGTTTTGGTGGTAATATTTTTAAATGATTTATAAATAGTCATCTGTTTTGCCTAAGTTTGACATAGTATTTTTGTAAGTAAGATTAAAGGCCCTATATTACATTGTTTCCTCATCACATACCCAGAGTTGTTTTGTTTCATTCACACATTTAACACACAAACCCTGCATATGTAGTTCTTCTCTCAAATGTAAAACACTCTGTTCCACCTTGTGATGTCATGTAGTAATACAGTACAGGAAGTGCTCCACTGTGTTTTTAAACACCATACAACTTCACTAGAATCATTTGGATAATTTCACCCCTGGAATTTCCACCTGCCCCTGCTTGTCTCTTATGGAGATATTCGTATGCCAAGAAATGTTCATAGCATAGGATTAAACTTATCTCCATGGAGACAAACAAGTGGTCAAATGGTCAAAATTACCTAGCTGGGAAATTATGCACACTCAGGAATAATGGACCTCTGTATTTGATATCCCTCAATTATCAGAATAGAGAAGAGTGCCCTCTAGAAACCAGTGGGCAATTCAACTCAAATTATGTACACATACATAATTAGGGGTGTGCAAAATAATCGTCATGACAATGCATCGTGATACTAACTTTCACAATATACTGCATCGATTCTTGATGCCAAAAATCGATTATTATTATTAATTAATAATTTATTAATCAATAATTAATACATTAATTAATAAATTATTAATATTAATAATAAATCAATTATAAGTTTATTTTTTTTAATAAATCCTATGCACTTTTTTCTTTGTGAAAGGGTATTGTTTATGATGGTAGCTACCTCCAAAATGGCAAATGTTTGAACATCATTTTTTTGTTTTAGAAAAAAAAATCCTGTGCACTTTTTTTGTTATTGGTTTGGTTTATTTGTTTTTGTTATTCAATAAATTCAGTTATGAATTGAGGTGCTCAGAGTTATGTATCAAGTGAAGACACTACCCAGATACACAGCTACTGATATTTAAGTTATCCTCTTTTTTTTTTTTCACTGAAGTATGTCGAATATATTGCAATGCATCGCAATAATTCAAGTATCGTGATGCATCGTGATAGTATCGCATCGTGGCATATGAATCATGATTCGAATTGAATTGTGACTTCTTTGCCAATACCCACCCCTATACATAATACATATTTGTTACTTTATTGGGAATTCCACTTGGTGTAGAAAAAAAAGATACATTTTAATTTCAGTTTTGTCTCTCTCTGCAGTAAGTATGTGAAATTTGGTAAATGCAGACAAAGGCCATATTGTGATGAGTTGACGCATCAGTTCGGAATAGAGGGGAGACAGACTGCAACAATAGCACAAAGAATTCCCATTTTGTCAAAGCTTAAAAAGAATCAGGAGAAAAGGAAAGTTCTGGGGGGAAAAGGCGTTGAAATTCCAAAAATGGGACAGTGCATATAGGCAATTAACACCATTCTTCCACTCTCTCTTTGAATCCTTGAAGAAAATACTGTTGAAGAAGAGATACCACTGGTAAATTTGGTAGTAGAGAGAGGTGACCTTGTTAGGTAATTAACATCTTATTCTGAGTTTAATTAGACAAACTAAATCAATTCAACCTGAGCTTGAAAAGAGGGCGCCTGCGAAATCCGGGATGGGAGAAGGAAGGTGGATTCTCTTTTAATTGTATGAAAGCATAAAAAATGCACCTGTTCGCCGGCAAATTGCCTCACTCATGAAAATCCACTGGGAGATGCAGCTCTATTCAAAATAGCATCAAGTTGTTAAGATAGCTATTTATGTGCTTGGGTACATGGATAGAAAGGAGAGGAGGGGGAAATCCAAATGTTGTTGTTGTAGTCCCTCTTGTTAAGGATTCTAAACAATGCCGGAGAAGTTTTTAGATTTAGCGCGCAGTGTCTCTGTTGGCTTGTTTTTGCTAACCAAACCTCATCTTAACCCCCTTTGGTGCGAAAAGAACACACACACAAACCTCTCCTTCATGTTTTCAGCCTTTTTTTTTTCCTCTGCTCTTGAATCCCTCAGCCACTCGCTTTATTTGCATCTGCTCCCGAAATAAAACCATCGTCTGCGTTCTCGTCAGCTGGTGGTGAGTGACAGGCGGCTGACAGCAGAGTCTATATGAATCATGCACTCATCAGGGCCCGTAATGAGAGCGCGCACAGAGGTCGGGAGTTAACGTGGCGGGGAGAGCGGACCTCGTAACCATGACGGATAGCGTGACAGCAGCGCCCCGTGACACCGCTGCACTGTTCCACCTGTGGGCCGGACAGCAGAGCAGAGAGAGGGAGGGCGCATACAGTTAACACGAGGCAAGGAATGGAGCAGGGATGTGATAGTGCACAAGGTCTGAGTACAGCGACAACATGAGTTCAAAGGACTGTTGGCTTTTTTGATTTTTTTGTCCTTGTTATAACCAGAGGTGGCAGAGAAGCTAAAAATGTATTACTAAGAGGATGGTTACTTCAAAAAAAGAACAAAGTAGGGATTGAAATTACTCAAATAAGTATTTGGGAAAATTACATTTAAATGAGAGTAACATAAAGGTGTGCTGTGTAACTTTTCTGGTTGGGGTCCGCAATCTGTTGGTCTCCATGGAGATATTAAATTAGTTAATCTTCATCAAAATTAGCCCTAATATGCTAACAGCAAGAGTTTTGGCCTCTTTTACACTGTTCATTGCTCACTTGCTGTACTGTAAAACAGTTTCTTCGTACAGAATATGACAACAGTGCATGAAAGCACATTTAAATCAGATATTGCTGCTTCAAAATCTTTTACAATTTACCTAATGTGACACCCATATCACAGCTCACTATATCGTCCGCTATTTCAGACACATTCTTTTTGCACATAAAATAACCTTGTTTGTTTCACTTTAACTCTTCAAAGAATCAAACATGATCAAATCACAGTTATTCCCAGCACGATATGCAAATAGCTCAAAGCAAAGGGAAGGGGCCTGGGTATAATAATAGTAAGTGCTTGTGAAGTGATAATGATCAAGTAGAAGTTGGAGTTTCCTGTGTGGCATGTTTACCGTCGTATTCGCGGCAACTCTCCGCAGAGCGTGTCTCCATTACGGCACAAAGGCAGCGTGTTATCGGCAAGCAGACTTGGCTGTTTGCGCTCGGCTTGATACAAGGGGATAATGAAAAGAGAACCTGTTTTTTATTCGGGATGCAGATAAGGACAAATACAGTAGCTAAGCAAACAAACAGCAGATGCACTGAGAGCTTAGCGGGAGTGGGCTGGAACAGGCAGGGGAGTGGGGAGAGGACTAGTGCTGCTGGTGGATGATCGTATACAGACAAACAATGGTTCACACAACTATGTATACTAACTGGGCTCCAAACCATTGTATTGTTTGGTTTAGTTTAGTTTTGGGTTTTTTTGGTGTTGTTTTTTTTCTCTAGTTTCAGTCAACCATTCTGTACTGTTCTATACTGGGTGACTGACTTTGTAATGGAGGAATCATTTTATTGATCTATCTATCTATCTATGGCTGAATATAATGAGCTGTTTAGGAGTGAATATCTTTAACCATCGATCAATGTATTGTTAGAAATGGTTGAGAGAACAGGTGGACACATTGGGCAAACACTCAGAGTTTAGATTTGAACTCTCATAATTAATCTAGGCAAGTTACGGCATATGGCATATGTGCTTCAGCTCTTCTGCTGAGTCACGCCGAATAACTAACTCAGAGATTTTTGGGTTGTGAAATCCCAAAGCAAAGATGTTGTTGTGTGTTGTTGTTGAGTAGTTTTTGCTGAGGTTTTTAGTTTTTACACATTTTGAACTGATCAAACCACAACTTATGCAAGTTTCTACTGTGCCTTATACCAGTGTTTCCCAACCTTTTTTGTCTTGTGTACCCCCTGAGCCTTTTTGTCACACCTTGAGTACCCCCTCACTTATACATGTTGATAATTCTCCAAAAGTAGAATGTGACACAGATTATTAAAGGTCCCATGACATGGTACTTCTTGATGCTTTTATATGGTGCCTTAATGGTTCCCTAATACTGTAAATGAATTCTTCTTCAAAATCAAGACTCAGTGCATGAGAAAGACACATGTACAGAGTCAGAGTCAGAAAATCCCTCTCTGAACAACTCATTATGGGCGTTGTTGCTTGAATGCAAATGAGAAGGACAGAGATAGGTTAGAGGAGCGGGTGGGTGGGGGGGGCAAATACGCCGCTGGTTCCTTGTTTTAGCAGTGCGCTGTGTGCTGGCCCCACTTCCGTGTTTTAAGAGTGGAGGAGGAAAGGAGAGCCTTTTCAAAGAAAAAAACACATTTTCACAGAAAATAAAATTAAACCACTGCTGTTTCAGATGTCCAGAGGCTCAGATAAAGGACTTCCGAGCCTAGAAACACTCGCACGTGCCTCCAGGCAAATAAAAAATGCATTTCGCATTGCGTAGCTCATTCACGGTCCAAACTCTCTGGGCGTGATTTACAGAGACGGTGGGTAGACATCCAGACGGGGGGTGGAGCTGCATTTTTCGATGTGACGTAACATAGTTGCCTTGTTCAGAATCGCCCGTTTGAGCTGTGTTTTTTTCTAACGCAGAAAAGGACCGCAAATGCTCAGTTTAGACATTTCGCAACTTTTAGCCATGGGGGGGCCCTAAACAGGGTAGGGGAGCTCACAATAACGTCCAAAAACGTCAGAAAGTGAAAATTTCATGCCATGGGACCTTTAAAAGAAAATCATTTTATTTCATCTCCTTAATTTGAAAATTTAATTCTCAGGCATTTTCTCTCTTTTCTTTAACTCAAATTTACTCAAATTAGAATTAAAAAAATTTAAAAAATCTCCCCCTGTGCCTGGCAGCGACATTGCCAAGTACCCCCTGCAGTGTGCTCGCGTGCCCCTAGGGGTACTTGTACCCCTGGTTGGGAAACATTGCCTTATTCTATATTGTACACTATTTAAAATTATGTTATTGTGTCCAATATTGATGCACTTTTATGCACTATACGTATTATGATATCAACTTGGAGGCTAATTGTAGTTTTTAAAGTTCCTACATTACACAAAATGTATTCATGTGAGCTTTAAGCTATGTTATAATGATGTTACCTCATCAAAAACATACCCAGAGTTGTGTTTTGTTTCATTCACACATGTTTGAGTAATTCTTTATTGTTAGTCTGTCTATATCTCCAAACCTCAAAATGCTCTGTTCCACCTTGTGATGTCATGAAGTGGTAGTTTTCAAGTTAACAGCTACCTTTTACCTTTTGTTCAGTAGAGACATTCAGGGCTGTAATCATCAAATTTTTGTAGTGAAGGTGGATGGAGTTTAAAAACACAGTGGAGCACTTCCTGTATTGCAATGACATCACAAAGTGAAACAGATGTGTCAAACATGTGTGAATGTTTTTTGACGAGGAAACAACATTATACCAAAGCAGTAAATAACATAATATAGGCCCTTTAACCTCTATGGGGATTAGTCATGTTTTGGGCTACTTCTCACTGCAGCCATAGAATTGTTATTATATCATATTGAAATACATAACGCAAAAATATTGCTCCAACTCCAGTTTTGCACACCCCTACATCAGAATTATGCCACTGCAAACAACCAGCTCCCCCAATTGGTTCTTCTAACAACTCCAGCCTGACCTCATGGCCTATTCGAGTCCAGCCGTTTCTGTGTTATTGAAATAAAAGGAACAGTCTCTACAAGCCCCTGATAAGAGACAGACACGGGCAGGCCACCATGAAAAGACCACTCCACCTCTACAAGTCCGATTGGCAGCGCTTCATCCTGCCGCAATTACACCCACTAATTAGACTTTCACCATTTTCCTGTTTGAACTATGAAGAAATGACAATGGTGGCTGTGTGAAAAGCTCTAATATGAGCGTAATGGCGTAAAAAATCCCAGGGCCTTAATCCTGAGCGAGCATGTGCCCCCAATGATAAGACCAAGCAAGGAACCTCAAAACAATGTGAGACAAAAGTTGAAATGATGTCTAGTTTGTCTTCCAATATGCCTTTTTAGTGAGGGTTTATGGTGTCTCCTTTTACATTAGTGTATGTAGTTTTTGGTAGTCATTTGAAAGGGGGTAGTTATGGAATACAAAAGAAACTATCAATCAGAAAATGAAGGGATGGATAAAGTTTAAATATGTTTTAATTGACCCTTTTCTGCCATGGACGCCATTTGTATGACCATTCATAACATAGAATGCATTGTTTTGAATTGCTACGTATTATAATCAACGGTACATGGGTAGCAAAGTACTTTATAGCAATAATGAGTTGACACTGTCACGTTTGATTTTCGACTCATAATTCTTACATTTGTTACCATTTAACAATTCCGGTTATTACTGATTAGACTGATTAGACAAACTTTATTGATCCACATGGGAAATTGTTTTGGGTACGGTAGCTCATTCATCAAATATATGATATGATATATAACAGAGGGTAAAATTAAAAAAAATAAAAAATAAAAAAAATGGAATAGCAACCAAAGTGCAATAGACCTATGTCAGATGAGACACAATTATATACATAAGATAATGATAATAAATATATATGTACAATCAGATTTAAATAGAAAAGTATTAATCAAATATAAAATACAGTATCAAATATGATGTACAGTACCAGCAGTATACAGTTGTAGGGAGTATTATCTGTTACATAAGGGTGAATTGTTGTACAGTTGTATGGAGTATGGTATGAATGTAGTCCTGTAACTCTCACTGTTTGAGCGGAGCTGTAGGAGCCTGTTGGAGAATGAGCTCCTCTGTCCCTCTATGGTGTGATATAGATTTAAATTCTTATTCTTATTAAGGAATGATCAATGTTGACTATCATCAGCAGTGATTAGGTACTCTATGTTGCAACAAATCTAGTATTTTTTCTTTCATTTATTTATTTATTTATTTTAAATAAATAACTAAATAAAATACAATATGTTGGAATTATGTTTTGTATATATATATATATATATATATATATATATATATATATATATATATATATATATATAGTTCCTAATATATATATGAGAGAGAGAGAGAGAGAGAGAGAGAGAGAGAGAAATTAAGGTATCCATGCTTTGTGGAGTTTAGGGACTCTCCTTATGCATTGGAGTATGCATGTTTTGCATATTTGTTGTGATATATAGCATTAAGGGTCAATTCATGGACACTTAAAGGTGCACTATGTAACTTTTCTGCTCTGCCACTTGCTTGTCATCGTGGAGATGTTATTGCTTTGCCTGGAATGTTACATAGTATAGCAATAAACCTCTATCCAGCATTTATCTTGTTACAGGTTTTTTAATTGAAAAAAATACCATACAATCTTGAATTTCTACTCTTACTGGTGTCACCTCTTCACAGATCTGACCTGTAACTTGGCCTGATAACGTGTCCATACTGTAGTAGAACATTCCAGCCCAAAGCAATAACACCGCCATACAAGCAGGTGGTGGACCCTCTACCAGTAAAGTTATACAATGCAGAAAAAGACAGACAGAAAAAAATTAATTCCTGCTCAGACCCATTCATGATTTACTTCAAAAGAGACTCATCTACATTGGTTTCCATAGAACAGGCTAACAACCTAACATTGTGCATCAAACGATATCACAGAGCAAGAACCCTCAAAACAATATATGAGCCAAAAGTCGAAAATATGTCACTTTCTCCTTCCTTCATCCCTCCTACTTTTTTTTATTTCCAAAAGCCTTTTTTTAATTTTATGCCATCTGGCCCTCTCATCTTCTGCGGTGAAAAAAAAAAGAAAACTAATTCATGTTCCGAGTCATCCGCATGATGAATAGTGGAGGTCCAGGTGCTACTGGTGTAAAAAAGGAAAGAGAGGAGAGAGGGAGGGATGGCGCCAGAGAGACAGAGATCGATCGAAAGGCAAAGACGGAGTCGGAGAAATGCCAAATTATATGTGTGCACTAATTATGTATGTACGCCATTCTAAACAAAGTCTCATTACAGAACACAGCCATTACACGTTTTACTGTCTTAATCCTCAGATTCTCTTAACTTCATCAGCTGCTGAAGTCCAATACTTGCCAAAACAATGCAAATATACAATAAAACAGACACGCCAAATCTTTAGAAACACAGAGAACGCAGTATTAGACAAACAGTATGATTGCTTACATTTTGTAGAATATACATTCCAAACCCAACAGTAAATCTATTAGCATACGTTTAAAGGTGCATTGAGTAACACCGAAGGCAGAGGGTCCGCTACTTATTTGTCTCCATGGAGATGTTATTTCTTTTCCTGGAATGTTCCACAGTAGGGTTTTAAACATACTGTATCTCCCTTGTATTTGTTCAATTACAGGTGTTTTATAGCTCAGAAATTCCTTAAAAAAACATGAATTCTTACCATGTACAGGCTTGCTTCTCCATAGATCGGCATTAACCTGTCTCCATTGTGATTACCAAGCTTATTTCCATACTGTGGAATCAAGGCAAAACTGTAATATCTCTGTGAAGACAAGACAGACTCTCTACCAGAAATGTTACACAGTGCATCTTTAAATAGAGTTTTGATCATTCATCTGAGTATGACCCAAACGTCTTTCTTGACACTATCTGAGACAGTACTACCTACAGAATACCTGATCTTGTCTCATCTCGAAAGCTAATCAGGACTGGGCCTGGTTAGTTCTTGGATGGAAGACCACTGGGGATATCAGGTGACAGAGTAGAGCAGCAGTGGCTCTTAGTACATACTGTTGTTGTGTTCTTGGGCAAAACATTTCACTCACCTGGCCTCTACTGTCCATGTACATACACTGTTGTATGAATGAGAGTGTGTTTTTTTTTTTAATCTTTTATTATTACAAGGTACATATTTTGACATCACAATAACATTCGCAAAACACTCAGAAGACACATCGGGGGATGGGGAGTGCAGAGGACCAAAGGGCTCGTTCCAGGTGAAGAAAGGGGGTCTGAGGGGGAGCGGAGGGGGGCAGGGGTCAGAAGTCCAGCCGAGGGGAACCGGTTCGGGAGATGGAGAAAAGCGTATTGTCTGTGGTGAAGGTGTCGCAAAACTCAGCATGTTTGTGAGAGAGAGTGTTGGCCAATGGATGGAAAATAGCCTAAAGCTGGCAGTTTACAGTATACATCCTTCATTAAAATGCACTGTCCCAACTAAATAAACCAATAATAACTATAATGGTAATAATAATATTGCTCCTGTGTCAAATATGCTTACAAGAGAAAGAGCAGTGATGGAAACTTCACAGTGGGTCGTTGATGTGAAGTGCTTTGAGTGCTTTGAAACTGGAAAAAAGCTGTATAAAATGATACCATTTTCCAAAATATATTAATAGGTATTTGTCATCATAGACACAAGCTGTACAACACATAAGAGCAAAACCACTCTTGATTATCAAAATAGACCATCATAACAACCCTATACATTATATCCATGCCACATATGTGCATTTTTAGACATCAGTAAGCTTAAATGTGTTTATGAAGCTCAACACTTTGACACTTTGCAATCGTCAGACTTACTCAACCAGGGCTCTTCATGTAAACAGCCACTATAAATAAATATATTTTAAAAATTCTGTATGTTATCTGGTATGGTTCTTTTGTCCATGGAGATGAAATTGCTATCTAGCTTGTATTTATTCAGAACATGTGTTTTTATTGCTTGCTTTTTGTATTCTTACTGTGAGCCAAAGACTAGTGGAAGGAATCCTGGTCCCGACATAAACATTGACCCACTGGTTGGCTGTTCAATCTCAGCTACCACTGATGAATACTGCTGCTGTGTCTTTGGGCATGACACTTAACCCTCCTTGCCTCTAGTATCTCTGTACACTGGAGTATGGATGTGTCTTTGAATTACCATAAAGACAAGTGATGCCATAGTGTGGAGAACAAAGCATCTATCTGGCGACAATCTCACGCTGTACCCTTCACTAGAAAAGTTACACAGTGCAGCTTTATCAAAAGATGCAGATAAGAAGACAGAAGCTAAAAACTAATACTACTTTCTATTCAACTGACAACAAGCATTAAACTTTAATTAATAGGCTCCATAAAAAGTTCTTTTCACATTTCAGTGCACACTCCTTTCAAAGCCATATAAGATACATTGTCTACAGCAAAGACGAGCGTGTGTGCCTTAACCTGCCACTGTCAGACTGCTCACTCCGTGTCTATTGGCCTCATTGTCTCCCTGCCTTTAGGTTCCTCTGCTCTTCCCCTCGCCCTCCTCCTCCTCCTCTGCTTAAGTTTTCTATTGAAGCACATTCAATCACTATAATGAATCTGAGTCCGGGCAGCAATCTTCCTCACATAAAGAAATTCTAAGAGGTTATAGAATTTGTAAAAATGAATAGCTTGCGGGTGGTAAATGGCTGTGTGGAGAGGGAGCGTACATGTGTCTAGGAGGCAGAGAGAGTGTGTGTGTCTGTTAGGCGTTTATTTGTTGTGAATTTGAAGTGCTAATGCTAAAAGACTTTCATTTAGTTTGGGATTTCTGCTTATTTCATTGGTGGATGTAGAGCTTGGTTTGCATAGAAAGGGTTTAAAGCTGTATATATTGGGACACTATAGAAAATATAAGGAGGAAAAGGCAAGTCTTTTGCCTGGTCAGCCCAATGTATGCTCTATATTCAATAACTACACAAGCCAGGGAATTTTCGTATGGTTTTAAGGAACGTATATTATGCATTCTTATGGCTTTAATTAAATGTATTTTATTTACCTGCTTTTTGTCACCATGGGATTAGTATTTCACATTTTCTATCTTAAAATAACTACATTTGGAAAATAGACTTATTAAGCTACATTTCCGTTACTACTATTGTCCGTATTTTTATCTGTGAGGCAGTTCTGGCAAGATGCAGTGAGCATTCTTAAGCATTCAGAAAAGAAAAATTTGGATTAATGGATTAAAGAAATAAGCATGAATGTAGCCAAATACAACTCCAGGTATGTTTTAGATGAAGGGACAACAATACAACATGGTTAAAAACCCAATTTTGCATATAATATAAGGGAGCGGAATAGCATTTTATGTAATGTCAAGGCAAAGTTGAAGCTATGCCAGCGTTATTCTAAATTCCATTCTAAATGAGTACATTTAGAAGAGAATCAGAATATACCATAAAAGCAGCACTATGTAACAAAATGAGACCACTTTACTCTGCCTACATCTAATACTAAATACAAGTATTTTATTGATTGTAAAGCCGGAAATAAGTAGTGATTGCTTTGACAGTCCACCCCAAAATGACATTTTTAATCTTACTTTTTACCTGTGTATTTTGTTTTGTATTTGGTTGTACACATAATATCTATTTCCATGGAGACAACCAGGTGATGCCACCAAACCTTTTCTATTTAATAATAAATGCAAGATAGAAAATTCTAATGCCATACAGTGAAACATTCCTGCAAAGTAATGTAACATTTACATGGAAGCAAGCGGGTGCCAGACCTTCCCCAAGAAAATAGATTACTGTAGTCTACATAACATTGGACGGAGCTTTAGACTGTAGCACCAATGATGAATGAAAGAAGACAGCCAGGTACATTCCATAACATACAAGTGATAAAATGCAGATCACCCACAAGTAGATATTTGGTCAATTCACTGTTATTTGGGCAAAGAAGGCGAGAGTAACATTTTCACAATATGAGAAATTCAATATCGTTTTTAATTCTGGAGCTGGGCGTCCTTACCCTGGCTGCTAACATCACACTGTGTGCCATTATCTGACAACAATAGCGGTTTGTGTAGCACCTGAACGCTCTGGTCAATAACTGTGCTGAGAGACTGTGGTGCGCCAATAGAGACACCAGCACTCACTGTGGCTGTAATGAACTCTTAAGGCCAGCAAGTGTGGTCTTTGGGAGTGGGGAGGGAGCACCGAGAATTAGAGTTATTAGAGACAGTGCATGGGTATAGACATGTGTGAAGCATTATTAGGGACTCTGAAGCTATTTTGTGTGGCATGACTAGCATGTCCAAGGATGTTTATGTTGCATGATTAGCACATGTAGGATAGGCTATAAAAATAAGGGTATCATTGCAAATTATAAATTGGTTAAGGTAAGTATAGCCTACTTTATTGTCCCCATCAGGAAACTCTCTGCATTTGATCCACCCTCTGATGCCAATTCAATATCCTGTGCAGTGGGTGGGTGCAGCGCCCAGGGACCCATTCCCAGATCTAAAGTTAGTTGTTGTCAGTATGTTTTTCTATTGCTATATTGGTATTGAATTATTAGCACGACTGTAGCATTATTAGTGTGTGCGAGTCTATAAACATGACTATAGCATATCAGCATGTGCGAGTCTATAGACATGACTATAGCATTATTAGTGCATGCGGGTCTATACATTAGTGTGTGCAGAAATAGACACATATGTGGCCTGCTGCTGCTGTGTGGCGGTGATGGAGCCCAGTAGCTCATCAGTGTCAGGCCTGAAAAGGTTGTGGGATGAATGAGAGCAGAGAATCAAAGAGAGATTACACGTCTGACCATGTATCATCCTCGATATATTGAACGCAGCCTTTGTGGAGATGGGCGCCGCTTATAAAACGTGGCATTGTGCGCCGGCTGAAAGAGCGTGTGGGCTCAACTCCATGACTAATCTGTCCCCCCGCATTATTTTATTCAATCTTCCTCCGACTTTATGTCTTTGACATTTTTGCTACACTCAGTAACTTTGACTTGAATGGACAATTTTAAAGATTTTTAAAAGGCATTTGCACAGGCCCGTTCAGAGCCAGAACAAAAAAAGAGAGTGTCTTTGTTTCAGTGCATAATTTATGACTAAAAATGGTCCTCCGACTAATTCTAGCGGCAGAGTAAAGTCTTGAGCACATTCTCTTTAGACTCAATATTGAAAAGAGTGTTGAATTTCTAAAGGGAAACATTTGATAATGCATAAAAGGATTCTCATTCTCTTTCTCTGCGCTATAACCCACTTCACCCGGCGAACTCACTTAGACAAAAAGAAGCCACCGGCAGTCACACACGTACAGTACATGAGCCTCATTCTCTTCTGTCTCCCCTCTCCCTCTCTCTCTCTCCCTCTCCCTCTGTCTCTCTCATTCACTCACTCTACCAGAGAGAGATGTTACAGCAGCTCAACGGCAGCACCCACAACAGGGCTAAAGCCGCCTTTTAGAAAAAAAAGTGAATTATTATTATTATCATGATCCTAATTGAGACACAGGTTAACAGGTTGAATCAGTTGAGGATCATTTTGGACACAAAGTATTGGTTAATGTTTGTTTGCAGAGAGCTTAAAAAAGTAACTGTCTCTGGTCCAAATCAGAACACAAGCTAAGTGTGGCCTGTAATGATGGTGATTACAGTGCCAAGAAGAAATGTTTATGCACATATGCCTCTGATTAAAATAACCCATGTGCTTTACAGGCGTGAGGGTGGTGCAACACCGTAAAGAATAGCATACCCTGTGCATCAGGCTAAAAGTGCTTTTTATTTTTCACCTCATTTTGTCTTCAAAATGTAATGTCTGTCAGAAAGAAATGCTTTAGTAAGATGAATTAGGTCCATGCATATCATAATTTAGAACTTAGTGGCAAGGTGGCTGGTAGTTAGTACTTTTACCTCACCACAAGTAGGACCTGGTTTTGATAATACCTTTTACTTTGTGGAACAATTACCCTTGTGTCTGGATTGGTGCTCAGATTTCCCCCATCAACCCTAATATGCACACTCGGCTAAACCTCTAGTTAGGTAATCCTGAGAAAGATTCTGTCTTAAAATCTGTAGATGAGTCTCCAGGTGCTGCACTGCTCCTGACAGACAATGATTAAAAGAGGGGTCTAACATAGATGATTAAAAAAAAAAAAAAACTTCTACAAACAAACAATCCAATAATATTCCAATCTTGAAATCTGCAAAGAATAACAAATTGACAACTACAGTTTCTGAGCAAAATGACCCTAAATTTAATTACAACAGAATGTGTTACTGGTTTGGCAAGTAATCCTATTAAAATCAATAAACGTACATACATATCCAAGAAACAAAGATGATCATATAGCCATAGTCAATGCTGGACACCCACGGGATAAGACTGTAAAGAAGAAGAGCAAAGAGTAGTATGGATGCACTAATACCATTACTGGTAAATGAATATTTGTGCCGATACTGAAAAATTTGCTGGATTGGATATTGGTTCTGTGGTCTTGATTGAGCAGATATACTGGTTGAGCCTTAACTGGGTGTAATAAGACTATTTATTGGATGATTTTGGCCTAGAACGCCTCATAATGCTGAAATATTACATAAGGTTCTGTAGTTATTTGAAGGATAAATTACAGTTACATAGCACAATTGGCTCTCTTGTGTAATAACTTTTCCTTCCCTACACCTAATATCGGTTAATATCAGGTATTGGAAGATCTATATCAGTATCAGAACTGAAAAAGCAGTATCGGTAGTATTGTCAGGGTTGGGACCTGGGTTCATTTATTTATCAATAACTTGCACTTTTGCACTTTCTAGAGGATCCACACCACAACATACAACTCAGCTCAGGGATGCAAACCACTTTGCCACCCAATGACCCAAGTGAGCCATAACTTAATGTTCTGTTTCTGGTAATTCCTCAGAATTGGTTTATGAAATCAAGCTTTCTTAATACTAAATAAGTAGTAAGTTAAATAGACAGATAAAACAAGACTTTAGATGGAATGATTGAGATTACTGTTTTGAGCGTTTCTACAATTTAATTGTGATCAGAATAATCATGATAATTGATAAACCTAATGTGAAATAACTTGACAGTGGGGCAAACCCTTAGCCTTCTCTCAATGAGCTTCATGATAAAGTCTGTGCCACATCAGGGTCAAGAAATGCCAAGAGTCAGGCACAGCATTAAGGGAGGGCCTGACGGGCCTAGGCCCACCCACAGCTTAAAGGGATATGCCACCCCCAGGTCAAATTTGGGCATCTCCCCACAGTCCAGAGGCTAAAATAAGTGGTGGAAAGCGTTTTCTTGCTCACCCAGCCATTGTCCGAGTCTGTCGCCACTGACCGCCGCGGTATCTGGTGCTCCTCCGCCTTAGACTGGAGTCTAACGTCGCCAGAGAAAGATTTCGGCCAAAAGGAATTAATTTGCTCGATGCGTTTCCCAATTACTGTCTGTGTAGTGCGCATTCATATCGAGTGCAAATAAATGTGCAAATCAACACGGAGAGCTTGCCTTGGTCATTTTGGGTGGGAACTATTTTCCAGTGCGGAAGAATACAGCCGTATCACGCACCACGTTGTGCAACAGGGGAACTCCCTTCCCGGTGCGTAACTGGGATTCCCCTGGCAGCGTGCCAATAGTTCAATAGTGGGGAGATGCCCAAGTTTGACCTGGGGGTGGCATATCCCTTTAACAAGCCCACCCAAAACTTTTCTTTAAAAAAAAAAATAAAGGTTACCAATATATTTAAATTTTGTCAAGAATTATTAAAAATCAGAAAATAATCACATAATTTGGCTAAAATATTCAAAATACACCACCATGGCTCTTCCTGCACTCAGTTTGCCCATGCATCCACTGTGTTGACAAACAAATAATCCAACTATACATCAGTTGTTGCTGGTATGCTAGGCTAGTGATCTGAAAGAAAGAAAATCATTTCCAGTAAAGAACAATGTTACAATGTCCTTGAGTCATCACTGCAACCAAGAGATGGAGGAGAGGCTGCACATCAGACCTAGCATGCTAGTGCAGCTAGTGCGACCTTTGCCAATGATAGTGCCTCTGCCTGTGATTTGCGAGTGGATGATAGTCCTCCTCGTGCCCTAGTGCCTGTAATAAGGACTGGCCGTAACTTTCAGATTTAAGTGGGAAGCAGGATTAAGACTAGTTTTACCACCAGCTCATGCACTCAGCTCCCAGACCACGCGTCGTGGACCTGACCGGACGAGAAATTGGACCATAGTTTCATTTCTTCATATTGGAAAATAATACACTTTTGGAGACAGAACCAACAGGACAGCGGATAGAGGATACACTCTGCTTCAGTCCTCTGGAGAAGGTAAGACAAGAAGAAGTAAATTAGCTCATGGGTGCAACGTTGTGCTGTGTGCATTGTAGGAGTGGCGCTGATTAGGGGTGAGCGGTATAAACGGTATGCGGTATAAATTTGGCCAACGGTAGAGATTTGGGTTATACCTTCCTATCGCGATAGTTCATTGCGTCACCACAACAAGGAAGGAGGAAAAATCGCTGCGAGCAGTGAGCACATGGAGGAGGAGGAGCTTGTGAAAAAGACCGGCTCAACTTCTGTAATCTGGTCATGGTTTGGATACAAGGCGTCGGATACTGAACAGGAAATTGGAAAACAATCTGCAGAATATGCTGGGCGACAGTGATCGCAAAACATGGCAACACAAGCAATCTGTTCTACCACCTAAAAGCTAAACACGTTATCGAGTACGAAGAAAGCCAACGTTCCCTCTAAGCTGCGCGCCTGCGCAATTGCGCGCTGCTCGCACATTCTCAGCGCACAAGAAAACCTCTGCAGCCCAGGAATGAAAGAGTTCCGCTTTTTTTTCAGCCGCGGGGTCATCTGAATACGGAGGAATCGTCCAGTATTCAGAAACAAAAGTATGTGTCTCGTATTAAACTTCTACCGGTGTAAGCCACGAGCACGCGCAAGCCGCGAGCACGCGCAGCTCTTTCGCAACAGCGTGTAGCGGGGGTGCGTGAAGCGGGGGTGCGTGTAGTGGGGGTGCGTGTAGCGGGGGTGCGTGTAGCGGGGGTGCGCACAGGAGTCCAAGGAGCGCTCAGGGAGTTAGTGTGTTTGCTCAGACACATACAACATTAGGGGGAACATTGACACTCAAAAGCCAAGCCAGTCTTCAAGTGGGAGGAAAAAAGTTGGCACTATCACCCAGGCATTTTCAAAAGGCGTAGCTTATGATAAAAAAGCCAGCGGTGGATTGACATAACGAAGTCCATCACAATATTCTTGTGTAACGACACGGTGCCTTTCCAAACCGTAGAGAGAAGCGGCTTTTTACTAGGCATGGTGAAGACGCTGGATCAACGGTACGTGGTACCAAACCGCAAATATTTTAGCCAGGTGGAAGTGCCCAGACTGCATGACGAGGTCCGCAATCAAGTGGGAAAAAAGCTTCGTGACATAAAACACGATGCAACCACCATGGACTTGTGGTCGAGTCGCACTATGGACCCGTTTATCAGCCTGACAATCCACTTCATTGACGACGACTGGAAGTTGTGCGGCAAATGCCTGTGTACGGCCCATTTCAACAGTACATGTGTACTGCAAACATCGCATTTCCCTGACGACCACGACAATGTTAAAGCAGTTTCATTTTCGATTTACATTGCCTTGTTCAAATTTGATACTGCTTGAAAGTGAAGTTACTTGTTTTATGTTTTTTACAATTACAGTTTTGCACAATACATTTTCTTGTAGTAATATTCTTGACGTTTATGTTATTTAATAGTTTAAAAAACAGCTTCCTGCTTGAATGCTTTTTCCATGTGCTCTGGTGACCATTAAGAAGCTGTTAATACTGTTAACAGTTAATACTGTTACATACCAAAGTATACCGTGATATATACCGTCTACCGTCTATGGTTCAAATTATACCGTGATATAAATTTTAGGCTATATCGCCCACCCCTAGCACTGATGAATAAATATAGTTCAGCAAATAGTGATCAAAATAACTGTCTGTTTATGGCATTCGTTATAATACTATAAGCTCTCTTCTTTGGTCAGAACCAAAGATCATGGATAGGTCCGTTCTATGCACTGAAAGTTTTTACAATGCAACAAAATACTTACATGAGCATGAAGCTATTAAAATCTCTATTACGCATAGATAATATAACAGTATATATGTCAGTCTTTCATTTTATTAGGTTAAACAGGGATTTGATGACGTTTTTAATTTAAGGCCCACCCACAGTGGTCTGGTACATCCACAACTGGAATCCTGGCACCGTGCCTGCCAAGAGTGCAAAGTAGTGACTATTTATTTTCAGTAAGAGATATTTTGAGTTTTGAAAATGAAAGTCTGTCTTTTGACTAGTAGTGTATTTATGTTTTTTTTTTTGCTTTTGTTGTGGTTGTTATCTTTCTTTTCCAAAACCAAGAAAACCACAATTTTATATGTGTATAAGTACTTTTTTCTGATTAAACTACAAAAACACACTTCACTTCACCACTTACCGCACTGTCTCTTTCTGGACTATTTCCCTCTCTCATTCTCCGCTCCTCTCTTCAGCACACATAAAAAACAGCCCTCTTTACCTTCAAAAAGCCAGCGCTGAGCAGTCGGCATGAATAAATAGCCTAAGTGCTTATATTTCTATTCCTGCTTACCCAACTGCTAACAAGAGCCAGTTCACAGTCAATGAGCTACTTGGGCATTCATGAGGATCACTGACAGTCACTTTGCATTCAACGCCAATCACAAACGAAAAAAAAAAAAACACCTCGCGCACACGCTAACGCGCACATAAAGAAAGTCTGATTACAAGAGGCATTTCGCGGCACGTTAGCATTCCCCAGTGTTTTAACCAAAATAAAACAAGCTAAGCAAGCGCACATGCAATGGTTTACCCTCTGCGCATTTAGAGGTCGTCCGTATTAGGAGATTAGGTAAAGTAAGCAATCATCATTTGGATATTTGATGATGAAACGATCCTGTTAAATTGATTATAGTGGTGTGGTGTGTGTGGGGGGTGCAGGGGGCAAAAGGGTGGCAGGGGGAGGGTGGCAGACACACCTGGGCACATATGGGCGCAGAGAGGATGGGTAATTCTCCATCACATGTCATTCGGCAGGTCCGCACCTGTCCTCCTTCAGAGCTGTGTCCTTCATTTGTATAGGAGGGGTTGGGTTGTGTGGGGAACAGACAATTGCAGAACAACTGGTAAACTAGAGTGAGGGACAAGAAAAAATGGGTGATATAGATGAGGTAGAATATTTTGACTTTCTGTTATGGTTAATTGTGAGGGCTAAGAACTTACATTTAGAAAACTGTAACATTTAAAATGGGGGGAAAACTGTTTTGCTTTTCTTGTGTACATTACTTTATAAAATGTTCAACAATACATCACTTATAGTAATGTGGGCAACTGCAAAAACCTTATTTCAGTAAAGTCACATTTTAGCACTAAAAATCAAGACAGCTGACTTAAAAATATGTGCACAATTTCAGAGTTTCTGGCATTTCTAGAAAATCCCATGAATCAATTTCACTTTCACACTGATTTCATGATTTACACATACAAATTCAAAGGTTATTTGAATTCTTGGGATATTGGGATATCTTGGGATAATTTTTATGGTGGAGGGAGAGTACACCATCTTGTCTCATGTCTGTGTTTTGCCTGGAATGTCCCACAGTATGGCATTAGACTTATTCAATTACAATTTATATGATGAAAACAATACCTTGAAAAACATGCATTCTTACTGTGACCTTTTCATATTTCCACAGATCTGACCTGGTGCCAAACTGTGGACCATTCTAGCAATAGTAGGTGTGAAAATGTATTTACTTTTAATGGGGCAAATAGAGCAGTGGGATCTTCCACCGACCACAGGGTAGCCAGTTATTTTTTACATTTTACATAATCTCAAATGGCTACAGCAGTCTCAATAATGGACAACTATGCCCTTACCAGGATTTGTTCCATTCTCCACAAAATGATCCACAAACATTTTTACCTAATTTACCTAAACTGAAGTTATCTTTGGCTGTACAGTGGAAGGATAGCAGTAAAGTGATGAGGCAGATGAGACCGGAAATAACCGTCACTGAAAATAAAGTTTTTTTTCTCCCCTGTTTTTTACTCCCAAACTGAATTATTGAACAGCGAATTGCCACAAAGAGCACAGAGCCATAAGGCAAGGTGACAGATCCGGTGGTGTCTTTGCCAATGCTCTTTTAGTGAATATTTAAAATGTTGGCAAACACTGACATATGCACCTTACACATCCTTACAGCCCAGGAACATAGCCAAATGAGCGACATCACTGCTGCTCTATAAGGAGGTGCTCAATTAACATATCTCCAACAGTTTAGACTGCTCATTACCAAGGCTGCTTATTGCTCAATTTGTCATCTATTACTTTTAAGAATCATGACACGTGATATTAGCAGCACATACTGTATAAAGTAGGTGATTGCTTTATTGTGTAAGCCTTCAGTTTTTGCTTGTTTTTATCATTATTTTTTGTAAAGTACATTAGAGATATTTCATTTGCTTGCATTGTACAACATGCAGAGGTGGTCTGTACTTCATTCCATCAGTAAAAGTCAAAGTACAGATACAGCAAGTCCAAATATTACTACTGTACAATACAATTGCTTAATCAGATTACTTGAATGAAAGTATTTGCTGAATAAAAAAATACTGAAGGCGTTGTACTTGATTTTGCTGTCTTAAAAACATGAAAAAGGGAAGTAGGTCACCTTATGCCTTCAGAGCATCCTAATTATTCACTGTGATGAGTTTATAGGCATTTTTCACAACATTCAGAGGCCAGACAGTTTTTCCATCACAGTAATGCATAAACAACAACTAGGATGCTAATGTGCACTTCCTCATAATTGGACAATAGACTGCTTTATAATTTTATGCAGACAGTACACAGTGGACATATTTTGACCTGACCTTAAACTGACCTTAAATGCCATGAATGACTTACGGCTTCAAATAAAAAGTAAGACCGAATAGGCTACTTCTAAAGACAAGATACAAATTGCATTTTGGTCTTATCCTGTTCAGTCCCTTCAATATAGCTAGTATAAATACTGTAGAAGAATTTATTTAAAAGACAAGAGAATTGCTTGGTTTGAATGGCATAATTAGGAACATTTCTATTCTATCTCAAAAATGAGGAAGAAGAAAAAGTAAATTTAAAATCCAGCTCACAACAACAAACCCATAAGACTTTTAGCAATACAAAATAATTCAAAAAGTCTTGCACCAAATACAACCGATACAAGGTAATGATTTAAAATTCAGTTTTTCCCCATATCCACGGTGCTGCTGTGTGATAGATGCCAGAGACATCAGCAGTGCTCCAGTCTGTGCAGCTGCATGTACTTCTGTGATTAATGACTAAAACAATACTTTATCAAGGACCTTATTACAATAATTTTGGATTCATGTGATTGTGTGCAAAAAAAAGGACTGACAACTATAATATTGTGTCTATAGTAACAGTGTTGGTTTTACGTTTACTACTTCAGACTTGATATGGCCCATTCACATACACTTTAAAGTGTTCCTTTATGAAAATATATGTGGATTACTTAAATTCTTCTTATATCGGTTAGTAAGTTGCTCTCTCTTTAGTAAAATGTCAATATTGCTGATGTATTCATCTTATATAGAAATGACTCAATCCAAAAGGTGAAACCGAAGCCAAGCTAATTACAGAATAGAAATCACAGAAAGACATACCCAGAAAGAAGTATATTGTGGATTTTGGATATTCTACCTGTGTATTGGAGGGTGTTCTCTAACCCTAACCTTAACTCATCAACAAAAAACATGCACAGTTGGTCAATCCTCCAGGTAAGTAGCCTACTCCTGATGGGTCACTAGATGCTGCACAATACTGATGGAGGGTCACTTGTTTCCATGGAGATGCTAGTGCTTTGCCTGGAAGGTTCCACAGTATGGCATTAAACTTATCCATCTAATCTATATATTCTATATATCTATCTATCTATTTATATGAAGAGAAGTGATCCCGTTCACAGTAAGAATGCATGTTTTTCACCATAAAACACCTGTAATTGAATACATGCAAAAAGTTGAATGCCATACTGCAGAACATTACAGGTAAAGCAGTAATATTTCCATGGAGAAAAGCAGAAAAGTTACATAGTGCAAAATTAAGTAGCCTATGAATCAAATATAGAAGGGAAGTTTTAAAGTGGGCTATCTGCTAACTGCTAAATAAAGTATAAATTGTATTGTATTGCATTTAAATCCATAACAAGGAACTATTTGAAATGCCTTTGAGTCTTTTAAAAGTTGATTTAAAAAAACAAAACAAAAAAAAACTCTAATATCCAAATTTTGAGTTATAACATTCCACACTCTATAAAACATAATTCACTAACTTCAGCACATGAATTAAATAAATGAGAAAAAATGCTGGCAGTAAAATCAGAAAAGCAGAGATGTAAAATATAGCTTGGGATGATTGATCTCCAATCCGAATCAGGATGTCATAATGAAACTCTGGCCCCGTTCCTGACTATACCATTATTGCTTAAATATGAAGAAGTAAGTACTACGCTGGAGTGTACTTTTCCTGGAGCAAGGTAATAAATTTTTTTTCGCCTACATCTCCCCCCATGCACACACACACACACACACAAACCCACACTTAGCTAGCTATATCCATCCTCTTGTATCCCACAATCGCAGCTAAACCCCAGGAGGAGGTGGAGCGAGCCGTGCTAGAAAAACCCTTAGTTTAAACTGCTAAAAACACAGATTTATTCAGTACAAGCCAAAGACCAAGGGAGAGTTTTAACACATTTACAGCACGGAGGCCTCGGAGGAGAGACGCACCGGTGGGTGGTTGGTTGGTTAGAGTTAGCTTATTTCCGAATTTGAGTGTGCGGTCCTAGCTAAAGTGCGCGAGCAACAGTCCCAGCGGTGCGTTCATTTCTCTTATCCATAACACCCACCTTTTTCCTTGGTTTCAACACAATCTCCCCGGATGCCTATTCTACATTAAACAGCTCTTTGAAGACAATTGAGCTGAGACCCGAGCTGATCAAGGCTCCCTTATCCCTCCTCCCTGCACATCTATTATCAAAGCCCCCTGTACCATTACCGTCATTATACACTATGTATTATTATTATTATTTTTGAAAATGCAGCGGAGAGAGAGAGCGCGCGCAGAGAGACGAGGGCCCCCGTAAACAAATCTATTATTGGTGATGAATTGCATAATAACGCCGGCGTAATGCTGTGCTCTCGCAAAAAAGTGGTGGAAGGTGCTGAACTGGAAAAAGTACCCCGTTGCTGAAATTTGAATAAACAATAGCGGGGGTAGAGAGAGACAGAAAAGGAGAGACAGAGATGGAGTGGTCGTTAGATAAGTGTGTTTTTTGACTTGAAATGCTAGATTCAAGTTTAGTCACCAGGGAGATGCCCCCCCCCATCCACCACCCAGCCCCGCACCACCCCATCTGCGCGTGTTCACATCTATTACTGCCAACTGTCAGCAGCATTTTAATGTGCTCTTTAAATGCCATTATTAAAAAGATGTCAGATCTGCAACACTGGAATTACCTAAGTTAAACAAAACATGGGAATTTCTACATGCGAAAGTGAAGTATTAGTAAAACTGTCACTAGCAATGATGATGTGTCTACACTGAAGACTGTTTAAACAACTGCAGCTACTTTTTAGTTTTATTGCTTATTGCTTATTATTTTATTGCTGTCATATTTTCTTGTCTGCTACGTACATTAACATCTCATTAACGTCTTATGTTAAATGGTAAATGGTCACATTTTTATACAGCGCTTTTCGACCTTCAAGGCACTCAAAGCGCTTTACATCAAGGAACAACTCACCAATCTACACAGACACTGGGAGCGAGGTGGGTTAAGTTTCTTGCCCAAGGACACAATGAAATGGGTGTTGTTATTGCACTGAAAAACATAGGAAAAATGTTTTTATTCTGAGAAGACTTGCATCTCCACAAACCTGATTGAATCTGCTTGTTTTGATGGAAATGTTGATCCTTTGTCTATAACTTTCCACAGTATAGTATAAAACGTATCTCCATTGTTCCGAGGTAAGACTTTATCTTTCTATTTCCATGGAATCATGCAGGTAACTTTCTACCTCCAGAAAGTTACACGCTATCACTTTAAGTTCAGCTCAATTGTACTGAAGGTAAAATTGATTTACCTCACCATAAACTGTAAAAAAGGTTAATCATCATCATTAGGTCATTGGTCACCTGCGTGCAAAAAAGTATTTTTTGGCCCACCGACATCTACTGAACACTCACCATATTCTGACTGAATGTTTATACTTCCAAGTTCCTTCAAAGCCTCAACTGGAGACAGGTGCCTCAACCATAAAGGTGCATTATGTAACTTTTCTTTTGGCGGCACGGTAGCAGAGTGGTTAGCGCTCTTGCTTCACAGCAAGAAGGTTCCGGGTTCGATCCCCGGGTCGCCCAGACCTTTCCGTGTGTGTTCTGTGTGGCGTTTGCATGCATGGTCTGGGTTCGATCCCCGGGTCGCCCGAGCCTTTCTGTGTGGAGTTTGCATGTTTCTCCCCGTGTCTGGGTGGGTTTCCTCCGGGCACTCCGGTTTCCCCCACCAACCCAAAACATGCACCATAGGTACTCCAGCTTAGGTCCTGACCAAGCCGAAGCAAGAAGATCATGGAGATGGTCCCCGGGCGCCCTAATGTGTGTGCTGCCCACTGCTCCTAATATATGTATATATATATAGGATGGGTTAAAATGCAGGGAAGAATTTCTCCAGTGTGAGATCAATAAAGTTCACTTCTTCTTCTTTTCTAGTGGAGGATACACCAACTGCTCGTCTTCATGGAAATGTTGCTTTGTCTGCTGCTTGTATCAAACATAGACTAAATGGACATGGACATAGACTAAATGGACATAGCTCATCTGCTATGTCGTGAGGACTACAAAAAGGTGGAGCAGCGAGGCTATGGAGGAGCTGCGCACGTGCTTGGAAACTACAGACTGGGACGCTATGAGAGCTGCTTCTGACAGTTTGGACGAGTACACAGACACTGTCACCTCATATATCCACTTCTGTGAGGACAGCATTGTGCCATCACGCACCTGGGTGAGTTATAACAATGACAAACCCTGGTTTACTCCCAAACTCAAACGGCAGTGGCTAGAAAAAAGGCAGGCTTTCAGAAGTGGTGATAGAGACCTCTACAAGGATGCCAAGTACAGGTTTAGCAGAGAAGTGGGCACTGCTAGACGCCAGTTCTCTGAGAATATGCAGCAGCAGATCTCAGAGGACGACTCGGCTTCTGTGTGGAGGAGTTTTAGGAAAATAACAAACTACAAACCCAAAACTCCACACTCCACGGATGATCTGCCCTTAGCCAACAGTCAGTCTAAACGACTTCTACTGTCGTTTTGATGAGCCATCAAGCAGCTCTCACACCTCCATCCGTCCCATCAATAGAGACTACCTGTACACTTATCCCCCCACCCCCCCCTGCTTCCTCCTCACCAGAGCCATCTCCACCCCTTCACATTCATGAGGCAGATGTGAGGAAGCAGTTCAAAAGGTTGAATGCCCGGAAAGCGCCTGGCCCAGACGGTGTCTCTCCTGTCACCCTGAGACACTGTGCCAACGAGCTGGCCCCGGTGTTTACGGGCATCTTCAACTCTTCACTGCAGGCTTGTCATGTGCCTGCCTGCTTCAAAACCTCCACCATTGTTCCTGTCCCCAAGAAGCCAAGGATCACTGGACTTAATGACTACAGACCTGTGGCTCTAACATCTGTGGTCATGAAGTCTTTTGAGCGCCTGGTTCTGCCCCACCTCAAGACCCTCACGGCCCCCCTCCTAGACCCCCTGCAGTTCGCCTACAGAGCCAACAGATCTGTGGACGATGCCATCAACCTGGCTCTACACTTCACCCTGCAGCATCTGGACTCCCCGGGAACCTACGCCAGGATCCTGTTTGTGGACTTCAGCTCTGCCTTCAACACCATCCGCCCAGACCTCCTCCAAGGCAAGCTTTCCCAGATGAACGTGCCTGATCCTCTCTGCAGGTGGATCACTGACTTCCTGATGGACAGGAAGCAGCACGTGAGGCTGGGGAAGAATGTCTCGGACTCCCGGACCATCAGCACCGGCTCTCCCCAAGGCTGTGTTCTTTCTCCTCTGCTCTTCTCCCTGTACACCAACTGCTGCACCTCCTCCCACCAGTCTGTCAAGCTCATCAAGTTTGCAGATGACACCACGGTCATTGGACTCATCTCGGACAGGGATGAGTCTGCCTACAGGACGGAGGTTGACCATCTGGCGTCCTGGTGCAGCCAGAACAACCTGGTGCTGAACGCCCAGAAGACAGTGGAGATCATTGTGGACTTTAGGAAGCACACAGCCCCACCCCCCCCCATCATCCTGACCGACTCCCCCATTACCACTGTGGACTCATCCCGCTTCCTGGGAACCACCATCACCCAGGACCTCAAATGGGAGCCCACCATCACCTCCGTCATAAAGAAGGCCCAGCAGAGGATGTACTTCCTGAGGCAGCTGAAGAGATTCAACCTGCCAGCAGGGACAATGGTGCAATTCTACACTGCCATCATCGAGTCCATCCTCACCTCCTCCATCACCGTGTGGTATGCTGGAGCCACATCCAGGGACAAACAGAGACTGCAGCGTGTTGTGCGCTCTGCTGAGAAGGTGATTGGTTGCAGCCTTCCATCTCTGCACGACCTGTACACCTCCAGGACACGGACACGTGCAGGTCAGATTGCATCCGATCCTTCTCACCCTGGACATGGACTCTTTGACCTGTTCCCCTCAGGCAGGAGGCTACGGTCCATTCGGACCAGAACCTCCCGCCATAAAAACAGCTTCTTCCCCTCTGCTGTCGGACTTTTGAACAATAACAACACTAGGACTCTTCTCACCCACCCTCCCACCCACCCGTTCTGTGTCAGCCACATGACCCCACCCCCCGCTCTGTGTCAGTCACAAGACCCCACCCCCCGCTCTGTGTCAGTCACATGACCCTGCGCCGGTTCTTCTTTTTGCACCTGACCATTACCTGCACCTGCACTGCTATATCCTTGTACTCTTGTAAATTTGTTAGATTTAAGTTTTCTGCTACTCTGTTTTATTCTATTTTATTTGTTGCATGTTAAGTGTTGGTTTACATTCTGCTCCAAGCACTGCAGCAATTTCCTAATGTTGTGAACTTGTTCAAACATATGGCATTAAAACCTTTCTGATTCTGATTCTGATTCTGCTAGCTGCCACATAGGAAGTGAGCATGGGTGCACTTCTGGCTCCATCGACTCCAGCCCCAATTCACTTTGTATTGAAAAAATGCCGTCCCTCTCTCCGTAACTACTGCTGTCAGGCTGAACATTTTAGTCTTAAAATGTTTGTATTAACCCGCTCTACATGATGATGTTTTTATTTTATGGATGGAATATGAAACTTTGCTTCAAATTCGCCCTATAACTACCAGCCTCAGTGAGCTTCATTTGACTGGAGCCGAACGCTATGAGTAACGTCACACTCCCTTAGTCCACTTCTTCATACAGTTTACAGTTCCAATGTTCAGTCCAGTTCCAACTTTTCTTTCTTAAGAGGCAACTCCACTCAAAGTAAGAATGCATGGTTTTCAAAATTCTGAAGCAATAAAAACACATCAATGAACACATCGATATCCATGAACACAAGCAGAGAAAGTTACATAGTACTTTTAGCAGGACAAAATTCACCCTTACTCTAGCAACTTCACAGGATATAAATTGCATTGTGTAATACAATTTTAGACAATATTCCTTAGTGCCATTATACCACATGATTTCTTGCTTTCCCTCTTTGTTAAATCCAATTGTTCATGTCTCCTCATCAGAGCGTGAGTGGGGCCTTGTCTGGAGAGTACTGACAGCTGCCACACTAAGTCTCGTCCCCTCTCTCTCACTTCCCTCTTTGTCTTTTCCGCTAACAGAAAGCTAGCGCACAATGAATCAACGCACCACACATAAAGTTGCTAACACCCCCACCTCGCATGCTGCTCTATGCGCTATGCTAATTTGAATATATTTTTGGGTCAATTGTGTGCTCGCCAGAGACAGCTTCCACGCCTACCCTTTGCTGAACAATTTAAATTTTTAATATTCCATTTAATTTATATGGGCCACCGCCAGCAAAGCCATCCAACAATGCCAAAAAGATGTATTATTTTTTTCAGTGTAATTCGACTGGTCTGGTGCCCTTCGCTCACCTGACTAGCTTCTTTCTTATCTATCTTAAAACCATTTCACCTATAATCAATAAAAACAATTATGAGAGCCAAGTGTGTCGGCCAGGCTCAGTTTTTGTCTTTTGTTTTTTTTTTCAGTTCACTCTCCTTGTCTCCTCTCCTACCATCGTCTCTCCTTGGTACAATATTTAATTATCCTCCATAATTTATGCAGGTTATCAAACTCAGGGTGCATCTTTTTATGTACATTGTGTAAATTGCTTTTTTCCCCTCTCTTTTCCTGTCTTTTCTTAGCCGTGCGTCGGGATGG
The DNA here is from genome assembly GCA_036785185.1 of Paratrypauchen microcephalus. Lineage (NCBI taxonomy): Eukaryota > Metazoa > Chordata > Actinopteri > Gobiiformes > Gobiidae > Paratrypauchen > Paratrypauchen microcephalus. The sequence goes on along the minus strand of JAVJIX010000019.1, from coordinate 2,305,412 downwards.
GGAGGAGTGTGCGGGTGCATTCTTCGCAGGCATGGAGATATTGAAGCCCTGGCGCAAATGCGAAATGAATAAACAAGCGCCATCTCTTCTTCAAGGGCCCCTAAATGAGATCTCCGTAAAATAATTTCAACTAGGACCATTCATCAAGACAAACCCAGGGAACGCGCTGTCCGTATAGGGGAGCGTGTGCGTGTGGCATGCCCCTGGCGGATCCGAGCGAATATCCAACTGCTGGGAGACAGAATAACGGAGATTAAGATTGAAAGACAACCAAATAAATAGTGCGGTGCGCGGGCTTTCTTTGGGGAAAGTTGGGGGAATGCGTACATTGGTGAGCCACAGTGTACGTTTTTACACCGCTTCCGTTTCCTTCTAATCCATCTGTCTTCCGTCTAATCTCCCTGTCAAGAAAACATCATGCCAAATTTAACCCCGGCCAAAAATACCAGGGCACAAGACAACTTTCACAGGCACAGTGAGGCTGCCGGCTGCGAGTGCAGGAATGGAAAGTTGCAGTTGGACGAAAGTGGTGTTTAATGTAAGGAGAGTGTTTGAAAAGAATGGTAGTCGTTTTAGTTTATTTTGCTTACACCCATATTCCCTGGATAATGTAATTCAGGGGAGACTGTACAGTATGCGTAGACCACTGTCATTGACATTTTTCAGAAGGCCTATTATACTTTTATGGTATACAGTAATCAATGTCACACTCAGATTTCCATTTTAAACTTTATTTTAAAGGTGCATTGTGTAACCTTTATGGTGGAGCTTGTCTGCTTGTCTTCATAATAAGTATGCCTGCATGCACTTTTCTTTCTTGTTTTTCAAACTGTCCTGGAGCTACTGTGGCAAGTAAATTTCTCCTGTGTGAGATCAATAAAGTCTTATCTTATCTTATTGCTTTGCCTGAATGTTCCGCAGCATTCAACTTTTCTATCTCCACGGAGACAAGAATGCCACCAGGGCAAGTTATGGGTCAGATCTGTGATGAGGAAGGCCGCCCTTTTTCAGTGTCTTTTTGAGCAATAAAAACACATGTAATTTAATAAACATTTGATAGATAAGTTTAATGCCATACTGTGGAACATTCCTGGCCTCCAACCCTAATTCAGGCACAGTAATAATATGCAGTAGTGTAACCTCAACCAGAAAAGTTGAGTACCTTTAAATGTTAATCTAACAACATAGGAGAAACAGGTCCACAAGGGAAATTATTTAGACATAGTAGCTAACACATCACAATATATTAAAATATTAATGAGGGAAAATATAAATCGTAATAATAAATTCAAAATAAGTAGCAAAAATAGCAAGAGACTGGGGACAAAAAAGGCATAATTAGATAACAAGTATACATATGCATGAATCACTAAATACAACTTATTGAACTATTGCACATTAGTACTGCTGCCCAGATTAACACAGTTTTGTTGTATATAACACTGTATCAAATATAGTGAAAAACTTCACTTCAAATGTCATTCACAGTACTAGTGCCACCCACTTCACTCAAGCTAACCAACGAACCAGATTTAATCATCCATGCCAAGTGTGGATATCCAAACCCCAATACAACCCAAAATCGACTACCCACCAATGTGTTATTAACCCCGACTATGGACACCTTTAAAGTCAGGTGCCTAAACCTTAACATCACGAACTCATCATTATGACATACTGTACATGTGGCAATTGATCAACCAGAACCAGAATTATTAGTGTAAATAAAACAGGGATGAAAGTGCCCAGTCGACGAAAAAAGCTGAAAGTCACCGAAATCCTAGGGGGGTCCGGGGGCATGCCCTCCCTTGAAATTTTTTTTAACTCTAGATGCTCTGAGATGCAATCTGGGGTCATAAAAACTAAGATGCCAACCACCCATTTTGGGGGAAAAAATTCCCTTTCCCTCGTGATGATCCCACTTTGCGCTGCCTTCTCACACGTATTACATATATATACGTATATATATATATATATATATATATATATATACACACACACATATACACACATACTTCTAAATGATCATCAGTCATGGTGGAACAGTACTTTGGCTTAATGATCTTCATGTAGGAAAAGGTTGACTCACATAAATAAGTTTTCATAAATCTATCTCCATTTTATTTGATAAATGTTAATTTTAATCTTAAAATAAGTCAAGCAAACTGTACTGCACTTAAACACTCTGTGCCCCGTTTTTGGACCCTCGCCCACAGTTTGAGGACCCCTTTTTTTTACATAAATTTAGATTAGTTTTTGCTTTGCAATTAGTCTTGCTCTTCTAATCAGAGCGCATTGAGGAGGGAGCTTATGTGCACTATGAGCAGGAGGAGCGAGAGCCTGAAAAGGCGAGGAGCGGCGCGCTCACTTGAGGCACGGACAGGTAGGATGTTTTATAAAGTTTAACCTGCCCTGTGATACACGCTGGTACGCAAAGGTACACGCGAACAAGCTGCGCGCGTGGTGACGTGCGGTGTCCGCAGCTCCAGACGAGCAAACGGGCTCGCGTGGCCCGCACACCGACAGAAGTTTAATACAAGACGCGTACTTTTGTTTCTGAATACAGGACGATTCTGTTTTTCAAGGGACGGTTGGCAACCCTAAACACAAGTACATATATATACACTCAAAATCTTTCTCAACGGATTTGCACTGATATAAAAAATGACCCCAGCGGCTGATAAAAGTCAATTTCACTCCCATCTGATACAACACATTACTGCAAATAACCTATTGTATTCACCACAAAACAACACATTTAAAGGTGCATTATCTAACATTTGGTCGGTTTGGTTTTTGGTCCGTGCCTGGAATGTTCAACAGTATGACATTAAATAACTCTACTTTACATTTAATCAATTTACAGGTGGTTTTACCTTGAATTTACCTTGAAAAAGAGGCATTCTGAAAGTGAGTGGGATTCCCTCTCCACAGATCTGACGCGTAACTTGGTCTGGTTTGGTCTCCATAAAGATAGAAATGTTTAACGTGTGAAACATTCCAGACAAAGCAATAACGTCTTCACGGAGAAAAGCATTTGACGGAACTCTCAACCAGAAAAGTTACACAATGCACCTTTAAGAATCATACTGACTCATAATTTATTTATATGACTAAAGTTCCAACAGACACCATGATGTTTACTAGAAGATAAAAAATAAGTCTGACTGCACTAGGTCTTGCTGGATGAAGTGACCTTTATTGATTTATCTGCCAAAGACAAATTTTACTGGCGTCCAGAGCCGGCCGAGTGTTAATTTTGGACCCTGGCAACAAGCCTGCATATCCTTCTACTATTACCCAGCACAAGTGGAGCCTTTAATAAGATATGTGGTCCGGGCTACATCCTAAATCACACACTAAGTATCGCCACAACACTGGTAGCAGATTCTTCTTCGGATAAATCACAATTATGACCCTCAAGACTAAATTAACGACAAAGAATTAAGAAAAGTTATAGTGTTTACATGGGAAATGTGATTTGACAAAAATGGTCTTTGACTTATATTATTTTAATTTGAATAAGACATGTTATATTTTATGGCATTTATGCATAAATTATTACTTATGTAGATTGTGATTTTGTATGTTGTTCATTGTAAACTCTATCTAAAATTACTTAATAAAATAAATTAGTCCACTGTGTTTAAAAAAAGTGAAGAACTGATTTTTAGTGTGACCTGTAGTAGCAGATTTTTACACAACCTTTTTAACATTTTTGCATGACCCAGAGTTTTGAACTTTATGATTATGTTTAAATTTGGGGGGCACGGATAGGGGGTAGGTGAAAATAGGAATTTCCAAAGCACTCAAATCTCAACTATATTAAGGTTTACTAAAACATCCATGAATCAATCCAAAGCTAATGATAAGTAAAAACCAATATAATAGAAACCCATAAATAGACAGTTTTAGAAATACAGTGAACCCTCCCTCGCTCTATCACGGTTCACTGTTCGCGGCCTCGCTGTTTCGCGGATTTTTTTTTTTTTTTTTTTTTTCAATTTTTTTGTTTTTGTATTTTTTTCCTTTTTTTATAGTGTAACTTTTTTTTTATAGTGTAACAATGTGTTCTGCGTCCTGATTGGCTAAAAGACTAGACCAGGACTAAACGTGGACTAAACCAGGTCTAGACCAGAACTAAACCAGGTCTAAACCTGGACTGGCCCTGGACTAAACCAGAACTAAACCAGGTCTAGACCAGGTCTAAACTAGGTCTATACCTGGACTGGCCCTGGACTAAACCAGGACTGGACCAGGTCTAGACCTGGACTAAACCGGGACTAGACCAGGTCTGAACCAGGATTAAAGTGATACTCCGGGATTTTTGACATAGGGTCCAATTTTCTAGTTAGCCAGCGTGTAGGATATGTGTAGAGAAAGTTATTTTGCGATTTCATGCAGTCTTTGTAAAATCTGAGTTGGCTGTTGCTAAGCTAGCGAAAGTGAACGTCCTGCAGCTAGCCTGCAGAAACGGACCTTGCTTCAAACGACTTAATTGACGCATATTGGGGGACTAGTTTCTAAGCAGCGGCGGAATTTTACTTCTCCCTCGTCAATTCATCAGCAGCAGTTGTCATTATTACAAAGAGTAGAGACTGGAGGCATGCATTACACACGTTGGTGAGTAACAGAAACAGGAGGCCTAACTTAGAAGATGTGAGTATAATCATCTCACTGATTTTGCAACTGGCCAAACGCTCCTACATTCAACATTTTTTTCTGGCACACCACTTACCGCATTGATAACTGGCCATTAGGTCCAGCAGGTCTAGGTCGTTTCTTCCAATTTATCTTTTCGACGCAGAAGAATGTCTCCAGTACGCCACGATTGAGATGGGGCAAGAAGTCCTGGTGCTCTGTTATGCAGACATCATTGGAAGTGCTATGGCCACCAGACACATCTAGACTTCGAAACGAAGTATCTAGCTCCAGCTCTTGCATTTGTGGGATAACTAAGTCCCACTCCCTGCAGCAAAAACATTCATCCTCGTTCTCCATAACTTCGCAATTTCGGCACTGACACCACCAATCCCCGGTTCTTCTGTCCCGGCTTTCTGCTGCAGCTTCGGCGGCGGCTGCATTTGCAGACGCGCTCTCTTGTTCTCTTGCTCTTTGTAAATCCATCTCTTTCAATTCTTCGTCCGTATACTCCGGCTCATACAAGTATGGTTCACTGGAAAAATGCAACTGCTCTTCCTCCTCATCAAAATAATCGGGCTCGCCAAACATTGCCATACTTTGAACAGGCTCCGTGTGCTCACTTTTACAGTTGCGAGGTTGCTAGTAAACAAACTATTAGAGCCGGTCGGATTGGGACATGCGGGTGATATCAATCCGCGGCTGTCAAGCTTTCAATGAGGAAGTACGAATTGCTGATGATGATCAAAGGAATACATGCTTGGTTTACTTCCTTAATCATTCTATCAACACAGATATGTACATCGATACCCTGGCATAATAACTGATTTGTTTGGGTGTTTGTTTTGTACTGGGTATGTCTATTTTAGTGGCTGGCTAGCTGCAGGACGTTCACTTTCGCTAGCTTAGCAACAGCCAACTCAGATTTTACAAAGACTGCATGAAATCGCAAAATAACTTTCTCTACACATATCCTACACGCTGGCTAACTAGAAAATTGGACCCTATGTCAAAAATCCCGGAGTATCACTTTAAATCACTCCGTGCGGCTTTTGCGTTCGTTTGTGCGTGTTCGGTTTGTGGCTCGGGTTGAGAGCACGCGGTCTGGGCGCCGCAGTTCTATCTCGTGCTCGCAGCCCTGGTGTACGCGCGCCTCGCGCTGCATTTTCTCATATCCACGATGTCCACGATGAGGGGTTTATCGTGGACAAATCCGTGACAGAGCAGCACGTGTCGCGCACTTCTCTAAGGCAGAGGTCTTCAACAGGGGGGTCGCGACCCCTAGGGGGGTCGCAGAGGTACTGCAGGGGGTCGCGAAATCTTTTGATTTCACTTTAAAATAATATAATTTTATATTTTATAGTGTAAAATACAGTATTAACCTGTGTATTATTTCCTTGTATTGGATGTTCCATAACAGAGTAGCAATGTTTATACATGACACTAAGCTCAATTTAATATAAAACACAATTCTATGCCGTATATATAGTAGGGGGTCTCTGGCCCAGTTCGCCATCTGTTTGGGGGTCCCTGGCCTGAAAAACGTTGAAGACCCCTGCTCTAAGGGGTTGGTGTATGTCTCGTCCCGGGACGTGGCGATGCTCCTCGCGCGTCTGGCGGGGCTGGCGGGGCTCCCGGGGCCATGTCTCCCCCCATGCGTCACTATTAATACATTTTGTTGAAAATCTATGAAAGCTTAAGTGTTTAAACTAGAGAGAAATGTGAGAAAAGGTTAATTCCAGTCTGAGAAAAGCGTATAATGTGTGTGGTGAGGCATTTACAGCCTTAAAACATGTAGAATAATTGTAAAATATAAAGTTGTCCTACTTTGCGATAAACCCCCGTTTATCGCGGGGGTTATTTCTGTAACCTAACCCCCGCGATAAACGAGGGATTACTGTACGTCTCCTTTAAATATTCATTCATTCATTCATTCACCATTTGTAATTAGACTGGCTGACCTGGACCTGTTGTATTCTCACATATCACCACTAGATGCTATCTATATTACTGCTGGCTAGTAAAAAAAAAAAAAAAAATCTATTTAAACTTACAGATGGTAGCTTTAAGGTAAATGCAATAAATAAGAAAAAGTATTTGTGAAGTAGAACAATGATTTAAAAATAGTGTTTCCAATTGCTCTAAATTTCACAGAACTAAACAACTGCATTTTCAGTAATGGCCGAAACGATTTGTGATATTTTGGGCTGGTAGCCTACTTTACCTGTGCAACAGTGGAGCTCTCTCAAGGAGCCTGTGTGCGCCAGGTTTTACTGTAAATCTCAGGCTTTTAACACAACCTCTCCTTCTTCTGAGGGGAAAAGACTAATTGATGGATTGCAACCAAAATTATACTAATTGCAGCTGGGCGTATGAAAAGTAGCACTGTCAAAGTGTATTTTTTGGTACTATACATTATAGGATACATTTGATGCCAAACAGTTTCAGAGCATGTTTACAGCTTAAGCAGCAGGTGGGGTAAGTTCTTCTCTATGACGAAACCTAGTGGAAATATGTGGTTGGTGATTGGAACAGTTTTACTTGCATGTCCTAAATCATACAAAAATGTGTGCGAACAAGAGCATCTACAAATTGTGTATGCTAAGAAGTCTTTTTGTTTTGTTGTTTTTTTGCTTTTTTAATAGTCTGTAGCAATCTTCATTGTGTGTCAATTGTTTGACCAATCCTATGACAGTACTGAGGTTAATATGTTGCCTGGGATACAGAGTACATACTTACATACACTACATACATACACGCCTTTCAGAACATTTGAGTCTGATCACTGGTGAATTGCCAGAGGATTATCAAAATGGAAATCAAAAGGGATTGAAAAAAGACTCAATGAGTGAAGTACTAAACTCTGTTAATCTGAGGTGACAGAAATGCCATTTTATTCAAAATCATGATTGACTAATGAGTTCCTTCATTTCACATACATCACTGAAATAAACAAATCCGATTGCATGATCATGTTTAATTCAGCGGACATGGGGACCAGATACAGAGATTTACAAGACAAGTTATAATGTTTATTTGAATGACTATTATTAATAGCGTGAGAAATATTTTAATTAATCTTATATAGTAATATTATAGTAGTGTGTTACTCAAATACATTTTTATAACAAACAATACCATAATAAACTATAATAAAAACAGTTGATTCCAAACACAATGAGAAATTCTCTCAATTAAAAACACACATTTACTGTTTTGCCCACATTATGACTGCTCTTTTTGAATCAATGTCACACTATGTTTAAGTAAATGAATACAACTTCAACATTTCCTTTAATATTAGATATTTATAGCAGGTTGATATTATTTCTCTAAACCCACAGGCTATAGCTCTGTAGTTTTTCATTCTAACCTTAGACTAATTACCATCCTCAGCCTTATCAGAGCGTGCCAGAGCAGTAACAGGGTGGGCCCAGCCTCCAGAGGTCTGCCAGGTACATGTATGCACACACACATTGGGTTTCCATGCTTCTTGGGGACATTACTTACATTAATTTCCTGAAGGCTGATCCTAATATTAACCATAGTCACTACATCTAAACCCTAACCTTAACCCATATCTGAACTTTATCTGATCTCCATTTTGTTCCATGTATTGGAGCAAAATACATCTTGCCCCAGTGCAGATACAGTATAGTCTAATATGGAAAATATTAGCCCCAGTATGCTGCTTATACAGTATATTGAGGCTAATATGAAAAATATGCTGGCTGCATGCTGTCTCCATTTAATAATAAAGCCTTTTATTGTTCAATAATCAGGGAGTGCACATTAGCATACTAGTTGTTGTTAGTGTTATCATCACAGCAAAACTCCCTCCACTCTGCTCTCTGAAAGTTGTGAAAATTGTGGTGAATAATTAGGATGCTCGTAATGCGAAAGGTAAAGAGGAATAACTTTGGACCACTGCAAACCATTTAAACTAGTTCTGTTTTTGTTAAGTTTAAAAGACACTGTTGCCATTGATCTAATAAAGGATGTACATTACGGGGCCCTGATTTTGTTGGAAGGCAGAGTCCCCATGACGTGTATACACATTTTAGTCCCTACAATGTGATAAATACACACCCACTCATCTTCACACACACACACACACACACACACACTCCCCCTTCTTTAAGTTTCTATGGTGCTTTAAATGTCAGTGACCTGCGGGCAAAACACATGCCATCTTCATCTTGCATCAATCTCCCTTTAAAGCAGCCCAAGACACAGCCATCACTTCTCCATGCCTTCCCTTCCCTACCCTTCAGCTCTGACTGCACAGGTGGGGTCGGTTGGGTTGGTGGGGTTGTACATGGTGTAGCAGTAAAATAAATAAAGACCTTTCTCACATTAACCTGTCAGGCGGCCCACACCTCATTCACACACACTCTAGTCAGAGCTGTGTGCGTCGCGGTTTGACTGACAGGTTAGACAATGTGGTGCTAAGTGCACAGCAGATACAGAGGAGGTCATACTTGCATAGTGATATATGTGACGACATAAGTGACATTACGCCAGCCCACTGCCTGACTATATTGGGTCCACGTTCTAGAATTTGATGATGTAATAATTTCTGCTAGAGGGCAGGAAGAAGCTATGGGAGATTCACAGTTCACAGGAAGAAATATCCGAATTTGTGATGTACAAATGTTGAACCTTATCATTATTATTTGTTTGGGATTGGCTACACAGATATTGGCTGCATTAATCTGATGTCTTAAAGTCCTTGACAGCTACATCTTTGGGATTGAATAGTAGCACTACTGTCTGAAGTTATACCATGAAAAACTAATTTAATTTTTGTTTATTTATACTGGCAGAGATGTTGAATTTTATACCTGGGCCAATCCATATGAAACAAAAACTGGCAAAGAGACAGTAACCATAAACCAGGTCAAAAATTCTGACAGCTAAATAGCAGATTTCACCACAGAATTCTGACCTGTCCTCGAACTCAGTTTTAAACTACAGAATGTTGTGATATCATGTGAGCGCAATTTATTGGAATTAATGCTTAATGTTTTATGACCTGGATAATGTTGCCTTCTGGAGTCATCACCTGCAGGGGAGGGGCATAGGGGATAATTGTCAATGAGACAAGACCTGTGCTCCTGTGTTTTCGTAGCAGGTTAGGTGAATGTTTTGTATCACAAAGGTTTCAAGTTTGATTTCCGGTTGTGCTGCATTAGATCTGGTGGCGAGCAATAGTTAAACTACTTTATTATCTCGGTAGGGAAATTTTTGCTCTGGGTAACCTGTCAGGAGCAGTGAGGCCCATCTCAAAAGAATACTAGACTGACACATGTAGGGGGCTTCTGTGGAACCCAAGATCTTCTCCTGCCTTCAGTAAAACTTGGTCACACCACACTCATACCAAAAGCAACAAAACTACTATCCTGTGCTCAGTTTGCTCACATGTTGTCTCCAGCTCTCTAAGGGAAGTTAACCAGGTGCAGGGGTAGTTAGGAGCAAGTTTAGCGCCTTATTCAAATTTTGCTTAAGGTTGACTTCAGTTCAACTCTGCTACACTCGGGTGGCCTTGCGTTGCTCTCCTCTCCACTTCCTCTAGTCTATTCCCTGCTCCAGCCTCCAGAGGAAATTAATAGGACTGGTTACTCAAGTCACTCAGAACTATGGCTGCAGGTTTTCAGTTGTGGGCATGGAAGTAGCCTCCAAATCCTGTGGTACAGACTGACAGTAAGTAGTGGCTTGGGTGACTTCTGAGAGGGAATCTACATATTTCATAAAGTATGACTGCTAGTATTCATTTTAGTACTGTATTTTCAAATACTTCTATTTCTCAACTCTTGAGACATTCCCTTAACATACTGATAAAATCCTTTCATATTAGTTTTCAGGTTTTGATCTCATAAAACACTGCAGATAAACCGGGATGTTAGATATACTTTTATCAATAAAAAAACAGCACGATAATATCTTTCATTTTCGCATTTCTGTAAACAAAATACATGTATTCCTTCTGAGAGTTTGACTGACAGGTGAAGATCCGCCATAGCAATATCCACCAGCTTTTACTTGTATCCACACTATATAAGCGGAAAATAAGCAATGCACGCCCGCTTTATAATACTCCCAGCTGACACGTCCAGCTACATCCACAAACATAAATATCTAATGAGAGCCGTCTGAAGTGTGCCAGGGGAGGCATTAGCGGGGTCTCGCAGTAGTCTTAGCAAGTTGTCTGCACTCCCCCCTCACCTCCGCCTTGTATTCCTTTATCTGCTTTAACAACCTCGTCTAGCGTTGGGGAGGTGGGATGCGTGTGTGTGGCAAAGGTTAAAAAAAAAAGAAAAAAATGCATGTCTAAGCACAAGTGCGGAGAGGCAGCCAGCATGTCGCAGCCCGGTTGGAAATGACATCATAGTGGGGGTTAAACAGGCACCGTTTACCTTGATTTATAATCCTCCAGCTCCACGGCCCTCCTCCCTGGCTCCCCCCGCAGGCCGGCCCTCGCACACACATATGCCAGAGGTGAGGCCCGGCGCTGGGCTATAGCAGCGGGCCAGTGGGGTGGAAATGATGCGGCAAAAGAATGGAAATTAATTAGACAATAAAGGAGTACGTGGAGTGGTGGCTGAACCAATACTAGAGGAGATTTGGTGTGGGTTGGGGCCAATAGTAAAAAATGCACTGTTACAATAGCTGCCTGATATTTAAAATACTGTTGTGCATGTTCTGATTGCAAGAATAAATGTGTAAAAATATAATTTCAAAATTGAGATGTAGAGCTAAGCAATATATTTTGTTTTGAAGATATCAAATAGATTACTATCTCAAAATACTTACTTACTTACTTATTTACCTGCACCAACACAAAGTCCTGTATCTGTTGGATTGTCAAATATATGTTCTGATTATTGTGATTCTCCAAATATAAAGTGTATGAAACACAAGAAGTTACTAAAATGGTGGTCAGACAGGCCTGGGAGTCATGCAGTGGGATTAGTGGGGGATTGTCAGTTTAAATCTTGCACATAATACATTAGTTAATCATTGGATTTATTTAGCACTTTTAAAGAAGCCCAAAGTGCTTTACAGTGGAGTTTGCATTCACTCCACACTTGGTTAGATACTGTTGTAGCCACATCTGACCTGAGGCAGACTGACAAAAGCAAGGCTGCCAATCTGCACCATCGCCCCCCTCTGGCCACGATCAACCCTCATACTATACTTCATATGTTGCGTCTCTAGGCAATATACAGGTATTGTAATCCATGGAAATAGAAAGTTAAAACAACACTTGAAGAGAGAAGTTTACTGGCAAAAATTATAGTCAAAGAAAAAACATTTCCATGGCTCACATTAGTCAAATATGACTTTCCCTATATGCCTTGATTACTGTGGTAACACAGAAGAATGAAATTATATAAATAACAGGCTTTTATGGTACTAACTTCAAACTTTATCTTAAGAAGTTATAGATATGTCAAGGTCGTGTTAATGCTGTCATGGAATTTCGAAGCAGGGTCCAAATCTATGTGTGCATTGAGAAAGCTCACACCAGCACACTACAGCCCTGTCCATGGCCTGAGGGTGGACCCAAGCTTAAATTCCTCATGTCTCCTACAAAACGCTCTCCACTTCTTTGACACTCTCTCACACACACTCCACAAAGCAGTCATTGAGGGGGCTCACATAGTCCTCGGGTTGAAGAGTATGTCTAATTTTGGTCAGAGTTCATTAGCAGACACAAAAGTGGAAAATGGCAGGGACAGTGGCAGCGGCGAGTGCTATATGCCGAGCCCGATAAGTGAAGACAGGAACTACAAAGGAACGGCTGGCTTCAGACGAAAGGATGAAGGAAAAGAGAAGATGCCAAAAGTCCTGCCCTCTAATGCAGTATGGTTTTAATACATGCGTGTCAGTGTTTGTTAATGCGACCCGGCTAGCTTTCTGCGCGCCAATATTCAACTTTAATGTTCGGATGAGAGGGCTGGAGGGTGGGTGAGGGAGAGGGGGTGCAGTAATGGCATGCTATAAAAATGAAAATGGAATAGTTTAAGTATGATATTGGGGGGATTAAATTGTCACCAGTGAAAGCTAAGTCTGACTTTGTGTCAAATGTAGTGGCTGGAAGCACAGCTCATACTGTGGAGTAGGAGTGAAAGGATAGAATGCAAAGGATAGAATGCAAAGGGTATTTGGGGGTGCATAAACTGTAATAAGGATGCTGAATTTATGAAATATAAATTCAAGTGAAAAAGAATTTTGTAAGCCTTTAATAAATCAGCAGAAACCCATGCATTGCTCAATTTTGAAAGTTGGCTGGTAGAGTCAGCTAATTATTACAACTTTTTCAAGGTACATGAAATTGGAGGTTTGATTACCTATGGGGTCCCCCAGCAACTGTAACTGGTTTCTGACTCCAAGACTAGACCAGTAGAGATGGCAGCATAAGGAAGGGCATCAGGCTCAAAAAGTACCAAATGTACCACTTTTTACCAGAACATATTATGCAGATGTTCAATTGCATTTAGATATACATTTTGGAGTTTGTACCTTGGCAAAATCATGCAGTAATACAATTTGACAGCAAGAAATTTTAAATAAATCTGTACTATTGGAAGATGAAAAGATGGAGGAGTGCTGGATAGTGGATTGTGCTGGATAGTTTAATTGTAAGGCTGACAGTAAAGTATGTTTATATGAATAAATTGAGAGGTGATTTTATGACTACAATATAAGATAAAAGAATCCAAGATTTGACCCAAAATAGGAGTAGAAAAATATATGCAGTCAAAAATAAATGACTTAAAAGTGGTCCTTGAAACTGTCTAACTATAACACTGATGGGCTGTTTTTCATGTAGATTGGTGCAGCGTCGGCAGTGATGCGGTCGCTGTACCGGACCGTTGTGGTGAAGAGGGAGCTGAGCCTAAAGGTGAAGCTCTCAATTTACCGTTCAATCTACGTTCCTACCCTCACCTATGGTCATGAGCTCTGGGTAATGACCGAAATAACAAGATCGCGGATACAAGCGGCCAAAATGAGTTTCCTCCGCAGAGTGGCTGGGCACACCCTTAGAGATAGGGTGAGGAGCTCAGTCACACGGGAGGAGCTCGGAGTAGAGCCGCTGCTTCTCCACATCGAGAGGAACCAGCTGAGGTGGCTCGGGCATCTGTTCCGGACACCTCCTGGACGCCTCCCTCGGGAGGTGTTCCAGGCATGTTTTTCATGTAATAGTTTTTTTGTTTGTTTGTTTGTTTGTTTTGTTCTATTACAAGTATAGATATTATTGTAAAAGGACCTCTATATGGTGCTATAGACTAAAAATGAGCCCGGAAACCAGGATGTAATGCTGGTGCTGTTAGCACACTAGTTGTTAGAAAGTGAGGGATAACTGTGAACTGCTGCAAGTAGAAAACTATTACTAACTCAATCTATTATAGGCTACAAAATCTTTAAGTAGGCAACAATAAGTGGCTATGACTGTGGTTATGTACAGTACAACATAAAAAAAATTCACAGACAATTCTTTTGTCAACTGGACCTTTTGACCGAATTGACAGAATTTTATTTATCTATGAAACCTACCTGGAAGACTGAGAGATTACAAGCAGTAGAGGATATGGACAACAATAGCATAAATAGCAGGTACAGCCTTGTTTCACAAAGAAAATATCAACAGGCAGTAGCACATCTAAAACATCGACTATTGTGCTTCAAGTCCGATATCGTAAGGCTCACAGAGAGCTTACAGTGATGGTCCATGAGGAGGCTGTTCTTACTGTAACTAGGATGCAGGCAGTGTGCTGCTTTAGAGCCAGGCCCTGAGCTGTAAATGGATATTGAAGATTAGATCTTTCATCTGGAGAGAGCCATGTCATTTTCCTATTTTTCTCTGGTATTGATTCTGGCCACTCTCAGCACCACATGAGCACAGCCTTTCGCACAGGAAAAAGGCCAATCCACAGCTGTTCACGTTCCCACTGTATAGATCCGGATATATTATAAGAGACGCTAACAGAGGTGAGGTGTGTGTGTGTGTATAATAGTTTATATGGAATCTGAAGACACTGACTCCCTAGTCGTTTTATTATTTTACAGGGGAGATTTAGAATATATTTCAATAAAACTCCAGGCTGAGAACACATTTTCTCATTCATTTTAGAAAATATTTCACTCTGTCTTCAATCAACAACATATCATTACTAACATACCGTTAGGATAAAGGATTCCATGGAAATAGAAAATTAAAACCATACTTGGGAACATTCGCCGTGGGGACAGATATGTTTTATACCATACTGTGAATGGATATTGGAGATTATCCATTCATTCAAAAAAACAACATTCCCATGGAAACAAACCAGACCAACGCAACTTCAGCCAATCCCCGTGAATTCAGGGCGGTGTTGCAATTTTGACCAATCACCGCAACTTTCCCGCAATTTTTACTAATTTTGACCAATCATTGGCGACGTATTGAATGCCGACCAACTTCCTTCTGTGTAGGAGACATAACTGAGATGAGGTGCACGGTGCATTTATGTGTGTGTATGTGGCAGAGGCGGTGGGTCACGTGAGTGTGGGTGTGTGCACGTACGGAAGTGTGTGCATGTAAAAGCGTGCGTTCACCTGTCACACAGAGGAGAGAGTCAGGGTTGGGGTGTAGCCGTATTTTTTGTTGACCGCAAACCATTCATTCATCTTTCACGTTAATCTGTTCATCCTGCTGGTTTTATGAGTTCCATTTCATCCTGCTGCGCTGTCATAGCTGTGTGTGCTCTTTTTGTAATAAATGCACAAAACGCATATCTGGATCTCAGCGTATCTGTCACCATAGCCTCCTTTTTGCGCGTCACAAATTTGCGAGCCATAGGACCCAACCTCATATTCTCGGCGGCTAAAAGGTTTGAGTTTGGAAGCCGCAACATTCTGCCTTACTTCCGTGTGATGAAACAAAACTGCGGCCGTGTCCCAGTTCCCAGAGCGCACAGCTCGGAGCGCGGCCCGAAGGGGGCTCAGACTGCAGTCAAGTCGGTGCACACTTGCTCAGCCCCGACTGCAGTCCGCGGACCGCTTAACGACTGCGGTCTTTGGACCGCGTGTTAACTGTGCATGGGACAAAAAAGAAGTGGGACAGCAGTCGTCGCGCCGGTGTTCTGGAGAAATGTGTGACGCACATGCCCTTCGGGCCACGCTCCGAGCCGCACGCCCTGGTAATTGAGACACGGCTTCTAATGGCAAAGAAACATGTCTGCGGCCAGCCACCTGCCTACAAAAATAACAGCAAAAGACCGGGCGAAACAGTTCCCCTCCTAGTAGTAATTTATTTTCGATATTGGTAAGGTCTGTGATCTCTGTGTCTTTGTATTATTCTTTGTCAGTATTAACTCAGCAGGGCTCTCAAGTTTTGAGCGGGGTGATGCGTGAGACTGCGTAATTTCCGAGGAGCGGGTGGGGTGGGGGGGGGGGGGGGGGGGGTTGCGAGTGCAAATTTTTTTCCCGAGGACCTAGGAAGGTGCGAGTGACTTTTTTTGTGAAAACGCGCGGTGCCTGCATTATCTAACCGATTTTCTGGGCACAGAAGCGCTGTGCGCTGTGCTTGAATTGCGTAACTAAATTTCAGCGTGTGAAATACCATGTGTGGCGTGTGAACACGTCGAATTGCGTGTGTCACACTCTCAAAGCGTGAGACTTGAGAGCCCTGTAACTCAGTATTCAAAATATTCAATTTTTATTACAAAAAGCGAAAATCGCAACTATTTATCGCAACTTTCACTTCCTCCCGCAACAAAATCGCAACAAAAACCTTAAAAGCACCGCAACTTTCATCGCAACTTTTTGGAAAAGCTCCCGCAAATTCAGGCATTTTCGCCCGCAACAATCACAAAAAATGCCCGCGAAATCCTGGGGGGTCTGACAAACAGGGGAAGGCCCTCCTCCAGGCCAAGTATGAGTCAGGTTTGTGAAAATGCAAGCCTGCTTACAATAAGGACACAAGTTTTTCACTGCCATAACCAAAATGACAAAAACATTCTTCAATTTTAGTCTTTTTTTTTTTTTTTTTGGTACAATTTTGCAGCACGGTTGAAATATGAAATATGTAATATATACTGTATATAATAATATGAAATTGTAGAAGCTTCTAACACTTTTAAACTTAATAAAGAATCAAGAAAAAAAAAACAGAAAAGTGGTGTCTTTAGAGTGGGTTATTGACCATCTGGATACAAATGTAATGGAAGCTCTGTGGTTCACTGACTCCACGAGGGCTGGACAAGGATTCGACTTTAACACAAGGCTGGTCCACAGAGAATAAAAATGACACTTGTTTTATTTATTTGGCATTTGGCTCAAACCACAACCTTTCCCATTTTTAGCACTTTCACCAGAAGCAGCTCAGAGCCAGCGGAGAGAACATCCAATGGTTCATTTTCAGAGCTGTCTGTGTGGAAACTGCGCAAGGACAGATTCTAGTTATGTTAAAGGTGCATTGTGGTACTTTGTTGGTGGAGGATCTGTCAAATGTTCATCTCCATGGAGATGTTATTGCTTTGTCTGGAATGTTTCATAGTACGGTATTAAACCTTTCAATCTTCATGGAGATCAAACCAGACCAAGTTACAGGTCAGATCTGTGGAGAGGCAACCCCGCTCACAGTTAGAATGCCTGTTTTTCTAGAGAAGATTATTTGGAAGGAGATGAAGTCATGGAACTCATGAATCTTCTAGTGCTATACTTGGAGAAGGGTAAGTGAACTGAATACTGATGCCAATGTGCTGTATGTGGGTGGACTGGCTTGCTCAAAGACACAACATCAACACCTAGAATAAGATAAGATAATCCTTTATTTGTCCCACAATGGGGAAATTGCAGTGTCACAGCACAAGTTTCAGAAACAGTAGGAAAATATGAGCATGCATCAAAATGAAGATAAATAATAATAAGTATGTACAATCAACTAAAAAACACAACACTGTAAGGTTAAAAGGCACAGGAATGTTGCACAATAAATGTCTTTGATTCTGAGCAGTGAACAAACAGCAGTTAATATGCACTACATCTAACCTCAAATGCAAACACTGTTGGTTTTCTATTTTAATCTCAACAGAGACACTATTGTGATTCTCTGTGAGTACTAACTTTGACCATATAGGCTCCTTACATACAACTTCAAATGAAAAAGGGAACCTGCCCACTTAGTGCCTACAGACACATCATTGGTGAACCTTGTCTGTAAGCCTGACACAATCAAAGTTTAAAGGTGCATTATGCAACTTTTCTAGTGGAGGGTCCATTACATGCTTGTCTCCATGGAGATGTTATTGCTTTCATGTATGTAGCATTTATTAATTATGTTTTTTATGCTCAAAAATACAATAATTCTCTCTGTAAACAGGGATACATCTCCAAAGATCTGACCTATAATGTAGCCTATTGTTGTCTCCCTTGAGATAGGTTCAATCTCTACAGTGGAACATTCTAGCCAAAGCAATAACATCTCCATGGAGACAAGCCTCCACCAGAAAAGTTGCGCAATGCACCTTTAAGAAGTAAATAGATAAAATTACAGTGCAAGGTTAATGCTATATATCATACATCTTTCTGTTCTCATTGCTTATATGCCAAACAAATGCTACTATCCAATCCACATAACTTTACTCTGCACCAAAATCCATCAAAACCCGAGTTCAAGGACCACTGCAGCTGTGAGCTAATTCCTTTAGCTGGCATCATACATCCCATAATGACCATCCCCGGCATAACACCCCCACCCTTTCTCCCCCCGCCCCTCCTCCCCTCGGCAGAGCCACCCTAGCATTGGGAGCTAATGAAAACAAATGGCTTTTCAATGGGCAGACAAACCTATTTCAAACATTCATCATCAGCCTCATAGATTTCTAAAATCCCATCAACTCTGTCCCTGGCCTCTACCGTCACTTAGTCCGCATCGCCTCTCGCCCCCTTCTGTCCATCCGTCTCTCTTTCCCACTGAAAACC
The DNA here is from genome assembly GCA_036785185.1 of Paratrypauchen microcephalus. Taxonomy (NCBI): domain Eukaryota; kingdom Metazoa; phylum Chordata; class Actinopteri; order Gobiiformes; family Gobiidae; genus Paratrypauchen; species Paratrypauchen microcephalus. Next base: position 2,286,797 of record JAVJIX010000019.1, on the reverse strand, counting down.
CGCGCGCCGTCCGCAATCGCAAACTTTGTAACTTTTCCGCATCATTCATACAGGAGCCCTTGTAGAATTAGCCACTCGACAGTTATACACGCAAGGTTGACGTTTGGAGAAAGTGGACAGGACAGAATTATCCAGAGATGGGAGGATGAATGAAAACTCACTACTAATTCTGTGCACAAGCGCTCAGAGGTGTGGCGACAAACTTTTCACATTTTCCACAGCAAATAAACCCAAATTTGATTAGATAAGATCAGACTTTAATGATCCCTGTGAGGAAATTGGCTTGTTGCGGCATTGTGTGGAAGAATATAGCCAGAGATAAGGTGGGGACAGATGTAAAGATTTGAAGTATTTGTTGAAAAGTATAAATATTAAGGTGGGGTGGAATATTAATGTAAGCTGGTGGTGTTGTACTATTTGAAAACAAAGCCCATGGAGGAGATGGGGAGATATGGGGCAGGTCATGTGTGTGGTAGATGAGAGGATTGTGCATGTCTGACAAAACTGAGCATGGAAAATCAAGCTTTTGTCTGCTCCCCAAAATCAAAATTCTGACAATAATAGGGTTAACGTTTGTGAATTCCCGTACAAATTGGCCATGATTCACGGAAAAGCATTTGTTATGATTTCAACTTTTGGAAATTAATTTGTAAAGCCACAATTTCTGCTCTAGTCAAAAGCAAATATAGGCCATATACATAATGACAAACATTAAAGGAGTACTGCATAACTTTTCTGGTTGAGGGTCTGCAGCCATGAAGTTGTTATAGCTTTGACTTGAATGTTCCAAAGTATGGCATTATGGGGCGACAATAGTTCAGTTGGTAGAGTGTTTGTCCTCTGAAGAGTGGTTCAAAACCCGCTCTCAACATAAACATTATTGGTTGAATACTCAGATCTACTGATCCACAGATTGGCGTTGTGAATCCAGCTCCCACAGATGAATACTGCTGTTGTGTCCTTGGGCAAGACGCTTAACTCACTTTGCCCCCAGTGTCTGGATACACTGCATGTATAATGTATGAATTATGTGCGTGAATGGGTGAGTGGTTCCTTGATGTAAAGCACTTTGAGTGCCTTGAAGGTGGAAAAGCGCTATATAAAAATATGACCATTAAGCCTATCAATCAGACAGTGATATAGATTATCTCACAAGACAAGATTTAGTCAGATCTGTTGAGCCGATCTCGCTTATAGTAAGACTGCATGTTTTACTAGGCATTTTGGACAATAAAATCTAACTGAATAAAGGAAACATAGTTGTGTAATGCCACACTTTGGAACATTTCTGGCAAATAACATCTCCATGGACACAAATTATAGAAATAAACAAATTTCAGTCTATAATAATTTAAACTCATATAGCCATTTCTCAACAAACTTTCCAGATCCAGATCAGATTCCAGATCAGTGGAAATTCTCGCTCTTTGAGACTTTTGTGCTTCTTGTGGCAGAAAATATGTTGTGCAATTTGATTGAATCAAAGTAATATGAATAACTTGTTATGGCCGTTTATTCGAGTCCAAAAATGTTATGACAGAAATGAATCCGCATTAAAATGACAAGACGTCGCTGCTATACTTTGCACTATTAGCGGTACTGACTCTTGGCCAGCTCTTTAAGCATGTGATTCATTAAGCCCTTGTACATTTGAGTGTATGAAGCAAAGATGTAAAAAGATAAGAAAAATAAAATCTGGCATGAAGTGAGTTATCTTTAACCAGAGAAGAACAGTAGCTCAGTTAGCTGATCACTGTCGAGATGCCAAATGGAGCAATAGTTGGCTAGTCGCACTGAAATTCCACCATACTTGGTCCAGTGAGTCAGACAAACTTTGGAAACGGGATGACATGCTCGTTCTCAGAGAAGTCCACAGATTGTGCTTGAATTTACACAGATTGGACAAGTGCAAAGTGAGCCATCGGCTGCTCTGTTTATCATCATCTGCAAAGACTCAAGAGCCATAAATTTGTGGTCATCACCATTAGGGGAATCTGACGAACAGCCAACAACAATTTCAACGCGACTAGCTTACGCTTCTCCTGCCAACCAAGTGCTACTGGGTATAAATAATGACCGTAATAGGAATAAATGGAATGCACCTTGGGAAAAAAAAATTGGAAATAGTGGTTTACAAATCAAGTGACATTGACAATGGGGTGTTGAATTTTGCACACAAGATAGTGTAGTGCTTCCTGAATGTTGAAGAGGGACAGTACAGATTGACACGAAAAAGGAAGGGGAACAGCAATGGGCAAACTGCTTGATGTATTTAGTAGATTGACTTGTGACCATTTACAGTATGTTTGGCAACCAAAATTATTCCTCACTTTTCTAGTGTATTCCTAATTATTCCTTATGTCTCAACTCTGATGTCTCAACTTTCAGAAACCAGAGCTTTTGCTCTCAAAGTTTTGCTCTCAAAGTAATGCTAGTAGCATGCTAACAGCATATCTTTACTTCCTGTTCATCAAAGACAAAAGCTCTATGGTTAGATCATAGAGCTTTTATAATAATATACAGGAATAAAGCAAAACACAACTCCAAGTTAGAGGTGGGAGATGGAATAATGGATAAATTCTTTTTTTGGAGATATTCAAAATGATCAAGTATATTATACTAATACATTTGAAGATAATAAACAGATTTAAACAACAGAGCCTATGATCAATACAATGTTCATGGTCCTGTTTAGGTGTTTGATTTTCAACATATGTGAGAGGGAACAATGTGAAAGGGACTAACTGAAAGTCTGGGGGCTAATGCTAGTTAGCTTGTTACTGTAATCTTATGTGTGAGGGACTTGTTTAACAGTACAAATCAGCTAATCTCTTGTAGTTCCAATTAAACCAGCTCTTTCTGTTCAGATTATGTTACAATAAATATCAGATCAGTCTAACAATCCTCAGGCCCTGTCTACTCGGCAACGTTGTAGAGTGAATCCGATAAAGTTTTTTTATCATTTCGGTCTCGCGTCCACATGGCACCAGCGTTCTGGGTACCCCAAAACTATTTTTTTGGGAACGGGTTCCAGAGTGGAAAACTCTGGCAACGTTACCGTTGCGTAGTCGTCTGGACGAGTAGAACAGATTTGTTTACGCCTACGTCACAACCACATGGCCAGTATGTCACAACCACATGGCCAGAACAAGTAGCAGCCTCGTGCGCAACATTCATTCGTAACAAGACAGCGACCATGGCGGACACCAGAGTAGCAGTAGTAGCAGTGCTGCAGTCACTGCTATGTTTACTTGCGTTATTGAAAGAAAATGTACTGCAGTTATACCAACTAGGCAAGCAGCGCAAACGCTTACAGCACAACATGCGCCAGATTCTTTTAAACCCGCCACGGCGTGTTACTAGACGTGCCAAAAGAAGGAGATTTTGGAAGAACAAGTAGCTGGTAGGACAACTTTGTGAATGGCGTTGTCGTGGACGCAGAATGGAGAGAGAACTTTCGGATGTCCAGAGCGGTCCGTTGGGATGGGATTACAGCGCACATAGAGGCGAGGCATGTGTATTGCGTAGTTTTCAGCAAGCGTTTCATTGCCATGTGTACGTGATATTTTACTGATCTGTTCCCAGTGTGGACGTGATTTTTTTTTTTACCCGGTAAGAAAAAATCCTGCGTTGTGTTGCCATGTGGATGTAGCCTCCGATAGACCAGTGCCTACAGTTAGCATCCCACCCCCAGGGAATGTTGATGACATCATCAATAATGAAGGATAAAATGAACAAATGGAACACACATTGGGGAAAAATAACATAGTAGTGGTTTTAAAATTAAATATCAGGTTCAAATTGGCACATAATCTTGACCTGAAATGAGACATGGTTGAAAATACAGTGTTAGGGCAACTTAACCCAAGGAAAGCAGACAGACCACCCTCTTTTTTAAGGAGCATAAATAAGAGACTTGAAATGCAGGTGCTGATATGAAACACCTGTGTTGGCCTTAACTTCACAGTAATGTATGTGTGAGGTAGAATGGGCCCTGCTGTGCACCTGGCCGGGCTAACAACCCAATTAACTAAACTTATCCGAGTGCTAGGTTTAGGCCTTAAGAGCGCAGCATTAAGACTGGAGTCTGACATAGAGTAAGGCAAAAGTCAGCCTGTGGTAACTAATGTGTTTGAACATGTGAATGTATTGCTCCAAACGTACTGCGTGCAGTAGTGCAGTGTGCAGTATAATAGCACAATTATATTTACACTGGGGATATGAAGAAAAAGGATTGCGGTAGAAGCAGAAATTGAAGGTCCTATATTACGCAAAATTGACACTTGTGAGCTCTTAGCCACGTTATAATGTTCTTACCTCCGTAAAAACATATCTAGAGTTGTGTTTTGTTTCATTCACACATGTTTGAGTAACCTTTTATTATTTGTTAGTCTACATCTTCAAAGCTCAATATACACAAAAAGCTTTGACCCTGCTCATTGCACACTTTGGGATAGATAGGACAACAAGTGTAGAAATTTACCAGAACTGTGGCAATGGTTGGTTATGGCAGTATCTGATAATAAAGGGAAGTCTTTCATTAATATATCTGGTAGTACTTGTATTACATTGCATGTAACTTCATATGTAATTGTTTTGTTCCACTGTAGTGTATTGGCAATGACTTCATATTCACAAAAACAATCCAATATATGCAGCACTCTGGTCTCACAGCCAGTCACATATTAGAATTTTAAAATCTGATTTCTGAATGGGAATTGTATATCTCTGCCACTAGAAACTAAAATTTAAAATGTATTTATTATCGAAATATTGATTAAGACCAAAATATCGATAGCATGTTTTGAAATTTTATTTGACATTTGGTTCTGTGATGCTTTCATTTGCTTCTATTCATTTAATTTTCATCAGCTGTAAATGTGTTTAGTTTCAATTTCAGTTTTCATTTCTACAATTTAATTTAATTTTAATTTCATACAATATTCAATTGTAGTTTCATATATTGGGCTATAGAAATCCTAATTCTTCTGTGAGGTACCCTCAGTTGTAACAGAAATGTATTAAAAGGTAAATCTGCTAATCTTTAAATAGCAATGACATAAAATCTACGCAGTCAATTGTTTTGCCTGGCCCTTCTGCATGCTCATGATAGACTGCAGGTCACAGTTGGCTCATCACAGCATTTAGCCCCTGCATTACAATGGAGGAAACCCCTACTGCCAGGTCAAAGATGCAGCACACACTGTAACAGCACCGCTGATGAACAATGATGATGTCATCAGCATGTGCCTATCCTGATCAGTCTGGTGGATCGGTGCCAGTCCGCGGGTGGCAGTGGCAACCAGATGCCACGACAACAATGCCACTCAGGCGGTTAAAGAGGGGATGATGGAACATGGCAGGTGCACTCTGGTGGTAGCTGTGGAGTAGCGCACAAACTTCTGACATTGTTTGCTGAATTTACATAAATAGTACTATTCAGAAATGTTGAACATGGTCAAATAACCAAAATGTTGAGAATTTACTTTTTTCAGATAATAGGTTGAATTCACGTCACATCACAACATAGAATTTGCTGTTTAAAAGTGCTACATTACGCAGACTCTTGTGAGCTTTAAACCACGTTATAATGTTATTAGTCTGTCTCCAAAGCCCAAATTGATCCAAATCATTCTAGTGAAGATGTATGGAGTTTAAAAACAATGTGGAGCATTGTAATACCATATGATATCACAAGGTGTAGTGTTTTCTGTTTGAGAGAAGAACTCTGCAGGATTTGTGTGTAAAACATGTGTGAATGAAACAAGACACAACTTCAGGTATAGTTTTGATGAGGAAACAAATAATGCTTTAACTGTCAGATTACTTGACTTGGTTTATGGTTAATATCTCTGCAAGTACTGGGCCTATCCACATGAAACAAAAACTGACACAAAGTTCAACCTCTTTCTGTGTCTGTATAATTAAGTAAAGGTGATATTTTCAGAAGGTCATGCAATTATTCAACTCAAAAGATGTAACTGCTGTCAGTTGAAAGAACTTACTGCCATGAGATTAATATAAAACATTTATGGACCTAATCACTAACAAATAATGATTGTGAAGGTTTAAGCTTTATGGATTTTTATTTTGGATATTTCTTTCAGGTGCAGTGAATCTCACACAGAGTTAAATCGTCCCTTGCCCACCATCTGCGATTAAGACATGAGCAAATAGAAAGCATTATGTGCATTCTAGGTGCATTATGTAACTTTTTGGTTGGAGGTCCATCACCTTCTTATTTCTATGGACATATCATTGCTCTGCCTGGAATGTTCCACAGTGTGACATTAAACAGCTCTACCTTACATTTCTTAAATTACAGGTGGTTTTATAGCTCATAAACAAAGAAAAGCAGGCATTCTAACTGAACGGGTTGTCTCTCCACAGATCGGACCTGTAACCTGGTCTGGTCTCCATGAAGATAGAAAGGTTTAATGCCACACTGCCATACATTCCAGATAAAGTAAAAACATCTCCATGGAGAAAAGTGTTTGATGGACCTTCCTTCCACCAGAAAAGTTACACAATGCACCTTAACACAACCAGTGCACACAATTTATAAAGACGAACAATGAGCACATATTGGAAGTTTTAAGCCCTTGAATGAAGTAGACTTATGGGGCTTGTTTGGATGATCTCTTTTTGTCCGTTTTAACACCCAAATGCATCTCTTCATGCCCACCGTTCCACTGGACAAGGCAATGAGATTATGAAAGATTAATGCTGCATTTCAGTTCTTGATCTGAGATTTGTATTATAGATAAATACAATCCAGCAAACATTGTGTCAAGATTTGTCTGCATTAAAGAGAGTTCTATTGTTTAGATAATTTAATCCAAAGTTTAAAAGGATGAATTTGGAAAGTCTAATGACATCATTGGAGGGTGATAAGCAATCTTTTATAACAGCAAAAGATTTAAAGGTCCTATATTACACAAAATTAACTCTTATGACCTTTAAGCCTTGTTAGAATGTTGTTACCTCATCAAAAACATATACTCAATAAAAATATAAACGCAACACTTTTGTTTTTGCTCCCATTTTTCCTGAGATGGACCCAAAGATCCAAAATTCACTCCAGATACACAACACTACCATTTCTCTCAAACATTGTTCACAAATCTGTCCAAATGTGTGACAGCGAGCACCGCCAAGACAATCCACCCCACCTCACAGGTGCGCCACATCAAGATGCCGATCCGACATCATGACCAGTGCACAGGTGCGCCCCAGACTGCCCACAATAAAAGGCCACCCCGAAATGTGCATTTTTTATTTTTTTTTTGCTTTATTGGGGGTCTGGGTACTCAGAACCAGTCAGTATCTGGTGTGACCACCATTTGCCTCATGCAGTGCAACACATCTTCTTTGCATAGAGTTTATCAGATTGTCAATTGTGGCCTGTGGAATGTTGGTCCACTCCTCTTCAAAGGCTGTTATGGATGAAGAACATAGGTGCATTTTATTGATGGCATTTTGAATGCACAGAGATACCGTGATGAGATCCTGAGGCCCATTGTTGTGCCATACATCCATGAACATCACCTCATGTTTCAGCAAGATAATGCACGGCCCCATGTTACAAGGATCTGTACACAATTCTTGGAAGCTGAAAATGTCCCAGTTCTTGCATGGCCAGCATATTCACCGGACATGCCACCCATTGAGCATGTTTGGGATGTGCTTGACCGGCGTATACGACAGCGTGTACCAGCTCCCACTAATATCCAGCAACTTCGCACAGCCATTGAAGAGGAGTGGACCAACATTCCACAGGCCACAATTGACAATTTGATAAACTCTATGCGAAGAAGATGTGTTGCACTGCATGAGGCAAATGGTGGTCACACCAGATACTGACTGGTTCTGAGTCCCCAAACCCCCAATAAAGCAAAAAAAAATGCATATTTCTGGGTGGCCTTTTATTGTGGGCAGTCTGGGGCGCACCTGTGCACTGGTCATGATGTCGGATCGGCATCTTGATGTGGCGCACCTGTGAGGTGGGGTGGATTGTCTCGGCGGGGCAGAGGTTCTCGCTGTCACACATTTGGACAGATTTGTGAACAATGTTTGAGAGAAATGGTAGTGTTGTGTATCTGGAGTGAATTTTGGATCGTTGGGTCCATCCCAGGAAAAATGGGAGCAAAAACAAAAGTGTTGCGTTTATATTTTTGTTGAGTGTACATGGAGTTGTGTTTTGTTTTCATCTGTCTACATTTCCACCTTGTGATGTGGTGGTAGTTAACAACTATATTTTACATTTAGTTCAGTAGAGATTGGAAATTAAGATTAATTTTAAGATTAAGCCTTTATTTGGTCTCACACACAATGACACACAGGAGAAATTTGACTTCTGCATTTGACCCATGATCCTTTTTCAGGAGCATCTCTTTTTTTCAGTGCCCAGGGGACAGTACCGTGAAGAGTCTTGCCCAAGGACCCACACTGGCTTGCTCATGGGAGGATTTGAACTCAGGTCCCCCCAGGGAAAGTCAGTGACTTACCAGTTGAGCTAACCAGCCGATTGAAAGGATTCTAGTGGAGGTGTTTAAAAATGCAATGGAGCAATACATGACATCACAAGGCAGTGTTTTTCTGTTTGAGAGAACTAAATAAGCAGGATTTGTATGTTAAACATGTGTAAATGAAACTAAACACAACTCCGAGGATGTTTGTGATGAGGAAACAACATTATAACACAGACCAGAAAATAGCATAATACTGGCTCTTTAAAAGGATGAATTTGGAAAGTCTAAGAACATCATTGAGGAATGGTAAGTAATCTTTTATAACAGCAAAAAGGTAGGAGGTTTAAAGTGTGGATTATTTTGTGTTAAGCGTGCATGATTTCCCTTTGTATATATACTCAAGTTTTCCAACTCAAGCTATTATGATGAATTGGAACACTTGGGTGGCTGTCCTCTGATCCAAACATTCAGGTTGGCAGTGCATTTCCAGCTCCTGCAGTACCTTCACGGTACTGCCCCCCGAGCGCCGAAAAAGATGGCTGCTCACTGCTCCTGAAAAGGATGCAGAAGTCAAATTTCTCCTGTGTGTGAGACCAAATAAAGGCTTAATCTTGCCTGGTGAAATGTGTGTGTAAATGGGTGAGAATAATATACACAGTGTCAATATAGGATAAAAGGAGAAGTTCAATTTGTCAACTGGACAAAGTTTGTTTGGTTGAAAACGTTTCGCCGCTCATCCGAGAGGCTTCGTCAGCTCTGGTTATCGTACTGGTTAGACACTGCTTATATCTAGCTGCCGGGGAGGCCGAGGCCGGGAGGAGAATAACCAGAGCTGACGAAGCCTCTCGGATGAGCGGCGAAACGTTTTCAACCAAACAAAGTTTGTCCAGTTGACAAATTGAACTTCTCCTTTTATCATGGATTTTACCTGGACGATTGAGGGACTTTTCACGCAGTGTCAATATAGGTTATGGAGTGACTGCTCAGTCCCTGGTTCCGGAAGTAAATTTTTCCACACAGGCTTTATGAAAAAAATTACTATTAAAAGCTTCCTCAGGGATAATGAGAAACGTGGTAACTGATGACAAAAATATAATAAGTTAATATATAGTTTAATTTAAAGTCTGTTTCTGAAACTTTATAAACCGCAAATGTATTAAAAACATTTAGTTTTTTTTTTGGACTTAAAGGGATATGCCACCCCCAGGTCAAATTTGGGCATCTCCCCACAGTCCAGAGACTAAAATAAGTGGTGGAAAGCGTTTTCCTGCTCACCCAGCCATTGTCCGAGCCTGTCGCCACTGACCGCCGCGGTATCTGCAGCTCATCCGCCTTAGACTGGAGTCTAACGTCGCCAGAGAAAGATTTCGGCCAAAAGGAATTAATTTGCTCGATGCGTTTCCCAATTACTTTATGTGTAGTGCGCATTCATATCGAGTGCAAATAAATGTGCAAATCAACACGGAGAGCTTGCCTTGGTCATTTTGGGTGGGAACTATTTTCCAGTGCGGAAGAATACAGTCGAATCACGCACCACGTTGTGCAACAGGGGAACTCCCTTCTCGGTGCGTAACTGGGATTTCCCTGGCAGCGTACTGCGTGATTCGACTGTATTCTTCCGCACTGGAAAATAGTTCCCACCCAAAATGACCAAGGCAAGCTCTCCGTGTTGATTTGCACATTTATTTGCACTCGATATGAATGCGCACTACACATAAAGTAATTGGGAAACGCATCGAGCAAATTAATTCCTTTTGGCCGAAATCTTTCTCTGGCGACGTTAGACTCCACTCTAAGGCGGAGGAGCTGCAATTACCGCGGCGGTCAGTGGCGACAGACTCGGACAATGGCTGGGTGAGCAGGAAAACGCTTTCCACCACTTATTTTAGTCTCTGGACTGTGGGGAGATGCCCAAATTTGCCCTGGGGGTGGCATATCCCTTTAAAATAATCATGTTATGAAGAATAATAATAATTACTTAATATATAGCTGCGCAGCCTCCGCAATGCCTTGAATTCTTAATATTAGAATTTTTCAAAAAGTCTATGCGAAAAATGAATAGAACCAGAGTGAGCAGTCACTGCTGAGCTCCATTTGTGTCAATCCAGAAAAATGAACTGGATTGAGAATTGGTTCCAAGATATCACTTCAGCCAATATCCTGATTGGGTCTATAAACTGATGTCAAAAGACTATTTACTAGCTGTTGTGACCCAGAACATTTCATATTGCATGAACTTCAATTATACAAAACTGTTCTGTTACTTGAAGGATAATTATTAGTTAATAACATTTGGATCAGTTTTATTGACATAATGTTATGTGTGTTTTAAGGAAATAATAACTGCTAATTTCATATTAAAGCTAATGTAGCGATATTGGTATTGGAACCAAAAAGCTGGATTGGTGCATTTCTAGTAAAAGTAAAAACTTTAAAAACATTTTTGAGGTTAATCATCAAAACAGCAAAATCAAATTCTTGTAGCTTCAAGCAACCTTTTTCTTATTTTCCTAATGACAATATTTTTGCTGCTCCTTGTGCGTAAACGGCGTATGACTCCTTGGTAAAAAAAAAAAAAAAAAAAAGCATCAAGGCATGCATTAGTTTTTAATAGAAAGAAACCACAACAGATTGCTCTCAACTTTAAAAGATTCGTGTCGCCTTGCTTTGTACTTTACTGTGCCTCCTATTAAGAAGACCCCATCTTTAACAGGGTTTAAGTGCAGATGAGTTTTCTTTAAACGAAGCTCAAGTGTAATAAACAACCTTATGAGGAAATAGAAACTTTTATTCGGCTGCACACAAGCTGTCTGCGAGATACTGGATATTTGGTGTAAATTGGTGCGTTGTGTTGTCCTCTATTTGACTCATGATTCTCCACTTCCTCTTGCTCATTTCTTTGTGCACCCCTCTTCTTCATCACTCCCACCTTTGTTGATCCACAGAGTGTGAATTAACCTTGCTGTAATTACATGAATAGGGTCAATGTGCACTGAGGCTGGAGAGGGTTGGACGTGGAGAGTGTGCAGCAAATGAACAAGAGAAGATGAATAGATAGCAAGTGACAAAGCTATCCAAGTAAATAGTTGCAATGTTTTTTAATCAGAAACCAGTAAAATGTAAGGAAATTGTATTGTGCCGTGCCAAGAATGGTTGGATGCGATATGTTAAAGGTGCACTATGTAATTTTTTGGTTGAGGGGTCTGTCACCTGATGTCTCTGCTTGGAATTTCCACAGTATGACATTAAACTGCTCTATCTTACATTTATTAAATTGCACATGGTTTTATTACTTAAAAATACCTAGACATGGGTCTCCACAAAATAAAGGACTTTCAACTTTATTCTTTCTCCTTTTAAACCTTTTGGTAATTTCAAAGTAATTCACGTGTTTTTACTACTAAATAAAAAATCTCTACAATAAACAAACACAATATAATATGATTTTCAGCATTAAATACCAGTACTTTATTTTAAATTACCATGTGGCGTTATATGTAATCCAGGTATGTTCCATAGTGGTCCATGGGCATATACTTGTCTACGGTGGCAGCAGAAGCTCAGTTGGTAGAGCGTTTGTTCACTGATCCAAAGGTTGGCGGTTCAAATCCCGCTCTTGACATAAGAAACATCAGTGGTTGAGCGGTCAGATCCACTGACCCACAGGTTGGCAGGTATGATTCCAGCTCCCACAGATGAATGCTGCTGTTGTGTCCTTGGGCAAGACACTTAACCCACCTCGCCCCCAGTGTCTGCGTACATACTTGTTCTGATGCAGCATTCTAAAGCTGTTTAGGAAAGGTTTATTTCTGTCCTGACTTGTTTTGTATAGATGCATGCTCAAATGAGTATCTAGATTCAATAATCATTTTAGTATCAATTAGTATCTGATTGCGCATTGTTCATTGATAAGCATAAGAACCTCAAAAAATAAATATCACAGAAGAAAAATTAAGTCAATTTATTGTCAAAAGCCTATGTAAAATGCTTTTTGATCATTATCTTTATATCTTCTATCTACTCATTATATCTTTTTATATCTTTATACAATCACTCTACTCCATCATTCAGAAAATTTTAGTTCATAAAGCTGCTTACATGCAGGAAGAGTTGAATTGTAATATATAAGGGGAATGAAAGAAAATTGAAGATTCCGCAGTTGTTTCGTCATGGTGTCAGTAATTGTGAATAAATCGTACAATTGTGATGTTTCTCCTCACAATAAAAGTTATAGTTAACTTACAGTAGTTAAATCATAAAATCTATAGTTAAATATAGTTCTCCAATAGATTAGGTCTCAATATATCCCTTAATATCCCTTAGTATTGTTATAGTTGCTTATAAAGCAGATCCCTTGTGTTAAAGTGTATTATTTGAATATGACTTGTCTTGAGATTCAGTTGGGGTAATATGCATTATTTACAATGTTACAATAAAATAAAAATACATTTTGCACATCTAACGCTACATCCTCTTGTTGTACACAATAGCTGAAATTTGCTGAGAAAGGCAATTTGGGGGCTCGTCTGGGATACTAACCATTGTCTCCTTTTTAACAGCTAAAACGGTTCTTTTCATTCATAACGCGGCACTGCGCAAGGAAATAAGATTACAGCAGATTATTTTAAGTGCTGCCATGTTTTTGTTAATCCCTGTATATATTTGAATGTACTACATTGTATGAATAATGACAGCAGCAAGACATAAAAAACACTTCACCAAACACACAAATCTAGTCAATAGTTTTTTATTATTATTTTTCCAAATCAAATTCTGGGCTCCCAATCCTAATCCATTTCTTGTAGCCATTTTAATCACACAATAGTGCATGCCTTAGACTTAATTATGTCATTGAATCTTAATAGCCGACTGTGCAATGTTTAAAACCGAGCATCTGCTGTTAAAACAAGGGCCATTTATATAGGCAAACACTGCTACACAAATTAAATATTTCTGTGGTTGCCATGTGATGTACGCCGCATCCCTGACATGATAGCGACGAAATCGGGGGAAGGGGAAGCAGAAAAAAATCAACATCAAAATAGCAATTTTATACTTAAATTAATCATTTTTCTATGTATCAGAGCGCCGATGTGTTCAATTTGCCGTTTTTGTGTTTTCGCTCTCTCTCCATCCTTGTATCGCTAGGTAGGAGCCCTGAGCAGCGCAAACCGGAGTGGAGAACAGTTAATAGTGGAGCCGCAATAACAATAAAATGTCATCAATCTGTGGGCGCCTCCTGCCTCTGTCACACCAAGTTTGTACAGAGTAATGACATTAGACCCGGAGTAGCAAGCACACTGCTCTCTTAAAGGCACAGACACATCGCCGAATCAACAAACACAATGACGGTGAACAAGAAGCACGCTAGCTTGTGGAGGCAGATTTGCACAGAACAGGTAAAGAATGAGAAAGTTACTTACAATTATACAAGCATGATGCAGGGAAAAAGTTTTCAATTCTTAACTTGCGAGAAGGGTGATGCTAGCCTATTAGTTAGCTTGTGCTAGCTAATAAGTCAAGTGTTTATTTCTTGGTGTTCCACTCTTTAGATAATTTAATCCAAACTCATGGATGAATGTGGAAAGTCAAATAACTTTGTGGTAACCTGGGAAATCCCAGGCTGCTTTCGTTCGTTCCGATCTGAAAAACAGCCTGGCAACTATGGCAAGCGAGCTCTCCCGATTCTGGGAGCCAATCAGAGAGCGGGGAGGGGTGGCAAGACGGTGACCCGTACTATGTGACAAATGGAAGCTTGTAGTTTGAACTGACAACTGACATGATTGGCTATGGGCTACGTATACGCCAAATGATAGACATTCGTAACACCCAATAAACGGCCTTTGGCGATCGTAAACCACACCTCCACTACGAGATATTTCGAAGGTGGCTCCCAGACCATATATCACTTGTGATATGGTCAGGTGTAAACCAGGCAAACTTTGTGGCAGGGTGAATGCCAATCCTTTATAACAGCAAAAAGGGTGGCAGTTGAAGTCACAGACTGACCATTTCATAATGTTTGAACTTTTATTATACAAAGCTGTTTTGTATAACAAGATCTAAGAAGAGCAGGTGAAAAATATGAAAGTTATTTACAATTACACTCGCACAATGCAAGGAAAAAGTTAGCAATTCTTAACTTGTGAGAAGATTGATGCTACCCTGTTCGCTAGCCTACATAATCTGCTAGCTAGGTCAAGTGTTTCTCTGTTGGTGTTGCACATGTTTGGTGTAGGCAATTAAGCACCCGCTCGATAATATTTCACGCAAAGTCGAAATTAATTTGGAGAATGTAGAGAATACTAAATAAAGCCGCTAAATGAGTTAAAGAGCAAGTTTCCTGGCAGTAAATACAGCAGATCTTGTACAAATCTCGCGGTTTACAGGGACAGGCTAACTTGATTTAATTGCAGCAGCATTAGTCACCTGAGTGGATGATTTGCAGTGCCAGATCAGACAGGTAATATTATTTATCCAAAATGCAAAAACAAACAGCTCTTCATCAAGTAGTCCAAATAGTTTTTAGAGCAGTTTGTTCGTATTTATACCATTCTGAGGGATCACTTTGAAGATAACTCTAGTGTGATTATTAGCTATATTCTAGGGCTGTAATCTAAAACTAAAGACATGCATTGATTAGTCAACTAAAACCGCGCATGGAATTAGTAAAAGCTCTCAAAACTCTATGACCCAACCATATATTTGAGAATACATTCACATTACAATCCTACATTTCAACCAGCTCACTCCATGCATTCTCCTTTTCGATGTGGTCCATATAAATCAGTCTAAACCTGATTTATAAATAATTTGATTCACTAAGACACCATCAACTGATTAATCGAGTAAATAAATAAGGACTATAACTCTACTCTATGCATATTATAATTCTTTAGTGAAAAGATAAATTGGGCTGTTTTTGCATGGTACATATTAGTTATGGCAATAGGTGTCAGTTAATGAGCTGATATTATATAAAATACATTTTTTGAGCTACAGTGTTTATTATATGTTGTTCCTTCATCAGGTTTTAGATGTCATCCATGCATGTTTGAGTAATTTAATAATCTCTCTCAGGTCCTATTTGAACCTTCCTTACGCTTAGCTGTAAGATTCTGTGCAATGTTCAACATAAATCTACAAAAGCAGGATAGAAAACTGTAGACAACTTAACAAGCCTGACCATACAACAATACACCTAAATATACCCACACAAGCACAGACACACTAGTGTCACAATACCAACATTTCAAACTCCATTTTGACTCCATTGACTCAATACTCAGTACCAGTAGTGATACCAGAATGAAGATGAAAAATGCAACTTTTTATGCAATATAATGTCATTTTAAACCATAGCCTGTATAATATAACCATAGCCTGTATAATATAACCATAGCCTGTATAACCATACAGGCTATAAATGGACATGGCTAAATGCTATTCGCCGTGTTCCAAATAGAAAGTGACCATGGACTTTGTATATGCGTAATTGCCGTTGTCAGACTCCTCATTTTGGTCTTAAAATGTAATTAAAATATTTTGCCATTTTGTTCGTAAATCATTTCCTATTACTAATCTGACTGGAGGCGATCGCTATAACACTTCCTTCCACTTCTTTATACATCTTTTAAAAACAAAATAATTGTACTTTCTTTACGTTATGTCTTTATGAGGTCTTATATCTGTTCTGATAAAGCAATCTGACCAGAACAGAAGTCGCTTGGATGAGCTGTGAAATGTATTCGATCAAAAATCCTTTAGTCCAGTTGACAGAATTTAATTTTTCCAGTGATGAAGCTCAAATGCATACGAAAACTGTTCAGGAAAGGTCTAATTTTGTCCTGTTAAAGTGATTTTTTGCTGTATCGATTCTTGTTGAAATGAGTATCTAGTTTTGATATTAGTTTTAGTATCGATTAGTATATGATTCAAGCACATGCACACACAACACACACACACAAAGGATGCAAGAGCGTGCGAATGGAGATTCAATAAGAATTCAAGGGAGAGAGAAAGAGGAGGGCATGGCCAGGCGGCATTAACCCCACACTGCCTGAGGGCCAAGTCGTGCCACCAATCCTGTTTTCTAATTCACCCCTGCTGCCGGAGCTAATGCCAACCACTACCAGTTACCCACAATCTGCTCATGGGACCGCGCAGCCCCCCGGAGCCCCTCAGCCCGATGCCAAAGTCTGGGCACGTGGCCGGGGCATGCATGGTGATCCCAATCCGGCTCGCAATCTTATTAACATAGCATTTATCTAATCTGGCAACGTTTTAAATATCAGCTTTTAAAATCAAACATTAAGAGATCTCGATGAAAAGGTCATCCATCCGACTGCGTTTTTATTTACTAATGACAAAACACGTCAGGGAGATATTAAATGAAACAAATGATGGCGCCTTAAAAATTAGGTTAACTTTCATCATATTGTTCTTGCTAATTTATTTTGGTATGACAGCGAATGTTTGATTTAGGTCTTTGTATCATGGCTGATCATTTTTAATAAATTGCTCTCACCTTGTCTTCATTTGTTCCCATTATCTGTCATTGTCAGATCCCTGTTTATCACTAGCTTTATACTGCCACAGCTTCTGTTTTGACTTAACACAATGTTCTATTTTTCAGTGTGAGAGACGTATACAGTGCAACAGCTATTAAATATTCAGTGTGGTAATGAATGCTATAAAGGCAATGTTATTTGAAGAAGGTTAATGTTTCTAGACTAGTGCACTCTTTTTAAAAACATGTAAATAACAAAATTTGTGTCCCCCATGGGGTCTAATTGTATGCAAAACTTGAAAACTGTAGTAACTTCTAGCATTCTAAGTAATGAAAATCAGATTCTATTTGATACTCAAACTTGTATCCTAACTAGATATTCATTTGAGCAGGTATACTAAAAAAGTCATAATCACAGGACAGAAATGGACCATTCCTGAATAGCTTTAAAATGATCTTGAGCTGTATCTGAACAAGTATAAGATAATCGACCATGGACCACAATGGAACATAACTGGACAATCACATTGGATTGAAGTGAAAACAGAAAATTTAGAATAAATTTGTGGGCCATGCTATGGATTTTAAAAGACAAATTATGGTATTGGCTAATCTATTATAGACCATAGCAGCAACTTAAATATTAGATATTGATTGATACACTTACCATTAATAATACATATATACTTTGCTCTCCACCTCTCCATTTTGACAACATACTACATGCATTTAAATCCAATAATTGACTTGCATGGGTAAAATATCTCCCAGAGCATAGTCAAAACATGAACATGGAGCCAACGGCATTTGTGCGATTCCTCCGGGGGCCGGGGGAGCATGTGGGAGCCTGTCCCTGGTGCCGCGCAGATGCCCTGAAGAAGACACCACCACCAGCACTAGCACCACCAGGCCCCAGCTCCGATCTGGCACCCTCTCCTAATATGCCACGGTCTCCAGGGTCACTGCTCACTGTCACACTACCCACTTTACAGCAAAAAGTGTCTGCTCTGTGCCTTCCAACGGTTCAGCAACCAAACTGTACAAGCAATGTCTAATTTGCCATTTTCAGGCTCAATTTATCCACACGTGAAAAGAAGGATGGACTGTCTAGTTTGTTTTGGAAGATTTTCCATTCTACTCTCAATCCGGGTTCAGTAGTCAGTCAAGTTAAAGGTTTTGTGTTCTGATTTGGGTTCCAGTCTGGTTTGGGTTCCAGTCTTGTCCAGTTCCAGTTGGACTGGTTTGGTTTAGTCTTGATCTAGTCTTGAATTAGTTCCCATTTCCTAGACTCAGTTTAGTCCCAATTTTGCCATGGGCTATAGGCAAACTTGTGAACACACCCTAAAACTGAGTGTCTCACTTCCTGCAACTCTTCAGTGGGAAAGGTTCTGAGCCACAAGAGAAACATCTTCAGTCCACTAAGCAATACATTTTGAATGTAACACATTATAATAATTCTACTTTAATTAGCCTTAATAAAGCATGAACAAAGACCTTCTTGTACCTTTATTAGCACTTAGTATTGATATATTTCCTAAGGTTGAATGATTCTTATTAAGCTATTTGTTCATTTTGTCTTTGTTCATACTGTACTGGGGGATCATTAAGGAATAGTTAAAGATACAGTATGCAACTTTCTGGAAGTGGCACGTCACTTGAATGATTCCAACAAGAAAAGAAAGCAACCATACATTGTGTCATTCTCCATGGAGATAGGTAAGTTTTATGCCATACATTAAATGTAATGGGCAATCACAGTAGTCCAACATCCAGAGATCTTGAGTGCTTAGGATAATCTTAATGTGGAATCATGATCAGACTTCACCCAGAAATCTACACTCAGTTTGGTACTATTCAAACATGAATTTTCTTGATGTCAGATGAGAGTGCTAACCACCAATCATGACACATTGTTGTGCATGTTGAATAAAATGGTGTGTAAATAAGTTTTTGTTCTGAATAATGTTATACAGTATATTGATCAACACCTATTGTATTGACTGATTTTGACTTCTACCAGCAAATGTATGACAAAAAACCCATACCACAGAAAAAAATGGTGCTGTAAATAGATCGGCACAACACACAGGTCATAAACCCTGTCTTTTAAATGTTAATCATTGCGGTATTGATAAAACTAAAAATGTGTGATCAATGCACTTAGATTAGGTCAAAATAAATTACAGACAGCTTCTGATCAATATCACATGTTATTAAAATAATGACTACAGGAATGAACTTGCTTTGCCTGGAATGTTCTGCACTAAGAAATTAAACTACCTTGAAAAACCACACATCTGATCTGTGATTTAGCCTGGTGGTTATACCAACTTGTTTCAATGCCGATAGATAGATTTTATGCTGTAAGAGTGTGTCCACACTTTTTTTTTTACATATATTTGAGAAAAAATTGTCTTCTCAGAACAGATATACAGTAATGAATAAGCAGCTCTAGATATCAAAATAAGACCACTGTGTTTTATTTGTGTGTAATAAGAAAGCATTTTATTGTTTTTGTTACTAACTTTACACTCTGGCCTCTGAAAGTTGTTAAAAGCTCTTATAAACTCATGGCAGGGAATAATTAGGATGATTAGACTGCATAAGATAAGTGAAGAATAACTTTGGACAACTGCAAATTGTTTAAATTAAATATGGTTTTTCATGGTTTTTAAGACAATAAAAAACAGGTACAGCATGTATTAAGCGAGACACATTTTCCATGATAGCATTTGTGCATTCTACCTCAGAAAACAATATTTATATTATGCACGTACAAAAGATGTAATTCTCCTTTTATTCATCTCAAATGTGCCTGTTATTAACAGATAAATAATCAGATAATTAACCTGACAGCCAACATAGCGGCCTTTGGAGAGAGCAGTGCCTAGCCACTCTGCCACTGTGGCTACGAACTAACATCCCCGCAGTAGCACGGAGCCCCATCCCGCTCTCATTTTACCAAGTCAAGAGATGCGCCCGCTCACACACATGATCACCCGCGCCATATGGGGGTGGAGGGGTCGAGGGGGGCAGGCCTGTTGCCTAGGAAACACTTTAGTCCACATAATTATTACTGTAACTGTCTGCGCACACCCCACCTATAATAGCAATGATCATAAATTATAATCAGTGAGTGGCAGCCTTCTGTTATGGGGCTAGCTGCTCACGGGTTCCACCTGTTGGATGGAAGTTGAAATGTACAACAATTGTTTGTGTTTTATTAAAGTGTGTAATATGCAACTTTTGTGGTGGGAAGTCTGCAACCTGCTTGTGTCCATGGAGAAGTAACTGCTTGCCTCCAATGTTCATTTGTATGGGGGTGTTATTGCTCAAAAACACCTTGAAAAACATGCATTCTTATGGTGAGTGGGGTAGTTTCTCAACAGATCTAACCTTGTAACCTTGTGGTATCCTCTGTTTGTCTGGAGATGAATAAGTTAAATGCTAAACTTCAGAACATACTGGCAAGCCGAAATTCTCAGGAAGGCAAGTGTGATCCAGTCCTCTGTCCTGGCGAAGTGGGGTGACCTGTTTGAGACAGGCCCCCCTGACCCGGGGGAGGTAAATAGGGAAGAGGAAGGCGAGTGTTCTTTGGATTTTGATATTGTATGGGGGGAGAGGATGTCGAGGCTGATGGAGATGAAGACCCACACCTTCTACGGGCTGTTGGTGGCCGGGGTCGCTCGGCGCCCTTCAGCAGAACACAGATGGTCACAGACATTTCCCACACATGACACTACATCCATCTGGGCTCACGTATATAATTGGTACACCCCTCCCCAAGTCAGTAATTTTGACTTTAAATTGAGACACAGGATCATTTACACCTGCACCAGGTTGCACGCAATACACCCTGACAGGTATGGATGTGACTGTGCGGTATGCGGTGAGGAGCCTGAAGACCTCCTCCATCTGGCCGCCCGGTGTCCTGTCGTGTGGCGGTTCTGGACCCGACTACTGGACCTTCTCGCTCGGAGGCTGGCGTTGAGGCTCCCGCCGCCGGCGGCCCATGGAATCGATGACCCCGGACACTGGTTCTGCCTCTTCGGACCTGTCCAGCAGCAACCTCGGGGGCCGGATGCTGCAATGATCAACTGGGACGCAGCCTGCCTCGTTCTGTCCATGGCCAGATATTCTATCTTCGTGGCACGACACCACCACCTCCACGAGGGCCGCGGAGCAGAGCACTGGCCCCTCTTCACAGCGCTCCTTCGCGCCCACGTTCTCCACCTCCGCTCCGCAAAAGAAACTGAGTTTTGCAACACCTTCACCCCATCTCCCGAACCGGTTCCCCTCGGCTGGACTTCTGACCCCTGCTCCCCTCTGCTGTCCCCCCTGGACCCTGTTGTCTGTTGAGCCTTTCTTCACCTGGAACGAGCCCTTTGGTCCTCTGCACTCCCCATCCCCCGATGTGTCTTCTGAGTGTTTTGCGAATGTTACTGTGGTGTTAAGTGTTTTGCAAATGTTATTGTGATGTCAAAATATGTACCTTGTAATAATAAAAGATTAAAAAAATAATAATAATAATAGTCTCACCATACTATTGCCTTCTAGGAGCATCCGTGCTTCCTTTTATAGTATAAAGCAAACAGCATCTTACTATAGAAACACACTAACTTGGTGGATATAATCAGAGAATCAGAATCACAGTTCCAAATGCAGTCACTTATAGCGGATCATTTATATTTCTCTAGTTGCATATAAGCACCATCTTTTTCCTTTGTATTCACTGTACATTATAGTATAGACACGAAAATATGCCATTGGACAGCAGCACATTTCTAATGAAAATATGGACAAGCTTTGAACAGATTGGTGAAGATCCATATGGCCATGCATTATTTGCCAAAATTGAGTTTTTATGGCATGGTATACTGGAATTCTATAGCTACTTCTTATGTTCCATTTCCACCCTATTTATAGCAAATAGTTTCTCCATCTGAATGTCAAACCAGAATGACAATAACAATCATTTAAAGCTGTTAATGGCAGAATGGAAATATGGCATCATGCTGGATCTCTTTAAATATTTACAAAGGCCTATTCCCATGGCCCATTCCTAAGTAATCAAAAAACAATTAAATATTCTTTCCCCAGTTGAAAGTCGCTTTTTTCCCGTTTGTTTGTTTTTAAAAGAAAATAATTCCATTGCCTTATAAAGAAATTGAGTGGTAATTGCAAAGTGAGCGCCCTACTTTTCTCTCTATCCCCCCTTGTAGAGAGGAGGGAAAGCACCACCAAAAATGAGGAGACTGGAATGAATAAACAAACAAAAAAATAAATTAAAGTAGCATTAAGAATATAAACTAGCAGCCAATGGAAATAACATAATTGCGTGGCTGTGTATTTATCATGTGCTTTGTTTAGTAATCATATTCCGCAAATGATGAGATTCCGGCCTTCGCTTGGATAGCTCCGACAATGCAGTTTTAACTTTTTTATTATTAGGAAAATGTGCTGGCTTTCTCTTCACGTTCTTAAAGCTATTCATCAGTGGAGCTGTATGTTAGAGCTGCTGATTTCAATCTTTCCTATGAAGTGATGAGAATGCTTTCAGATAGAAAAAGAAGCAGAAGAAGAGGTCTCCAGCACGTCACCAATTACCAAGCCACCTTAAACACAACTTCAACCACGACGCATTCCCTTGTTTTTCCTACGTGCTGGCCTAGAAAAGTCCAAAGTGGTGGCACTGACCCATGTAGCCACTGAAACAATAATATTGCTTATCACCATAAAAAGTGTAGAAAAAAAATATTCATGGTAAGTTTTCTGAAGGTAATGGCCATTGTTCTACCAGATTGTGAAGACAGAAGCTACTTATGCATGACTTTCTCTGCTAGATCATTGCTGTTTCCATTTATAGATTTGTTAAGTGATGATGTCACCTCCGGGTCCAACCAGAAACTTCACAGCTGACTTTTAGCTTTGTTTTTATTCCTTATTCAAGAGACAATTATCCAAAAGTGTGTTTACCTAACTAATAATTTATCATAACATAGGATTACCAGTGTATATCTCCCTAACTGCCAGTCACTGATGCAAGATTAGCCTAGCCTACCTTCTTACATCAATCTCGTACACTTTGTCACAGTTATTACCATAAATACATGCTGGTTAGCTTTAAACAACTGCAATCTTTTTTTAACATGAGATGTGTTGTCGCTACAATAAGAGGACATTTTAACATTGTTTTCAATTAGCTGATGGACCCAGGAGTGACAACACACTGACAACTCTGTAGTAAAGTACAATTCTGTAATTGTTGTTTAAACATGAAAAGAATAATTATCAATATTCAGAACATTTCTAAGCTGTCAGTAATTTTAATAATCATGATATTATTGATAATTGCAATTATTTTAGCCATAATAGGCGTGGGACGATACTGAGTCATGATTATCTGGAAGTCATCATTATTTTCCTGAATCTGGATAACTGCATAGTTTAGTTTAGTTGAGTTGCAGTTTTAACTTTTTTATTATTAGAAAAATATGGTGGTTTTCTCTTCAGGTTCTTAATGCTATTCATCAGTGGAGCTGTATGTTAGAGTTGCTCATTTTAATCTTTCCTATGAAGTGTTGGGAATGCTTTCAGATACAGGAAGAAGCAGCAGAAGAGGTCTCCGGCACACCGCCAATTACCAAGCCACCTTAAAAACAACTTCAACCACGACGCATTCCCTTGTTTTTCCTGCACAGTGACCCAGAAAAGTCCAAAGTGGAGACACTGGGGTACGTAATTATATTGGTCAGATTTACGGAAAGGATGAAGGCTTCGAAAGGCGAAACTCGATGGAATCCGAGTGTCAGCTAGGTTAGAAAAAAAATAGCAATTGTTTCGCTTCTGTAAAGTTTCAAGCTAGTGACCTCAGCGTTGTGATTGTAACTCTTGGAAATATAAAAAACGTCTTCTAATCATCAATTGTTGTTCCAGAGCTCAAATGCGCTGGGACATTTCTTTTCGATTCTTCAAAAGGCATTCACACACACACCTACGCGAATCATCAACTTTCAAAAGAAGGTGGGATTCGGGAACAACTTTTTAAATTACAGCTCGGATTCTCTGGAGCGTTTGAAAAAAGTTGACAGCAGCCGTGTGTTCACAGGTTTGACGTCCAAGGGTTTTGTCTTTCCACTGCGCTGCGCAAATCACAGGTGGAATTCCTCATTAGATGGGCCACATAAAACAGAATGCAACCAGGGCTCCAAAAGAGTTCACAGTTACCCGACCCAATGACAAAGCCCCCCCCTCTTTCTCCTCATCTCTGGGTCTCTGTCTTGTCTCTGTTCAGAGATGCATATTTCAGATCAGGCATGGATGTCAGCCGCTGCGTGGGAATTATTAATCGCGGGTTCCGTACTTTAAGGATTCATGCTAAACAAAGGGCAGCTGCCATGGATGGAGGTACCTATATGAAGAGATGCAAAAATTCCAAAATCTGTTCAACTTGTTTTAATGATATTGTTTTAAAATGTGTATTGTAGAAATTATCAAGTAGCCAGGGAAGCAGACTATATAAATAAATGTGTTGTTATTTGTAACAAAAAATGTAAACCTGAATGTTGCATTTGCATTTGATTTGCCAAACATTTTAGCGCAAAGTAGACAAGAACAGAACTAATTTATGAACTTGGCATCAAACACCAATCTACGAACTACACTCCAAGTGTTTCCTTAAAGGTACACTGTGTAAGATTTTTACCCGTTAATTACCGAAATTGAAGATACCCATTCAAAAATACAGTGTTTTCCAAGCCTTTTCACTTCCATCATGAAATCAAAGTATTCTGTTGGACTTAGATATAGTCGATTTCACCTGCATAAAAGGGGGATCTTCCCCATGTAGAGGCAGCCATTTTAATTACGAGAGCCACAGAAGGACATATTGTATTTTGAGCTCCGCCTTCGCCTTCTTTATAGCTGTCGGCAGTGGCCCGTGGATTTCACACACTTGCACTTTCGGGTTAATGGCGGGTTACGCGTTGCTTGCGCATACCGCCACCTACTGGTTCCTGGGAGATTCTGCTACTGCCGTAGCTAGAACCGGAATTGCAATACCCACCATCCACCAATGCGCCACCATCCTACACAGTGTACCTTTAAAAATCCATGATAAAAGGAGAAATTCAATTTGTCAACTGAACAAAATTTATTTGGTTGAAAACGTTTCGTAGCTCATCCGCGCTGCTTCGTCAGTTCTGATTCAGAACTGACGAAGCAGCGCGGATGAGCTGCGAAACGTTTTCGACATTCCTTCCTTATCATTCCTTCCTTTTCTAAAATTGTTGATTCAATACTTCTATTTATTATTATTCTATTACATTTTGCTTAATAGATTGTGCTGCAACAAAACATTTACACTTACACTTAATTAATGTGTAGATGTATATGGACAAGAGAATTTATAGTTACATTTTCATTTAAAGATGTCAATGTGACTTTCTGAACCCAGCACATGTGGCCTTCTTTCAGCTATAATGAAAACCACTTATTCAAATAGCAAATCTGATGTTTGAAGTGCTAAGTATTTGAAATCTATTTATTGACTCAATTTACACCACCGGTTCATGCTTTGTTGTCAGTGACCTAGCCCCTTTTGGCTTCTCCAATGTATCTGATCCTATTGATCCATGGACATTTCCAAAGACTGTAAAACATGTGGAAAACTATTGCTGGGTCTCACATGACATCAGAACAATGAATAGGCCTAAAATATTCAATACAGTTGAGGGACAGTTAAAATTCATATGTTAAAATGCATTATAATTTTGTAAAACAGTGAGTCAGTGCACTTCTAATCAGGTTCATCTGTGAATTCACCTTTTGGATATTTCATGGTAAAATACACTGCAAAAAGCAATATCTAGGTAGGTTAAAATGACTTACGAACATTTTAATTTATTTGAGTAGATTCAATTTGACAAGTAAAATTATCTACTTCTGTTATCTAGTGTGTTTTTCATGTTTCAAGATTAGACTTTGCTTCTTATTTTAAGTGCAAAAAGCTGTTGTTTTTCTTAAGTGTAAAAATATGTATTTTCATATTTTCAGTACAAAAAATTCATTTTCATTGGTAGATAGAAGAACAAGTGAAATTTACTCAAATCATGATAAAACATTCTTAATTCCAGTAATCTCAATTTGGCTAGATTTGAGTTTTTGTGGGGTACAATGTCATAAGGAAAAATGTTTCTTGTCTGTCTGGGAATCATCATTACATACTACAATCTAAAAACAACCAATAAACTTTTGAGCACAGATGTTAAATGTATAAATTTGCATTCCTGTTTATCATCGCTTGAATCTGCCCATCTTTCCTTCCTTCCTCATCCCTTTCTTTCTATCTCTCTCCCTGACCTTTGGAGACGCTTAGGTTCACAACACACCTCTGGACACACTCCATCTCTAATGGCCTGCTCCTCAAACAATCGCTACAACCACCTGACGCACATGATTGATTTCTGACAACAGCCCTGCGCATTCCTATGAATCATTAGATCGCAACCGATGGAGAGAAAGTGAGGGAGACCTATCGGAGAATTGGTACAGCGGTGCGTACAAGCCGACTGGCCCATTTATCTAATGTCAAGAGGTGCAGACAACCTTTAGTCCGAGTTTGATGTCAGGGGAGAGCTTCGGAATGACAACAATGTGTATCATTTTCGCAAGTACTGCATAATAAATGTGTTTAAATTGGCATAGGCTTTGACACGGACAAATGAGTGAAGTGTGATTAATTGTTTTTTGAAAGGATGCTTGGCAGTTCGATCTAGGCAGGTACTATGTCATGAGAGATATAATGGTAGATAATGGCAGATACTGCAATTAAAATGAAATCTCAATTTTAATTTTACAATCACAAAATAGCAAAAGCTACAATTTCTTATGTAATATAAATGTAAACTAAAACATATATAGTCTTGGATTTAAAAACTTGTGGCATGTTTGAAAAGTATGGCATTTTGTTGTAGTTGTTTATATTTCTCTGAAACTTTATGCTTCTGAGTTCAAATCTGGATGTGGTTTATAATGCATTATGAGCAAAATTCAATTGTATGTGCAGTTCTTCCAGCAGTTGAATTTGTTTTTTTATTATTATTATTATTCAGTGTTTTGCCCCACATGTGGTGTGGATGAAGAGGAGGTGAGGCTGATGGTTCTGCTGCTGTGTTAGAGATGTAGCAGAAGAGGGCTGTGGAGGGAAGAATAGGTGGATTTACATGAATGGCTCGAGAAGATGATCGGTTGGGAGTAGCAGTTATAATTTGCTTACAATGACAGACAGGTGAAAAGAGGTGAGAACGGATAAAGAAAATTCTGTTGTCTGGTTGAATTTCTGCCCCAAATTTCACTTTCCTAAGTATTTCTGTACAATTATATGTCTCCAAAAGGGTACTAGACATGCACTGTGTATGTCAGAGCAGTGTGGTGGGAGAGAGATGTCTTCTTTAAAGATGGTTGTGTTGTGTTGTCGCTCGGGGAGATAAGAAGGATTAGGCTGAGAGCTGAGACGGGCAAACATCATGTTCAACATGGAAGAGAGGGATGGCCGACAAGAGCAGATAAAACAGCAAACAGTCATGCGTGAGAGGCCTGCTTTTAGGCAAATGTTAGTTGTGTATAAAGTCAGGAAATCTTTAGTTGAATTCTGGACAAAAGTGACAATATCTGTATTTTTGCAGACTGTTTTTGCACTTCATAATTAATTGTTTTAATTAATGGTCCAATATTATGCAAATTTGACTCATGTTCGAATGTACCTCCTCAAAAACATGCTGTGTTTTTTTTCTTTCACATATGTTTGAGTAATCGTTTATTATAAGTCTGTCTACATCTCAAAAGTTCAAAATGTTCAAAATGTTCTGTTTCTCTGTTTTCAAGTTAACAGATACCTTTTACCTGACAATCCATGGCTGAAATCATCAAAATTATTCTAGTGAACGTGTATGGAGTATAAAAACACAGTGGAGCCCGTCCTGTATTACTATGTGACATCACAAACACAGTTTCACACTGTGAAACAGTGTTTTCTCTCAAACAGTGTTTTCTGTTTGAGATAAGAGCTCAGCCTAAATATGCAGGGTTTGTGTGAATCAATCAAAACACAACTATAGGTATGTTTTTGATGAGAAAACAGCATTAGAACATAGATCAGATCGCACACTTTAATTAATATTCATTCCATGAAGGCATTTGAAGAAGTTCATGCAACTTGCCTTCGGACCTCAGAAGAGAGCATAGTGGCTGTTGTGCTTAAATTTGGGGAGGTACTTGTGATGATGACTGCAGACAAATAGTCAAAACATGTTAAAGTAAACAAACACACTGGTCTGTTAGAACAAAAGTAATTTGGCAATCTGCAAATCTGCATCACCCATCGAAACAAAAGGAGAACCCTGTCACATGCACCATTCAAACACTTTCCCTTATTTCACTAACTAATCCTTGAATCAAACATAATCTGCTAATACAACCCACAAGGGCATACTGTTGTTATGTCACTGGGCAAGACACTATCTGACCTCCAGTGTCTGCTTACACTGGCGTACAAACACGAATAGTTCCTTGATGTAAAGCATTTTGAGTGACTTTCTGAATAATGAGTTTGCCAAGAGAGCATAAGAAAGTTAAAGAAAACAACAAAATACATGAGCATAACATAATAAAATATGTAAATTGTTTTTTCCAACCCTGTTTGTAAAAATCCCCCAGGCATGAGAAGAATTATTGTTTGAAATAAAAAGCACATAATTACAATTTCATTTACTCATGCTGTGTGCTTTAACCAACCCTTGGGTTTAAAACATATCAAAACAGAACACATTTTATTCGAAATAGCAATACTCTTTTTATGACTGGGGAGAGCATGTTAGATCACACACTAGGCATAAAAGCACTGAAGACAGGGTTAGAGCCATTTAGCAGGGATCAGAGCGGAGGGCCCTTCAGCGAATGTCATAATACACATGTGTGCATTTGGATGTCTTAATGTGGTCCTGCTCAGAGCATTATCAGACACCGTGAAGCTGTCAGCGCATTTCCACCACCACCGTCCAGAGTCCAAAACACATGTGACCCTCTCCTTTGCACAGACAGGGAGAGGGGAACATTGCTGTCGCTGTCTTTCCGTTGTAGTAATCTTTATGGTTTTTCCACATTGGCTTAGGGTGGAGTGAAATGTATTTGGAAGAACTATTACGATAGATTCACATAGTAGTTTTACAGGTTTTTATGCACAATATTAAGCTGTTTGTATTGCTTTTTGAACATAAATCACAACTCTAATAATTTTATCAGTAAAACCATTCAGCCCTATTTTTGAACAGTTATTTATCTGAATAAGATCCTAATTATAACAAATTATTTTATTATTTAGAGAGAGAATATTATAGAGATTATATTTATTGTTATATATTGGTCATTTTCGTTTTATTGTATTTTATTTTATATATATTAGGAAAACACTTCAGCACTAACTGAATATTGGCTAGACAGGCTTTTTTTACGGTCAGTAATTTTATACAATTTCTAGGATTTCAGAAAATAAAAAAAAATGTAAATATACTCTGAAATTTTATTTTATTATTTTTTTGGAAACAGGGTGGACAGCTGTAGCATAATAGAATACGGTATAAACCTTATTCTATTATGCTACAGCTGTCCACCCTGTGTAGCACCTGGGAAGTTTCCTCATACATTGAGTCATGATCAGGAATAAGTCTTATGTGCATATTTGGGCTGTGTGGTAGTTCTTCTAAATAATGAATGTACTGTATGTATTCTACTATTGTTGTCACAATACTAAAAAGACTAAAACATAATTTTCATATTAAGGAATAGTTACAGAATATTGTCATTCTGAATACAAAATAACAGTACTTTCTATGTATTACAATGCGTGAAAAGTCCCTCAGTCGTCCAGGTAGAATCCATGATCAAAGGAGAAGTTCAATTTGTCAACTGGACAAAGTTTGTTTGGTTGAAAACGTTTCGCCGCTCATCCGAGAGGCTTCGTCAGCTCTGGCCCTCATGATGGCCCTCAGCATGAGGGCCAGAGCTGACGAAGCCTCTCGGATGAGCGGCGAAACGTTTTCAACCAAACAAACTTTGTCCAGTTGACAAATTGAACTTCTCCTTTGATCATATGTATTACAATGTACTCATTCAGGCAAATCTTAAGATTATTTAAGAATGTTCTGAAAAGGTCAAAATTTCAATGTGACTTTTAAAATATATTTTATTGATACTTGCTCAAATAAGCGTCAACTTTCGATAAAAGTTTTAGTATTGATTCTTATCTGATACTTTCGATACTTGACCACCATATATTCTGCTCTTATAAGATACGGTTGCCTTGCCTGGGATCCAGAATACAGAAGATGTGAGTTTGGTTACTGGTTGCATCTTGCCATGTCGTTGTATAAAAAACACAAAGATACCAATCTGGACTTCCCAGGCAAAAGATTAGTGTGAGCTGTTAGTTATTTTGAATGGAAAAGTAGTTGAATCAACATATAGGAAAAAACATATTAAAGTCCATCTATGGGGACTGGGTGTAGATGTCCACTCACCTCTCCCATGCCTCCTCCTTCATCTTTTCCACAGTCTGCTATCGTCACAGGCTTTATCACACGGAGCCAGTGACTTTACGAGCGCCTGGGTCTCGTTAGGCGCACGTCCAGCCCTGAAACACAAAGGGACAGCTGAATACACCCAGAATATATGAGAATGTAAAGTATGCCTGATCCACAGTGCCGCAGTGATTAGTGGTGAGCACAGGAGGGTAGGGGGAGGATATGGTGTGTACATATAGAGATCACAGAAAAATCCAAATGTGGCCTGTCTGATGGCCTTTCTTAGCTCTTCATTTGAACTGTGTACTGTATAGTGAAGGTTGAGATGGTTGAAGTAGAGGTGAACAGATTAGTAGATACATTGAAACAGCCAAGAATCTAGATATAATATTATAAATACCATTTCTTATTCATTTCATAATGGGTCTGTATTACTCTATTTTCTGATCTTTTATAATGTTTTATCCTCATCACAACATACCTGGAGTTGTGTTTTGTTTTATTCACCCATTTAACACAAAGATCCTGCATATTTAGGCTTGTCTTCTCTCTCAAACAGGAAAACAATACAAGAAGTGCTCCACTGTGTTTTTAAACTCCATACACCTTCACTAGAATCATTTGCATAATTTCAGCCATGAAACCGCCAGTCACTACGGAACTAAAGGTAACTATTAACTTGAAAACTACTGCTTCCACAAAGACATCACAAAGTGTAACAGAGCATTTTGAACTTTGACAATGTAGACAGACTAATAATAAAGAGGTACTCAAACATGTGTGAATGAAACAAAAGAAAACTGCCTTTATGCTCACAAGAGTCATTTTTGCATAATATAAGATCTTTAAATATTTTTCCAGATTATAAAACAAAATCTTAGTACACTAAAAATATTCTTATATTCCAAAACTGTCCTTTAAATCATCAGTAATCTTTGGCGCAGATTTCTGCCCGCCCCTTTGTGGTATACATCATCATAAATGTCGCTTACGGCTCCAGCTATGGACAGCATGAAGGATGGAGGAAAATGGGATTTTTTGGGAGCAATGGTGTCTCGAATGCAGGAGAATAAAGATCACTCACACATGCATTACTTTAAATTACTGAGTGGCTTAAGGCCGCCACAAACTACAGGATCTTTCGGACTTAATTTTTAAATGGGCAACAAAAAGTGCACACCACAGACATGAGGAGAATCTTGTTTTAAATCTCTGATCGCAAAGACTGCTTCGGGCTGCATAGCACAGGATAAAGTTGTGAGCACACCTCACTTCAGCTGTTTCCTGTACCCAGGGATGAAAGTGTCCAATCATGAAAAAAGAGGAAAGTCCCCCCCCCCCGCTGGAAAATTTTTAAATTCTGAAATTTGGATTTCTATATGCTATATGTTAGCAATAAAGTTAAACTGTACATAAAAGTACAAAAAAACACATTTTATTAACAGGTAGGCCTACTAGTAGTATATATTGGATTTGTTTTTGCTTTGCACTTTGTCTAATCAGAGCGCATTGAGGAGGAGCTTATGCGCGCTAAAAGGCGCAGGTGAAAAAGCGAGGAGCGACGCGTTAAGTGAGGCACGGGCAGGTAGGATGAGGTATAGGATGTTTTATAAAGTTTAACCTGTGTACAAGCAATGGTACACGCTGTTGCGAAAGAGCTGTGCTCGCTCGCTCGCTCGGTCCGCGGCTCCAGACACGGGCTTGAGCCCGTGTTTAATACGAAGTTTAATACGAGATACACGTACTTTTGTTCTGAATACGGGACGATTCTGTTTTTCAAGGGACAGTTGGCGACCCTAAACACATCTATACATATATATACACCCAAAATCTTTCTCAACGAATTTGCACAGATGTAAAAAAAAAAAAAAAAAAAATTATCCCGCAGCTGGAAAAAAAAGCGGAGATCCGCTAAAAAACGGAACTCTTTCATCCCTGTGTACCGAGTAAAATGACTTATTTTGAGACTGTTAAGTCTTCAAAACTGTGTATGTAGCTGTGCATTTGTGAAAAGTGGTGCAATACTTCGGACACATGATTTTTAATGCACAGAAGGTTGGCAATAAAGTACACAGGAAGTAGAGTTACGATCACTAATCTGCAACTTTTTACAACTGCGCTGCATGGATGTAAAAAGACACACACACATGAGGAACTACTGACGCCTTTTTACTTTTAAAGAATGCTTCAAACTGGATTAACAGGGCTGTTTTGTCAACTGGTTGTCATTATTTGAGGATAATGTGGATGAGATGCTGCAGTTTAAATTGACCACTTTTCGAGAGCTGAATAATAATTATTTTTGCTATTTCCTGAGTTTGTTGCACCTCTGTGGGTGTCACTCCTTCTGCCCCTGACGCTATGTCTTTTACCATAGCCTTACTGATGAGTAGCTCAGAGTCACACTGACACCACATACATAAGGAGCCCAGTGGCTTCAAAATCGCATACGAAGACACAAAGTCGGGTTACACCTCCCCGGACACAGGGAGAAGCAAATTGCAGCCAAAATCCGTCAAATTCTCCAATAGTGTGTGGCGGCCTTTAGCCCGAAGTCTAATTGAGATGAAGAAGCAAAATTCTTCTTGATAATTTTTTTTTTTTTTTGGGGGGAGGGGGTTAAAATGGAAATGCTTTTATAACAAAAAGTCCATATAATCATTCAATAATTCAATAATACACAGGATATATGTTATCACACACGTACACACACACACACACACACACATACACACACCTTAGTCCTGATTTAGTCTTGGTTTAGTCCTGGTTTAGTCCTGGTTTAGTCCCGGTTTAGTCCTGGTTTAGACCTGGTTTAGACCTGTTTTAGTCCTGGCTTAGTCCTGGTTTAGACCTGGTTTTAAACCTGGTTTAGTCCTGGTTTAGACCTGGTTTAGACCTGGTTTAGACCTGGTTTAGACCTGGTTTAGACCTGTTTTAGTCCTGGCTTAGTCTTGGTTTGGACCTGGTTTAGTTTTGGTTTAGTCCCGGTTTAGTCTTGGTTTAGTCCTGGTTTAGACCCGGTTTAGTCTTGGCTTAGTCCTGGTTTGGACCTGGTTTAGTCCGGGTTTAGACCTGGTTTAGTCTTGGTTTAGTCCTGGTTTATACCTGGTTTAGTCTTGGTTTAGTCCTGGTTTAGTGCCGAAATAGATGCAGAAATAATCTGATAATATGACTCACCCATAAGAATGCGGTCAGCTCCATTCTAACAGTTTGCCGTGTTGTCTTTAATAATCCGGAGCTCCAGAGAAAAGGACATAATCCCGAACTTATCCCGTGTCTCGAGGCGAGAGTTCCTTCTTACGTAGCATTAACGTAGCAAGTTAAGGATTCTTCTTCTCTTGGAAATGCCGCGTAAACATTCACGCGGCTCGAGGACAGCTGATCGGCGAACAGGCGCAAACACAACAGCGGCAATCGTCATGATTGGCGGGAGCGCGTATCGGTGGGTAATTATGCTGCAACGTGATTGGAAGCTGGAGCGCAGTTCGGCCTATGATTGGCTCTTGGCACTGGCCATTTTGACTTTTGAGTTTAGGGATTTTCATGCCTGATTGATAAAATGCCATAAGGGATGGAAGAAGGGATGCCCGTTTTAGAAGAGGGATGATTTTGACTATTTTTTTCCCACAGGGGGGATGCCACCCCCCCCCACCCCCCCCCATCCCCCCTCAACTCGAGTACTGGGTACCCTATTGTGTGTATTTTTATATTGTGCTGTGTTTGGCCGGCTCACCAGGTTCACCTTTCTCTTGTTACTTTGGTTTTGGTTACTTTGGTTTTTTCTTTTCTTTTTTTTTCTTTTTTTGGCAGTTTTAAAGTAAATTAAAATTAACTTAAAAATAAAACAATTTAACTTTTGTAACCCTTTCGACTCCTGTGTCCTCTATATTATGTTCAATCCACCTAGGTTGTAACAATTGAAATAGGTATGTAAATATGGGAATGAGCTCCTTAGATTTGACAGATTTTAACTTGTGGCAACAATATGGCAGCTAGACGATGACATCCCAGTTTAAGTTGCAATTGTATTTTTACCACGGGAGCACATGCCAACAATCTTTAATATGTAATTGCATTAGCCCTGAGTTTTAGTTCAACTTATTTTATATTGTAGTTCATTTCAAATCTATACCAATAACTCCATACTTCCCTGTATGTAGATTCTGCTAATTAATTCTTGACTGACATATGTTTCAAGGAGAAAGAGGTACAGAGGGTGGGCAGAGGGGGGAGAAGGATAGATGGAAGTGAAAGTCTAAAAAACCAGGAGAAACATGAGGTGAAAATATGGGGGGGGGGGGGGACATGAGAGGTGGGGGGCCGGGAAGAGAGGATGTGCCAGTTAAAAGCAGAAAAATACAGAGCGATAAGGGTTAGCGAAAAATCTATGGCAAGCACTCCTTCTATTGGATTAGAATAGAACTTGCACTTTAGTGGTAGAGCATGATTTTCTAGTGAAGTGAAGTGAAGTATATGTGAGTGATGTCATGTTCAAGTACACTTAGGAAGGGGAGAAAGGCAAAACCAAGACCTAAAGCTTAAATCATATATCAATGTCTCACTATATAGCAGCCACTCTGGGAGGTCGAATATACTCAATCCTACGGAACTATGAGCAAAAGTATAATCAAATTAACAGTGATTTTGAACTCGCAAATGGCATTTACAGTAAAGACTAGTATGACGATACAAAAATAGTTTAAAGTGGTAGCTTACAGTAATGCCAATACTGTATTTTTGTGAAAGGAACATGGCAATTTAAAATCATGGGTTAAAGGTGCACTTTAACTTTTCTGTTTCTGTTTTCTGTGAAAACAGCTTCTAAACTCATCATGGTGAGTAATTTGGAAGTTCAGAATGCACAAGATAAGTGCACAAGGAATAACTTTGGGCCACTGCAAATGTTTAAAGGTCCCATGACATGGTACTTCTTGATGCTTTTATATGGTGCCTTAATGGTTCCCTAATACTGTAAATGAATCCTCCTTCAAAATCAAGACTCAGTGCATGAGAAAGACACATGTACACAGTCAGAGTCATAAAATCTCTCTCTGAACAACTCATTCTGGGCCTTGTTGCTTGAATGCAAATGAGAAGGACACAGATAGGTTAGAGGAGCGGGTGGGGGGGGCCAAATGCGCCGCTGGTTCCTTGTTACTGTGCGCTGTCTCCCACTTCCGCGTTTTAAGCGCGGAGGAAGAAAGGAGAGGAATTTCAATGAAAAAAACACATTTTCACAGAAAATAAAATTAAACCACTGCTGTTTCAGAGGTCCAGAGGGTCAGGTAAAGGACTTCGGAGCCTAGAAACACTCGCACGTGCCTCCAGGCAAATAAAAAAACGTAGCTCCTTCGCGGTCCAAACTCTCTGGGCGTGATTTCCAGAGACAGGGGATGGACATCCAGACGGTGGTGGAACTGCATTTGCATTTCTTTCTTCGATGTGACGTAGTTGCCTTGTTCAGAATCGCCCGTTTGAGCTGAAACGGGCTGAAACGAGCTGAAAAGGACCGCAAATGCTCAGTTTAGACATTTCGCAACTTTTAGCCATGGGGGGATGGGGGGGGGGGGGGGGCTAAACAGGCTTGTCATCGCAAACATTTCTCCATATGGACAAGACAATGGCACAACCAGGTCAAATTACAGATCAGCTCTGTGGAAAGGAAAGCTCACTGTAAGAATGATTGTGTTTTCACAATATTTATTTTTGGGCATTCTAAACACCTGTATTTTAATAAAAGCACCATCAGACCATCAGAAGAGCAACATAGGGCACCTTTACAGGCAAACCAAATTTTTAATACCTTAAAAACAGAACTAGTTCAATTCAATGGTTTACAGTGGTCCAAAAGTTATTCCTCACTTACCCCATACATTCAAGGCATCCTAATCATTTACCACAATGAGCGCTTTTCACAACTTTTAAAGGTCCCATGGCATGAAATTTTCACTTTCTGAGGTTTTTGAACGTTAATGTGAGCTCCCCTACCCTGTTTAGGCCCCCCCAATGGCTAAAAGTTGCGAAATGTCTAAACTGAGCATTTGCGATCCTTTTCTGCGTTTGAAAAAAACACAGCTCAAACGGGCGATTCTGGACAAGGCACCTTTGTTACGTAACATCGAAAAAAGAAATGCAAATTCAGTTCCACCATCGTCTGGATCTCCACCCCCTGTCTCTGGAAATCACGCCCAGAGAGTTTGGACTGCGAAGGAGCTACGCAATGCGAAATGCGTTTTTTTATTTGCCTGGAGGCACGTGCGAGTGTTTCTAGGCTCGGAAGTCCTTTACCCGACCCTCTGGACCTCTGAAACAGCAGTGGTTTAATTTTATTTTCTGTGAAAATGTGTTTTTTTTTCACTGAAATGCCTCTCCTTTCTGTCTTCGTGCTTCAAACGCGGAAATGGGCCGGAGCACCTTAAAAAGGTGAGGTGCATAAATATTTTAGCTTACTTCTACTATTTATCTATAGTTATAGTTTATAGTTATCTATCTACCATTTTTTATAATTGCACACTGCTAATTTAATAAAGAGCTTTTTCAATTAGATTTGACTGAATATGATAACACTGTTTTTGAACTTTTAAATATTGAAATGACTCACTTGTACATACCTGGATTGTCAGACGAGCTTACCCAATTAAGGGAAGAGGCCTATGAAAGGAGCCAGCCCCAGTTTATCCATGGGTGTGCAGGTTGCTGCTGTGCTGATTGCTACCATACTGATTTTAACTTTTGTATCTTTTTTTGTAAATAGTTCTACCATATTTTTGTGAAGGTAAATAAATGCACTTGGGTCTGCATTGGAAAATCGGCTCAGCTCTGCTCTGTTCCTCCTTATAAGGTTGCTCTCTGGGCTATTCATTTACAATGCTAACACACTTTTCTTTATTACTGAGCAATACAATACTTTATAATTCAATGCATCCAGCACACAGTGGACTTATTTTGACCTCAAGAGCTGCTTATATAATATATCTGCAATGGGGTAAGACAAATTTTGCTCAAACTTATATAAAACAAATCAGTTATTTCTCAGTGTGCAATCCTACACATAAGCTATTGCAATGAATACAGTGAACCCTCGTTTATCGCGGGGGTTAGGTTCCAGAAATAGCCCGCAATAAGTGAAATCCGCGAAGTAGGACAATTTTATATTTTACAATTATTCTACATGTTTTAAGGCTGAAAACGCTTCACCAGACACATTATACACCTTTCTGAGACTGGTATTAACATTTTTCTCTTGTTTAAACACTCAAACTTTTGTAGATTTTAATTAAAATATATTAATAGTGGGGGGGGGGCACGTGACACGCGGACACGTGCGCGCGGACACGTGCGCGCGGACACGTGTGTTTGTTTTGGTACCACATATCCATGCCATGTGCGAAAGTCGAGTGGAAAGCGACCTGGATATCATTTTGGGCAAGACTCAAGCCACTGCTAACAGTGCCAAACCGCTAACAGACGCCTCTGAGCACCACAAGACCAGGTAAGACCAACCTGCGCTCACAAGAGTTGGTTGCATTTCACCCCGGCTCCAAAATCAGACCGCTATCAATGCGTCGCCAATACTCCACAGTTCTCTAGGACGGGGTCGGGTTCGTCCTCTCGTCCTCTCACGGGGAAGAGCCACTGTCTCCTCTGTGCGCGCGAGTGTCCTCCCCCCGCTGCGGCTCCCTCGAATGTGGCTCCCCCGGACGCCGCGCGGGCAGGCGCCAGGCCCGTCCATGTTGATTCTTGGCTCTTCCATGGTCCGGCTCGCAGTCTCTTCCATGGCTCGTGCAAGTAAACAAAGGCCACACCTCCTGTCACCCAGGCGCTCTCGTGAAGGAAATCAGAGACTCTGTCCCTACCATCCCTGGTCTAGACCTGGTTTAGTCCTGGTTTAGACCTGGTTTAGACCTGGTTTAGACCTGCTTTAGACCTGGTTTAGTCCTGGTCTAGTCTCTTAGCTAATCAGGGCGCAGGACAGAATGTTACACTGTAAAAAAAAGTTACACTATAAAAAAAATTGGGAAAAAAAAAAAAAAAAAATTGGAAAAAAAAATCCGCGAAACAGCGAGGCCGCGAAGAGTGAACCGCGATACAGCGAGGGTTCACTGTATACTAAAAATGTGTTCTGCAGCTATTATCTAAAGTTTAAAGTTTATCAGTTTAGTTGAAAAGCTTTGCCACATATAAAATTGTTTGGGGTGTATGACAAAATTCTGAATGTACATGATTGTAATGAAAATATTTTCTGCTTAGTATTGTTTTGATAGCATGTCCACAAAACATTGCATTGTTTTGTGGACAGATACAGTTCTATCTGCAGTCCCACCACTTTGAACTTGCACTATGTCTATAGGTACACATTACACAAAAACATATTCAAAAACTTGGCCAAGTTATCAGTTCTGTCCATGTCTAGAATATATCTGGAAAAACACTGAGCAGTTCTAATGGGGTGTGTACTGCCAACATCAGGACATTCACAATTAACTTTGTATAAGGCAGTGGTTCTCAAACTGCAATACACGTACATTGCTGTTACATAAGTTGCTTCTGAATATAGTTTTTTTTTTTCTCTCTCTCTCTCTCCCCTTGGTTTATGGTTGTATAAGTGTAATCCAGACTACAATCAGCCATATTACTGCGCAATTTTCACATTTCCCATTCTGTTAGTAGTCCTTTAAAGGCAGCGTATCTGATTTTTTCCATGTATTTGATCAAATGTGTTTTACCCCATTACAAATATATTGTATAAACAGCTATTAATGTCAAAATAAATCAGCTGTGTGCTGTCTGCATCTAATTAGAAAGTGTTTTATTGCTCAATAATCAGGAAGTGTGCTGCAAAACTCTGCTCTCTTCTCTGAAAGTTGTGAAAACTCATCATGGTGAATAATTAGTCTGTTTGG
The DNA here is from genome assembly GCA_036785185.1 of Paratrypauchen microcephalus. Taxonomy (NCBI): domain Eukaryota; kingdom Metazoa; phylum Chordata; class Actinopteri; order Gobiiformes; family Gobiidae; genus Paratrypauchen; species Paratrypauchen microcephalus. The sequence continues at coordinate 2,247,334 of JAVJIX010000019.1, read as the reverse complement.
AATGCATTAGGTAAGTAAGGAATGACTTTGGACCACTGAAAACTAAACTAAAATTCACTACATTTTAACTGCTCAGTCACATGATCAGTTGCCTGTCCATATCACATGTTCACCTCTTTAGGATGTGAAGGCAACCACAACCTGCTGGGCCAGTACACATGGCAAATCAAAATAAGGACATGTGCTTAAATGTTTTTAATTTTAAACCCGAAGATGATGTAATACTGATCATTTGAATGTATATTTCTTTAGTTTATAGAACCAATATGGTTGAAGGTGGCATTTTTGTCACATGTCTCACAAAAAACAATCACTGTCTGAGAGACAGTAATTTGCCATTAACTAAAAAAAATACTATATTATGCTATCTAAGGAACTGATATAATGTCATTTTCTTATTAAACACATACCTGGAGTTTTATTCACACATTGAACACACACCCAAACCCTGCATATGTTGAGTGTGTTCTCCCCCCAATCTGAAAACATTCTGTTCTACCTTGTGATGTCATGTGGGATTCAGGACATGACATGTCAAGCATTGTAAGCTTTGGAGATGTAGACAGACTAATAAGTCAGGATTACTCAAGGCGTGAATGAAAGAAAACACAACTCCATTTTTGAGGAGCAGCATTATAACATGGCTTAAAGCTGACAGAACTCCACTTGTAATATAGGACATTTAAAATCACAACACAAACAAATAAAGGCATAAATATTCTAGTACATTACAAAATTAGCTACAGTTAGACCATTACTTTCCCCTGATTCAAAGGTAAAAAAAGAGAGTGATGGTTCTGCGCTTCCCATCAAAACATCCCCAAAAACCTACCCACCCATCCACCCCACCCCTTACCCCTCACGAGATCCTCACACACACACACACACACGCACACACACACACACACACACACACACACACACACACACACACACACACACACACACACACACACACACACACACACACACACACACAGAGCCACCTCCATCCACTCGCAGCATGGGCATGCTGCCGCCCCGTGCCAAGGCAGCACAGATGCAAACTCCCCCCTGACCGGGCCGCTGCCAAGGCTCCGCTTCCGAAGCCCCTCCACCAGCTGGAGACTCTCTGATGAGGCCAACACATCCATTTCCCTGGTAACCGCGGCAACATGCACACACACATACACACACGTACACAAGGGTCACGTGACCATCCAGGCCCCGCCCTCTTCCTCACCAATTCAGTGCCAGGTCTATTATCACCGAGAATGGGCTGCCGAGGCCACAACACAACAGTAGTAATGCACATTTGCACCCAGTTGTACAGACATATGCAGACAGCAGATCAGACGTGGACAGCTCTGACCTTTGAACTTTGACCCGCTGAGTGCAGAAATGTCTGATTCAAAATGAAAAAACTAGAATCCTCTGGAGAATTTTGATCACTAACATTATCACAACATTTCAGAAGTATTCAGGGCCTTATGTGAAATGAAAATAAAAAGACAAGAGGTGTGAGTATTGAGAGCACCCATTAAGAGCACTGAGTGGTTCAATTCATGTTCATTAATAAAACTACAATGGCTTAATTTATTTATTTTTCCGTTTTCACTTGATATTCTAAATAAAAATTGAGACGCTTACTGGAAAATGTTTTTGTCACTGTGCTAGCATATCAAAGTAGGGCTGGGCAACATGACAAGAAAATACAGATTTTTCCTCATGTTGATTTCAATTTTTGATTAAAGTTAATACATGCTTTAAATCATTACTTATTGACAAAAAGTCTGAAATTCAGATCAAGTTTTTACTGACAGAGAGAGCCAAAAACACCAAATACTTGCACAGCCATACAATAATGTGCAACTTAAGAATTTCATTTTTCATATCCAACTATATACATAAAATATAACAGATATGATATGGTTATTTTCATGTAGAAAAGGTAATTTTTTTCTAGTGTGAGTAATTTGAGTGCTATTACAAAGATTTAGGTAATAGATTTCAGTAACATCTTAACACAAAAGCTTAGAAGAATACATTTGAAATTCTTGCTCATTTCCTCTGCATCTCGTCAGTGCGCGCTGTAATCTGCTGGTGAGCGCGACTCGCAGCTGGAGGAATAAAGGTGCTTTGTAACTGACTATCGCGCTGAGGAAAAACAAGAATGGAAAAAAGCCAATGCTACTTTTTCAACAAAAGACACGGCTAAATATATAATCCCTACGAACATCCAGGGTCCAGCCGCCACCTGTTTGTTCAAGACATACACTGCAAAAAAATTAAAATGTAGATTGTATTGAATTTGGAATTTAAATCTAGATCTGGGTAGGGCTGAGTTTAAATGGATTTGTTTATCAAGTACAAGTTGCTTAGCTTGTATTAGTACATTATATTTGGTTTTAAGGTATTTTTGGTTATTTCTTAAAAAAAAAAAAAAAAAAAAAAGGTGCAGAAAATATGCGTTCAAATTAAAATAAAAAGTAACCACTGACAATGTAGAGTAAACATAAATTACACTGAAGCCAGTTAATTTCACAAAACACCTCAAAAGAATCTAGGCCTGACAAGTTATGTGGCAGGTTCATTAAGATAAATATTTTCTTAATTTTTCTTAATTTCTTCCCAAATTACCCAATATTTTGTAATATTTATCAATACATGAATGTAAACCTTTCATATGCACTGAAGTCAGTCAAAACACTAAACAAAAATACTCAAATCAAATATTTAGAATTCCAGCAATTTAAATAATGTCAGTTTTGCAGTGTATATTTGGAACGAGTAGGGAAAAATAACCCGTCATGGATCGGAATGGCATGGAATGAGAGGAAAGAGGGATATATGAGCGAGAAGGAATGTTTGGAAGATGATGAGTGAAATGAAGACTTAACCTGAGGCTTTTGGTGTAGTAGACACTGCAGGCCCAGGCTGTGTTTTACAATACAAAGTCAAAGGAGGTATGTACCACTCTCTCCCTCTCTCTTCCTCCCCCTTTCTTTCTCTCTCCTCTTCTTCCTCCCCATTTCTCTTTCTCATCCTCAATAAATGTACTGTTAAGTCAAAAAAGTCCCCCTTTCTCTTGCTTTCTCTGTCATTCACCCTCTTTCTCTTCCTCCCCTTTCTCTCATTCTGCATCTTCCTCCCCTTTTTCCCTTTCTCCCTCTCTCTCTTACTCTGGCTTCCTGTCCCCTTTCTCTCTTTTCCTCACCCATTCTCTCTCTCTCTCTTTTTCTCCCTCTTCCTCCCCCTTTCTTTCTCTTTTTGTCTGTCTTCCTCTTCCTCCTTCTCCTCTCTCTCTCTCTTTTCCTACCCCTCTTTTTCCTCTCTCTCTCTTCCTTTCTATCTTTCTCACCCTTTCTATCTTTTCCCCCTTCAGCTGTCTCTTTCATTCCCTTTTCTATCACTCGCCTCTTTCTCTTCCTACCCCATCTCTGTCTCTCTCATTCTGTCTTTCTCCCCTCTTCTCTCGTCCTCCCCTTTCTCTTTCTGTCTTCCACTCTCTTTCTCTCTCTTCCTCTCCCTTTCTTAATTCTTCTTCATCTTCCTCCCCCTTTCTTTTTTCCTCTTCCTCCCTCTTTCTTTCCATATCTTACTCTGTCTTACTTGCCTACCCATTCTCCCCCTCTCTTGCTCTATTTTCCTCCTCCCTTCTCTGTTTCTTTCACCCTCTTCCTCCCTCTTTCTTTCAAAGTCTTACTCTGTCTTACTTTCCTACCCACCTTCTCTCTCTTCCTACCCACCTTCTCTTTCTTCATCTTATCTATTGTTCTCTATCTTCCTTCCCCTTCCTCTTTCTCTCTCTTCCTCCCCCATTCTTTCCCTTTCAGCATCTTCCTCTCCCTTTCTCTCTTTCCTGGCCCGTTCTCTCTTTCTTTCTCCCTTTTCCTTCTCTTTTCTCTCTTCCTCTGTCTGTCTTCCTCCCCCCTTCTCTCACATTCTCTTCCTTCCTTCTTCCTTCTTCTTCCTACCCGTTTTTCTCTCTCACTTTTTCTCTGTCTTCTTCTCTCTCCACTCTCCCCATCCTAACACAGACATGGAAGACTGGGTGACTGCTTTTGATGTCCCTCTTGGCTTTTGGAGGGGACCGCGGAAAGGCTGGAGGACTTTTGGATGCCCTGCCAAGAACAACAAGAGAGGAGGCAGCTGCGTGCGAGGGGAGGCGGGCCCGCACCAGGAATCAAAGATGGACGACGAAGAAAGGCCCGAGAGCCAATCAAAGGACGGCGCTCTGACATAATTGGAATCGGCCAGTGTCTTTAAATAAATGGACTTGGGCGGGGGCCACACTGGGAACACGGAGGAACAAGCAAAACATCTATCACAGGCAGAAGTGCTTATCAACAACTTTCACTTTGCACCAAATGTTTGCAGTGGCTGAGAAATGACTGAAACCTCATGATGGTCCAAATGACTGATAAAATAAATGGGAGAAGTTATAATTGGTGATGTCAGTAGCAGAAATGTATAAGAAATGTCATTATTTGAACAAGAAATGTCATTATTTGAAAAATAAGATACATTACATCTTATTTTTTTCTCTGTTATGTGTGCATGGGTTGAAGTTTTATACAGTAACATGTCTAAACTCATGCTGCAGTATCAACAAATCAAAGAAGGAAATTAATTAAAAGTAGTTTATGCAAAAGTGAGTTTTTTAGAGCTTCTAACCATGTTGTAGCTGCTTCCCTCACCATTTATTCATGTTGAATAAATCCCAGTTGTATTTGGAGTGATTCGTGCATGCAATCTTTAAATTGTTTTTCTATCACCATTTTGACCACCATCGGTCCATTGCTCTGTATTGACTTCAGCCTCCAATTTTATTTCCTTAAACAGTGATACGCGCAGGATTTAGCAGCGTAATTTTGATACTAATGAAAAAAAAATCAGCTACTTGCTAGCGTGATGTGCCGCTAACCATCAGAGGTGTTGACTCTTTGTTGTGATGACGTTTACGGCGATGTCAGCCCCCACTGGGCACCACAGTTTTCTAACGTGGTAACATTGTCTCCATTGAACTGTTATTGCATTGACTGGAATGTACCAGAGTACAGCATAGAGTTAAACCATTAAAAAAAAAAATCTAAATATATAAAGGGTAACAATACTAAAACACCAGAAATCAGGAAATAGAAATGAACCTTTCCTGAATAGCTTTAGAAATTGTTTGTAAAATCCTTAACTTCACTGTATCAGATTACATATGAACATCAGCCTATACAAATCACATAGATGCTCTCTTCTCTTCTCTACTTCTCTTCACTTAACTAAACATAAAGTGAACATTCTTCTACTATCCCTGTTTCACCATGCAGCACACTCCATTACAGCGTAGGGAAACAGCCTCTTAAGAGCAATCCAGACATCTCCTCAGACCTATAGTCTCCCCTGGGGCCACCCTCTTTGCGCCTTTAACAGGAAGAAATAAGAATCCTCCCTCTTCCCCGCGGCTACTCCGACCCAACACATGTAGTGCTAATGCCTACAGAATCACATTTAAACAGTATCCTTTAAGGCCTTGTATCTGATTTTTTGAGTAAAATGTGTCTTGTTGAGTAAAATTTTCACTGCATGCTCTCTGCACCTAATTAAAAAGCATTTTATTATCCGATAATCAGGAAGAGCATGTTAGCATGGTAAATGGTCACATTTTTATATAGCTCTTTTTCACCTTCAAGTCACTCAAAGCGCTTTACATCAAGGAACCACTCACCCATTCACACACACCTATTCATACACCACTGTATGGAGACAAGTGTTTTGTCAAAGGACACAACAACAGTATTCAACTGGACAAACACTAAGCTACTGTCAGTAGTTGTTAGAATTACAGTGATCGCAAAACTGCTCTGGTCTCTGAAAGTTGTGAAATGAGCTCTTAATTTCACCGAGATGAATAATTAGGATGCCCAGAATGCATAAGCTAAGTAAGGAATAACTTTGGATCACTGCAAACTGTTTTAAATTGAACTACTGTACCTACTTCTGTTTTCTAATGGTCTGTAAGATTTAAAAATCAGGTACAGCACCTTTAAAAGCACACCAGACAAGTCAAGAGCTACTAAAGACTGTGTTGTCAAGATGGTTGAGAAATGCAGTGGTAGTGTTTATACCATTGGTGCAGAGTAGGTTCGACAGGCAGTGACTGACAGGCTCCCAGGGTGACGGAGAGAAAGAGTTTAGTGGTAACAGGGCTGCTTTGGTTGGAATCAGATGAGTGAGTGACATGCTAACTGTGCAGTCTGATCTTGTGTCTACCTCTCTCTGTCTCTGCCAGTGTCAGTCTCCGGTGCGTTTCTCCACACTCTCTGTCAATCTCCTGTCTGGGAGCACGGCAACCTCCAGCGCAGTCAGCAAAAGCACCTACGAGATGTGAGAAGTCAAGAGGAATACTCCAAAAAGGGCTGATATCTTTATGTTACAGTTCTTCTGGAAATATGAGTTTTATACTCAGACCTGTTGTGAAAAGTGCCTATAAACTCTTTGTAGTGAATAATTTGGGTTAGAGTTAGATGCTAGAAATGTTTTAGGAAAGTGAGGAATAAGTTCAGAACAATGCAAACAGTAGCTGTAACCTCCCTAGCTGAGCTTGGTCGTAACAAAAAATAAGAATTGAATTTTCTTTTGCTATGGATCCTACCTTAAAAGCCATTTTATTTGGTTTTAGTAAGTCTAAATATAACAGAATCAAAAATTGTAATTGACCAATGTGAGGAAAAAAGTTTTTGTTCATGGCTGGCCCTACACTAGCCCCTGGAGCCGTTCAAAGGTTAAAAAAGTTAAAAAAAAAACAACAACAACAACAACAAAAACAGTCACTTGAAGTAAAAATGTAACTACTCGCCAAGTTGAAAAATCACATCTTTTTGTTGGATTGCCCCATGGCAGTGTTCTTGGCAACTAGATCACTTCTCACAGTTTTGCCAGAGTTTCTTACATGAATGACTTTGGAGAGATACAAAATACTACAACTGGGAACACTCAAGGTGCCATTTTGGAGATTCTCTTACCCATTTAGCCCTCACAACTCACTCAAATTCTTTTTACTAACTTCTGTAAATTCAGAGGACTTGCTTAATGCCACTTGATGAAAATATAGTACGTCTCATTCACTATTCCCATATAACTTGAATTTCCTTTTATATTATGATATTGCCAAATATCAACTAATATGGGGAGTAATGGCAAATCTAGGACAAAAAGTCTTTGGTGGTCCATGCAAACTTACTGCAAAAAGTTGCATCTATAGTTAAGAGCTTTGTGTGCAAGATCTCATGTGCAGGTGGGCTTTAGCCAAACTTGCAAACCAAAATATACACTAATAGTTTTGGAAATTAATCAAGTAGACTTTTGTTTTGTTGTGAACAATGTGAGAAATTGCCATATTGTAAGAAACTGCTTCTTGGCTAATTGGCTAATGCAGCTGCAAGTGCACAGAGCAGCTGGACTATGGCTAATAATCACAAAGGTTGACATAGTATGTCTGTGATAGTATGGCTCACGGGAATGGACTTCTGTGTTGAGGCATTTTGAGAAGCAAGCGATAACAATCACTCAAAATTCTTACCAAAATCTTAAAAGCTAGATCTAATTAGATAATAACAAATTATGTATTTTCGATATTAGGTATAAGCACATACAGTACATCCTAGTTGGATTATGGCTGACACACTGATAAACAAGGCTTTTACTCTAGACTATTCATAGTACAGGAAGCGTGAAAAGTCCCTCAGTCGTCCAGGTAGAATCCATGATAAAAGGAGAAGTTCAATTTGTCAACTTGTTGACAAATTGAACTTCTTCTTTTATTATAGTACAGGAAGTAAGTAAGCAAGTTTTTGTTTATATAGTACTTTTCACAGACATATGTCACACAAACGCTTAACCCTAGCCCTAACCCTGACCCTTACAGAGCATTTTTCCATTCACCCCATACCCGGTGGTGGTAAGCTACTATTGAAGCCACAGCTGCCCTGGGACAAACTGACGGAAGGGTGGCTGCCAATCTGCATCATCGGCCCTTTCAACCACCACCATCACTCACGCACACACCACTTTCATACTAGGCAATGTGGGTGAAGTGCCTTGCTTAAGGACACAACAACGTTTTTGTGACTGGCGCCCCACTGTGGCACCTGATTTTCCCAGCAGTCTCCCATCCTGCTTAGCTCCTAAGATCTGACGGGATCAGGCTTTGACAAGCCGGTATGGCCACTATGCTTCAGTTTACTTATAGATACTTGTACCCGTGCAGTAGAACAGAGCTGTATGCAAGAACATAAAGACTGCTCAAACCCATGTGCTAACTTTTTGGTCAAAAGGAAGACTACTTTACTTTCAATATACCTAACCCTTAAAAATCAGAATGGTAAAACTTCTGTGGTTTGCCATCTTACATGTGCCCTGAAAACAAGACATCTTTAAATAAGGAACAGAAGTGCAAAAAAGTTAATTCAATAAATATTACTTCTTTACATTTTTACAAAAGTATTTTGTTTTAATCCACTACATGCACATTCAATTTGTAAAATACACCTAATTTAATATCAAAACAATTTATACATGTGCATCACATAAAAATTAATTTCTCTATATAATCCAAAAAACTGGAGTGCAACTTACTTTTGTGAAATGTATTCCATAAAATGTTCATGGTGATACATCAAAACAGCAGCCCACAATATTAATACTATATCAATAATCAATAAAAGTATCACAATATTTATACAACTAGCATGCTAATTGCACACTTCCTCATTCTTGGACAATATGACGCAAACAGTACAGCTGACCTATTCTGACCTCAAGAGCAGCTTATATAATATATCTGTAGTGGGGTAAGACAACTTATACTCAAATACAGGTACAAACTATAGGGGAGATTTTAGCAGTAGATAAAAAAGTCATCATATTTTTACATAGATGTCAGTGTTGAAGGGGCTGGGGGCAGAAGGTGTAGATGTGTCAAGACGTGAACCTGAGCAAGCACTGTTGGGTATCCGAAGAGGTGCAGAGGTGAGAAGTGATTTTCTGACAGACATTTAAAGGGAGGAAGGATGGAGAAAAATAAGAAATGACTTCAGGAGCGTAGGATAAAACAGCCGCGCTTAAAGGAAATGGCACAGGACATCCGCCCAGAGCCACGTGCACAGATCTGCTGTCAAGTGCTCCTTCCACGTCTTGTTGTCTATGATCTCAACAGCTTTTGTGGTTCACCGAGCTGCCATGTATTTTCCTCACCTTTCTTTCATGTTTACCGTCACCTCCTCTACTCCCTGCCTGTTTCTCCCAGCTCCTGCTCCAGGCTGCCGTCGTCACGTCTCGAGATGAGTTCATTCAAATGGAGAAATCGCTCGGCAAATAAACACTCCAGTCGTGATGTTTTTTTAGGAACTCATTTAGGAACTGTAAGAGCTTGATGAGTCGAAAGTATTTGACTAGATACTGACAAAAAAAGGAATTCTGGCATTTTGTTTACAGTTTATCCGTCTGGCACAACCCAAAATATGATCAATTCTATTTGCAAAAGACCGAAAGCTGTCACATTCCCAACATGTTGTGGTGTTAAGACATTTACTTTCAGCAGTTCTCCCCCACTCGAATGCCACATAAGTAACTCTTGACTGATTTACAAGTGCGGAGAATCAGGCAACAAAAAAAACGACTTTAGCACTTTTTGTGCTTACAAAGCCTGATGAAGACATGGAATGGAGAGAGTATACAAATGTGATAATGAGTCCCCTCTTCAATGATGAGAAAATCATTGGAAGTGCCCAGATTTCTCCTACAAAGACACACCACAAGGCTGGTGTTCAGAATGTGCTTTCACAGCCTGATGTACAAAAATCATTCTTCTACTTTGTCGATCTGGTGATTCTCACAACTGTCCGTCAGAGTCTATCCAAATGAACCATCTTCAAACATGTTCATGGAGGATCTCCCAAACATGGGACACACAGATGCATGCATGCAGAGATGAAGAAATCATATTTGAAATGGAATGTGTGGAGAGCTCCTTGTGGTAAACAGTCATTTCTAGGAGACAGCTCAGCCCTACCAGGCTTTTCCGCCTAAAGGCTCCACTTAAAGCAAATTATCATTTACCTTTCGACGCGTGCCAGATCATTAGGCAGGGACATTAAAACCAGCCACCACAGCACCAGAGGGGGCCCGAGTGAACCGCTGCCCGGTGTGGAGTTGTATGGGACCGTGCACAAGAGCATCTTCACGTGCACGAGAACTGCTGTACGTGTGTGTGTGACATCAAAGAGGCCAGCCGCCCTGGGTTCTGCCATGTGCCCAGAATCATTTGACACCAGCAGATGCATCATTAAAACACTGCCACTCTGGCCAGCCGACAGACCAGGCCCCTCATACTCGCACATTAGCATTTTCTGGTGCCATTCTTTCAAAGGGCTCCCAAAATTCCTCCAAGACTAAAGAACACAGGCATCCAGGAGAGTTCTTTCATGTGTCATCAACATCATTTCCAAAAATGAAAAGCCTATACCAGATTTTTCTGCATGTATCAAAATGTGTCTCGTCCCAGTACAGATATATATGTATAAGCAGCTATTGAGGTTAAAAGAAGTCAACTGTACTGTCTGTAATTATAATTATAAAGCTTTTTTTTTGAGAATCAGGAAGTGTGCAGTTGGCATGCTAGTTGTAGCATTAGTGCTCTAGTCTCTGAAAGTTGTGAAAAGCACTAAAATACTCATTACAACTCAATCAATACTCAATACTCATAAAATACATTATATGCATAATGTAACTGAGGAATAACTTTGGACCACTATAAACTGTTTCAAATAAACTAGTAGTTTTTCATGCTTTTTTGACAGTAAAAATCAGGTACAGCGCCCATAAGTCCAAAATAAAGCTGAAGAAATTGCCCTATAATAATAATAATAAACACAATGTTTACAGTATTTTATATATTATAAGTTGCTTTACATTGCATTATTCATTCTCTCCACATATTCGGTGGTAGTCTTAGCTAACAGCCCCTCACACACAAGACATAAATATAGGTAAGGTGCGTGACATATTTTGCCTTAGGACACAACATCAGTATGCATGGGTGAGATCTGAGATCGAACCACCAACTTTACCACTGAAAGAAAGGTTTGTATTTTGTCATAAGCGCAGAGGAAGAAGTGACAGCTCTTCATTCTGTGCAAATGAAGTGTGAACAAGCTAAAACCTGTACTGTGTTTTTAATAATTGGTTTCTCAAGTGGGTCAATTTTGCATCCTTCCTATGCTCTATCAAGGTGTGAAAAGGTAAAAATACAATCTACACATGTATCCCAAGACCCAAAAACTCACAGAATTTAATGTGGGAACCTTCTTCTTGTGAAGTGAGAGTGCTAACAACCATGTCCCTGTATCATGCCTTGTTGCCCCTGCCAACAAAAGTAGGTCTTCTTTCCTGGTTGAAAAAGTAAGCAATAAAAAAAAAGACATTATAGAATTTTCCAGGACACAGAAGATTGATATTCATATGTTCCTGCAAGTTTCCAGTAAAGTTGTGTGAGTTTTGACAAGTAAATGTTATCATGTGATAGTGTGTGGTGTATACTTTATATCAGTGTTTTGGCCATAGCAACCAGTCTCTTTGTCACTCTGTTTTTCTGTCCCTGTCTCTCTCTCTGTGTGTGTGTTTGTGTCTCTCTCTATGTCTGTCTCTCTCTTTCTGTCTCTCTCTGTGTGCCTTGCTGTCTCCCTCTTGCTGTCTCTCTCTTTCTCTGTCTCTCTATTGCTCTCTCTCTCTCTCTATGTGTCTCTCTCACTGTCTCTCTCTCCATCTCCATCTCCCTATCGGTCTATCTCCCTCTTCCCCTCCCACATACACACACACACACACACACACATATACAGTGAAAGAGAGAGACACACAGAGTGACAGAGGGCCAGTGTCTGGGCCAAAGGCTGCTCTGTGATGTGGGGCCAGAGGATGGATGTGGACAGACTTCACCTTCTACCGCTGCTGCAGCTGGGAACAGATGGTCCAGGCACCTTCATCCAAAATCTATACTGTCCCAAACACACAGACACTTTTATTAGGCTACTTGATTTGTAACATATTGTCAACATTGTGAAATATGAGTATGATGGCATACATTAAAGTTAATATGATTAAAAAAAAAAAAAAAAAAAAAAAAACATCATCTTGATATTTTTACTTTTGCTTAGTCAATAAGTTGCAATTTTACTACTCTTTTGCAGTAGTTGTGTTGTTTTGTATTGTATGTACATGACCCAGTACATCGTCATATGATCCTCTTCTATTCAATGCTAAGACAATCCTAATGGCCAACATTTTTTTATTTTTTTTTTGAAGTATTCAGGCCTGGAAATCCAATCCGACTCGATCACTGTCTTTTGCAAAAACTCATTCCCTTGGCTTAATCATATCCTAATATCACCCTTAATTAAACCTTATCTTTTGTCACAGCGACCATTGAAAAGTTCCCACTAAGAAAATGACACGCTGGTATATTTTAAGCTCTTAACAGTAGACTGGAGGAGTGCCTGTCTGCCATTCCCAGAGAGAGGAAGAGGATGTTTGGTCTGGGGTCTCCGTGTCTGCTGTCTAAGGAACTATAAATACTCACCTAGACACTTCCAGGTGAAAGGACAGGCCAATGCAAACACAACCAAGCTGCTAGCGTCGGAGATCAGGCAAGCGCGAGGGAGGGAGACAAATAAAAATCTATTGAGCTTAACAATGGTGTTATAATAGCGTACAGAGGTAGTGCTTAACAATGTGGTAGGAAGAGCCCATGGAAAATACCTCTGGGAGCGATGGGGGCTTGGCGCAGCTTCAAAGCACTGGCAAGCACTCGGCATTGTCTTTAAATTCACACCATTGTCGGCGTTAAAGACATACACACGGAGAGACAGAGCTATATGTTGAGAAATTATGATGTACATGGGTATTTTGAGAAGGGAAAGCTGATTTTTGTTTTTTTGTTTTTGCGTAATGATAGGGATGCGATGAGCTAGAGGCAGAGAAGAGAAGATAGTGTAGAATCAATTTCAGATTTTTGGAAAGCTGTCAAAAGGGCTCAGAGGAGGTTGAGCAATTAAATGGATAGACTTGGTATATTTTAAAGGGTTACTTGCAAAATAATAATAATAATAAAAAGGGAATGCAGTGGAAGAAGAAGTAGTAGTAGTAAGAGAAATTTGATATCTAGGAACATTTTATTGTGGTCTTTGAGAACCATAGACTAGGTTACGTTCAATTTTTTTGTTCAATTTGTCATAATTTCAGATGGAGGGTTGAGGCCTATTAATGGGTTTCAAGCTATGGCAACCCTTCTCTACTACTGCCATAGCACACACACATTTTATAAATAAATAAATAAATAAATATATATATATATATATATATATATATATATATATATATATATATATATATATATATATATATATATATATATATATATATATATATATATATATATATATATATATATATATACACAGCAAAGACAACTGCTGCAGAAGGGAAAAATGTCAAAATGATCAGAGCAAGTTATACTACTTCTGCTACCTACTAAATACCTACATACAGTAACACAGTAATTACTACTACTACCACTTACTACTAAGTACATCTACCACTACTATTACAATCCAAATTAAGTATTTGGAGGTAGAACAATATGTACAAAACTGAGCTAATCCTTTAACTATGCAATGTTTAAGGCATTTTACTTTTGTTCAGGGAATTATTTTCATTCTTCGTGAATCAATGCAGCACAATACAAGTGCAGTTGTTTGTTTAGATCAATACAAACAGGGGAAACTGCAGCTTGGGTCTGACCAAAGATTTTTAAAATCCTTGTGAGGACCTCTTGAGCTCTAAAAGTTTAGAGATTGAATTTAAATGTGCAGAGAATATGAATGTGATATTATGGGCAGGCTCTGATCTATATTAGCTAGCAGGCACCAACTTTGGGTTTTTAAGTTAGGTTTATGCTTTTTCTCTAGTATCATGTTGGCTACTGGTTAAAGGGGCTGTACCTGTTTTTTTGTTGTTGTTGTTTTTTTCATGTATTTGAGCAGTTCTTGAGGTCAAAATAACTTCACTGTGTGCTGTCTGCATCTAATTACAATAATTAATTATTTTATATTTTACCATAATGCAAACTCAGCTTTAGTTTCCGAAAGATATGCTTATAAACTGAATAATAAGGATTCTCAGAATGCATACGTTTAATGACCACTCCAAGTCTGGACCACGGCAAACTATTTAAAATTAACTAGATGTTTTTTTAAGACAGTAAAAATCAACACCTTAAGCTACAGTAAAACTATGTACATGTAGTTTGAGAAATGCTACAGAGCAGGCGACTATTGTACAGACAGTGCCGTTACAATGCTTTGAAGTTTAGTATTTATTACAGGAAATCACTGGCCACAAAATACTTCACCCATAAAAAAATTAAAAAGAAAGAAACTATTGTTGCGCTTCCTAAAAATCCCAAAGAGATCCCAAAAAAGAGGAAATTTGGTGTAACTACGTGACCTGTTGAACTTCTTTACACAACCACTTGAAATACAGCCTAGAAAATCCTCAGCCACTGAAAACATTGACCGGTCTTCAAACTCACAATTTTAAAACTTTACTAATAAACACCAAATTACACTGTAAATTATCAAAATGTGGAAGGTTATACAGTGAAAGGCAACTTTTTAAACATTTCTAACTGGAGAAAGCCCAGTTTATTATTTCATTATTAATTTTTGTTCATGATCCACACAAATGGTTATAGCAGGTTTTGCTGAGCTAAGGAAATCAGTGAACCAGTTTTTACTATTATAAGTTTTTGATGAAGCAAAAGAATTGATAAGGTTTACAATGAACAGAAGGCAAAATAACGATCTACCATATTGTAGTTTAATATTAAACGTCCTATATTACTCCTATATTACACAAAATGGATTTAGTGAGCTTTGAGCTATGTTAACACTGTTGCCTACTCAAAAACTTACCCAGAGTTATGTTTTGTTTCATCCACACATGTATAAGTAACTTTTTATTATCTCCAAAAGCTCAAAATGCTCTGTTCTGTGTACTGTCATGTACTGGTGGTTTTCAAGTTAAGAGCTACCTTTTACATTTAGTTCAGTAAAGATTGGAAACACTAGGGCTGAAATGATCCAAATGATTCTAGTGAAGGCATAGGAGTTTAAAAACACAGTTGACAACTTCCTGTATTACCACATGACATCACAAAGCGGAACAGACTATGTTCTGTTTGTAAGAAGAACTCGCCTAAATATGCAGGGTTTGTGTGTTAAATATGTCTGAATGAAACAAAACACAACTCCAGGTATGTTTTTGATGAGGAAACACATAGATCAGAAAACAGCATAATATGGGCACTTTAAATACTCAAAGGCATGTTTCTTTAAAACTTCTGTTTGGCCTATGCAGACAGTAATGCAGAACTCCAACTGCACAGCCTAGTGTGACTTACTACACCACACTTTGCAAACACGAGATCCTAGTTAAAAGAAAATTGATAAGTACACAAATATTCACTGCATAAAGAGTCGTTCAGTCGTAAATATGACACATGAATATTTTTGCTCAGCTATTTTGCAAAGCGTACAAAAAAATGCGCATAACATAGCCTATATACTTACAGAGAATGACGAGGTGTTACTCTGGATCCTTCAATAGCGGCGGCAATAAAGTGCAGATTTATGGCGAATGTTTTCATCGTTTTGCCTCTATCAGAGCCCCTGCTTCAAAATTAATTATTGATTAATCACTTTGCGTTTTAAGCAAAAATGCAGAGCAGCAATATCAAACTATCACAAAAAAATGATTATGCCCCCAAATCACATTTATCTGGCTCATTCATTACTATTGTATTGACAGGGAGCAAGTTGCTAATCGCCAAAGCCTAAGAAATGAGGTCCGTCAGCACTTCTGTTGATCGGATATGTTAAAGAAATACAGGAGGAGGCGTGTGCGTAAGTTAATGGAAGGATCAGAGCAGAAGGCAGGGAGACGGCGGGGCTAACCATGCGGAGGAAGGTGCATATGCATAATCATCATTTTGTTTTGCTCTTAAGTGTGCCGTGATGACATACGCACTTGTTAATGTGCGAGCAGCCCGTGTAAGTGTATGTGGCTACATCTACAAAGTGTGTCTACAGAGTGAGCGCCAGTGTGGACAGCCGGCAACAAAAGGTCAAGGCAAAGTTTAGATGGTCGCGTACCAGGGGCCTTAAGATATTCACCGCCAGCATTTTAGCCCTCAACATAATGAGATGGAACTGGTAAATATTTGCTGATGGCCGGAAAAATTCCAACCAAGCCGGGAACCTATTTTGAATACAAAAGATGTCGGGGGAGGATGATAAGTGAGGGCGGGGGTGCGGGCGGGCGAGTGGGGGCACCTGATAGCTAATTAGTACATTTGCCCAAATAATTAGAATGAGCACTCATGGCTGATATCACACAGGAGGGCAGTGTGTGCAGCATTCTGAATGGGCAAATCTGCATTTCATAGGCGGCTGGCCACTTATAATCCTGCCCTCGGGGGCCCTTAATGGACATATTTACCTTTGCTGCATATTGGTGATCTGTGATTAAGACTGACAAGCTGGAGCACCAATCCAGAGCACTTCCTCTTCCTTATATAACGGAAATATGAATTGGTTCATAGACAAACGTTTTACTGCAGGATTTAAAGAAGACATTGTGCTTGTGTCTGCTATATTGTTACAATCTATAACATCCATGGATCATTATGTTGGACATTTTAAATCACAATAATGATCTAAAACAACTTACTAAAAGAAACAAGTCCACTTTTGTACCTAAATGATTGCGTGATAGTGTCAAATCCTATGTGTACCTCAGATTAAGAATAAAAAAGATGAGAACAAAGTATCGAGTAGTGGGCATATACTGGCTGGGAAAACCAATTCAGTGAAAGAATTACCTCTGAAAATGGTGATAAAAAAAATCACAGATAAAGTGAAAATACACATTTGTAAAACAAGAGAGACTTACAATGGTAGTAGTGAGGAATTTCTATTACCACTCTTGGGTTAACAAGGTAATACGGTTCCAAAGAATAATAGGATTTTACAGCACTGCAAGTTCCAGACACTTTCATTTCCAGTTCTTAACCACATAATCCTGACATAGTTACAGAGTGTTTACAGTTAACCTAAACTTGTAGCTCCAAGTTTACTCAGAGAATTACTTGTAAACCTTTTACTTAGACTATACCATATGACTTGGGACACATATCCATCTATCCAAAACTCTGATCCATTTCTAACTGTTACCCTGCAGTGGGACTTATGTTTTTCTGACTCTCTATTACAGGGGTCACCAACGTGGTGCCCGCGGGCAACCATGTGCCCCTAGGACCCCTTTACGGTGCCCACAAGGCATACACCAAAAATAGCACTGCTCATATTGCAACTCAATATACATATATATATAAAAAGTTGCATTTTTTAAATTAATGCTTACATTATGCAGATTTTTTAAATTACTTTATATAAAATTAAAAAATTCTAGTAGAAATATTTGATATCAAACTCGCCTCTTTCTGTGCCTTATTTGCGGGACGACTGTTCCAGTACCAAAGCGGGACAATGTGGAGAGGCACTTCAAAACCTGCCACGAAAACTTTGATGTGAACTACCCACCTGGCAGTGCATTACAGACAGAAAAAGCTCGTGGGTTAAAGGCAACTTTAGACTTTTTCATGAGGCCGGTGAAAAAAATCACAGAACGCAACCGAAGCTTCGTTTAGAGCTGTGCATTTTTTGATAAAGAACAAGGAACCTTTTTCGGATGGGGAGGTATTTAAAAAGCTATGATGCTTGTCGCTAACACATTCAAAGATGAGAAACATGGTCTCGATGTCATCTCTGCACTCTCCGATGTCCAGCTTGGAGCAAGTACGATGGCTGGAAGAGTGTCATTTTTGTCTGAGAACTTAACAGAGCAGCTGGACCGGGATCTCTCTACGTGCAGGTGGTTTAGTTTCCAATGTGACGAGTCGGGAGACAGCGCCAGCACGGCTCAGGTGAATGGTGTTTGATGATTTTTCTACAAAAGAACTGCTGACACTTCTGCCACTGAAGACAACAACGCGGGGAGTTGACATATACACCGCAGTCAAAATTATTGCTGTGTAAATTACTGGTGATTGTGGAAAATAATTATTGATATGTGAGCAATCACTTCACATAGTGTTATAATAACTACTGCTATTTTAATATCACTATTATAACGTTAGTTATCCATGCAGTTTTGTTATTTAGGAAGTTTGTAGCAAACAGGTCCTGTGTAGCCCTTCATACTACTCAGTGCCCATGATGTAGCCCTCAGCCTCAAAAAGGTTGGTGACCCCTGCTCTATTAGAATATATGGGGAAAGAGTTTATGACAAAAAAAAAAAAAAAAAATCAAGGCAGCGTATGATTTTTAAGCTCGTAATCCCCCTCGCAGGCCCACCTTTCACCACAGCAGAAAGAGAGGGAGAGAGAAAAAGAGACACACACATATTACGCTGAGCAAATAGATAGCCGCTCTCATTATCCTGTCCTTTAAGAAAAAGCTGTGCGTTGCTGTTTGTGGTGTGCCTATTATTACCCATTCACTTATAATTCCAGTGTGAACGCTGGGGAAATGGAAAGAGACAGACACACTAGAAAGGGAAGAGGGATTGGAAGGCCCTTCATTTGTGCCAAGTGAGTTTAACGCAGACATATCATAGACAGCAGCTTATAGGAGGTGTAGACTTGTGTTTCAACAACCACTCACATTGACCTGTAATGGAATGTTTTATTTAGCGATCCATAGAGCTATGAGGGGAAAAATGTAAAGCAGTGTGGCCAGGGATATTAGGGTAAGCAGTAAGGATCTTTGATTTGAGTCTCACTGTAAGGTTGTCAGAAAAATGTATAGCTACAAATGAATTGATACTAAAACAAGAAACTCTACTCATTTAAGTATCAACACTGTAAAAGGTTAGACAATATTGGACCTTACCTTAATCATTCCAAATAATCTACCATAATGTTTGGGTCCAAATAAACCAAAAGAAATTATAATAAACACAAAAATCATTCATTATTTGTTATTGAGAAACAATTGAGAACCTTTTCCTTAGAAACAGAGTCAAGTTTGAAACACAGTTTGGTATACAGTGTCCCACTGTATTAAATGCATGTGATTAGAGTAATTGGAAATGAAAGGATCAAAATAGATAAGTCAATTGCTACAAAAGCATGGTGGTAGTAGTTAAGCATTCTTACCTCAAAGCTGAGTTTGTTGGTTGTGGGTTCAATTCCTGGACCATGTGGGGTCATTTTGTGCAGAGTTGTTGCATGTTTTTCGGCCTTCTTCCAGGTTCTCCTCATTGAGCTAAAAGATCAATATATTAATCTTCTAACTACTCCTGATCAAAATATGACAGTGACTTAAAACTACTTTAAATGTACATTATGTTACTTTTATTTTGATGAGTCCGCCACCTGTTTGTTATCAGGGACATGTTTTTAAATTTGCCTCTTCAATTATATACTTTCACATCTTACAATTATTTCAATATATTAAAATAATAATAAAATTTTAAAAAATAATGCAAGAATAGAGTTTGTGTTTAAATTTTTAGTTCTCGTTTCTTTTAATTTCTTTTGGCTTTAGTTTTTGCTGCGTGTGTTTATACCGTGATCAGTGAAATTAATCTACACCACACGCCCAACTTCACTGCTACAACCCTACAATCTTCATGGAAAAACGCATCAATCCAACAGTGTTAATAGTCTGTATAAAATACATCTGAGCACATAAAAATATGATCCGGATGGTTCAATGTTAAAAACAGTCACATTAAAGGGTCTGGCTCGGGGGCTGTATCATTCCTCTCCTTCGTGCCTACATAGTAATCCATCTTCACTATAAAGAGGCTGCAAAGAATGTCCATTAAAATAGTGTTTAATGTGGGCAGAGCAGCGACTCGATATCTGACCAGAGATGTTAGGTGAGAGCCCTATAGAAGCAGCAAAAAACACTAAGCTAACAGTAAGTAAATGGGCGAGCGGCTTGAAAGCGTTCTTATTGGGTTACTGTAACTTAAACTTGGAAACTCTCTCAAGGTTGTCTGCGATTTTAAATTCTTCACCGCTTTACAAGTCATCAAAGATATGTTTTTCTCCAGACCGGCCAAGACAGTGGCTGAAGGGAGAGGGGGAGGAGGGGAGGAGAGGAAGAGGCGTAACTGAAATAGAAATCTGAATTGGAAGCAAGGATACAGATCAAAATGTAATCCTGCTTATGGGGCCAAAGAGAGCGGCACAGATGATGTGATACTGTGATACCTTAGCCTATCTTTACAATTAGTTTCAAAGGCTGAGTACACTGAGTAACTTGTGTAATAGGGTCAAGGAAAAGGAGGTTTAAGCTAGTAGTACTTGTTTTTGAGTTTTTGTTTTTGAATGTGTTCTTAATAGTTCATATCTAATACTAGCTGTGTGAATATGCAATTTTATAAAAAAGGCTGTCATTGCCTTGTTAAAGTTCCCCTATATTAAACTTTTTTCTGAAATAAATTATAATGTTGGTTCCTCATCAGAAACATATCTGGAGTTGTGTTTTGTTTCATTCACATATGTTTATTATACAAACCTTGCATACATAGGAGTTCTTCTTTCAAATGAAAAACACTCTCCCTAGCCTTGTAGTAATACAGGAAGTGCTCCACTGTGTTTTTAAACTCCATGCACATTCACTAGAATTATTTAGATGATTTGAGCCCTAGAATTGTACTGAACAAAAGGTAAAAGGTAGCTGTTAACTTAAAACTGTCACTAAATGAGGTGTTACAGAGCATTTTGAGCTTTGGAGATGGAGACAGACTAATAATACAAGGTTACTCAAACATGTGTGACCTTGTGAATAAAAATGTATTATCTGCTATCTCTGCTATTTGAAAATTTGCAACTGGCATATCAAAGTGCAGATCAGGTTAGAGGTCAGATCGATGGAGAGAGTGCATGTTTGTTTTTGTAACATATATGGGGTTCTATTCTGTATAAATTCATGTGATCCATGTATGTGTTTAATAAGTCATACTTCAGTCTTTGTCACTGTAAGTGCTCCTAAATCTCCACTGTGGACTAAATTGAATGTATTTCATTGTAATCATAATACTTCATAAAAATATAATTAGATATGTTTCTGTTTTGGCTTATTCTAATCTGTTCTGTCCAGCTGGTTTTCAGGTAATCAAGATTTACCAAAAAGAAAACAAACTGGCAGTGTAACTTTTCATTTCATTGGGAGTTTGCCACCTGCTTGTCTCTATGTTGATGCTATGGCTTTGCCTTGAGTGTCTGACAGTATGGTATAAAATGTACCTTTTGTATTTACCTATATTAAAGTGTTTAAATCAAATTGAAAATTGTGTATTATTTGTGTTAGCGAGCTTTCCTCTCCACAAATCTGATCTGTAACTCGCCCTGATAATGTCTAGAACAAGCAGGTGGTAGACCCTCCTACAAGAATCTTACATAGTACTCATTTAATATTGCAAAACAAGTTGAAATGGACTTTATGTTATATTTGGTTTTATATTATGTCATTACTGTGTTTGCTTTTTAGGGGGCTTTTTATTAAGTTTTATCTTGTTTTAGCTTTTATTGAATTTTTGTCCTTTCTAAATATTTCTTCACTGTTTTGTCTTGTGGTTGTGCTTTTTCATAATCTGTAGTTGGACATGGTCTATTCATATGGCTCCTATTGCTCATTTAGGCCAAAGATAGCAGCTGCAGCAGAGCCTGTACGCTACCGTAATAACCTTACCCTATCTTTACAATTAGTCTCCGAACCGGGCACTCTGAAATCACATTGAACAACTTCTGTAACAGGGTCAAGGAAAAGATGATTTAAGCCTCGACTATATTTACGTGCGGGCCTCCGACAGCATGCCGCCATCAGTCTCTGTCTCGCTGTGTTTTAGTAACATCTGGCGCCCAGAGATTTAGGTTAGACAGGTAATTAGTGGCACATATTTGTCCTAAAGACAGGTGTATTTTCATTTAAGAGACACTCCATCACATCGCGCAATGCATGGCAGCTTGTTTGTTTGTTCCGCTTCGACCGAGCCATGCAGAGCCACCTTCAAATGCCATTTTTGTCTTGATTTTCTTTTCTTTTTCTTGATAAGAAGAGCTTGAGCAGATGAACAGAAAAAAATAAACTTAGAGATAGAGATATCAACATAGAGATATCAATTTGAAACTTCTTCTGTGGGTTATTCAAATGAATGTAAGAAAAATGTATTACAACTTTGTCTTCTTGTAATGTTTTCATATATAAAATTTATACATATATAAAACTGACCATATTTGGTACATATCATTCTGAAAACTGGACAGGGCCAGATTTAAATTTCTTGCTTGATTTTGTTGATAGATTAGATAAACAAAATAATTAACATTTTGAATATCTTTTTTAATATTTGAGTAAACAAGATTTGACCAAAAATTCTCGCCATTATTTGGAAACTTTCTTCAGGAAATCATGCTAATAATTAGATTTTTTTTGTAATCCTTCTGTACAATCTGTCAAACTCTTGTTATGTTAAGGTTTTTTTATTACAAAGGTTTGGTGTACATAGATGCTACTTTAAGGACTGATCATTACTATAGAAAAATGCATTTTGAGAAAAATGTTTTTAAAGTTAACAATGTCCTATACAACTCTTGATGCAAGTTGATTAAATTAAATCATAAAAAAAATCTTTAGGGACAGATTTAACATTGTTGTTTCTATGTCAAATCTTCAAAAAAAAAAAAATTTGAAAAAAAAAAAAAAAAAGAGTTGACAATGTGTGTTAAGTCAATAGAGAATTCCATGGAGAGTTTGCCTATCCTGGAGATACTTAAAGAAATAATATCCCGGTGGGTTTAAATCGGCATAGCAGTGCCGCATTGCCAAAACTCCACTTTCATTACACAACCCTAGCATGATTGCAAGGTTTGGCACAGGCTGTCCCAAAATGTTTTCCCGCTTATGTATGTGGCATTAGTTTATGTTAACAACTTCGCCGAGGATTAAACATCTAATATCAGTGTCCCTTCGGTAAACATATTTTTCCTCATCTCAGAATCATTTACTCTGGTGCATTACAATTAACCCAGATTTGCTTTTATGTTGGTGCTCAGAAAATTAAATATTATTATCCAGGCTTTTATTTCCCTATGGAGTGCACTTAATACGTCTCTTAAAAGTGTTCAATGCAAAACAAGCGTGTGGTTAAATCTTAAGCCTGGGAAAACTCTGCATAGTAATTGATTTTTTTTTTTCATAAACATGTACTTATGGCATATATATATATTTTTATTTCTCTTAGTTGCTTAGCTACTTTGTTGATATTTGTTTATCATCTTAATATTGTAATATGCTGGAGGGTTCACTTAAGTAAAAAGCATTTGTTAATTAACAATTTAACCTTTGTGAAATAGGGGAGACAATCTTCTAATAGCATCATGTAAATTTTATGTGTTGAAAAACAATATCTAACAAAATCATGGCTTTGTTTGTGAGAATTCAGATAGCAATGTTTAGACATTGCTTAAAATAATTGGTTTTATAATGTTTGGTTCACACAAAGCATTTCCTGTTAGGGAACAATGAAGCCAACTAGTCTAATTAAAACATGAGGGACAATATGCTGGTATAACAAATAACTTTTTTTTTTTTTTTTTAACAAAATGGCTATTTAGATTTTTACTACAAAATATAAATGGATCAAAAAAATAAGGATTGCCTCTGCAACCATACTGTAGAAATACTGTATGTGACCCACTCGCTGGCGTTTACAGTTCTTATAAATTATATCCAAATCTCATCTCATTTTTCATGATCAATATTTCAATTTTGTCTGATGACCAAGAAATCACTTAATCTTCATTATATTGCAAAATTAAAACTGTAAAGTAAAGGTAATCTATTAAAGGTCTTGTATCCAGTGTTTTTTCATGTATATGAGTAAAGTTTGCCCCAGTTACAAATATTGTATAAGCAGCTCTTGACATCAAAATATGTCAGCTGCATGCTGCACATTGACATGCTAGCTTTAAGCTTTGCCTGCATGTACAGCGGTCACTTAAAGTTGTTAACTTTATGAACTCATTGTGGTGAATATCAAGGATGCTTGATTGGACAAGGTATGTTGCAGGACCACTGCAAACTATTTAAAAAGAACGCATTCTGTTTTTTGTCTGACTTTTAAAATCAGGATTTTTACAGTTTAACAGTTTTTACATTTCATTTGACCACTCTCAAACTTGCCAAAAGCAGGTAGAATTAGTGTCTTGATAGCTTTTTACCTCCTTACCTGTATCTTCTTTATTGGTGGCACTTATTGCAGCCATCACCATCGTTTTTCGCGATGGCATTTCTCCTCTGCCTTGTCGTCTCCTCTCCACTGTCCGTCTGGATGAGGCTGTATAGTCTTTTAAAATGGAAATGCACTTCATCACGGTCACTTGGCTCCTGGTTCTAATAAATCAAGGGCCCATCCTCCATGGCCCCTCTTCCCCAGAAAACAAACTGCTCCTGGATGATTCCCTCAGCTGTTCCTGATGGAGGTCACATCTGTAGCTGGGTTTCAGATGACATCACAACATTATATTATTATATAATTAATAATAGAATGTTGATTGTTGTTGTTGTATATAGTAAGCTCTCAGGTCTAATCAAAAGTTGAAATGACATTTTTGAATTTCATTATAAAGTACAGTGTGAGGAATAGGAAAACTGGTTCTTGATCCCACCAGGGAATATGACATCATATTCTAGAAACTGAAAACCACCAATAGGTTGTGTTCAGGTTCTAGCAAATGATGAAGGTTGGCTTCAGATGGAGGGCAAGGGTCTTTTTAACTCTATGGGAGATTCACATGCCTAAGATTGTGATCCACAAATGCTGCTATGTTAACCCAAAGACAACAATCACTTCTTTAGAGTTGAATAATGGTAGCACTTTCTGGAGCTATATTGATAAAAAATAATAATTTTGTTTCTTTATGATGACAAAGAAGACTTTGGACTTTGTACCAGTTTTTGTTTCATGTGGATATGCCCAGTAATTAAAGACATATTAAGCATAAACCAGCGCAACAAATCTGCAATCTGACAGTTTTAAACAATAGGGATTCAGATGCTATAATATTGTGATGTCATCTGAACACCACTCATTTTAACACAGCAGGCCCGGTGGAGTAAAACAACACGTAAAATTACAATAGAGTCTGGTGAATGCTGTTGCAAGTAAGCATAAAAACATGTTTGTAATAGAAAGCACAATGGAAAAATCACTTGTCACCTACATGCAAAAGACACCATTAGTCTTTAGAATAATAGGTAAATACAGCTTCAGATCTAAAATGGAAAATGTGATCATGTAATTTTAGCTACAGTGTTGTGTTTGTGTTTATCTTGCATGGATATTATAGAAGCTTTTAACAGATCAGCGCTTTTAAATTGTATAAAAGCATGCATTTAGACATTTTGTCAAGGTAAGATTTACAATAGACTCAAAGGTAAATATTAAAACAAGGCACTGTGAATTGAATTTCTAAACATCCATTGGGTTGTATTCTAATTTATGAATTCACTTTTATATATTTGTCCACTGGTATTTTCAGTATTAATCATTATTCAAATTGACATTAGGAATAGACGTTCCTTGTTGTTTTTAACTTATAAGGACATACAGCTTTTTTAATAGATGGTACGGTAGATGCAATCTGGTGGTCCCCTGTTTACTGGCTTTGAGTGACTGTTAAACTTGAAATACTGTGAATCTGACAGGAAATGTATATTTAAGTCTAGAATATGGGTTGGCATTAAACTTACCTTCATGGAGTGTGTAGGTGACGCCACCAAGCCAAGTCACAGGCTCAGTCTTTGAAGAGGCGACCCTACGCACAGTAAAAATGCACGTGAAATTATTTTTATTAGGTGAATAAATAAACAAATGAAAAATAGATACATTTAATACCACACTTTAAAACATTCCTGATAAAGAAATTATAGCAAGTGGAGTACCCTCGAGCAGAAAAGTTACATAGCGCACCTATAAGAGGAATAATAGAAAACATACTTTTGAATAATACATATTCAAAACATTAAACTTAAAATAAGTTAATAAAATGCTGATAATATAGATAACTTTGACATTTCATAATAACACAATAACATTTCATTGTAGATGCAAAATGCCTGACTTTTTTATCCCTGGTAGTAAAAAAAAAAAAACAAGACTCACAATTTGAATAACTGAAGTCGACTTTGCACAATATCAAAGTGCACTTAAGAATGTCCTACTGTGTTTTTTATCTATGCAGCCTATAATAAAGTGTATGTTTTAAAATCATTCTCACTTAAACAGTATGGTGCTCTGGCTGAATCTTCATTTGTTAAAAGCAGCTCAGTGTGTAACAGCAACATTAGCAATTAGAAGATCTTATTCCACCAAATTAATTAGAAAGTGCTCCCTCACACTTGTAACCTACATGCTGATATAGGTCATTAAGAGGCGGTAAGGTCATTAATACATACTTGTAAGTGCAAAGTTAAAGTGGTAAACGGTGAGGCAGTCTATTGCTGGGTTTCAAATGACTTCACAACATTCTATTAGTGGCTTTCAGGATTACATTGTACTGTTCCATAACATAGGCTATCCAAAAAGGGGAATTCACAAATGCTAAACCTGATTATTTAGTGACTCATTTCTAGAACTTGCTCTATTATAACAAAAATCTGCATTTTAACAATATTCTTTATAGCTGTCTCTGGAGGACACATATGTCAAATTGACTTTTTAGAGCTTCTAACCATGTTACAACATTTTCCCTCATCAAACACATACCTGGACTTATATTTTGCTTCATTCACGCTTGTTTGATGAATGCTGTACATAAAGCCCACTTCCTTGCAAGTTGTCATAAAAAACTGAGATTTCTCAGTATTGTTACATCAAAGGTATCAGAGGAGGCCCAGTGCAATTAAATCATTGCCAGACTTGTTTTAAGCCTTTCTGTGATCAAATCATGTTTATTACTATTGCATGCTTACATCAACATGCTGGGGCATGTTCATTATTAGTCAAGGGGTAGTCTTTTTTCCCTATAGTAATTCCCTCTGCTAGTCAGTAGATGGTATGGGGAGTGCCCACACTGGTTCTTTACAAAGCCATTATTTTAAGTTGTAAAACTTGAGTGCATGATGTACGCAAGAGCATGTTTAAAGGCCAATGACAGTACAAATAATGCATAATATGTGTCTCTTAAATAATATTGGCCTTTGGAATGTTGTGACGTCATCTAAAACCCAGCAACAGGGCACAAACCGCAGACTGGGAGTAGGAAAATTAAATACAAATTTTTGTTGTAATACCACAAGTTCATGGATCTAGTCACATATAATCAAAATGATCAGGTTAAACATTTGAGCATTTACCTTTTTGGATATGTCATGGCAAAGTACAATGAAATCAATAGGCAAAACTGTCTCTTGCCCCCATCTGCGAGTATGATATCACATTTGAAAATCTTCAAAACCACCAATTTGAAGCCTATTTTTGCTTTATAGAAGTGCTGAAATCGCTGGTCCGCACTGTATCCAGCGAAAATATATTCCAGCACATTTAATTGTAAGCGAAGGGAAGAGAAAACAATGAGATCAATTGTGATTCAACTCCAGTCATCTGAACGGAATTATGTGCACACAAAACCCGGAGAAACTCTAAACGTCTGCGCTATACCGACTCAATCAAAATATTCGGATCCTAGTTACCCAAACTGAATATGTATGAACAGCTCAAATATGCTGAATTTATTTTGAATATTTAATGAGATATAAAGTATAAGTCTATTTCGCCGACTAATAAAATCAGTCTTGTATGAATGTGGCGTAGATTGAAAGTGAATGGCGGGGAGGAGAGGAGATGGGGAGGAAAAACAAAGGGTTGTCAGGGGGCTTCATCAGCATGCTATAACTGGGTAGCCATATTGTTGCCCCCTCCCGCAATCGCGAGCCCAAATACCAATGTGCAAATGCAGTGCTCCCCCTCCTCTCCCCTCCTCTTCCTCTCCACCCACCTCCACCCCTCCAGCTTTCTTCCCCTTTCCCTCTATCTCTCCGTGTGTCCAATCACACGGCAGTCCTTCTCAATAAAACAAATTAACTGATTAGACGTTTTAATCTCACTTGTCTTTGACCTTGTAGAATATATTACTGATGTCTACATTGCTGAGAGCAGATAGTGCGGCGAGCGGGCGGGCAGCGGTGGCGTGGGCTTAAGAGCAAAACTGACCATTTTTGGGGGAGAAATGCAGGAGAGATAAAGAGGTAACAGGTGGAGGGAAGAGTGCATGGAAAAGACTTATTTTGAGAGATGGAATGGTGAAAGTGTGACTTAAAATGCATTCAGCACAATTAGGCAATTGATAAGCAAATTACATTAAGACTAATTTATGTTATTTGGATAATCTTTGGATTATCATATGATTTTAGACGCCATTTCACAGGTCACAATAAGAATCAAAATGTAGCTATAAAAATACAGTTAAAGTGTCATTTTGCATACTCTGCTACAGATGTATCCAAATGTTCTACAGCACAATGGAACAAGAGTTTGCCTCATAACTATAAAGTCTGTGGTTTGATTCACAGCTCAAGTGGCTTTTCTATGGCTGCATTCCTTTATTCCAGGTGCCCTATCACTAGAAGATGTTCAATATAGTCTTCTTGGGCCAGGATTCCCCTTAAAAAGATGCTGAGTCTTACTGGATCAAATAAAGATATTATAGAATGAGTCACCAGCTTCAACTTATAGCTCTGAGCTCAACAAAGCAATCCTGATACTTTTCATGCAAGAATACCGCTGACCAAAATAACATAATAATAATAGTTTTAAGTGTTCATTTATTTAAATCCCCTGATATTATATAAAAAAAAATCAATATTATTCATATTACGTGTGGGCAACTGATTTACTTTTATTTGGGCAATTTTGGGCAATTATGATAATCACTATGTTTTAATTGTCTCTAAACTAAATAAACGGAGGTGATGTATGATGTACAAAGCATTACGCTAACACCATCAATAAATTCACACATCCTTTTCTTATTTTTTCCTCTCTTAACCTCAAATATAAAAATTTCCATTTCATTATTACCAGGCCTTAAGTAATAATATTTAGCACTGTATTGCCCAAACACAAATCCGATAGATCCTAATGAACTGTTGAGGGCAGAATTCACTTCCCTTATTTTCCCTCCCTTCCTCTCTCTCTTTTTGGCCCTCCCTCACCCCGTACATCCACACACACACTCACACACGCGCACCCCGTCTCCCTGCAGGCAGCCAGCGGGGAAGAAGGGGTTAAGGCGGAATGCATTAACAAAAGAAAATTATAGCGTAAACAGTTCATAAAATCTCACAGCCCCTGATGTCGGGGCTAGATCATTAAATTTCTGCAACAATTAGACCTTTTCTCACGGCGGCAAATTGGAGCCGTTGCCATGGCAAATCCGAGCCCTTAAGTCATATATCTTTGATTGCGGAAAGGTCAGGCGCAGACAGCCTAATAACTCAGGGAGCTGTTTGACAGATTTCATCCAAGCATGATCACATAACAGAGCCAAACTATGTCGGCAGTTGTTAAAGGCGAGGGAGGGGTCAGAGCCAAGGTTGGGGTTATGGAATGTTTCTGCTCGGCTGGGCCCAGTCCGATAATGTGCCTGACCGACTTTAAATCCACTGGAATATAAGAAAAAAATCAAATAATAAAAAGAGAAAGCAGCAGTATTTTACTAAGGGCATGTTTCTGCGAGGGTGGATCAATGCAGCGGGAGGGGGTCGGAGCTTTCACTTGACCAGATAAAGCTGTAAAAGAAGCCATGGTCAAGGGAAAGTAGGGGATATTTAAAAGCCTAACGTATTTCGTCTGTGGAAGAAATCATTGAGGGTTTAAAGGGACTTACAGTACTAGTGGAACGCTGACCAATTTTGAGCTTGTTAAAAAAATGCCTCTTGTGTCCAGACTCATTGGTATACTTGTTTGTCAACACTGATATGATATATAGATGTAGCTGATAATACACATAAGAGGGGAAAACTTATTTATTTCCCTTCATATATGTATATTAAGCACATGTCATTGCCAAACATGAACTCTGCGATAGAGCTTTGTATATTGCAATGTAAAATTTGTAAAATTTTACTATTAAGTGACCTGCTAACATTGGCTTGTTTTAAACTTTATTCCTGATTATTTGACTGAAAGAAATCCAATAATATACATTTCCCTAAAATACAGTAATTTTAAGTTTTAAGATAGTAAATCAGTACCAGCCATGAGTAGCTCTTTTATTGTAAACAAAAACATGATGCGATATTGTTGCTTAATATGTGATTAATCCCTATATAATGCTGGGAGGAAAGTCCATCAAATGAAACCACTTACAAATATACAATACTTACTACTACTACTACTACTACTACTACATTACACCACTAAAATTTTCCACTTCAATTCACTCATGAAATAGGCCCAAGCGTCTAGTGCTTTCACATCCAATAAACACTGATAACCAAGCCTATACTATGTTATTCATTCCACTAATGATTTCTATTACAATATACTATTATGGTTTTTGCAATTTTCATCGTAATCCTACGAAACAATTTCAATTTCAGGTTTAAAGCGAGAGCATGTTGGGTGAGTGACAGTGTTTTGAGCGTGTGATGATGAAGCATGATTTATTCGCCGCTCACACACATATGTTGGGGGAATTGAGATGGATGCCTGCTTCGGTGAGGGATGGAGAAATCTTGTCATCGACTGGTTAACGACCTCCACGCAGAACTTTGAATAACAATCACTACTGCTGCTGCCGCCCCTGCCTGTGTTAAGACTATAAGGCAAATGTGTGATACCTCGGGCAGGTCGGGCTGGTTGGGTTGGTTTGAGAGTTCCCCCCTGACCCCCCCAGTACGCCCCCCTTCTTCACCTAACCGCATGCCCCAGTACCTCGGAAGTGCATCGCTCCTCCGCGGTCTCCGAAGACAGCGCTGGCATTTGGTCTGTCTATCCCAAAGGCCGCGGCTGGGAAACAAGTGCCAATACCGCACCCAACTGGACACATCGGGAACTGCAGCTGAAAGATAATGAGAATGTTGCTGAACACAAAATGTAAATAGAAAATGTAACCGCTGTTTGGCAAGATTATACATTAAGTATATTAAATTAAAGGCGCAGTGTGTAACTTTTAAGCAAAAAAATGGCAATTTTCTTCATTTGTCATATACAACTAAAACAACACGACATTACACTGGGTTCTGTTTATTTAGCCTCACTTCAGTTAATTATGACACAACACATATTTTTTATTTAAATATCCTTTTATTTGCTAAAACATTTCGCTTAAATACATCTGCATACTGTATAATACTTACTTGGTCTACCACATGGTCCAATGTCAAAGACGTGTCTGCCATTTTTGTATCCATATGTAGGGGTAAACGGTTTGAAGTTCTTTGGGTTTCCTATGTTTATATGTATTTTCATTTAAGATATATTGTGTTTATAGCTTTATGTTAAATAAAAGTCTGTCATGGGACATAAGCCCATAAACTACTAATGGGACATTTACCTGATAATGTAGGTCACTTAATAGTTACCTGGGCAATGGACCCTTGTGGGCAGTCCTAACTCACAGATTAGGTTGAGTTCATTGTTGAGTTCATTTTAGGAGAGACTTCAGTATAATCGTGTGCATGTGTTGAATTACATTTGAGTTACTTATTTTCTTTTTAGTTGTGTGAACAGTTTATGTTGGGATTAAGTTGTTTATACACACATATATATATATATATATATCGCCCATTTCGAGATATGGGCGAGATATGGGCGCAATCAGTCAGCGCGCGGTACTTATAAGGGTAACATCAGGAAAAAGGAACACGAAAAACTAGAGGAATACCAGGGGCTCAAGGAAGAGCTGGAAAAGGCCTGGAAGGTGAAGGATCAGTGGTGCCCGTGGTGATCGGAGCACTCGGGGCTGTAACCCCCAAACTGGAGGAGTGGCTATAACAGATCCCAGGAAAAACATCAGACATCTCAGTCCAGAAAAGTGCAGTACTAGGAACAGCAAAGATACTGCGCAGAACTCTCAAGCTCCCAGGCCACTGGTAGAGGACCCGAGCTGGATGAGAGTGAGAGACCAACCACCGTGGAAGGTGAGGAGCACATATATATATATATATATATATATATATATATATATATATATTAGTGCTGTCAGGCGATTAAAAAAATTAATCTAATTAATTACAGGATTTGTAATTAATTAATCTAATTAATCGCATTTTTAAAATAATTTTTTTAGGTGGTTTATTGTGCTCTCCCACAGTGCAAAAAAGGTGTCAAATGTGTGATTTATAGTGGTACAGTGAAAAGACTGCAGACTTCCCCTTTAAGTCTAAGTTTTTCACTCACTCTCTTTGTCTCCACTGTAAACATGACAAGACTGCTGGCAGACCCCCATTCCCCCTCCCACATTATGGAACATTCATTGGAAAGCTCATTTACACCATTCCACTAATACATGGCGAATATTTCTGGTGCCAAAAGGTGAGCACGTACAGCAGCTTTCATGCAACGTCAATAAATAATATTGTAAGGACCTGGGTTAATGGTGTCTGTGCCTTTAAGGGGTTGGCTGTTGGGCGCATGCGTGGGACAGGTGTGGGTGTTAATGTTGAGTGAGTCTGAACTTCTGTTTAATAAAGTTCATTGGAGAATAAGGGAAGCCTGGAGTCATTACAATATACAAGGCTTCAAATATACAGAGAATACAAATAATTGCCCGTGAAAATGACTCATGGCTCACATGACCCCCGGAACCCGTGAGGATTTAAACTCCCGGTGTGGATGTGTCCGGACCATCGCACCACGGGAGGAGGGAGGAGGCAGCAGCGCGGGGTGAGTAAATGATCGGGTTTAGCGTGATTTAGCGTGATGGGCAAAACTAAGACAAAACTTCTAAGTGTGCACCCTTAGTCGCGGCAGAACACACTGAAGAGGTTATGGGAACTGAAAATGGTTCAGCGCGGAGCGCAGCAGATAGGGAAACGGGCTTGTGCGTCTTCACATGCTCTCCCCTATTAGAAGTGCATTCGTCTCTGTTTGCCGACCAATGGTAGCACGGCATTTCTCATCGCGTCATCGCTGTCCAGGGACAAGACGGACCTGCTCCGTCACGATTTATCAATAAACTCGCCGTTCAAAGGCCCCGCACACCAAATTTAAAATGCGCGCATTGAATTGCCGCTCATAATTAATTGCGTTAATTTTTATAACACATTAATTAGCAGTGTAATTAATTAATCTAATTAACGCGTTAAACTGACAGCCCTAATATATATATATATATATATATATATATATATATATAATTTTTATTTTTTTTTTATTTTTTTTTTCTTGTAAAAGACACTTCTGTCTGCTAACTTTGACCACATCTTGCCAGCTTCCCCAAAATATTTTGATTGTTTTATTGCACTGAAAAACATACATTCTTACTATGAGGCTTGCTTCTCCACAAACTAGACTCTTTTGCTTGTCTCCATGGAAATGTTAGCCATAATCTTAAATCATAAAACTTCTCTCAGTCATGCAGGTGCTACCTCCATTTTGCACCGGGAAAAGGTGGCTTGCCCTCTCCAGGTGGGTGGAGAGTCCTTGCCTCAAGTGGAGGAGTTCAAGTATCTCAGGGTTTTGTTCACGAGTGAGGGGAGGAGGAGACATTGACAGGTGGATCGGTACAGTCTCAGCAGTGATGTGGTCGCTGTACCGGACCGTTGTGGTGAAGAGGGAGCTAAGTCGAAAGGCAAAGCTCCCGATTTACCATCAATCTACGTTCCTACGCTCACCTATGGTCATGAGCTCTGGGTAATGACCAAAACGACGAGATCATGGATACAAGTGGCCGAAATTAGTTTCCTCCGCAGAGTGGCTGGGCGCACCCTTAGAGATAGCGTAAGGAGCTCAGTCACACGGGAGGAGCTCGGAGTAGAACCGCTGCTCCTCCATGTTGAGAGGAGCCAGCTGAGGTGGCTCGGGCATCTGTTCCAGATGCCTCCTGCACGCCTCCCTCGGGATGTGTTCTGGGCATGTCCCACCGGGAGGAGGCCCCGGGGAAAACCGAGGACAGGCTGGAGAGACTATGTCTCTCAGCTGACCTGGGAACACTTTGGGGTCCCCCCAGAGGAGTTGGAGGATGTGTCCGGGGTGAAGGAAGTCTGGGAGTCTCTGCTTAGACTGTTGCCCCCGCGACCAGGCCCCGCATAAGCGGAAGAAGATGGATGGATGGATGGATGGACTTTTAAGTAAAAAATATGTTATCCAGAATGTGAAAAACAAAAGTAAAATTACACGAGATTATTATAACAGTTGCTGGTGATGAAAGTACACAGATGAAAACTATTCATGAGTTTCAGCTTTTTGTTATATGCAACATTTTGAGGCTTTT
The DNA here is from genome assembly GCA_036785185.1 of Paratrypauchen microcephalus. Classification (NCBI taxonomy): domain Eukaryota; kingdom Metazoa; phylum Chordata; class Actinopteri; order Gobiiformes; family Gobiidae; genus Paratrypauchen; species Paratrypauchen microcephalus. The sequence continues at coordinate 2,212,734 of JAVJIX010000019.1, read as the reverse complement.
TTCATATTTTGTTTTAAATTATTATTTAACTGTCCTGATTTTTCATCATTCTGAAATCCATGGGTATCTTTTCTGTCTTCTGTAATAAATGATTGAGAAAAGTTTAAAAAAAAAAAACCTTTACAATGGTGGAAGTTCACTTAGTGTAAATACATACAATATAATCCGCATACCCTGCTCTTCCAAATAGTGATGATGGATTCCTTCTATCAAAACTAACTCAGATTTGATCACAGGATCTTTAGATTAGCATACAATTCTCTGCATTTTTAATCTTTCCATTTTAACAGAAAATATGCACTCATAATACTTCAGTGCATGCAGCATTAAAATTGATTAGCTGGTTCTTTATTGGAGACTTTATCCCGTGAATAGTAGGCCAAGGTCAGTGTAGATTTAATTTGGGTCAAAAGAATCAATTGTACTATTGCAAAAACAAACACTGCTGCATATTTAATTAACTCTTGTATGTATGAACCACTGGGACATTAGATATTTGAAAATGTGGCATGTAACTACATTAAATTAACTATATGTAAAAATCTGCACATAAAGCAATGCTTTTTAACTTGTTAACTGTTACAGGCAAGATAAAGTCAAGGCTAGCAATGATATATTAAAAGCTTATAGTTAACTAGAAAGTTGGTGAAGAAACCTTCTGAAAAACACCTAACAGGTTTTCATGTCTTTTTTCCTAATTATTACTTGGTTTGGTGGGATAGTAAATATTGATCATAGTTTTAAAACAGTCAAGTGCCAGCTTGTGGGGTGAAGGAAAAGTACAAAAATAAAGGCCATCGGCCTGGAACGCTCTTCAAACTGAACTGAAAATGACTGAACTTGTCTCATTTAAAACATTTCGCTCCTTTTTATATAATTGGCAAAAAAAAAAACATAAATCAGTGTCTGTGTTTTTAAATGTACTGTCATTTTAACTAATGCATTTTATCGCTTGTGTTTACAATTGTTTGCACCTTTTTAATATCATTTGCACTTAATTTTACTGTTTACAACTATTGCACTTTACATTTGATATTTTACTGTTATTTTACTCTGGACGTGTGCTGCTGACCTCTTGGCCAGGTCACCCTTGTAAACGAGGTCTTGATCTCAATGTTTTTTTTTTTACCTGGTTAAATAAAGGTTAAAGTAAGTTCTAAAATGGAATACCTCTACCTTCTTCTGTCCAACTAGGAAGAAAATTATAAACATCTGCAAAATTATGATTATTTTTAGTAGGCACAGTTTTAATAAAATCTAATGTTAACTATGTTTTAGTCAGATCATTTAAGGGACTGCAGATGGAAATTAGCTCGAAGAGCTATTGTCTTGTGCAAAGCATCTCTTCATTGATTGTGATTAATGCCCCTGTACATGGTCCCTGGCAAATAAATCAAATAAAAAAAGAAAGAACCTGTATATGTATATATGTAGGAAGATTTATCTACTTCGTACGGTATTATCCTGTACTTAAAAAAAATAAAAAGTGTAGCCTTTCCACAAAAAATCCCTAATCAGCCTTTTAGGCAATCATGGTTCAATTGCAAAGATTAATTGCAACACTATATAGTTAGTAAGAGTTAACAGAGTAACAGTAATTTCATGTTGGCTGAATTGAAATAGAGCAGGGTTTTTGGTCTATGCATAAATTGCTATTTACAGACAATGCATTTTAGCCTATGGAACTGACCAATTTAGTTTTGATCCATGATAACAAGTGTAAGACCAAACTAGTTACATCTCTATCTACCACTTACCCCTTCACTTATTGGTAGCATGAGAGGACAGGCCTCTGGGAGTTGTAGGCCAGTGGAGGGTAATGAGGAGTAGGCTGCTGGTGTTCTTCACCCTCATGTCCTCAGTGAGAGAGGTCTGATCAGAGCAGCTCTTCTCTCTGAACTTGTGTTCAGTACACACATGTTCAGTACACACATGTACCGTATGGCTGTGATCTGTCCACGGGGGTTTAGAGTAAGCATTTGGGTCTAAGTTAGGTCAATGTCTGGGGAGGTCTAAGACAATCATTTGAGTGTTTAAAATATACTAGATACATATCATTTCTTTCAATATTTTAAACACAATATAGTGAATTAATCTTTGCAAAGTAATACAATTCATTTCTGGGATACTTTTCTTATAAAATACTTGGATGTACTCTGCTATACTCTGATGAAAATGAATAAATGGTCAATTTTAACTGTTCGAATGGGGAGGAAATGACTTAAAACTCCCATGCCATTTGTATCTAGATTGGCACACCCAGCCCTGTTGTATTCTCTCATAACACCATTAGATGCTATCTACGTTACTGGTGTCTGATAGTGTCCCAGATTTGGCCTGACAGAAGAAGAGAGGAGGGGGGTTTCACATCTGCCATCTACTGGTAACAAAAAAGAAAACTTTAACAAATCAAACATGAAGAGAGAACACATGAACAGCACACATTCAGCTGCCCCTCAGCAAACTGACTCCACAGTGATTAGAATGCCTTTCCATCCCAACTAGTCACTTAGTGTAATTGGAGTGGGTAAACTGAGTGTCTTACAGTAGGTGAGATTTGTACCAGCAACCATCTGACTTCAGATTTAAATGTTGCAGTACAAGTACAAAAAGAAACACATTCTTTCTATATAGGATTGTAAATCAACTCCAACTGAAAACCACCTGCAAGTATAAAGTTAAGATACCTGCCTACCTTGGCTCTTAACCCTCGCAGTAAAAAGGTCTTGGATTTGATTTGAGTTTTGTATGTTTTACACTGGCAGGTTTCCTCTGGGTTCTCCAGTCCCTACATCCAAAAGCATTGGCTCAAAGTAATAATGCTGCATCTTTCCATTTTTGTAATTTTGTTGTACTACTTGTGTGGATAATGATGACAAATAAAGCACTTTACTATACTTACATGAACAGAGGAGATCTTCACCAGCTGGTACTGGCATTGAACCCACAACTCTTGGGCAGAGTGGAACTTTGGCTTTTTAGCTTTAATTCTAGTTTTTTAATTCTTTTATTTTTTTTCCATTTGTTTGTATTTAAGGCTCACGTTAAACGAATGTAATATACTATATGCTATCATTCAAATCAAGTAAGACAACTCCATCAACAGTCCAACCATGCCTTACAACCAATAACCTCTGCTCTAATTACAGTTTAAGTGTTATGTTGTGGCTAAACTACTCATCTTGCTTATTTCCAAATGAAAAGACACTTTCTAGGACTTGAAATCGCAGACGTGACTGTCCTTACAAAAGCGAGCAGGGCTGGGCTGAATTGATGGGTGAGAGAGGGAAGTAGCGGTTAATTAAGAGAGGAATTTTAAAATGAGCACATATCGCTCCCGTGTACTCCGAAACAGCAGGAATCCACGATAAGCAGCTCATCTCACTCACTTCACCGGGAAAGGGGTGTGTTGGTGTCTCAGAGGAGATGAGGCGCAGGGTGCAGAGGAGCAACTGTCCATGGATCTGACAAAAGGTGCCATAGACTATGTATTAACAGTACAAAATGTACTAAAGAGTAGGGAAAGTGCTGAAATAAGCTAGTCCAAAAAGGCACTAGTATGCGAGGACAAAAGGACAAAACTAACTTTTACAAATGATTACATGGCTAGAAACAACAAAAGCCTACCAAAATCAGATGTCGAAAACAGTAGTATCTTTACAAGTGAAATGTCAACCATCGCTAAATTTAAGATATGTTATGGGTGTTAATGGGTTAACAAAAGTAGTTCTACAATTTGTTGTGTGAAATATTAGTGTTTGTAGATGTTCTGCTTCATGAAAAAGTACAGTTGTCATTTCAGTATCCAGTGTTTCTTACAGATTTTGTGGCACAAATACTTTGTATATTAATGATTTTCTTTCATACAATTTGTAGAGTATGAATGTCACTTATTGCCTGGATTTCATATTTAAGATATATTTTTGCATTTTTAAGATATATTCTTGTTATTTTTTATGTTAATGACAACACAAGCAACAACAAAGTGAAGTTTTGCCAACGTATAGTCATACAGTAGATACCTATATACATGATGTATATGTATGTATATGTTGTTTTTAGACTATGGGGGATTATTTAGATGATGGGGGAAACCACATTATGAACCATACTATTCTATTAATGGGAAACACTGAGTATCTATACCATGAATCAAGGCCCTTGGTACTTGTACATCCTTATGCAAAGTTGTCCTCTCTGTTCGTGAGATTATTTTCATGATTCACAGTGTCTATCATCTGGAATTTTAGTTAGATCAATCCACAAGATATAAGATAAGATAATCCTTTATTTGTCCCACAATGGGGAAATTGCAGTGTCACAACGCAAGTTTCAGAAACAGTAGGAAAATATGAGCATGCATCAAAATTAAGATAAATAATAATAATAGTAAGTATGTACAATCAACTAAAAAACACAACACTGTAAGGTTAAAAGGCACAGGAACACTATAATGGATCAACAGGGAAACTCTTGGTTTTGAGATTTGTTTTTGTGAGCACTGCAAAGCAAGTGACCCGGCCCCAGATAAGCAGAAGAAAATGGATGGATGGATGGATGGATAGATGCAAAGCAAATGTATTTCTGTCAGAATGCTTCAATACCCCTTTTTTACAGTTAGTCCTGACATTAATTTAGGTTACCCCCAGGTTTAGTCTAGGTCATAAAAAATCATATTGATTCAGTATATATATATATTTGCAATCTGGCATGAACTTAATGCAATTTCCAAAACAGCTCTCATGTTGATATAAGTCAGGATGTAGGAATAAAGTGTAAATGTGAGACGGCAGGGGTGTAGGATGACTGTAGCCGGAGGTGCACCATGACATCCTGCTGCTGCCTGCTCTCCGGGAGGCGCTGAGCATGAGCTAATTCACTGACACCGTGTCACTTGTGATAATTGGGGGAGGTCAGAGTGCTCACTCACCTGTCTCCATGCAGGTGCCTGGTGCCGCAGACAGGGCCAACTCCACATCCGTCTCTCTGCCTCCTCCTCTGGGCCCACAGTCATTTGGAGGTGCATTAAAGTCATTAATGATCTTGAATAGGAAAAGCACAATGTGAACATGGAGGTAGAAAGAATATTATATTATAGCATTGAACAGTTTCAAAATGGAATGGGTCAAGAAAAAGAGGAACCTCAGTAAATCTTGTTCTTAACAACTAATGTCAGAAACGTTAAGGAGCCTACTTTACTCAAATAGGGCTAACAAAAACCTAATTTAGTAGCCATAGCCTAATGCAATAAATCTTCTACTTACACTGCATTCAAAAACTTGTATGTTATACACCTCACATGTGTAGTTTTCATTCAGAATTATCATGTTTGTGATGAAATTTAGGAGCCATAGCCTACTGCAATACATCTTTTAGCTAGTTAAATTGCATTGAAGAACTTGTAGTAAAATATCTGGTACAGCTCATATGTGTAGTTTTCATTCAGACTTACCATGTTTATGATGAAACCGTGACCAGATCAACCAGATTAGCTAAATTAGCTAAGACTAGAGGAGCAAGCATGCTAATTAGCATTTTAGCTGATATTTTCTACCATTAGCAAAAATAACAAGTTAATACTAACACGAATAATCCAGGCGTCCTGTTTACAAGTCAGTCATATTACTGTAGTTTATTCTTCAAACAGAGCCCAACACAAATGCTGTTAAAGTAGCCTGCTAGCAGACAAGCTGTGTAATTTAATCTAGAGAAGCTAATTGTTACAAAGTGGAGTGTTAGTGAGTTGTATGCTAGTGAGTCAGCATGTCAGCTACATTCAGCTGAGCTAATTACCTCTACTTACCCTCTGTAGGACTGAGGACATGCTGCTCTCTCTAGTCTGGAAAAGACAAGACTGAACTTGGCTCACAGGACCATAACCTACTCTACCCAGGACTAAGGAGAGTAGGTAGGCTACAGACAGCAGCCATGTAGCGCTCCTCTTTTATCAATCAGCACATCCCACAGAGGCCTAGTGGTCTTCCTCTTAAAGCTGCGTTTAGGGGTCACCTGCTTGTTTCTGCTTCTGTTCCTGAATATGTCATTGCTCTGCCTGGAATGTTACACAGTATGGCATCAAACAGCTCTACCTTACATTTATTCAATTACAAGTGGTTTTATAGCTCAAAAGATAGAAAGGTTTATTTCCACACTCCAGACAATGTAATGACATCTCCATGGAGGCAAGTATTTGATGGACCCTCTACCAGAAAAGTGACATAATGCACTTTTAAATGTATAAATAGCCTACTCCTTAGGCTTTTCAGGCTCATTTCAAATTCAGTTTTCAGGCTATGCCCTTATTGTGTGGACAGCCTATTTCAAATTTTAGATCAATAGCTCAGTAGCCTAGCCAAACCTTAATAAGTAGGGCTTCACTCTGTTAAATGTAAACACTTTCCATCTGAATGTTAGAAGTCACTGCTAAGGCCTACAAGCTGGTCTTTACATTAAAATATGCTATTCATTGTTCATCATGTAGCAACCTAGATCTATAGAACTTTAATCTAACAAGGTTAGGGTGATAAAGACTAAGTTTTGAGACTCTTCATGTTCTAAATCTCCTATTTTATGCAAACATGTAAATATATCTTTGGCTAAGTGTGAAATGTGACAGAGGAATAAAACTCCTTGAGGATGTCAGATTGGAGGCACAGACGGAGCGGCGCAGGCGGTGGAGGGGGCACTTGTGTTATGAGGCGCGCCCTGACAGCCAAACCACTTGGGAGTAATGGTGTGTGAGGCTAATATTTCCCCTGTCTTCTGTCAACCCTGAAGGAGAGGCGGGGGCTCACTTGTTGTCACCGTGTGTGGGGGGGTCACCTGTAATAGCGCGCCCATTCCACACTCATTACACCGTTTACAATTACTGCTACCTATCGTCATCACCCCTCGCACCCCGGCTCCCCCCAGAGGCCAGGCCGGACCATTAGTGGCACAACTCAAATGAAGTGGATAATTGTGTCTCTCTGTGGTATATCATGAGACAAGAGAGTCACGCAAGAACAGAAAGGCCAACGTGTGAGAGGGGGTGAAGAGAGGAACTGTAAAGGAGAGGTACAAGGCAGTTCTAAGGGGGTTTGAACTGTTTTATGGGCAATTTCAACTTTCATTCTGGAAGTCTGAAAAAGCTATTATTAACATTAATCTTTACATTTTCTGTTTTAAAGGTAGTTTAAAAAATGCTGCCAAAAACAACTGAATGGAACATAAGCCTATAAATATTGCACCCAGCCTCAATCACAAGTAAAAAGCTACCTAAAGCTACCAACTACCTTCTTCATTTATACATGTCTGATCACAATTAACACTTTTTTTTATTTATTTATTTATTTATTTATTTTTAATGATTGAGCAAGGGTCAGTGTGTCTGAGTTAGATTATGGACATTTGAGGGGAACTACCTGTTGTGGATCCTCCAAAAAACTCTGGTTCGTGTTTGGTTCGGGTGTTTGGTTCTCAAGATAATTATCAGAAAGCAGAATGGCTCACATGCATCTTTCATTTGGGCTGCCAGTTTCAGTCCTTACATTCAGTTGGTTTAAAGGTCCTATATTACATCAAACTGTTTTGCAAGTTTTAAGCCATGTTATAATGTTGTTACTTCAAAAAACATTCCTGGAACTGTGTTTTGTTTCATTCACACATATTTGAGTAATCCTGGCTTATTTGTCTATTTACATCTCCAAAGGTCAAAATGCTCTGTTCCACCTTGTGATGTCATTAAACGGTAGTTTTCAAGTTAACGACTACTGTTTACCTTTAGTTTAGTAGAGACTGGCAATTCCAGAACTGAAATCATGCAAATGATACTAGTGAAGATGTATGGAGTTTAAAAACACAGTGGAGCCACCTGGCATCACAAGGTGAATGTTTTCAGTTTTGAGAGAAGAACTCGCTGTAAATATGCAGTATTTGTGTGAATGAAGCAAAATACAACTTCTAGTATGTTTTTGATAAGAATACAATGTTAAAACAGATCAGAAAACGATAAATAAACCTAAAATGCCTCTCTCTGATCTGAATGGTCACTACCTAAACCCCAGCACCTACAGCCAATCATGAATCAGTGCTAGTGCAGCCTCTGCAGCTCAGGGAGGCACTTCTGCTTCATTCACATGAGGCATGGCTTGTGATATAATGACAATGAGAAAAACTTGTATGTGTCCTCTGTCTTCAGGTTAAGGTACTGGCAACCCAGATTCAGCATATTGCAGTACTTTAAGATACAGTGAGGTCCATTACATAAACTCAGTTGAAAGTGCACTTATGAAGGGTTCTGAAGAAAGCAGCATGTCAAATCAGTTCTGCTCATTACATGGTGCCTGTGTTCATTGCTAAAGCACAATAGACACTTCACACCTCCAAGGCCCCTTCATGGGAGAGATGGAGCCACCTGCCACAGATCCACTACACCTCTGTCCCTGGATACCTCCACTATAGCTCCAGGGCTAACAGCTAAGGTCTGATAACTGATCACAAGACTCAAGTTGGGCCTGTGACAGCTCACATCTCCGCACAGGAAGCCTACCGCTGTGCATCCTCCGTTCAAACCTTATATTTTGCGCATATGGGTGGGAAAACAGAATTCATGCATAAAAAAGCAGGCAAAAATATAGAGATTCATCTGGTGGTATGTTAAATATAAGATGAAGGCCAATGATTTTAGGACAAGCCCAGAAAGACTTGTCAAACTTTGCGCTATTACTATCCTTTGTCTTAGCTGAGTTGTCATGTAAGGCCCGCTGTACCCGTATGAAATATTAATACTGCATAATAACATTCAAAGGGGAATAAAGCGCAGTGTTAATTATTTATAGCATGTGTATTCAAGACGGCGTTCTTTTTTCCACACGCACCAAAATATTCCCTGACAGTTGCCACTCGAAGGAAGAGAATCCCCACAATGCATTGCAAGAGTCGAGGGGAGACAGTCGACTAAACAGTGATGCAAGTTCCGCGAAACATCTAACCTACATTTCACAAGATCAGAATGTGCAAACGCTCTGTAGGCTGGTTTTAAAAGATAGGGAAGAAATCTGTGTGGAATAAACATTTACTGTTAAGTGGATCAAAAATGAATTGCTGTTACATAATGTATAGTGTTTTTATATAGAAATATGGGTTAAAGTTGTTGTCTTAGGTTTTTCAGGTAAAGGAATATCATAACATTATAGCAAAAAATTTGTAGTGTTTTGGACAGATGAGTCTATATGCTATTAAAAAGACAATAGGTAAGGTTTTGATTAAAAACTCTGTAAACATGACCTATCTGTGTCCCCAGATAAGGTCTTTCAAATATAGTCAGTTGTAATGTTTTATTTATTCCTAAACATGATTGCTAAATTGTTTAGGTTATAATTTGGTGTTTTGGTTCTCAAGACAATCTAATCCGAAAGCAGAATGAGCACAACATTTTATTGTCTGATAATCAAGAACTACTTGTTCGCTTTAGTGTGAAGGAGGTCTGAGAGCTGTGAAACAAGGTTTAGCATGTTTGGAATGCATAAGGTAATTGAGGAATAACTTTGGACCACTGCAAACAGTTTAAAATGGACTAGTTCTGTTTTTTACTTTTTTTTAAATTAGGAAAATCAAGCAGTGCTTTTAAAATGACTCGTTCTGATCTGAATCCTAACTTAAACCCAGGACCTGCAGCCTATCATTAATCAGTGCAAGTGCAGCCTATTAGCTTTCACATGAGACATGGCTTGTCCATAAAATAAGAGGAATGTGTTTGCATGAAACTATCCTGACATGTCATTGTTGTGTATTGACTCGGATGGTGAGCTTTGCAGACATGAATGACGCAAAATAGAATCCTAAACTATGTCGTTGATTAGAACAATACTATAACATGGTACAAAGCTGTAGAAAATATCTAGTTTGTCTCTTTTATTCCACCACTATTAGAGAGAGAAGAGTGGTAACATCAGTGTATGAAAAAAGAGCAGAGGCCCTGGTCAGCTAATTGTGTGTGTCCACGTCATAAAGACATCAGGCCTCAGTCGACTGGTCACTGATGAGGGGAAACGCTCGCTTAGAGACGGAGCATATCTCATTTACTCCATTTCTGTCCCATTTATTCTCTATTTGCCCACGGCCAGTTAATATGCATGATACTCAGCCGCACTGGGGGTGTGTGGAATCTACTGACCACAGCTGAGAAGGCATAGTTTACTTGTCTTGTCTTGTCTTGTCTTGTGTTTGGTGGGATCGTACCTTTTTCTCAATTTTACAACAGTCAAGAGGCAGTTTGTTCGGAAATGTTGAAAATAAAATCAATGTGCAAAATTCCATCCAAAATAAAGACAATTTACAGTCAAAAACCACATTAATTTAACCCTCCGGTCGTGTTCGCCTCCAGCCCCCTACTTTAGTGTTCCCGGTCAAAATTGACCGGTCTGTTTTAACTGCTCTTAAATTAGCACAATTTTTTTTTTTCAACACCAATTTTTTTATTAAACATTTTTTAGTTGAGAACAATGTTTCAAAGTAGTGTCTAACAACAATTTATAGAAGTAAACATTAAATAACATCAGTTAAAATACAATTAAGCACTGAAAATTAACTACAAAATGAACATATAATACAAAAAATAAATGGAAAACCAAACACCAAACTCAACAGGGTGTGTGTGTGTGTGTGTGTGTGTGTGTGTGTGTGTGTGTGTGTGTGTGTGTGTATCCATGCACATGAGTGGCATGTGACACTCAGGTCAGAGTGGGCCTTGCAAACATAAGCATGACATTTGCAGCATGTCAGGCTCGTTTTGATGTTTCTAGGGGCACAGAGGCCACAACGCTTCCTTTTCTGCCCATGTCCTTGTCGGGGGAGAGCAGCCAGGGCAGCGGCGGGGGCTGGAGCTTGCATGATCCTAACCAGACTGGTGGAGACTGGTGTGTGGGGAATGTGCTGGCGTCGCTGTATAAGAAGTCACCAAAGCGAGGAAAAGTCTCCTCTTGAAACTTTTCCCCTGATTCCAGGTTGGGTTGATTGCTGTCCACACCTGACACATCGAGGATGTTGTGGAACAGTGCCACAGGCCAGCAAGCTGTCATCCGCTTACAGGTGTATGTACCAGTAAGCTGCAATAAAGGAACAATAAATAATAAGAGATTAGGAACAATATTCAATCTGTCATACACAAAATGCTATGGTTCACCTAGATAAAAATAAAATAAAATGCATGATGAGACTTTACATCACCTTATCAAGGCAGTCAGCACCTCCCTTGTTCTTGCTGTAGTCCTGGATCATCAGGGGCTTCCTGTCCTCTGTGGTGCTGACAGCGGCGTCTTTGTGTACTGTGCTCATCAGGATGACATTTCTGTTCTTCTTGGGAAAGTATGACACAAGAGTGTGAGTGTCAGTGAATGCAAATTGTGATGAGAGTGCCTGTCTTCCTCTGGTCGATACCAGCGCAGGGGGAAGTTCGGGCTTGTTCTTCCTCACTGTCCCTACCATGGTGAGCTTTCTTTTCAGTAGCTCCTGACCAAGAGCATGTAATGTGAGGAAGTTGTCACATGTGATATTATGCCCTTGGAGACCGGTTGTCATGTCCAGCATAACACGCATACCCTGGTTTGTATGTGTGTGTGGATGTGTGTGTGTGAGAGAGAGTGAGTGAGTGTGTGAGTGTGTGTGAGAGAGAGAGTGTGTGAGAGAGAGTGTGTGTGAGAGAGAGAGTGTGTGTGAGAGAGAGTGTGTGAGAGAGAGTGTGTGTGAGAGAGAGAGTGTGTGTGAGAGAGAGTGAGTGAGTGTGTGAGTGTGTGTGAGAGAGAGAGTGTGTGAGAGAGAGTGTGTGTGAGAGAGAGAGTGTGTGTGAGAGAGAGTGTGTGAGAGAGAGTGTGTGTGAGAGAGAGAGTGTGTGTGAGAGAGAGTGTGTGAGAGAGAGAGTGTGTGAGAGAGAGAGTGTGTGTGTGTGAGAGAGAGTGTGTGTGAGAGAGAGAGTGTGTGTGTGAGAGAGAGAGTGTGTGAGAGAGAGAGAGAGAGTGTGTGAGAGAGAGAGAGTGTGTGAGAGAGAGTGTGTGTGTGAGAGAGAGAGTGTGTGAGAGAGAGAGAGTGTGTGAGAGAGAGTGTGTGTGTGAGAGAGAGTGTGTGTGAGAGAGAGAGTGTGTGAGAGAGAGAGTGTGTGAGAGAGAGAGAGTGTGTGAGAGAGAGTATGTGTGTGAGAGAGAGTGTGTGTGAGAGAGAGAGTGTGTGAGAGAGAGTGTGTGTGTGAGAGAGAGTGTGTGTGTGAGAGAGAGTGTGTGTGTGAGAGAGAGAGTGTGTGTGTGAGAGAGAGAGTGTGAGAGAGAGAGAGTGTGTGAGAGAGAGTGTGTGTGTGAGAGAGAGTGTGTGTGAGAGAGAGAGTGTGTGAGAGAGAGAGTGTGTGTGTGAGAGAGAGTGTGTGTGAGAGAGAGAGTGTGTGTGTGAGAGAGAGTGTGTGTGTGAGAGAGAGTGTGTGTGAGAGAGAGAGTGTGTGAGAGAGAGAGAGAGCTGGGACAGTGTGTATGGGGATGTTTTCTGTATGTTGAATGAATTTACTCTGGATACCCATTCATTTCCTATGGCGGTCACTTTTGACCGGGAACACCACAGGTGTAACAAGGTTGATTAAAACACTCAAAATTGAACGAAATAGGTGATCATCACTTTTATATGTTCAAGTCCACAGTGTGGAGGATATCATAAGGTCTTGAGGTAATCAGATGAAAAACATAATATTTATGAATATTATAAGTTGTAAAACGGTCAGATTTGACCCGAACACGACAGGAGGGTTAAAGTAACACTGCATAACTTTGTGGAGGTGGCATCTCGCCTGCATGATTCCATGGAAATAGAAGAATAAAACCATACTTTATAACATAATTATAGATTAGTTTCACGCCATACTGTGGAAGCCAAAGAAACAACATTTTCATGGAGACAAGCAGGAAGAGCCCTCTGTCAGGCCAAATGAGAGCCAGGTTTGTGGAGATGCAAGCCCGCTCAGAGTAAGGACACATGTTTTTATTTTGACTATTGTGGAGGCTAGAAAGTTACATGGCGGGGCTTTAACAATATAAATAATGTGTCAAACTTGTGTAAATTAGGCCCTGATATAATTATTTTAACTAAAGTGAAATTAGAAGTCAAACCTGTCACATGCACTTTAAGTCAGGAAGCTTTGGCCAGACAAACCATTTGAGTGTCAGTTTACAGCAAATCTGCAGAATGCGAGAAAAACTACACCACTACTCCTTCACTGTCTATGTCTTTTAGTTTAATTCAGTTGGGTCTTTCAATATCTTATTTATGACACAGGAAGCATTCAGACAATTGCATTATGGGAAGTGTGGAGAGGTATGGGCCAGCTTCTTTCAGTACAAAGTGAGATAAAAGCAGATAAAATAGATGTGCTTTTTATTCCATAAGAGGTAGTGCATTATGTGGGTTTCAGAGCCAGAAATCAAAATAACACATTTAACTTAACTTTAGCCGCATTTCCTCTGGAGCATTACTGTGCAGGTCAGACCAGGCCAGAGTCTAAAACAGATCCACTTCTGTGCAGTTTGTAGTCTTGAGAAGAAAGGTACATTATAGATACATTATAATATTATGCAAATATTTAGAGCGTTTAAACCTGAACCATGTAACTGTAATGTCCCCTAAGGGCTTGACCACCCCACAACAGTAGATATTTTGGATCACCAGAGAACTATAGACAGACTTTAGTTTCAGTGATTTCATTTACAATAATCCGCAGCAGTTTTAATTTAAAAGGGGGAGTCAGCATGTCACAAGGGTGGAGAAAGTATGTTAAGGAGTTTGTTAAAAAGTTTAAAAACTCGCTTCTCCAGCGGTCTGGGCATTTGGTCAGCTAGCAGGGCTCCGTGGTGAGCAATTGACGGCTAGCACGGCTGGTGTGGCGCCTTGTACCCAGCGTTCCTTGTCCCCAGTTTTACTCACGTAGCAGTCTTAGGACTGCCCGGGGACCTCATCTGGACACAGAGACAACAAGGTGTGAGCGATACTCAATATAGATATTCAGTCCAAACAACAAAATTAAATTTAGATGAACACCCAATGTAACAAAACATCCTTTTAGTATTTTGTGAGTCCTACAAGTATCATGTGGTGAGCTGATTCCTACTAACCTGGACAAAGAGATGACTAAGTGTGTGTGAGAGAGAGAAGGTACACAGGGTTTTAAAGCAGGAAGCGCCGCCCCTTTACAGCTGCCACTACATGGCCGTTAGCCCACACCAAACAAGGAAAGAAACCACACACAATTAAAGTGGCAGGAGGAACGATACTCAGCTACCCCTGTTACATAACTTTTCTGGTCTGCCACCTGTCTGCCTCCATTGAGATTTTATTGGTTTGAAAAGATCCACAGTACAACTTGCCTCTCCGAAGGCGAGCAGGTGACACCATAAGGCCAAGTTAAAGGTCAGATCTGTGGAGCGGCAAATGTGCTTGCAATAATGGATTTTTTTTCAAGGTATTCATGAGCAATACAAACCAAATAATTGAATAAATGCATGATGGACAAATTTAATGCCATACTGTGGAACATTCAATGCACAGCATTAACATTAAAATTACACAGTGGACCTTTAAACATGCTTTTGTAATGACTTAGACTAGACAAACTTTATTGATCCACAAGGGAAGTTATTGGACACAGTAGCTCACACTTCACGGTAATATAATAACAAATAAATGGTTATAATCAATTCAAAATAAGTAGCAATAATAGCAAGAGGCTGGACAAGTAAAAATAAAATATAGAAATATAGTAAATACAAAATATATGCAAGAGAGTAGTAAGGAGGTACTGTGCAAAGAAATACAAAATGACCATCAATCAATCTCAGTCTGAGGCTCCACACAAGATCTTACCTCATGGGGTTTCAGTGATCATGAGAAGAGTGAGAAATCAGCCTAGAACTACACAGGAGGAGCTAGTCAATGATCTCAAGGCAGCTGGGACCACAGTCACTAATAAAACCATTGGTAACACTTTACACTGCAATGGATTAAAATCCTGCAGTGCTCACAAGGTCCCCCTGCTTCAGAAGGCGCATGTGCAGGCCCATCTGAAGTTTGCCAATGAACACCTGAATGATTTAGAGAGTGACTGGGAGAAGGTGCTGTGGTCAGATGAGACCAAAATTGAGCTCTTTGGCATTAACTCAACTCGCCATGTTTGGAGGAAGAGAAATGCTGCACATGACCCCAAGAACACCATCCGCATCGTCTAGCATGGTGGTGGAAACATTATGCTTTGGGGGTGTTTTTCTCCCAAGGGCAGAGAACAACTTCACCGCGTCAATGGGAGGATGGACAGAGCCAGGAACCCTTAAAATCCTGAATGACAACCTCCTTCCCTCCGCCAGGAAACTTCCCGCCAGGGTCGCGGATGGGTCTTCCAACATGACAATGACCCAAAACATACAGCCAAGGCAATGAAGGAGTGGCATAAGAAGAAGCACATTAAGGTCATGGAGAGGCCCAGCCAATCTACAGACCTTAACCCTATAGAAAACCTATGGCGACAGCCACAAAACAGATTATAGATTTAGAGATGATCTGCAAAGAAGAGTGGACCAAATTTCCTTCTGATATGTGCTCAAACCGGGTCATAAACTACAAAAAAATGTCTGACCTCTGTGCTTGCCAAAAGGGTTTTGCCACCAAGTAGTAAGTCTTTTTTAGCTACAGGGTTCAAATACTTTTTTCAGTCAATGAAATGCACATCAGTTTATATATTTTCTATAATGTGATTTTCTGGATTTTCTTTTTGATATCCCATCCCTCACTGTTAAAACAAACCTACCATTACAATTATAGACTGTTCATTTCTTTGTCAGTGGGCAAACCTCCAAAATCAGCAAGGGATCAAATACTTATTTCCTCCAGTGTATGTTTATAAAGTATGTTACATAAATAAAGTAGATTTTAATTGTCTGTGTTGAGTTTTATATTTTCTTCCTAAGTGCTCCATGTTGCTAGCTCCAAAAGCATGCAGACAGATTATACTGCATTCAGACTAGGCAGTATTTTTCCATCAAAGGCATCTGTTTTTGTTTTTTTTTGTTTTTTTAAGTTTCCTCTGGGGATTCCTAGCAAAATCAGGTTGTCCTGACCAGGCCTACATGTCCACTACATGTTGCCCCAGCAGCACTGAAGAATGGGTGACACATCTGAGGAAGGATGATGGTGAGCCACTGAAACATGAATGGTAACATCTACATTATCTGCTGAAAAGGAAAAGTCACATGGCTCAAGATTATTAAGTTTCTACTCTACGTGTTTTCATTGTAACTTTTATTGAAATTTGCTTATTGATACTTTTATTGATACTCTGCTGAACATTCTATTGAATGTTCAGCAGTTACTGTGGTAACAATGCACATATTAGCAACCACTGCCATGAAAGTTTTAAAATCGTCTGTAAATAAAATATAAAATGAATTTTAAAAACACATTTTTGTGAGGTCTGTGATCAATACAAGCATTAATGGTCTAATATAGGTGTTTGATTTTCAATGAAGAAGGTGAGAGCGATTGAAAAAAAAAAGGCTAATGGCTCTAGCTAACTTGTGACTGTAATTTTATGTGAGAGGCTCTAAATCAGTTCTTTTTTGTGAGATTGTGTTAAGGCGCTTTGTGTTACAATTTTGTATGAAAAGCGCCTTATAAATATTGTTTGATTGATTGACTGATTGGTTGATAAATATCTACCTTGAGTAACAGAGCTTCAGACAGAGGAGTGCATCTAGTTAGCATCCAAACCCCTGAGAATGTTGATGACATCAGCTGCAAAGTATCACTAATGACAAATGAAGCACTGGGCTAATACTTGAGGACAAATAGTCTCTATAAACCATACACGCTCATCATTTCACAAAGCAGATTGTTGACGGTCAGACAGCAGTATGCAGTGACCCCTCTGATTTATCACTTGAAATCTGAACACCGTCACAGAGACATAACAGGTTGCATAAAAAACTGGCCTGCCCATTCAAGTCCTCCTCATCCCCATGCATACTATACATAATAGGTCAAATGTGATCGAACGCTCTATCTACAGCCATGGCGAGCCGGCATATCTCTTCTTTTTCCAGGAATTTCAATCAATAAGCAGTCACTAATGTCTTTGACTGAGTGAGGCGCCTGAATCCATATTTAAATAACGCAAGGGGGGGTTGGGTTATTGTTGCACACATCATCTCCCTCCAGTCATATGTGATTAGGCACGACTTCTTCACCCGCTAGGAAAAAAAAGAAAACGATTGAGTGTAGAGAAAGCTGTATTAAACAAATGCCACATATATGTACACTTCAATGCCCAATCTCTTTGCTACTAATTTGTACTTTTTAACATGTAATATTGGCTTCCGTTTTAGAGTCCCAGGCATTTCATTGCAGCCAAGCACAGGGGGAGGTTGCCAGAAAACATAATAAAATGACACATTCCTTTACTGAGTAGCACCGCCATGATGGCTCCGGGCGCTACCTTTGTCTCTATCACAGTGATGACTAAAATCAACCATTGTAACATGACACCCCCGATTTCATGCAATATGGCGGATTATGGATATGAATTGCGACGCTCCGCTTCCAGTTTGCTTTGTGTTCCGATTTCCAAATTAGGATTTTCTGCCTTGGTAATGACACAGAGTATTCTCTTAGTCAAATCAATGGCAGCTATTTATATAAGGGTGGTAATCTCTGAGCCCCTTACTTAAGTGCCAGAAGAGGAGGATGGAATTTAAAGTAATCCTAAGTGAACGAAAATGAATGAAAACAAATAGGCTTTATTTTGGCTATTTGAAGGTTCAGCTTATAGAGTTAGGGATAGAAATAAAGACCAAGAGAATTTATTGGCATTTTAAAGCACTGTATTTGGCAATTAACACATTTCCAAGGATTTGTCTTCTAATGCAAAACTTAAAGCTATTTTTTGCATTTATTGTGAGGAAAATGCAAAAACTAATAAACCTTTTATATTGGCTAATGCTTGTGGTATGTTACAACTTCAACTGCCTCTCTCACTTGCAACATTCACACATGTGGATGAAAGAGGTGGACGCTCTAGGACATACATTACAACGGCACTGGATGGGGCTAATATTGAACCACCAGCCGTATGATTATTATAATACCATTATTGTTTTCTAATATAGCCTGCAAATTGCTGACAAAAAAAAACATCAGCACAATTTCTAAGTATTTCAAAAGAATGTACTTTCAGTGCAGTTTTTTCCTCATATTTATTTTAGAACATGCTGAATGTTAGTACTTTTATAGATCTATATATAATTCAAATACATATTACATTTATAAATAGAGTATTAAACATAAACAGAACAAATCAAAATGTACAAAAATATATACTAAAAATGCTTAACATTTAATCTAAATTGCTATGGACACATCCTCCCAAAGACTCAATTCTTAGTAGCATTGATATAAAGTAATTTTGTGAACATGACTCAATCTATATCAGTGATTGAGATGTTAAACCCTTAAACTACTAAAAGGTGTAAATATCCCACAATGTCCCTTTAAGCTCAAAGACGCAATCCAATGAGCCGGCCCTCCCCTCCTTGGCTCATTCCTCTGTGTCTTGCATTTCAACAGAACAGGGCATGAATGCTTGACAAGTAGGCTATCATCCAAGAGATCATTAAGCACAAGGGTTGAAGTGCCATCTTCAGTGCCATGGCAACAGGGTTGAGAGATGAGATAAAAACAATGTGAGGCAGGGGGCGGGGCCTGTGTGCGGCTGAACGATTGCCTGTGATGGATCGATGGATCTCGCTCTGTCTGTCAGAGCACAGTTGAACAGGAGGGCAGGGATAAGATGGGGGAGAGGTTGGACTGCCCTAAAGGATTCAAAGGTGCATTAAGTTAATATAGGGAGGGGCTAGACTGCTGTTTAAAGCAACAAATATCTCTGTCACAGGACTAGTTCAATGGGTCAAACTGCATGGGAGTGTTTCCATTTAGAGACAGTGAAGAAAGACTAATGTGCGCTAATGCTAATATGTGAAACTGTTTAATAAAATGTAACTTTTCTAGGCTCCACCATCTGCTTCTGCATCACCAAGGGGATGTAATAACTATGCCTAAAATATTCCACAGTATGACACTTCAAGTCAGAACCGTTCTCAGGCATAGACACAGTGTACAAATGCACAATGACCCACCAGTCATGGGGGGGGGCTTCCAAAAGGTGAGTGCATTATGGATATAGTATAATGTGCTATTTTTTTCTATTTTATTTTGGTGTCCAATAAAGTTTGTAAATATTAATTATATAAGCTAACTTGCTTTCACAGATATAGTAGGTTGACCTTTGTTTATTTCAGTTTTCTTACTCTAAATAGTATGGTATTTCGCATGGATGTACAGTAGATGATTGAAGCAATACGACACCTCACAATTTTGTCAAACTGAAGCCCTCCAAAAAGCTAGAAACTGCCCTGTCACAGATATTGTCCAAACAAACATTCATTTTAGTTTGTTTTGAAAATATTGCATGACTTCTTGATGCCATTTCTGTACAAACTGTTATGCAGCCATCATATATCATAAAAGTATATCATATATCATAAAAAGATTTAAAATAATTTCTACAGGAACCTGGCGTCAATTGAGAATTTGACAAGATTATACCAAACTTTTTTTTCAAATCAGAGAGATACATTTTGACCCACAGCAACGTACTGTAACAATATTCATAATATAATTGAATCAGTTTAGTTTCTGCAAGCTATATGTAAGAATGTTCTAAAACATATACATGTTTAAGATGTAGCACCACATTCCAATGTGATAATGGTTTCAATTCTTTATATTGATTTCTAACCAACATGCTTGTGGCTATCTGTTTAAATGGCTATATACCAGGGGTCTTCAACGTTTTTCAGGCCAGGGGCCAGGTCCTAGGGGTCGCGACCCCCCTGTTGACGACCTCTGCTATGTATATACAATTACACAATATAATATGTGGTTTAAGATGTAAACTACAAATAATCTCTGTATGCCATTTGTGCCAGATGTTCCCCTGCCGGATGGACTTATTAGGGATTTACTCTGAGCCCCCAGCTGTCATGGAAGAATATATATGTCATAATCTATACAATATGTTCTTTGAAGACTATTTGTAATGATAGATAGAAATGCTTTTGGGTAATTATTCTTCTGGTAGTTTGAACCTTTGGATTCTTGTAACTTGGGTTGTCAAAAAATACCTATATATATATATATATATATATATATATATATATATATATATATATATATATATATAGAGAGAGAGAGAGAGAGAGAGAGAGAGAGAGAGAGAGAGAGGAGAGAGAGAGAGAGAGAGAGAGAGATTGTATTGTATTGTTGTATAAAAAAGAGCATTTTGGAAGGAATATACATGGCCTGATAAAGTACAACATTGCATTCCTTGCATTCCTCTTATTTAAGTAAAGTAACCAAATGAAAAAATACTCAAAAATGATTCAAAATTAATACTTTGAATACATGTTTTTGGCTAAATGTGTCTTGCCCCACTACAAGTATATTGTATAAGCAGCTATTGAGGTCAAAACATGTCCGCTGTATCCTGTCTACATCTAAGCATTTATATTCTGCTCATCAGGAAGTGCAGGTTAGCATGCTAGATGTTAGCTTTACTTTGATGTCAAAACTCCGTTCTGGTCTCTGAAAGTTGTAAAAGCTCTTATAAACTCATCACCATGAATTATTAGGATGCTCAGAACGCATTAAGTGAGGAATAAATCTGGACCACCGCAAACAGTTTAAAATGAACTAGTTCTGTTTTAAAATCAGGTACAGTGCCTTAAATGATCAAAATCTGTATAAAACATCAAGCACTTTCCTTCGTCTCAAAATCAAGTTTGAAATGTCAGTATCGTGAAAACATGTAACTACAGTTTTCAAAATATAGCCTACCTGAAAACCCTCTACTTTTCCCTCTGGAATCATAAGCCCTTTCTGTCACATTTAAAGTGAGTGTGAGTCTAGTCCCGGTATCTATTTACTTTTCTCTTGCCACAACAGCTTTTGTGAGAATGATAGAGGTGAGCCGAGACGCGAACAAGAAAGAGAGACTGCATTATCTTCTGCAGCTGTCAGCACTGTTTGAACGTTTTGTTGCCAGAGCTCCACGGGGCTCTTCCTGAATGCCACCAGGTTATGTGTGCTAGCTTTTTTTTCATTTTAGCATTTCTGAATTCTTTTTGAAGGATATGATAAGCGCTCTCTTTTTACCTTTGCAGTTTGTGGGCCGTCGGCGTATTTTCGCACACACACAAGCAGTTACGGTAACGGAACATAAAAACGTAGTTGGCTAAGTTCTCCGTACACGTGCTAATCAATCTGTTGAAAGCAATCTGTTGGGAAATCTTTAGCTTTAAACAGCACAGTGTGAATAGGGGATGAGACATTTTCTGAGAGGAAGGGTAACCGCTAGCGTCTTAGCCCATAGCTGTCTTTAAGCATCCCGGAGTGTCAATAAGGATTACAGGAGGAAGCTTTTATCTCTTCCAACACAAGCGACCAGTCACTCATTTAAATGGAGGAACAATGCAAGGTCTGCTTGATAAATAAAAAAAGAATATACTTCCATAAATGCGTTAAAATCCCAACTCCATTCAAATTCCACCAATGGCACTATATGATTAATTTAAAAGATCTAATCTGCCGTTTTGTATTTCCGAGCCAATTCGCACTAGGCAAACCTTTGTGCGCATAGTTGTTTAAGACCTTAAAGGATAAACACAGTACCTATTGTTACTAGCAACACACCTTTATCTTCAGCTTAAGACCCACAGTTCCTCTGGGAGCACTTTTGCATATTTTGTTGTAGCCTATATAATGGATATCTGAGAATAAGACATCATAACTGTAGACTCTGAAATGAACCAAATGTTGTTCAGATCAGCAAGATCCATGTTGGCCCACAGGAATGTATTGTTATAAATTTAAAGAGCACATATTATGTAAAATTTACTTTTTTGAGCTTTAGACTTAGACTTAAGGTCCCATGGCATGAAATTTTCACTTTCTGAGGTTTTTGAACGTTAAAGATCCCATGACATGGTACTTCTTGATGCTTTTATATGGCTCCTTAATGGTTCCCTAATACTGTAAATGAATCCTTCTTCAAAATCAACACTCAGTGCATGAGAAACAGAGATAAGATGAGAAAGAGTATTTTTTTCTCCCTCAGAACAGGTCATAATGGGAGTTGTTGCTTGAATGCAAATGAGGAGAAAAAAGCTGGCCAATAGTAGAGGGTGGGGGCGTGGCCAAACTCTCCGGTCTCCGCTGTAGCCCACAGCTGATCCATTTCCTTGTTTTTGCACTGGGGGAGAGAATTGAAGCGTTCCATTGAAAAATAAACACATTTCCACATAAAATAAAATTAAACCACTGCTGTTCAAAGGTCCAGAGGCTCAGATAAAGGACTTCCGAGCCTAGAAACACTCAGACGTGCCTCCAGGCAAATTAAAAAACGCATTTCGCATTGCCTAGCGCATTCGCAGTCCAAACTCTCTGGGCGTGATTTACAGAGACGCTGAGTACAGACAGACGGGGGTGGAACTGCATTTGCATTTCTTTTTTCGATCTGACGTCAATAAGGTGCCTTGTTCAAACTCGCCCGTTTGAGCTCCCATTTTTTGTAACGCAGAAAAGGATAGCAAATGCTCAGTTTAGACATTTCCCAACTTTTAACCATGGGGGGGGGGGGGGGGCGCGAAACAGGGTAGGGGAACTCACATTAACGTTCAAAAACCTCAGAAAGTGAAAATTTCATGCCATGGGACCTTTAATGTGAGCTCCCCTACCCTGTTTAGGGCCCCCCATCATGGCTAAAAGTTGCGAAATGTCTAAACTGAGCATTTGCGGTCCTTTTCTGCGTTTGAAAAAAGACAGCTCAAACTGGCGATTCTGAACAAGGAAACTATGTGACATCACATTGAAGAAAAAATGCAAATGCAGTTCCACCCCCCGTCTGGATATCTACCCACCGTCACGGCCAGAGTTTGGACCGCAAACGAGCTACACAATGCGAAATGCGTTTTTTTATTTGCCTGGAGGCATGTGAGAATGTTTCCAGGCTTGGATGTCCTTTATCCAAGCCTCTGGACCTCTGAAACAGCAGTGGTTTCATTTTATTTTCTGTGAAAATTTGTTTTTTTCATTGAAACGCCTCTCCTTTCTTCCTTCGCGCATAAAACGTGGAAGTGGAGCCAGCGCACAGCGCACCGCTAAAACGAGGAAAGAGCGGAGAGTTTGCCCCCCCTTCCCCCACCCGCTGCTCTGGCCTGTCTCTGTCCTTTTCATTTGCATTCAACCAACAACGCCCATAATGAAGTGTTCAGAGACATATTTTTTGACTCTACCTGTGTACATGTGTCTTTCTCATAGGGGTGGGCGGTATAAACGGTATAAACGATATGCGGTATAAATTTGGCCAACGGTAGAGATTTGGGTTATACCTTCCTATCGCGATAGTTCATTGCGTCACCACAACAAGGAAGGAGGAAAAATCGCTGCGAGCAGCGAGCACATGGAGGAGGAGGAGCTCGTGAAAAAGACCGGCTCAACTTCTGTAATCTGGTCATGGTTTGGATACAAGGCGTCGGATACTGAACAGGAAATTGGAAAACAATCTGCAGAATATGCTGGGCGACAGTGATCGCAAAACATGGCAACACAAGCAATCTGTTCTACCACCTAAAAGCTAAACACGTTATCGAGTACGAAGAAAGCCAACGAATGCTCCCCCTTATGTTTTATGTGTCTGAGCAAACACACTAACTCCCTGAGCGCTCCTTGGACTCCTGTGCGCGACATCCGACATGCACCCCCGCTACACGCTGTTGCGAAAGAGCTGCGCGTGCTCGCGGCTTGCGCGTGCTCGTGGCTTACACCGGTAGAAGTTTAATACGAGACACATACTTTTGTTTCTGAATACTGGACGATTCCCCCGTATTCAGATGACCCCACGGCTGAAAAAAAAAGCTGAACTCTTTCATCCCTGCGCTGCATAGGTTTTCTTGTGCGCTGAGAATGTGTGAGCAGTGCGCAATTGTACAGGCGCGCAGCTTAGAGGGAACGCTGTGACACTCAAAAGCCAAGCCAGTCTTCAAGTGGGAGGAAAAAAGTTGGCACTACACACCAGCAGTCCATCACCCGGGCATTTTCAAAAGGCGTAGCTTATGATAAAAAAGCCAGCGGTGAATTGACATAACGAAGTCCATTGCAATATTCTTGTGTAACGACACGGTGCCTTTTCAAACCGTAGAGATAAGCGGCTTTTTAGGCATGGTGAAGACGCTGGATCAACGGTACGTGGTACCAAACCGCAAATATTTTAGCCAGGTGAAGTGCCCAGACTGCATGACGAGGTCTGCAATCAAGTGGGAAAAGAGCTTTGTGACATAAAACACGATGCAACCACCACGGACTTGTGGTCGAGTCGCACTATGGACCCGTATATCAGCCTGACAATCCACTTTATTGACGACGACTGGAAGTTGTGCGGCAAATGCCTGTGTACGTGTATTTCAACAGTACATGTGTACTGCAAACATCGTATTTCCCTGACGACCATACAGGGGAGATGATTGCCCAGGGACTCAGGGAAGCGCTCGAGTCATGGGAACTTGACGAAGAGTTGCAGGTATGCATCAGCGCCAATGTTAAAGGAATGCTAAAGCATTTCATTTTCGATTTACATTGCCTTGTTCAAATTTTATACTGCTTGAAAGTGAAGTTACTTGTTTTATGTTTTTTTACAATTACAGTTTTGCACAATACATTTTCTTGTAGTAATATTCTTGACTTTTATGTTATTTAATAGTTTAAAAAACAGCTTCCTGCTTGAATGCTTTTTCCATGTGCTCTGGTGACCATTAAGAAGCTGTTAATACTGTGAACAGTTAATACTGTTACATACCAAAGTATACCGTGATATATACCGTCTACCGTCTATGGTTCAAATTATACCGTGATATAAATTTTAGGCTATATCGCCCACCCCTACTTTCTCATGCACTGAGTCTTGATTTTGAAGAAGGATTCATTTACAGTATTAGGGAACTATTAAGGCGCCATATAAAAGCATCAAGAAGTACCATGTCATGGGATCTTTAGACAAACTTTATTGATCCACAAGGGAAAATTGTTTAACCATGTTGTTCCCTCAACAAAAACATACTTGGAGTTGTCCATCTCTTTTATTCTGCTTTATCTAGGGCCAGCAGTCTAAGCAGAGATGCCCAGATTTCTCTTTCCACACACCCTTCCTTCTTCCAGGGAGTTCCCAAGGTGTTCTCAGTCCAGCTGACAGACATAGTCCCTCTAATATGTCCTGGGTCTTACCAAGGGGTTCCTCCTGGTGACATGCTCAGAACACTTCTCCAGAGAGGCGTGTACAGGAAGCATTCTGAACAGATGCCCGAGCCACCTCAACTGTCTCTTCTGGATGTGGAAGACCAGCAGCTCTACTGTGAGCTCCCCTCTTGTGACTCAGCTCCTCACCTTCATCATCTCTAAGTAAACGCACAGCCACCATGTGGAGGAATCTCATCTTGACCACTCCATGATCTTGTCATTTTGGTCATTATCCAAAGCTAATTTTGTGTTATTCACACTTGTTTGATGAGTCCTTGTTTAGTTCTGCTCAATTTCTCACAATTGTTATGTCACAGGTAAAAGTTTAGAGGTCTCCTATACTGTTTTTAAAGCCCATATATAAAAATATCAGTATTTTGCTGTAATTGTATTCATTGTGACTACATGCTTATGTTAAAATGTCAGAAAAAGTGGCAAACCCTAGTTATTGTGTGAAATATAATTCCCCCCATTGCCAGTAGATGGCAATTGTTTGAAGACAGCCATTGCTTGAAGTTGCTCAAAATATCAAAACAAAGGTACTCAAACGTATGTTGTAGGCAATAGCCATGTGTATAATGCATAATATAGGTTCTTTAAATGGAATAACAATGCATTGTCTCTAAATTAAGTATACTATAGGCCTACACTTCCCATTTCCGAGCCAATATGCACCAAGTAAATCTTGTACACACACTTGTTTAAGTCCTCAAAGGATAAACACAGTAGCTATTGTCAGTGGAGACGCACCTTTATCCCCAACTTAAGACCCACAGTTGCTTAGAGAGGGCTCCTTGGCAGATGTCGTATGCAAAGCAGGGGAGCGGAGGGGAGCGTGTTCTACAATAGACACATTATTGCATTTCAAGCAAGCCTTCCCAAAACGACGCGTGGCAGAATATTAAAGGTGACACAACTGTATTTTCTCCTGCTTTCAATAGACCTAAAATAACCTGAGCGAAATCAGAAAAAGACGCGGCGAAAACATCCGTGAGGGAAGAACAAATAAAAGCAAATTTTGACATTTCGCTTTTTTGACGCGTTCCATTTATAGGTCAGAGGAAACACTAGCCGACCTCTCATTGTTTCTTAAATGCCATTTTGTAAGGCACGGGAAGCCGGGAATTAATTAATGCGTGGGTAGCTGCCACTGTCAAGAGGCGGCGCATTAAAATCAATGATTAATAAATTCAAAACACACAACAAACTCAGCTGGGAGAGGAAAATAGTATTGTGCGCGCCATAGGAAGTCGCCCCAGAGCAGCCGCGATCTGAACGAGCCGTCCACTCAGATGGCTAATGGAAAAGTAGCCGGTGCCAGCTGTGTGCCTGTGAATAAAATCACTTTAATTAAAGGAATTACAATGGGAAAGGAAGCAGAGTGGTATTGACGGAGCGAGCGTGTACGGCCCCCACGTGCACGCCCATTCACACGCATTATGAAATCCCGTAAAGATTTAAAAAGAACAGAACGCCTTTGTGCTCGTATTATTAAATAGGCCTAATCCGCACATGCTCTATTGTCCTATCCGCCTCTAAGATTTACACCAAATATGGCCCCCCCTTTTCTCACCGCGACATAGATACTTTAGTAATGTCTGGGAGCACGACAAAAGCGCGCAAGAACAAAGGCAAATAGCTCTTGAACAAATAGCAAATCCCTAAATACAATTTCATAAGGTATTTGTTTGATTAAGCATGGACAACAAAATTAATGACGAGCAAATATTAGATCCTGCCGCAGTGTCTCGGGAGAATGGTAATAAGAGTGTTTTTATTTGATCTTTCACAACGCGAGGAAAGAGCCACTTGCCAGGGGATTTTTAGAAGTCAGTGTATGCCTTTAAATGCTGTGATATGCAGATGAGAGGAATTACCAAAAGCAGAAATGGAGCTTTATAGTGTTTCAATTGGGAATGTTTGATAGCAGTTTTCCCACATTTAGAAAGTGGACAGTCAGAGAGGACCCATAGAGGTTGATTAAGGACTTTTTTGTGTGTTTTACTGCATTTAGTTTGAATTAGAAAAAAAATAATCAACTTTCTCTACAACTTTAAAACTCGATTTTGATACTAAGGAATAGATCTGATACTCAACACTGATCCTGACACCACAATGATAATTTAAAACACACTTCTTTAGACATAGTACGTCATTTTCAACATTTTAGTACTTTCTTTTATATTACTTTGCGGCCTTATCTATGTAATCCCTCAGTTGTTCAGGTAGGTTCCACAGTGGTCCATGTGCATATATTAGTCTATGTGCTCTTATACTTATGATACAGCTTAAGATTCAAAGCGATTCAGGAAAGGTTCATTTCAGTCCTGTGAATGTGACTTTTTTCATATTGATACTTGCTCATATGACCATCTAGTTTTGATACTAGTTTTTGTATGGATTAGTGTCTGATACTGTCTTCTAGGCCTCTACTGTTGACAAATGTATCAAGCATTGAATTACAGTATATTATACATAAAATAAATATTATACATAAAAAAACATATCGTCACATGAATGAGCTGTTTTTTTTTAAACTCTTCTTTAAACGACCTATATTTGATGTGATCAAATATTGTTTCCTGATCAAAAACATACGTGGAGATTTGCTTTGTTTCATTCACACATATTTAACACACAAACCATGCATATTTAGGCTGAGTTCTTCTCTCAAACAGAAAACACCCTGTACCACCTTGTGATGTCTTCAAGTACAGGAAGTGATCCACTGTGTTTTTAAACTCCATACACTGTCACTAGACACATTTGGATGATTTCAGTCCTGGAATCTCAGCTGAACTATAGATAAAAGGTAGCTGCTGACTTGAAACTACCACTAAGTGGAGCAGAGCAATTTGAACTTTGAAGATGTAAACAGACTAATAATAAACGGTTACTCAAACATGTGTGAATGAAACAACTCTGGGTATGTTTTTGAGGAGATAACACCATAACATGGTTTAAAGCTCACAGGAATAAATTTTGTGTAATTTATGTAATATTTTTAAAGTGAAATCATTAGACTTAGACATAGATTTAGACAAACTTTATTGATCCACAAGGGAAATTGTTTTGGGTACGGTAGCTCACTCATCAAATATAATATATAATATATAACAGAGGGCAAAAGAAAAAAAAAGAGAAAGAAAAATAGATGGAATAGCAACCACAGAGCAATAGACCTGTGTCAGATGAGACATAATTATATACATAAGATAAATAATGATGAGATTCATTAAAGACTGTGTCTGACTTGCATTAGATTAGTATGTTTAAAGGTTTACTATGTAACTTTTCTTGAGAAGGTCTGCCACATGATTATCATGGAGATGCCATTGCTTAGCCTGGAATGTTTCACAGTATGGCATTATATAATCTCCCTGGAGCCAAGCATGTGAACCTACAAGGTTAAAGTACTGGTCATATCTATGAAGAGGTGACTCCACTTACAGTAAGAACATATATTATTTTTCAACGTAATGTAATAAAAACAGATTAATAAATGCAAGACAAATATATGTATTTAATGCTGCTACTGTTGAACATTCCGGGCAAATTATTAACATCTCTGTCTCTTTATCTTTTTCTACTATTTTCTTATTTAATTATTATTATTATTATTACGCACACTGAGAAGCACCTTTTAATTCGCACTTTAAGCTAAGCCCATCAATTGTATTTTTACTGGCATTTATTGAATTATATGCTACTAATGTATAGATACTAAATTGTTTTTATGTTTGTGATCATAACACATGTACTAAATTGTTTAATGTCTGCAACTGCAACATATTTTCTATTGTATGCTATATCTTTATGTCTGGGACTGCGGATGGAAATTAGCACTGTGCTAAATCCGGCATATTTACGTCGGTTTGTTTGATCTTATACAAATTGTGCGTTCATTAATATGCATTGTCCCTTCCAAATAAATGAATAAATACAAATCAATTATGATTATGATTATTACTTATCTTGTCTATATGCACTTTTTTGTTCTAACTTTCTTCTGCACTAAACTGCCTGGAGCTAATGTGGCAAGTGAATTTCTCCTGTGTGAGATCAATAAAGTCTTATCTTATCTTATCTTATCTTATCTAAGGAAACAAACCGCTCACTAGAAAAGTTACTACTAAATAAAGCGTGAAGAGTCCCTCAGTCGTCCAGGTAGAATCCATGATAAAAGGGACCGTCATCTGCCGTACATCTTCACCTAGAAGCCACGGGCCATTCTTTTGAGGACAGTGAGGTTCAGATCTTAGCCAGGGAAAAGAATTGGTTTGAGAGGGGAGTTAAAGAGGCTATTTTTGTCAAAAAAGAGAATCCTTCTTTGAACAGAAATGGTGGAGTCAGACATAATTTGTCTCCCATCTATAATTCCATTCTTAAGCCTAGATCAAGCAAACAGGGGAACAATAAGGCTAGCCAGGTCAGGGCCAGAGGTGTGAAAAACAGTCGTTGTAGGGATGAATAGGTATGCTAATCTAGACGCCAGAGAAACAAAAGACTGAAACCAATGAGATAGTTTCGGAAAGTAGTTAGCTCGTTAGCTCCTCCCTGCAGCAAGATATAAGCAAGTGTCGTACCAGCACTCTAATTAGAGCTGACGAAGCCTCTCGGATGAGCGGCGAAACGTTTTCGACCAAACAAACTTTGTCCAGTTGACAAATTGAATTTCCTCTTTTATCACTACTAAATAAAGTAAATGATTAGCTGGCTTACTACAGCACAATTTAAAACAGACTAGCAAACCTGTCTTCCGCTGAATATTTCCTATGCATTCACATATCAGTCTTCCTCATTGTTCTGCAAAGAGACAGGAGGGAGACTGGGGTTGGTCCATCAAGTGCCCCTGTATTAAATTAAAGTAGCCACAAGGGGGAGGCAGACCCACATTTAACACAGCATGACTGAAAGAGCAGCGTGTGCGTTATGGGCCCCCAAGCTTTCTGACATGCTTCTGGCAATATAAGGGCCCTTTAGTGACCCGCCGCGGCCCTGAACAATAACTGTCCATTCTGCAGCTCAAATTAATCAACATGCAATCACACTGTCTGGACCAGGCCATGGTTTTGCATACTCCGTGGCTATAGTGTTGTGCAGGCTAAAGGGCTGAGCCAGTTTGGAAAATAGCCAAATTGTCTGATAAGTATTACAATTGTGGTAACGCCTCACATCCATTTCAGAACATGCTGGTTGTAGTGTTAACTAGAGATGGACCCATATGTTTTTTTTTTTCATGGCCAATGGCGATACGGATAGTTTAGAAGTTGATTTTGATATTTTCCCCATACAGTGGTACCTCACCTTACGAATGACCCAACAAACGAAAATTTCAAGTTACGAAACGCCTTCACGGTAAATTTTGGTCTCTAGATACGAAAGAAAATTCAAGTTACGAAACGCGAAATCTCAAAAATTAAAATAATGCGCGCTCAGCCACACACATATGCTTTTCTCAGACTGGATTTAAACTTTTCTCACATTTGTCTCTGTTTAAAGACTCAAACTTTCATAGATTTTCAACAAAATTATTAATAGTGAAGTGTGGGGGGAAGGGGGAGGGGGGAAAAGACTGCGCTCTGACACGTGTGTGATAGCGCACATGACCCGGCGCGGGGCTGACAGCAGGTCTAGACCAAGGTCTAAACCTGGACTGGACCAGGACTAAACCAGGACTAGACCAGGTGGATTAAAGCAGCGAGGAGGGGACTGCACGCAGTCTAAGCGCATGAACGCATGAACGAGACCCATGCAAGAGCCGCGGTGGTCTAGACCTCCTCTAATCCACCTGGTCTAGTCCAGGTTTAGTCCTGGTTCAGTCCAGGTTTAGACCTTGGTCTAGACCCGCTATCAGCTCCGTGCCGGGTCATGCTGCGCTATCACACGTGTCAGAGTGCAGTCTTCTCCCCCCTCCCCCTTCCCCCCACACTTCACTGTTAATACATTTTGTTGAAAATCTATGAAAGTTTGAGTGTTTAAACGAGAGACAAATGTGAGAAACACGCAGAACACAATGTTACACTATAAAAAAAGTTACACTATTAAAAAAAAACTTGGATCGGGGCCTTGGAACGAATCAGGCTTTTTCCATTGAAATAACTACTCAACTTACGAATTTTTGACGTTACGAAACCACTTCTGGAACTAATTAATTTTGTAAGGTGAGGTACCACTGTATTATGAAAGTTAAATTTACTACAAACTTCCCCCAAGCGCTATTTCACCACAGACCTATAAGAGAGGTGTATACTTATGTTTCGTGCAGCTTTTTAAAGTGTTAAAATGCTGTACTGGAGATTTAAGGCTGATAACCTGATGCGCTAAAAAGTCCAAATATCTCTAATCTGAACTAGGGATGCACAGATACCAATACTGGTATGAAATATTGGCCCCAATCCATGAAAATGTGCTGATTTGGGTATTGGCTCCAAAATATTCGTTCTGCTAATGTCCTGCTTGGGCATATAAATTGATGTAATAAGACTGTTTATTGGTTGTAGTTCGTCCAGAAAGTCTCAGAATGTTTGAGTTTCTATGCAAAGTCGTTATGTAGTTACTCGAGCGATAAATAAGAGCAAAAACAGGAAAATAAAGTCTATTTTTAGTCCCTGCACTAGAATTGGTTGATATTGGTGACTGTCAGATACTAAAAGCCATAGTATCGTAGAGCCAAATCAGTGCATCCCTGGTCTGAACTATATGGTCAGCAAATACCTAATAAGAAAACAAAAATGATTTTGTTTTTACATATTGGTTTTAAAGCAAAACCCATGTCACTAGGATGATTCCATGGAAAGAGAAAGTTAAAACTATAATAATAAAATAATAATAAAGCAGTTAAAAGCAACAGTTAAAATACAAACAGTTAAAAACAAACAGTTAAACAATAAAAAAAAGCCAATAATGTGGGACAGTGGGGCTTTAATCATTTGAACTGAACAGTCTATATCTTCATTACTTAACTGCATATTTTATATTGGGTACTGAATGGCATTTCAACTGCACTGTGAATCACTTCTTTTTATAATGTTGTTAAAATAAAGAGTATTTTTTGTTATATCCCCTAAATACCCACCACAATTTTAGATTTGTTCATTGCCACTATTCAAACTACAAGCCAGTAATGTTATTGTGAGAAATGGCTGTTTATATTGAATATGCAACTCTAAATGTATAAAATATTAAAGAGTAAGAGAAACTAAGTCAGACTGTGACATCAAAGTGGCTGCTAATATACACTTGTTTACATGGGATGTGGCAGGGCCCATGGGGAGGTCTGGCCTGGTTTGAAATGGCAATGAGATGGAGAGAACGACACTTTTAACACACATAAAACTCTCTACAGAGCTGTACAAGTGTGTGATAGGACCAATGGTATCGCGATGGTGGGCCACAGTCTGTGTGGCTCAGTGTATGCACCTCAGTATCAGTACAGTCTAAATGCAACTTGGTGCTGTGCTGGAGCGGAAAGTTACAAATTGCAAATAGTCATGTTACAGTAACAGATTTTTTGGTAATAGTACTTTTTAGTCTATTTTTAAACCAATATTTAAGTATAATTCTAGCCATGTAAAATTGTAATTTAACTACATTCAAAATAATTAGTAAGGTCCTGATGTGCTCTGCTCCTTTCTAGTTTGTATACCTACAAACACAAATTACAGTACTGCATACCTCTGACTGACCAGATCTTAGAGAATGTGCAGACTGCATTTTACAAGAACTTATTTTAGCTTCAAACTTTAATTAATCAGGTTTTGTATACGACTAATCTAAAACAACTAAAATTTAAACTCTTGTATACTTTCACTTTAATACTTTGGCCGCAGTACTTGAGTACACATTTTCAATACTTCAACACTTTGATTTGAAAACTGGAGGAGGGCAATTTGGATAAGCCTAACATTTTGGATAGTAGTGTTTTTGATGTTTTTAATACAAGATTTGCCTCATTCATTATTTTAGATCTTTTGTTGTTGCAGTAATCACTATTGGTGGAAATCATGTGGTTCCATTGAAAAAATAAAGTAGATTCTGAGCCTTCTTTGAGCAGTTGGGTTCTTTTTTAATGGTAGTGGCACACTGACATCTAGTGGAATAAATTATGCAGGCAGCACCAATTCATTGCTGAAACAAGTTACTACATTTTTTTTTTATGTAATAGCTATTAAATATGAAGTGTAACATAAAGCAATATTCATGATGCAATGCCACCGATTAAGATCCATTATGTTTTTAAATCGAGTTTTCAGTAATCCCTTATTTTACATGTGTATGCATGTTTTCAGACAATGACTCCCCACTTAAGATTGCAAGTTGCAAAAGCAGCCAGATCCACTAGCTCACAGGTTGGTGTTTGGATCCCAGCACCCACAGCTGCATACTGTCATTGTATATACTATATAAAAAGTGACAATATTCCATAAATTTAAAAGTCTGCAAACAATTTTATTGAAAATATGTAGCAGCAGCATTTTATTATATAATGTCAAATAAAAATTTACATTTTTGAAGTGAAGAAAGACTGGGTTGTGATAAAAAATAAAGTTAAATACAATCATTATAGCTTCTTAAGCCTGGCTGGTTTACTTGTTTAAGTCAAGTAGCCAAGCTACTAGTCCCCAAGCAAAGCATGGCCATGTTTTGTCTAAAAATTGACAAAAGTAAAAAAAAAAAAAAATCAAATTTCATATTCACACACATGCAGCCATTCACCACTCCTCCATTAGCAAAGCCCACTTTTATAGCAGCAAATAGAGCCAAGTGTGGCTCTAGAATAGTCGATGGGCCGTTTGAGCTAAGGAAAGTAAAACACCATTCATTTAATCACAAACATCCAAGTTTATAAAAGAGTCCATAAAATGTCCTTTCCATTTGGCTTCTGCAGAGGAAATAAAAGCACACAACCACTTCAGGGCGATGTGGTTGTTTGGAAAGCATTTTGTGTGCATTGCTGATAAAAAAAAAAAAAAGGAAAAATCTTCACCCCAAAATTGTCACCCATGCTGAAGCAAACAATCCCTCTTGTATGTGAATTACAGGGTTATGCATGTCTGCAACAGCTCCTCCCAGCAATAGACTGGTCCTGAAAAAAAATAACTGTCACTGAAAAAATAAAACTCTGCTCAGTCCTGATGAGTTCTGAGTCTAATAGCAGTGACAGAAGTTTTTGCTCCTTGCTGCTCATTGTTCAGTTCTTTGCCTGTCAGACGTGTTGACGGTGTGGGGACACTGTGTGCATTCTGGGTATGACTTTGGGCATGCCAGGCTCCACTCGGCTTTGATCCTCGCTCTTCTCACTGCTCATAGGTGGAGTCAGCACCCCAGAAGGCATAGAACAGCTGCCATGATGCTGCAGCTCTGTGTCCTGGTATGAGTAAGCTTTGTCCTGGAAAGAAAACACAAATATGGTGACTTATCACTTTTTGATTGGAAATGTATTACACTTGTATTCTTAAAATCAGGGGTTTTAAAGGTCCCATGGCATGAAATTTTCACTTTCTGAGGTTTTTGAACGTTAATGTGAGCTTCCCTACCCTGTTTAGGGCCCCCCAATGGCTAAAAGTTGCGTAATGTCTAAACTGAGCATTTGCAATCCTTTTCTGCGTTTGAAAAAAAACACAGCTCAAATGGGCGATTCTGGACAAGGCACCTTATTGACGTCAGATCGAAAAAAGAAATGCAAATGCAGTTCCACCATCGTCTGGATCTCCACCCCCTGTCTCTGGAAATCATGCCCAGAGAGTTTGGACCGCGGAGGAGCTACGCAATGCGAAATGCGTTTTTTTATTTGCCTGGAGGCACATGCGAGTGTTTCTAGGCTTGGAAGTCCTTTACCTGACCCTTTGGACCTCTGAAAAAGCAGTGGTTTAATTTTATTTTCTGTACAAATGTGTTTTTTTTTCATTGAAAAGGCTGTCCTTTCCTCCTTCGTGCTTACACACGCGGAAGTGGGGCCAGGCACAGCGCACCGCTAACACAAGGAACCCCCCCCCCTTCCTCTTACCAATCTGTCTCCTTCTCATTTGCATTCAAGCAACAAGGCCCAGAATGAGTCGTTCAGAGAGTTATTTTTTTACTCTGACTCTGTACATGTGTCTTTCCCATGCACTAAGTGTTGATTTTGAAGAAGGATTCATTTACAGTATTAGGGAACCATTAAGGAGCCATATAAAAGCATCAAGAAGTACCATGTCATGGGATCTTTAATGGATTTTTCCTCACTACATACTCAGCCAACTTCCCAAATCTAAAAAGTGGGGCTGTGTGAGTTTTACTACTGCCAGACATCTATCAGTAAATGGTTTAGAGCAGTGTTCAGATTGTAGGTAAAAGATTTATCAATTTTGTGTTACACTGCACTGGTAAAAAAGGGTCTGAATAGAGCGTTTTCATGGACTCGAAAAATCCAACCATGACCCGGATGTGCGGCCATGTTGGAGATATTGCTCACTCAAATTAAACATGCTTATAAAGCAACCGTGTAGAAAAACTTTGCGATAAACCACATCAGAATCCAAAACTTTTGATACAGTTGACCGGTTGTATAGAGACAAGTTGGATGCCAAAGAAAAGGAGCGTTATATGAACAAATTCAAATTAATTGGGCAAGATCCATATGAGATGGATTCAAGTTTGTTCAGTGACAGTGGCGATTTGTCGATACTGCTGCTGTAAGCTCCAAGCCCTTATACAGCACAAGACCTTAAGAGCTCTAAAGATTTGGAGGCAACAACCAGTTTGTGGCTGGTACGAGAGCGCAAAGTGTGGAAAATTGGAGACAAGCATATTGTGATGGCAAAGGTCAGCATACTTGTATTACAGTAATCCCTCGTTTATCGCGGGGGTTAGGTTCCAGAAATAACCTGCAATAAGAGAAATCCGCGAAGTAGGGCAACTTTATATTTTACAATTATTCTACATGTTTTAAGGCTGTAAATGCCTCACCACACACATACGCTTTTCTCAGACTGGAATTAACCTTTTCTCACATTTCTCTCTCGTTTAAACACTCAAACTTTCATAGATTTTCAACAAAATGTATTAAAAGTGACACGTGGGGGGAGACACGGCCCCGGAAGCCCCCCCGGACACACGAGGAGCACTGCCACGTCCCAGGACGCAACGCGCACCAACCCCTTGGAGAAGTGCGCGACACATGCACCCCTCATCGTGGTCAAATCCATGAGAGCAGCGTAACCGGCGCAAGGCCGCGCGTACACTGGGGCTGCGAGCACAATATCGAACCGCGGTGCCTGGACCGCGTCCTCTCAGCCCGAGCCACAAACCAGCCGCACAAAACCAGCAAAGAGCGGCACGTGGTGGTTTAATCCTGGTTTAGACCTGGTCTAGACCTGGTCCAGTCCTGGTTTAGTCCAGGTCCAGTCCAGGTTTAGGCCTGGATTAGACCTGGTCTAGACCTGTTTTAGTTCTGGTCTAGACCTGGTTTAGTTCTGGTCTAGACCTGGTTTAGTTCTGGTCTAGACCTGGTTTAGTCCACATGTAGTCCTGGTCTAGTCTCTTAGCCAATCAGGACGCAGAACACAATGTTACACTATAAAAATAATAAAAATAATAAAAATCCGCGAAACAGCGAGGCCGCGAACAGTGAACCGCGATAGAGCGAAGGACCACTGTACATGTGTAAGTACTAGTATATTGCTTTTTATTATTCACATTTTGCAAAGATTAAAATATGAACATCGTCTTTCTGCCTCTGTCGCCTTTTCTGTTCACCCTGGTTGGTCACTACTTTAGGTAAACGATAGAACTGCAGGTGTTTTTCTCTGTCTGATCTATTGTGACATTGACCATTTTGCTTTTTTTGTTTTTTTTTTACTTGGTGGCATAAGTGCACTGTTTGATTTGTGTCGAATATCTCCAACATGGCCGACTTCCGGATTATGACGTCACGTGAAAACACACCATTAGGTTTTCATTTTTTAAATGGGTCAAAAAACGTGATTATAAGGATTTATATTTTAGGGTTTGGTCTCTATAATGGCTTGTGAACCACTAGTGACTAGTAGGACCTGAGTGAATACATTGACTGCGTGCACATGATAAACTCCAAACCATTTTCAAACTGATTGGGGTCGAAATGGCCCCATGTGCACAGGGATTGGTTTGGATTGGGATTGGTCTGCCCCATCCCCCAGAAACCGCTGGCCTGGGCCGTTTGCAAACCACTTGGAGTCGTCATGTGAACGATTTTGGATTGGATTAACATACTGCGCATGGGCGCGCCAGAATTTCAGGAATGTCACCCGGAAGTTGTAAGAGTGGTAGTACCAAGTCAGTACCAAGTACCAATTGTTGTTTCAGAAGAAAACATGGCTGTGAAGAAATCAATTGCCTATACAATGAGCATAGGCAGTTAACATGACAATGCAGGGGGTGGCAACGACGTCTCCATAGCTGCCTGTGCTCAAGTTAGACTTTATAATGCGTTTTAGTCTTGCTAATGTAATTGAAAACAACAGTAGGTAAACAATTGCCAACAAGTGCTCAAGACATTACTTAAAGGCACCATGTTGGGCGATGAACTTCACCCAATTTGCTAGGAATGCAGATGTGTTAATAAAATGTGTTTAATGAGAATTTTTATATACAAGTGTTGATATGTTGTACCAATTTAATATCCATTAGTATTAGGGATGCAAATTATCGATTAATTCATTAATTGATAGTTGATTGACCTTATCGATCGATTAACGATTAACTGATAAGCGGCGTTTTTCACCTGAATTTTAGTGTTTCAATAGGGTCTACTATAGCTTATAATATAAGCTATAGTATACATAACACTGAGTCAAAAATATATCATAGTATTATTATATTATATATTCCTCAATTAATTATTCCTTAGTAAAAAGCAGACAAATGTATTGATGCTGAATAACAAAATACAGTAATCCCTCGCTCCATCGCATTATTTTATTTATTTATTTTTTAGTGTAACATTTTTTTTTTTATATGTGAAGAGTCCCTCAGTCGTCCAGGTAGAATCCATGATAAAAGGAGAAATTCAATTTGTCAACTGGACAAAGTTTGTTTGGTCGAAAACGTTTCACCGCTCATCCGAGAGGCTTCGTCAGCTCTCGGATGAGCGGCGAAACGTTTTCGACCAAACAAACTTTGTCCAGTTCACAAATTGAATTTCTCCTTTTACCATTTTTTTAATAGTGCAACATTGTGTTCTGTCCTGATTGGCTAAGAGACTAGACCAGGACTAAACGTGGACTGGACCAGGTCTAGACCAGAACTAAACCAGGTCTGGACCAGGTCTGGACCTGCACTCGACCGGGACTCGACCGGGTCTGGACCTGGACTGAACCAGGATTGGGCCGCTCCGTGCCGCTGCTGGTTTCGTGCGGCTGGTTTGTGGCTCGGGGCCCGGGCCGCAGGCCAGCCGCGCGGGTCTCGGGACCCGGGCCGCGGGCCAGCCGCTCGGGACCAGCAGCTGCACGTTGCGGCGCATTCCTGAGCGCCGCGGTTCGATCTCGCCTCGCGCATACACCCAAAGCTGCTGAGCAGTGCCATTGGCGCCTGCGGCCGGCTGTGAGTCGAGCTTGGCGCAGCGCGGTGCGCAGTTGCCTTGTTTCGTGACCAAGCGGGTGCGCGTGTCCGGGATTAGCGATTAATTACAATTAATGCATTTTGTTCGACCAACGTCTTAATCGACAATTAATCGTTAATCGATTAATTGTTGACATCCCTAATTAGTATGCGTTTAAAATTTTTGACAACCTGACTTCAAAGCACCTCAGGTCAACTGTGAGTGTGTGGCATTGTTATAGTGTAGCAGGCTTACAAAGTGAAATTTTGGTTTGGACTTGTTTTCATAACTGTATCTAAGACTCACCAGCCATGTCAGGTAGGCAGAGTGTGTCTGGATGTTGTGCATGTCATCAGCTGAAATGCCCGTGAACATTTTCATTGGTCTGCAACCGTTTTCCCTGAGCGTCATGGCAAAAGGCACCATCCACCGCACACACTCTTCAACCTCAGATCCTTTCAAGGCTACAGGAAACACGGGGAAATAAAATCTTTAACATTTACTCATAATGGCAAAATACACTTGAAACATGTAACTTTTTTTTCCACATCTCCATGGTGATGTTAATGCTTTGCTTGGAATGCTCGGAATGTTCCACAGTATGGAATTAAAACACATCTCCATGAGATTAGCAAGAAATGCCATGAAGCCTAGTTACAGGTTGGATCTGTGGAGAGGCAACCCTGCATGTTTTTCAAGGCATGTTTGAACAATAAAACCTCTGTACAGAAATAAATTAAACATAGATTTGTGGAATGCCATACTGGTTAACATTCAATGCTAAGCAAGAATACCTCCGCTGAGACAAGTCAGGCTTATCAGAAAAGTTACATAGTGCAATAAACAATTGGTTCCTTACCTGAGACATTTTCCACTAGTTCAAGAGAAGAAAAGTGAAACAGAGCTGAGGCGGCTAGGACTCCATTGGAAAACTCCAGACAACGGACATCTAGCATGCACAAATCCAACAGCTGGAAAACATTACCCAAGTTATTTTTTCTCCTAGCAACATACAGCTTCAAAATGACTACCTCAACACAAATATTACATGTAGCATTACATGTCATATTCTTCTTTCTAACAAAAAATAGAATACAAGAGTAGAGTTGAGTCATGCATGTGCGTGCCAGCAGAACACACCTCAGCAATCTGTGTGAAGGTAGCTTGGGGGTATCTGGGGATGAGCAGCTCGTCGGTCTCCTTGAGGAAGGCCACCTGCATGTAAACGTTGAGCCAGGAGATGGGCGTCTGAGGACTGAGGCTCCAGTTCAGCTCCTATCCACACAAGACAATGATCAGTACAGGTGGACCCTTTTGAGACAATGTGCTAGTTTGTTTGTCAAAGACTGTTTGCACATGTTTGTGCTTCATTGTATAAAATACTGGAGTAAAGTCGTGCATGCTTAATGTCATACCGGGCAAAAAAAAAAAAAAAAAAAAATCAGGTAATGCATCTCCATGGAAACAAGTAGAAAAATTGCATAGTGCACCTTTAGATAGATGAACTAACCTCCTTGTCAAAGTCTAATCTTGTCTGATCTCAGAAGCTAAGCAGGCCTGGGCCTGGTGAGTATTTGAAGGAGAGACTGCTGGGAATACCAGGTGCCATAGTGGGACGTCAGTGGCAAAACTTGTTGTGTCCTTAAGCAAGACACTTCACCTATATTGCCTTTATGAATATGGTGTGTAAGGTGCTATCAGCCACTCCGACCACCACAGATCAGCAGCTTCATTTCCACCAGTCTGCCCCAGGACAGCTGTGGCTACAGTAGTATCTTACCACCAGACTATAGAGTGAATAAATAATGACTATAGTGTAGCACTTTGAGAAGGTTCCACAAGCGTATAAAGCGCAATACAAGTCCAAGAGTTTATTTAATAATTTTTAGAATAAATGCAAGATAATTCACCTTCATAATGATTATTTCCATACTGAGAATATCGTCCTCTGTGCAGGCTTCATCTGTGACATAAGCAAACTGGTGCAGTTTAGGAGGATACATTTCCTGTGGACAGATGAGAAAATACATTAAGGTCATTGTACTGCAGATGGTGGCACATACCTATGTTATACATGTCTCACACGCAAAATGTATTTAATTGTGAAAAGGAAAGCACAGGAAATGGGATAACGATTGGGCAGATGTTATGTTATGAATTCTGCTGACTTTATTATTCGGTTAGAAGTTGTAATTAAAAGTAGATCTGGTGCCTTGGATTCTGCCATTACTCACAAACTGACAGGTCATGTAGACACAAATTCTCATTTCAGTGCCTCCATGCGCTTACCTCAACTTTAGCGGCAATAAACAGGCAGGTTATGCCTATCAGCTGTAGCGTTGATTTAAAGACATTTCTCTGTGTGGCCATGAAGCGGTCAAAGTAGTCCTGAGCCAGGTGATACGTCTCCCGGTGGAGTTTGTATACTTCACTCACCTACAGCAAAAAAACAAAACCATTAATGTCAGTCTATAATGAAAACAGGTGAAGAAAATCTGTTGTTCCAAAACAGAGATTTAAAAATGTGTGTTGTAATGAAATCAGTTATAAACTTTAATTATTGTAGGCATTGTATTGCTTTATTTATCCATCTAAATTTTATGTATGTAAAGTTACAAACCTCCATGAGCCAGTCTAATAGAATGGCCCTCATCTTGGGGTGCAGGTGTGGGTGTTTGTCCATCACTTTAACGTCTCTCGTGTAGGTCTTGTCCTTGGCCAGCATGTTGCTCCAAACCACATCTTTACTTGCCCAACTGGGTACAGGAAGAGCACCACAGGTTAAAATTAAGTACAAAAAGCTCATTCAAATGCTTTAAGTGAAAGGTAGCTCAGCAACATCGAAGACAATTACAGCAATACTCACCACAAAGCAGGGAGCGGGGCACAATGCACTGGGGTTGCCAGAATGTTGTTAAAGCTGTAGTGGGGGAAACCCATATTTATCAGGCTGACTGGCTGACTGTCCTCATGGTCAGGTGTGGGGATCCACCGCTGGGGACTGGTGTAGCCAGCATCACTGCTCCAACTCTGAAGACACAATAAAAGTTAACACATGAGAAGATGCTTATCACATATATAATATACTCAAGCTAGGGCTGCAAGATTAATCAGAATCTAATTGAAATTTGAATGGACTCAATTGACAGACTGAAAAGGCTGCAATTTTTTGATGTGCCATCATTTCTGCAACAAACAACTAAATATCCTGCTTCATTCTGCATGAAAACTGCTAACCCTGTAGTTTAGCTCTGTACAAACATGGTTCTGAAACGGGATTCTTTCACTCTTTTTGCCGATTTCTCAAAATGAGTTTAGAATGTGAACACTGAACTGAATTCCATTATTAAAAACATATCTCAAATCTAATCGCAATGAAGATATTTCCCCAACTCATTCAACTCTAACTCAATCTCTGGCCAAACCTACCTGACAGTCACGGTGCTTCTTCTTTGTCATCTCTGCTACCTCATCATCAATGTCATGTAAAAACTGGAAATCACACAACAAATACAATGATCATTTGACAGTTTGTTTAAGGAGGGACAAAAGACATCCTCAGTCTATAATCCAATTCTTTGTGTGTGCTGACTTAATTCCACAAACACAACTGTCAATGGATAGACGTCTGATAGCTGCCCCAACCTGCTCACTCTGCAACTACTACAACTAAAACAGAACTTCACAATAGACTACTGTACACCACACATAAATGAAGTTTTAATGAGGTTGAGTCTAGAGTGGGCCAATGTTGCGCCTTTGGGGCTACTTACAATGGCAACATCTGCCTTTCTCTTTCGTGTTCGAACTGCTGCTTCTTTGGACACTTCGGGAGGAACAGATTTCGGTTCTGTCTCTTCCCTAGAACAAAACAAGCATATATAAACACACGTATTGACAATCTGCGGGTGTCGTGTGGAATTTTTTACTAAAATGTACCATAGCATCGAGCTAACTAGCTGAATGGCTGGAGCTGCATCCACACAAACTTTTTCCGCACTGTGATTGACATTTGACAAAGTGATTGATATTAAACGTTCAACTCACCGATTTCCTAGCATTATACACGAGCTTGTCCGTCTGTGTTGGAGTAAACCTGTGGGATAAACACGATTTTCAGCTTTATTTTAAGGCTTTAACAACAGACATTGAGCACGTCCCAACCCCCACTCTCAGCTCCCTCCTTCTGACAAAGCCCGTCTCAGCCCGGGCGCGGGGAAATGGAAATGGTACGCGATGTTTCAACTCAGCTAAAGTTCACCAAATGAGAGCGGATGGCCAAGATAGCAGCTTGAGAACAGACATCAGGGTCTATATAACACACAAAGCTTGCCAGATTGGTATATTTGTGCACAGAACTTGTCTATTTCCTTGGTTAACTTTGGACAGCTGGCTTGCCTCCCAGATAATGGCCGAACCCGGTGCAGCTGGGAGGCCACTCTATAACAACAGAATTACCAGCAAAAAACGAGCCGATTGACACTTTATTTGAGATTAAACCCATGCACGCATCCATTTCTCTCTTCATTTGTGGCGGATTGTAATTTTTTCATTCACCACACTTGTTGCAACGCTCTCAGCGGCGCCTATGCTAACCCGCGAGAAAGTTAGGGAACATTACCTCAAGCTTCAGTTCTTGAAGTTCACTCTTGTCCTCCACGATGGTTAAATGTGCGTATTGTTGTTTGCGGACTTAAGCAGGTTCTGTTCGGGCTGGAGAGGCGCTCTGTGAGTGCGGTCAGGCCGGGGAGCTAGTTCCTCTGAGCGGGCGCCTTGTAGGAAACAGATGACCCGAAGCATCAACGTCAGGGAGGAGGTGATTTCACTTGGCGCTAAATCACGGATTTCAGCTCACTCTAACGCGCTGGTTTGAGCATTTAAGGACCCGTGCTTCAAGATATACAGTCACACCAACAGATACAATCATTATATTCGGTGAAAAGTGTAATAAAGCAGAGGGAAAGTAAAGTTTATACATTTGCCGGTACATGGGAG
Organism: Paratrypauchen microcephalus; assembly: GCA_036785185.1. NCBI lineage: Eukaryota > Metazoa > Chordata > Actinopteri > Gobiiformes > Gobiidae > Paratrypauchen > Paratrypauchen microcephalus. The sequence goes on along the minus strand of JAVJIX010000019.1, from coordinate 2,168,780 downwards.
GCGTGGCCCCAGCAGTGACAGCTGTCGGGGCGGGGCTTCCGAAGAGGAAGTGTCCGAACAACCGCGTGGCTAGTGTGTCAGATGTAAACAAAGGGAAAGTCACGCTGTTTAAGACTGAAATAAAGCTTCTTTCGACTAAATTCATCAACACTTGCTAAGCGTACATGTACTTCAATGTGTGGAGAACGTGTTCAGCGGCTGTCACAGTAACCGCATATATTTATTTACTTAAAAACACGTTAGCTTGTTCCTGTGTTTGCCGAGGCGCTCTTTTCTAGTGGGGGTTGCCATGTTTGGCCTTATCCTCCTTTACAACGTCATGATCTGACAAACCCTGACTAAGATAAAAGGAGAAATTCAATTTGTCAACTGGGCAAAGTTTGTTTGGTCGAAAACGTTTCGCCGCTCATCCGAGAGGCTTTGTCAGTTCTGGTTCTAGTGCTGGTTAGACCCTGTTTATATCTAGCTGCAGGGAGGAGCTCACTACACTGAAATAGTTCTGAATAATTCAACTAATTTGTTTCTTTTTCCTAATTTCTCTGGCGTCTAGTATTAGCATATCTAGATATGCGAAACGTTTTCGACCAAACAAACTTTGTCCAGTTGACAAATTGAATTTCTCCTTTTATCATGGATTCTACCTGGACGACTGAGGGATTCTTCACGCAAACCCTGACTAAACAAATAGACAGGTCATATTATGTGTAACTTATAACTTATAACTCAAAATTAATAATATATTTATTGCCTGATTTCTTTTGATAAGGCCGACTACTATTTATTTAAAAAAGGAGCAAATTGACCCTTGGTCAGTCACGTGACGTCCACGTTTAGTTGAGCAAACCCAAATGCGGATTTGTTTGCTTCTACCACATTGCTTCTGCTTAGAGAAATCATGAAGTTTCTAAATCTCTTTGGACGTCTCAATTCTGTGGTTATTGGCATGGTTCATGTAAAAGCCTTACCAGGTAACACAACCTATGAAAATGCATTAATATTGTATGATGATAATCTAAATAAGTTTGTTTTACAGGAACACCACTTTCTTCCATGAAAATGTCTGAAATTGTAGAGGAGGCTTGTAGAGAGGCTGAAATCTACAGTGAGGCAGGAGTGGTAAGCAGATTCATCCTCAATGGAGAGAGTCATTCCACTTATACTTCTGTTTTGTGTACCTAATTTCCAGGATGGTCTGATTATTGAGAACATGCATGACATCCCATACACATTCAGTGTGGGTCCAGAGGTGTGTGCATGTATGACCGCTGTCTGCTCTTCTGTGAGGGGCCAGTGTCCATCTCTGCCCCTGGGGGTCCAAATCTTGTCCTCTGCTAACCACCAGGCCCTGGCTGTCGCTTTGGCCTCAGGTATGGCTACCATCAGGAGGCTTCCTTTAAGCCCTTGATTTTTAATTCACTTAGGTTTCCTTACTTTAAAGGAACTTTTAAAGCACAGTACTCAAGACTCTGGGGTCAGCAGACCCAGGAGACTGAAAATTGATTGCTTTACTTAACATATTGAGTTTGCACTTAACTCAGTGTCACCTTGTGGTCATTGCAGTTTCATAGTTATCAACGTCATTGCAGTTTCATAGTTATCAACGTCATTACAGTTCCATAGTTATTTACTTGGGATACTTTTTATGGAAATCATACATATACATGTATATACATATATATACATGTTACAGACTTAATTATCAGTAGGCATTATTATTAGATGTAAGAATAAATGGTTTACATTTTAACTAGCCATCCTACTAGTTCTGACTTATTTGGACTAGAAGCTCACCTTTTTTCCATATTTTATTATTTAATTTTATTATCAGCAGTTGCATGGAATGAGTGAATCAGTGACTGACAGTTTTCTATTCAAAGGTCATTTAATTCCAAGCTTTTGGTGGCTAATGGCACTGCTCTTCATTACTTCACATAGGCCTGCAATAATCATGACTGATCAATGACAAAACATTACATAACCTATATTTTGTTTTGAAATGGTCATAGGTCTTGACTTCATCAGAGCCGAGGGCTTTGTCTTCTCTCATGTGGCTGATGAGGGACTGTTGAATGCATGTGCTGGAGAGTTACTCAGATACCGTAAACACATCGGAGCGGAGCATGTGCAAGTTTTTACAGACATCAAAAAGAAACACAGGTAAGGTTTACACAAAGGTACTATAACATATAATATACTATAATACTCACAAAATCCTCTCATATTCATACTGGACAATTAAAAATAAACCAAAAGAAAACAGGTCCATTGTGACAGTTGAAAGGCAAATTCTGACCTGCCTTACAGCAAATTTATTGGCATTCCAGACTAATGGTGTCACGTGAAACTATCAGAGTGATGGAAAATCAGCACAGTTGCTGTAGTAGTTAGGGGTGCATTCCTTTAGTTGTTTAGTTGATTATTCAGTTGATGGTGTCTTAGTCCAGTGTTTCCCAACCAGGGGTACAAGTACCCTTAGGGGTACGCGAGCACACTGCAGGGGATACTCAGCAGTGTTGCTGCCAGGCGCAGGGAGAGATTTTTATTTTTATTTTTTAATTCTAATTTGAGTAAATTTGAGTTAAAGAAAAGAGACAAAATGCCTGATAATTATAGAGATGAAATAAAATGATTTTTATTTAATAATCTGTGTTGTGGCACGTTCTACCTTTGGAGAATTATCAACACGTATGAGTGAGGGGGTACTCGAGGTATGACAAAAAGGCTCAGGGGGTACACAAGACAAAAAAGGTTGGGAAACACTGTCTTAGTCAACCAAAATATATAATGGCAAAAGGAGAAATTCAATTTGTCAACTGGACAAAAGTTTATTTGGTCGAATATGTTTCGCAGCTCATCCAGACTGCTTCTTCAGTTCATGATGAAGCAGTCTGGATGACTGAGGGATTCTACACAAAATATATATTATTTTGCCTATTAATATATTAATTCAAAAGAGAAGACATGGAGTGAGTTAGGTTGAAAAGTTGGGAGTAAAACATAAATGTTTCCTCATACTTTTCTGCACAAATGGTTTTGTAGTCAACAAGAGCAGTTTGGGTCTGATATATTGTCAGATACTTAATAGTTTTTAAGGCTTTTTCACTTCCCCCTTTTTAGTCCACTAACTGATTGCTCAAGCATGTCTTTAATCAAATTCCTTTTGTCAACTACAGCCCTAATATCAACTAACAAGTCAAAACAAAATATCTGAAAAGTTCTATATACAGAAAGTTAAACCTACAAATTGGTGTCATCATATACTATGATACAGAATGAGAATTGTTTAATTCACTGTAAATGATATCTTTTCTACAGTTCGCATGCTCTGACCTCAGATTTGAGCATTGCAGAAACAGCTCGGGCTGCAGAGTTCTTCCTGTCAGACGGCCTCATCATCACAGGAAGTGCCACTGGTGTGCAGGCAGACCCACAACATCTCAGAGGTACTGCAAACAGTCACACCTATAATATATCAGAAATAAAGCAATGCTAGCAATTACTGCTGGGCTATTAATTCAGTTCAATCTTTTCTAATCATTATTTCAATGATCAGCTTGGGCCTTTTTAATCGACAGGCTCTTAAAGGCAAATTAAAGTTTTTTTTTACAATCTGAGCCTTCTTTCGACAATAAAACAAGTAGTTTTACTCACCCATAGCATTTTTCTGTCAATTGGAGCAGTATCGCAGAACTTATGTTGAGCCGTTCTGTTCTAGTAATGATCCCGTATCCGTTAACATGGTGCTGTATCATATGCTCGGGGCATTACTTTGCGGTGTCCAAATAACACAAACTTTAGCACTTTTCAAATCATAGAAGCCTGATGTCTTAATGTAAGAATTCGTTTGAAGCAAAAGTGGCCTGTAATCCGAGATTTAGCCATAGTTTCGAGTAGATGAGGACGCCAGTGCGCATGCGCGGACTGTGCTATCAGCTTCCCAGACCCAAACATGAAACGCAAAGCTGAAAACTATGGATAAATCTCAGATTACAGGCCACTTTTGCTTCAAACGAATTCTTACATTAAGACATCGGGCTTCTATGATTTGAAAAGTGCTAAAGTTTGTGTTATTTGGACACCGCAAAGTAATGCCCCGAGCATATGATACAGCACCATGTTAACGGATACGGGATCATTAGTAGAACAGAACGGCTCAACATAAGTTCTGCGATACTGCTCCAATTGACAGAAAAATGCTATGGGTGAGTAAAACTACTTGTTTTATTGCCGAAAGAAGGCTCAGATTGTAAAAAAACGTTAATTTGCCTTTAAGTCAGTAAAAGCATGCAGTTTGAAGTTCAAATTTTGGGAGATGAAATCTGACAGTTCTCTTTTGTAAAATGACACTGATTAAAAGTGTGTATAGTTTCTGTTTAGGAGATAATAATTATTTATACAGAAAATCTAGGAAAAAATCAAAGCAAGAAACTTTTACCCATTGCACTTTACTGTTTGACCAGCAGATGTCAGTGTTGCTGCATTAATAACTGTCAATAATCATTTTGTATGATCAGTTTTTGGAGTTTGCGCCATGAATGTATAGTACATTATACCCTGTTCTATGTCACTGTTGCTTGTCCTACAACTAAATTTTTTTTCATGTAAATACATATGCGCATAATTTGAATCTTTATAGTCACTGCATTATTATTAAAATGGTGTGATGATCATATTACAATTCAAAGCAGTTAAGAGGATATTAAGTGATCAAAGACTTCTTTAATCAAATTTCATTAAGTAAAGGCATGATTGATATAATATAGTGTCTTCATGGACAACTACAATCTGTTATTTTGAAAATCAAAACATTAAGCATAATTAATTCTGGCACAAGAAATTCTAAAAAGCCTGATTTAATATTGATAATTATGATGTTGTTATTCATAAATAATAAGCATAATAACTAATAATACTAATAACTTATAATTAAATTAGTACATATTCATGGATAAAAATCAGCAAATTACAATAATCAGATAACTATCATCATCAACAATTGATGACATGTAGGCCTGTCACGATTACACATTTTTAAGCATGAAATATTGCTACAGAGATATATAATTCATAATAAGAAAACTACTTTATGCCACTGACACAACTTATTTGTAAAAACACTGCATCATTAAAAGGCATGAGCTGTAACAGATAGCAGAATTAACCAGTAATTAGCCATAGAAGTTTGTTATTCTACCCTCTACATCTCAAAGCTGACCTTGCATAAAAATTGGAAAAATCTCACCACTACTGCAAATAAATTTTACATGAGAATAAATATTGAGCCCCAAAATATACTGTTTTCAGCCTTCATGTACTGAATGATAATATTGTAATTATTGTGGCAGGTCATGTATGTTAATTAGTCAAGAGTAATTTTAACTCTATCAATTTTTAAAGCCACAATATGTAACTTTTTTGCCAGAAAATAGGCTAAAATAAAAGGATGTTTCACATTTTGGTTATATTTATTGAGCTGAAAAACATGCATTGCTACTGCGACTGGACTTGCACCTCCACAAACCTGACTCTGGCTATAATATTCCATAGTATGGCATAAAACTGATCTATCTCCATGGACAAAGTTCCAAAATATGGTTTTAATTGTTTATTTCTATTGAATCATATAGGTGACCTCCAGAAAGTTACATAATGTAACTCTGGCATTTTCTCTAGTGTGAACAGAGAAAAAGAAATTACAATACTCATATCACATGTAAATGTTGACATGACATTTGAATAATGTGATTACACTAGAAATCAGAGGATAAGTTTTTTGGTGTGCATGGAAACAGAGCTGCTGACTATACACTTCACAATACAACAATTAATTACCGGCAACAATAGTTTCATTATTTTCTACAGCAGAATTTGAGGGATAGTACTTGTGGTAAATATTTGTCACAGGTATGTGGCCGTTTGTGGAAAAAAAAAAACATTAAGAAAGGTACAAAAAAAAAAAAAAAGACAGGAAATAGCTGGAATACTTCTACTTAATCAACATAGAACTTCCATCCAAAATGTAGGGACAGTTTATGCACAAGGAAGGCATTTTCTATTCTTTATTTAACCAAATAAAGGCGTTTGTGTTACATTTTTGTATGAAAAGCGCTTTATAAATATTGTTTGATTGATTGATATTGTTTATTTTTATCTGTTTAATCAATCATAACTGTAATTTAGACAACGTTTGGCCTTGTTAACTAGGGATGCACCAATCCAGCTTCTTATGAAAACAACATTTATTTTCTTTAAACAAAAATAAAATGAGAGAATAATAAATAATAATAATAATAATAAATCTTTATTTATAAAGTACTTTTTAAAACAACGTTTACAAAGCACTGTATAAGCAGCAAAGAACAATAAAAATAGCATAAAGAAATGAAGCAATCAGTTCAATTAATTATAATAAATAAGTTAATAAAATAGAATAAAAATAAATAAGGAATAAGATCTAGCCAAAACCAACTAAAGGAAGGCCAATCGATAAAAAATTAATTTTAAGAAGTGATTTTAAAGATGATACTCATGGTGCAAGCATTATTTCCTCAGACAGGTCATTCCAAAGCCGAGGAGCCCAGATTGGAAAGGCTCGATCACCTTTCGTCCGGAGCCTGGACTTTGAAACAGCCACAGGGACCTGTCTGAGGATCGAAGGCTGCGGGAGGGCTTGTACGGAGTTAAAAGTTCTGAAATGTAACTTGGTGCAAGACCTAAACAAGTTTTAAAAATGATCAGTAAAATCTTAAAATCAATTCTAAAACACAGGCAGCCAGTGAAAGGAAGCTAGAACAGGGAAAATGTGTTGATGTCTGTTAAAACCAGTAAAGAGCTGCACAAAACTGATCCAAATGTGTTATGTAGCTATTATTTATCCCTGAAGCGACTACAGAACAACTACAGTATGTATCAATAAAAGTTCAAATATGAGACTTTTTGGGACAATTACAGCGACAAAATCTTATTGCTTTAATTTATATGTCAAACCAGGATATTGACTGAACCAATGGAAGCCGATATCAGATCCAGCAAATTTTCCAGTATTGACACCGACATCCGATACTGCCATCAGATCGGTGCCTCCTTATTGTGAACATTATGTTTGCTGGATAGCAGTTATGAAATTACCTCTATATGTCATACCTGCTGCCCATGTCCAACTAAGAAATAAAATAGTAAACATCACAAAAAAAACTCCAAAAAAAACCCTTAAACTCTTACACGTAATGAATGATGATAATGATAATGATAATGATAATGAAATGACGTTAACTATGTTTCTGTGACAGGACTAGTCTAGCCTGTTAAATGCACCCACCGCACCAGGGAGGAGTCAGTAAATACTTTTGTTTTTCCTGTGTTGAACCTCTGAACTGTCGCACCACCTTAGAAGCATTCTCTTTTTCTATTTTTAGGTCTCCATCACAGCTCAGCCCACTGTAAACAGACTGCCCCACACGTGCTTGTCCCCTATCTGTTTAGACTCTGCCATGTATTGTATGTTAGCGATACCACAGTGCACATACCAGCAGGGCGCACACTCAACATTGGCTAGAGTTCACAGGGTGCATTCTGACACGCCATGGCCACTGCTGAATCATCATCACTATTTGTTTTTTTTTTTGTTTTTTGTTTTTTAGTAAAATGTTGCTGGTTGGCTTTAAAGGTGTAAATGAATTCAAGTGAACATGACAGTAAAAATATTGTGCCAAGTGCCAAAATGTGTCAAAATAACTCAGTAGTTACGATTAGACAAACTGAACTTCTCCTTTGATCATAATTAGACTAGTGTTCGCTCAGTCATCCAGGTAGGTTCCACAGCGGTCCATATATGACTTTTCAGTATTGATATCAGCTCAAATGAGTATCCAGTTTCGATACTAGTTTAAATATTGATTAGTAACTGAATTGTGATTTTTTAAATTTTTTTTTTACTTTAGACAAATAAAATAGATGCCAACACCTTTATTTTGTTAAATCAATGTTTAATCTGACAGAAAAATGTCTTCCTTGTGTGTAAATAGTCTCTGTATTTTGGATGGAATTTTTGGTGTTAATGACATGTAGAGATGTCTAACCCATACTACCGCTACTTCCTGTTTTATTTTAATTTTTTTATTTGCCACTTAACTGCTGTAAAACTATGCTAAATCTTTACCCCAGGTACAATCCAACCAAACCAAGTCATAATTAGAAAAAAAAGGTCATATTCACTTTAAGGTTAAAAGTGTATTTTTCTTTCTGTTTTTCAGAGGTTTCTGAGTCTGTGAAAATACCCATTCTGATTGGTTCTGGAGTCACTGATGAAAATGTGGGAAATTACATGGAGGCAAACGCAATGATCATAGGGTCACATTTTAAGAAGGATGGACACTGGGCCAATGCAGTAGATGCACAGAAGGTGAAGAGGTTTATGAAGAAGGTACAACAACTTAGACAATGAGAACTGATTCAGAGCTAACATAAAATATACAAACGTCTTACCTGCTTGTTTACATGGAGATGGAGATCTCTAAGGAGACAAGCTGGTAACATAATTAAGTTAGAGTTCAGATCTGTGAAGAGGCAAGCCTGCTCACAGTAACAATAACAACAACAGTAACTGTACTTTGGACAATCTCATTTTTGAGATTTGTTCAGTCAGATTTACTCTGTATAAACTGTTTTACTGATGAACACTTGCTCAAAGTCTGTGAAAAGAATGCATTTAAACTGTTAATAAACATTACAAAACAGAGCATAGGGGAGTTAAGTCAGACTGTTTGAAACAAAAATTATATTTGACCACAGTTGTCAAAATTTGCTGTTCTGCTATACTATTTCTAAGAATGAACTCAACTTTGATATGTATACATTTGAGCTGAGCAATATGTGTGGCAGACAGAACAGTGCACATAATAAACACGTTTAAAAAGGTGCCAGATTGGGTAATGACAACCGTACAGAGAAGTATTCCAGACAATGAAAGCAAAGCATTAACATGGAGACGATCAGGGGATGGACTGATTTACATAGTGAGTAAAGCTACATAGTACAGTACTTAAAAAAAATATATATATATACACTCAACAAAAATATAAACGCAACACTTTTGCTTTTGCTCCCATTTTTCCTGAGATGGACCCAAAGATCCAAAATTCACTCCAGATACACAACACTACCATTTCTCTCAAACATTGTTCACAAATCTGTCCAAATGTGTGACAGCGAGCACCTCTGCCCCGCCGAGACAATCCACCCCACCTCACAGGTGCGCCACATCAAGATGCCGATCCGACATCATGACCAGTGCACAGGTGCGCCCCAGACTGCCCACAATAAAAGGCCACCCTGAAATGTGCAATTTTTTTTTTTTGCTTTATTGGGGGTCTGGGAACCAGTCAGTATCTGGTGTGACCACTATTTGCCTCATGCAGTGCAACACATCTTCTTCGCATAGAGTTTATCAGATTGTCAATTGTGGCCTGTGGAATGTTGGTCCACTCCTCTTCAAAGGCTGTTATGGACGAAGATCACAGGTGCATTTTATTGATGGCATTTTGAATGCACAGAGATATCGTGATGAGATCCTGAGGCCCATTGTTGTGCCATACATCCATGAACATCACCTCATGTTTCAGCAAGATAATGCACGGCCCCATGTTGCAAGGATCTGTACACAATTCTTGGAAGCTGAAAATGTCCCAGTTCTTGCATGGCCAGCATACTCACCGGACATGTCACCCATTGAGCATGTTTGGGATGTGCTTGACCGGCGTATACGACAGCGTGTACCAGCTCCCACTAATATCCAGCAACTTCGCACAGCCATTGAAGAGGAGTGGACCAACATTCCACAGGCCACAACTGACAATCTGATAAACTCTATGTGAAGAAGATGTGTTGCACTGCATGAGGCAAATGGTGGTCACACCAGATACTGACTGGTTCTGAGTCCCCAGACCCCCAATAAAGCAAAAAAAAATATGCACATTTCGGGGTGGCCTTTTATTGTGGGCAGTCTGGGGCGCACCTGTGCACTGGTCATGATGTCAGATCGGCATCTTGATGTGGTGCACCTGTGAGGTGGGGTGGATTGTCTCGGCGGGGCAGAGGTGCTCGCTGTCACACATTTGGACAGATTTGTGAACAATGTTTGAGAGAAATGGTAGTGTTGTGTATCTGGAGTGAATTTTGGATCTTTGGGTCCATCTCAGGAAAAATGGGAGCAAAAACAAAAGTGTTGCGTTTATATTTTTGTTGAGTATATATTGATATAGTATGAATGAATTATGAATATTCACATTAAGCCTTTAACCTCTTATCTCCAATTTGTACTATATAGTTGTAATGTAAAATATATGACAAAAATGTCAGTATATTGTTAACCACATCACTCACTTATGTTTCATGTACTAAACTTAAACTACGAAACTAAGGACAAAACAAATGTACATTATGAGTCATAATTATAAAAATTGTTGTAATGCATACAATAGTTTTTCACTTTGTTCAAGCAGTGTAGACAAGTAGAAACTAGGAACTACACTACATTGTTTAAACTACAGTGTTTTAATAATGCTTTAATAATGCGTTGCTCCAGTCATTTCATTTTTATATCAAAACAATATTTATTATTTTTTTGTACATTTTATAAATAGTCACATAGAAAAAGCATCACTTTAAACATTATTTACACAAAATGAACGTTCTGTGACATGAAATATGTGTAACTGTATAAAATAGTAGAAAGCAAAGAAATCTGGTTTATTATAATTCCCTATGATAATACACTGTAAATAAAAATCACTGAGGTGGTCAAAATTTCACATAATTAACATTAGCAAAAAGTTGTACAGGTTCTTGAGGCGTAACATTCACTTTTCGTTTTTTGTTTTTAAAGCGAAAGCACGTCATTTCAAAGCACACCGCTCAAAACTACATTTTTTTCATTGTTTTTCACACAGTAACAATACCACACAAATATCTTCCACAAATAATTCTACAACAATAATCTACTCAACCATTCCTAATAATAATAGAATAGATAATATCCACAAGCTTTCATTTGTCCTGTATAGCAAATGGTGTCAGATGTAAATCAAATATCAGTGTTCACATAAGGTTTTTATAGCATGGCTTCAGTGCAGGCTGGCTTTGAATGCAAACAATACGAAAATAGTTCAGCAGAATAAAAATATAAAATAAAGGTAAAAGCCGATTCAAGATAAAATGTGACTAGGGTCCGTTTTCAAAACTGTAAAATTTTTAAATATTGTACAAATGTGTGTAAATTAGGAGGTATGACCATTATGAAAATCAGATTGTTTTCTGCCACTGGGTACATTTACATGGCCAGTAAATCAGATAACTAGAATAATACCATTACCCTTTTCTCCTTTATTTTTGTCTTTCTTTGCCACGTTAGTTTGCCCTGTTTAGCATAATTGTTCTTGTCCAAACCTGCACAGGTATGAAATGAGAAAGAAATCCGATTACTCACTTGTTTACATGACATTCAAAAATCTGATGACTCCAGGAAATTTGATTTTCGGTGTGCATGTAAACACAGCCAGTGTCTGTAATATCTTAAATTGAACATATTTCAACCAATCAACAACAAAAGCAGGAAATATAAGCAGTTATTCCTGTTTAGAGATTCCTAATTTTCACTCAGGATTAGGATGGAATCTCTTACATTGAATACAGTACTTATGAGAGGTATGCAGCTTTTTCAACTATGATAAAAGAAGAAATTCAATTTGTCAACTGGACAAAGTTTGTTTGGTCGAAAACGTTTCGCCGCTCATCCGAGAGGCTTCGTCAGCTCTAACGAAGCCTCTCGGATGAGCGGCGAAACGTTTTCGACCGTTTTCGACCAAACAAACTTTGTCCAGTTGACAAATTGAATTTCCTCTTTTATCATGGATTTTACCTGGATGACTGAGGGACTCTTTACGCATCTTTTTCAACTATATACCACAATGGAAACCTGAGTGGGCCATTAAAAATAACTGAAGAATAACTGAAGCCAAGCCTGCACACTACTGTTCTCCATCTCCTCAGTAGTTGTACAGGCGTTGGCAGGGCTGCTTGAAGTGGCCATAGCGGCGCTCGGCAGCGGAGAACCGGGTCTTGGCCATATTCTGCCTGTTGAGGGCGCTGCGGGTCAATTTCTTGCGCTCGCCCTGGGTCTTGGCCCTCTGCATGCTCTGCACCCGGAGGAGCTGGAGGTTACAAGGCAGAGGGAATCCCCAGGCTGCCAGACGCCACGAGAGGTGCCGCCTCACTGCTACAGGCCTGGAACAACACACAGACAATATTACAAATATTTACCTTTTGATACTTTTTTTTATAAGCAAATAAAAAGTAAGGCCCCTTGTTTTTTGTGACATTTATTTTTCTCATAGACCTTTAAATTAATCAAGAAAGACGGAGGCTAATCAACAGTGGGTAAGTCATGATTATACAATTATATTTTCCTATACATATTTTACATATATATTTTCCTGTACAATTATATAGTTCTGTCTAAGCCACTTTCAATGTTGTGACATCATCACAAACTCTGTTAGAGTAGAAGCAGATCAAAATCCAATTATTTATCCAAATATTGAAAAAAATAAATAAATCTTAAAATCATAATACAATTGTAGATATGTAAATGTTTGAATTCTGTGTATATTTATAGTTTTTTTTTTTTTTAAAAGGGAAAATAACAGGCAAAAAAATGTATGTTGTAATTAAATTTAACATATTTCACATTAGTCTGATACCTAACTCTCAACTAATGCACTGAAAGAATACTGTGGTATTCATTTTTATTGATATTGCTCACTATTACCCATTCTCAAAAACACATTGGAATAATAATACTAACTATATACAGTTCTTAAACAGGAGACCATTTTGCTTATGACTTTTTGGTACTGAGCAAGCTGGGGTCTGTGTGAGTGTGAACGTTTTTATTATAGTAGGTGTAAATGTTACCATAAAGCAGAGGTCTTCAACAGGGGGGTCGCGGAGGTACTGCAGGGGGGTCGCGAAATCTTTTGATTTCACTTTAAAATAATATAATTTTATATTTTATAGTGTAAAATACAGTAATAACCTGTGTATTATTTCCTTGTATTGGATGTACCATAACAGAGTAGCAATGTTTATACATGACACTAAGCTCAATTTAATATAAAACACAATTCTATGCCGTATATATAGTAGGGGGTCCCTGGCCCAGTTCGCCATCTGTTTGGGGGTCCCTGGCCTGAAAAACGTTGAAGACCCCTGCCATAAAGTGTAGTGTAGAGTTATTGTGTTCATATTAACCTTGGCAATTCTTCTTCCTCCTCTTCAGAAATGGCCTCCTCCTCCTCCTCGGCTCCACTGACCCTATGTCTGATCTGATAGACGGACATGCTCGGGTGCTCGATCAGCAGGTTCTCCAGGGGGTCCACCTCTGGTACAGACAGCTGTCCATCCTCTGTTGTGGATAGTGATAAAAACAGTGGTGGAGTGTTCTTTCATAGCCAGTGTCAATACAGAGTGTTAGAATCCTTATCAACTGAGTAAGCTTGGCAGATATTTTTACCAAAATATATATATTTTTTATCTAACTACAAACTCATCCGCAGCCCTGTTTTACTACTAAATGTATGATGATAATGATGTAGTCAGCCTATACAGTACCCTCTTTGCACTAAATTATTAAAAAATTATGATTATCCATATAAGGTATATGGCCAGTAACTGATATGCTAAAATATATTGGTTAGCTCATATATTGAGATTACGTCAGGGCTTAATCTTTTCCAAGCCTTTTCAAAGCATTCTAAGTACTTTGTTAGTACATATATTTCTCTTACCTGGCAGATTGACAATGACCCATCCTCCTTCCTCAAACTCCATCAGGTCCTCCACAGTGCCCTCTGCAGACTCCAGCTCATCCACAGCACCGCCCAGGAGGTGAGAGAGGATCTTTCCCAGCATCTTGGCTCTGCAATACATACATTTACAAATATATATAGCTTAAGATGCTTTATTACTATTTCAGAAGACAAAATTATGTCTGACCTTTATAAGAAAGTTAACAGTTTTTCTAGTAAGTTTTTATAATTCTTATTCATTCTGTCCATCTATTGTATAACACTAAGGCTGCCAATAAATATCGAGTTGTAATCTGATCCCGATGGCTAAATGCTATTAGGTGATATTGTTGTATTGTGATCCTGTTTAATGCAGCTCTTAACTTAAGCACAGACACTTTTCCCTACCCAGTATTCCTATTGGTCAGGTGTAACTAATGGCAGTGAAGTGTGAACTCTCAGAACTCTCTCTACTAATAACCTGTATTGATACTAACTGCTTCAATTGTGATTAAATCAAAATCGTGATCTTGCCTCAAAAATCGTGATATGACTTTTTTTTCTTTTGGCATATTAGCACACTATATCATGTATGAATCAAATGTATGCATCAAATACTCTTGGGCTAAGTGACTATGTAATCTGTACAGTTCTTATGGCTCTCTCTAGTGCCTTCCCAGTTCCCAGTTCATTTCCAGACTTATCACCAGCTGTCATCTGCTTCCATTGCACTGGTCCAGTTACATGAACACTTGGGGCTGTTACATCAGAGTGACGCAGTAACATTCACTCACTTCAAAACATTTCGAGTTGGAACAAAATTGTTACCCAATAACCTGAGATCACACTGCCTCAGGAACAGTTAGGTAATCCTAGGATTCATATAGGCTGCATATGCTTCCTAGAAAGAGACGCATAAGGAATAGGGAGGGTGCATTAAAGGTGAGGATCAAAATAGGATGAGTCACTAACCTAACTTAGATTTTGATAGGATATATAATCATGTTTGAAAATGGTTGTAGTCAAAATAAAGTATTCACAGGACTACATTACTTCCTCATGTATGTGTCCACTTTCTAGTGTTTTTAAATACCACACTTACATTTACATACATTATATTTTCAATAATTAAAACATTATAATGTTTTAATTATTGAAAATATAATGTATGTAAATGTAATGTACTCAAGTAAAAGTACAGTTACTTAGCTAATAATGTACTTACAAGAACACATGAAAAATACTACCCAAAGTACTAGTTACTAGTTACTTTTTTAACAATTTTAATTTTACTTTTTAAAGCATTTTAGATTACACAGAGACAGACATGGTAACTTCTATGATTTAAAATCTAATTACTGTGTTATGGTTAGAATTATATTCGATTACAAGTACAAGTACATAAAAAAAAAAAATCTACTCAAAAAAGTGCAATTACTCCCAGGACACTACCGACCACTACTCAGTCAACACTTGTATAACACTTTCCACCCCGTCAAATACATAACACATAGCCTGGTACTTTTTAGTCCACAATACATTTCATCAGCAGTATATTTACATGAAAATTTGTAATCAAAATTATTGGAAAAAGCTGACGTATTGTGTTGGTGTTTGTAGACAAAAATAGATCCATAAATAGAGTTGTGTTTTTCCCCGGATGCCTGTCTGCTGACTGGAATATCAAGCCCCTCCCTGGAGGCAAAGACGGACCCCAGTCCCCTTACCCAAACTGCTCCTTCACCTTCATCTCTTTTAAATAGAACTTGTGTTGATTTTTTTTCGATCTCTGACTGCAATGTAATCTTCAGTCCTGACCAACTGCCATCCGATCTAAAGTCCTAATCGATTTTTTTTCTTCAGGATACAAAGTTGAAAAAAAAGAAGAGGTGCAAGTAATTTTAAACAAAATATTGTGCAGGAGATATCAGACAGCTGAGAGGATTAGAGAGAACAAAGGACAAAGAAAGATAGGAGGCTATTTCTGTTTGCATAAAACAGAAAATAAAGTGTAATTGCACAACTCACCAAAAAGGAGAGAGCGTGTTTTTCTTCGGGTGCAGTCGCAGATCACAAAGTATTCCGCTATGTTATGTTCCTCACAGATTGTTTTGATCTCAAAGTTGTTTATCAGCGAGAGTCCTCCCAGCGTCCAATACGTAAATAAGCCCCGCCCAGTAAAGGCGTGGCTACAGCGCCTCTGTTAGCCGTCAAGTGTTTCCTGACGCGGAATCACAATATTACTTATGACTAATGTTTTATGAAATATTTTTGATCAAATGTGTTGTTGTTAATACACTCATCTGACATTATGTTATTAAGTTGTATGAAGGTATAGCATTTTGTGGTTTTCAGTAAAAGAAAGGGGAAAAATAAAGAAAAACAACAGTCCGTCTTTGTTTGTTACAGTCCGTCTATCATAAAATGCGTTTTTTGCCATCAGCTTGTGCTTTGTTTTTACTAGACCATTAATAATGATTTTTTTTTGACGAGTGAAAAGTTGAATTTGCCCTTAATATAAAATAAATTTATATAGCATGTTGTAGTTTTGTTTTTTTTAAATTATTATTATTATTTTTTAAAGCACATAACTATCTTGTGTTTGACCTGTGGTGTTCGATCTTTGAACGGAAGCG
The DNA here is from genome assembly GCA_036785185.1 of Paratrypauchen microcephalus. Lineage (NCBI taxonomy): Eukaryota > Metazoa > Chordata > Actinopteri > Gobiiformes > Gobiidae > Paratrypauchen > Paratrypauchen microcephalus. The sequence continues at coordinate 2,152,303 of JAVJIX010000019.1, read as the reverse complement.
GAGCCGACATTCCCACAATCCTTTGCAGACTCATGTTTCGGTATCGGGGGCTGAAATGCGAAACTAACTTAAAAACTAAAAAGCACAGAGGAGATTAGAGACAGGCAGTACTCTTTGACCTCGCCTGGACTTCATGTGATGAGGTGAGTAGTTTTTTATGTTTGTCTCGGTAAATTATAAAGGTACACCGGGCACAGTGGGATTCATGTGGCTTTGAGCTGACATGACAGTCCAAACGAGCTAAAGGTTATGATTTGACCTGGTTTATGGTTAATATCTCTGTAAATATATTGTCCACGTCCAATCAGTGCCTCTCAGAATAAATAGAGTGGTGGCATTAGGTCAGGTTAGATGAGAGCACTTGAGGTCCGTGTAGTTCGCGGCCATCAGATTTCCGTTATGAATTAAAAAAATAAAAAACAAAAAACGACCTGTATAGACCAGTTTCAAAGTTACGTCATCACTGAATGCGCGCGCAGTGCTGACTCAAAACAAAGCCACTGCTGCCATAAAACCCCCAGCGAAGATATAGAAGAGAAGAACTCGAATAACGAGAAACAGATGGAATAAGTGATAGTTCATATCATTCAACTGACATACACACAAGTGAACACCTGCTGCTTGTTTAGGGTAATTTGCCCAGGTGTTCAATGGTGTTTAATCATGCTGATTAACTAGCAAGCACAGGACACCGCAAAGCTCACAGACATATTAACCGGGTGACCTCTACGACAGACACATGTAAACGAACACGAATAACTTTGTTAAAATGCATGATAAGTTTTCGCATGACCATCATAAATGGCATTTGACATGACTGAGATCACATCTGTGACTCATTAATTAAGTTGTAGTATGTTACTTACCCCGCAACGCAAGTACAGTTGGCAGTCAGAACGTAGTTATCGTGCTTGTTGATGATAGCCCAAGCATTGTACATGGTCGTCTTGTGGCCTTGTCTTTGACTGGGGAGAACATCAGATGCCAACACGCAAAACTCCCCATCGATATTAGCCTGGGAATTCCCAGGCCGCTTCCGTTCGTTTCGAACTGGAAGGCGGCCTGGAAACTCGTCCAAGCGAGAGTCCCAGATTTAGGGCCCCAATCAGAGAGCGGGGGAGGTGTGGCAAGACGGTGACGCGTACCACATGACAAACGGAAGCTTGTAGTTTGAACTGACAACTGACATGATTGGCTATGGACTTACGTATACGCTCAATGATAGACATTCATAACGCCCAATAAACGGCCGTTGGCAATCGCTAACCACACCTCCGCTACGGGATTTTTCGAAGCGAGTTTCCAGACCCATATCTCACTTGTGATATGGTCAGGTGTTAACCAGACTACATCGATATCGTTTTATTTTACCTCCTGTACATGGCCACACACGGCAAACGGTAGGCATCCATGGATTTGTATGCGCGCACTTTCTCTACTTTCTCTGTATACACGCTGGGCTTCTCCACTAAATAACAGTGGATATCTGGCCACTTTCTGCGATCGTACTGCCACTCCATGATCGCATAAGGATCTGGTAGTCGAACCCCGTTGCTCAACGTGAGCTTTTGAATGTAGCTCTCCCTATTGTTCAGATACTCCGCTATGGTCTGCCATGGTTGATTCTGGGTCAACAATGCGCGCACATGCCGGGGACGTCACGTCTGTTTGCTAACTGTAAAGGGGTCTATTTCGTTTTTCATTTTAAAATCAATGAACAGAAAACGGCAATAGAAATGGAGTTGTTTTCAACAGTGATAACGCAAGTAAGTAACATTTTGGTTTTATTGTATGTTTTAAAGGTCCCATGACATGGTACTTCTTGATGCTTTTATATGGCTCCTTAATGGTTCCCTAATACTGTAAATGAATCCTTCTTCAAAATCAACACTTACTGCATGAGATATGACTCTGACAGTCTTCATGAGGCTAGATATACTTCTAAAATTCTTTATTGTGGGTGTTGCTGCTTCAGTGCAAATGAGAAGGACAGAGAGATTGGCTAAGGAGCGGGGGGGCCGGGTTTCCCCCGCTCGAAGTGCAGCTCGGCGCAGCTATCTGCTCTCTTCCGTGTTTTACACAAGAAGACAGATGTGAGACTTTGCAATGAAAAAAAGCATATTTACACAGAAAATAAAATTAAACCACTGGTATTTCAGAGGTCCAGAGGGTCGGGTAAGGGACTTGCGAGCCTAGAAACACTCGGACGTGCCTCCAGGCAAATAAAAAAACGCATTTCGCATTGTAGCGCATTCACAGTCCAAACTCTATGGGCGGGATATACAGGGACGCTGAGCGGAGACAGAGGGAGGGGCTGGAGCTGCATTTGCCGATCTGACGTCAATAAGGTGCCTTGTCCGAACTCGCCCGTTTGAACACTGGTTTTGTGTAACGCAGAAAAGGACCGCAAATGCTCAGTTTAGACATTTCGCAACTTTTAGCCATGGGGGGGAGCAGGGTACCCTAAACAGGGTGGGGGAGCTCACATTAACGTTCAAAAACCTCAGAAAGTGAAAATTTCATGCCATGGGACCTTTAACCAATTAAGCATGTAACGAACGATATGTGAATGTTAGATTTGCGGCAGAATACCTACGTCAGATGTGATGCAGGGGACACTGAAGATGGGACAGTTTCATGCAATTCAATTTAAAACAATGGGCTTGTCTCTTATTCATGATTTATGAGGACGGGAAAAGGGACAACAGAAGAAACATTTATTTACAAAAATATATACAGTATATACATCCAAGGAGGGAAATTGACCACAATGATGATGCGTCTAGGAGCACATGCAACCTCTAGTCGAGCCTTCAAGACTTTCGGGTCTGTCTTGATTGACGTTTTAAAATCTCTTCTGCAAACTTCAAAATGCAATTTTAGGCATTCAATTTTAGATATCTATCCAGTTATGTAACTATCTTCGTTGAACAAACATCCAGCGATCACAGCACTGACCTGATCAACGCGTTCCTGTTAGAAAACAATAAAGTGTGTAATGAAAAAACTGTACTGCAGGGAACATTAAACAAATGTAATGAGAACATAATATAACATACATATACAGTGTTATCTCGCCTTACGAAAGACCCAACAAACGAAAATTCCAAGTTACGAAACGCCTTCACGTTAAATTTTGGTCTCTAGATACAAAAGAAAATTCAAGTTACGAAACGCGAAATCTCAAAAATTCAAATAATGTGCGCTCAGCCACACACATTATACGCTTTTCTCAGACTGGATTTAAACTTTTCTCACATTTATCTCTCGTTTAAACACTCAAACTTTCATAGATTTTCACCAAAATGTATTAATAGTGAAGCGTGGGGGGAAGGGGGAGGGCGGAGAAGTGTGCGCGCGGACATGTGTGTGATAGCGCAGCATGACCTGGCGCGGGGCTGCGAGCACGAGACCCGTGCTCAAACCGTGCCTCCTCTAAACCAGGTATAAACCAGGATTAAACCACCGCGGCTCTTGCATGCGTTCGTTCATGAGCTCGGACTGCGTGCGGGGAGGCACCTCCCCTCCCCTCCTCGCTGCTCGCCTCAGCCGTGACTCGTGAGGTACACCGGCAGAGCTAGCACGAAACCAGGAAATAGACCCACACGCGGCACTTTAATCCACCTGGTCTAGTCCTGGTTTAGTCCAGGTCTAGACCTGGTCCAGTCCTGGTCCAGTCCAGGTTTAGACCTTGGTCTAGACCTGGTTTATTCCACGTTTAGTCCTGGCTCTACAGTCTCTTAGCCAATCAGGACGCAGAACACAGTCTTACACTATTAAAAAAAAAGTTACACTATAAAAAAAAAAAACTTCCATTGAAATAGCTATTCAACTTACGAAAAATTCACATTACAAAACCACTTCTGGAACAAATTAATTTCGTAAGATGAGGTACCACTGTATGTATGTGTATGTGTGTATATATATATATATATATATATATATATATATATATACTCAACAAAAATATAAACGCAACACTTTTGTTTTTGCTCCCATTTTTCCTGAGATGGACCCAAAGATCCAAAATTCACTCCAGGTACACAACACTACCATTTCTCTCAAACATTGTTCACAAATCTGACCAAATGTGTGACAGCGAGCACCTCTGGCCCGCCGAGACAATCCACCCAACCTCACAGGTGCGCCACATCAAGATGCCGATCCGACATCATGACCAGTGCACAGGTGCGCCCCAGACTGCCCACAATAAAAGGCCACCTCGAAATGTGCATTTTTTTTTTTTTTTTTCTTTATTGGGGGTCTGGGGACTCAGAACCAGTCAGTATCTGGTGTGACCAACATTTGCCTCATGCAGTGCAACACATCTTCTTCACATAGAGTTTATCAGATTCAGTTGTGGCCTGTGGAATGTTGGTCCACTCCTCTTCAAAGGCTGTTATGGACGAAGAACACAGGTGCATTTTATTGATGGCATTTTGAATGCACAGAGATACCGTGATGAGATCCTGAGGCCCATTGTTGTGCCATACATCCATGAACATCACCTCATGTTTCAGCAAGATAATGCACGGCCCCATGTTGCAAGGATCTGTACACAATTCTTGGAAGCTGAAAATGTCCCAGTTCTTGCATGGCCAGCATACTCACCGGACATGTCACCCATTGAGCATGTTTGGGTGTGCTTGACCGACGTATACGACAGCGTGTACCAGCTCCCACTAATATCCAGCAACTTCGCACAGCCATTGAAGAGGAGTGGACCAACATTCCACAGGCCACAATTGACAATCTGATAAACTCTATGCGAAGAAGATGTGTTGCACTGCATGAGGCAAATGGTGGTCACACCAGATACTGACTGGTTCTGAGTCCCCAGACCCCCAATAAAGCAAAAAAAAAAAGCACATTTCGGGGTGGCCTTTTATTGTGGGCAGTCTGGGGCGCACCTGTGCACTGGTCATGATGTCGGATCGGCATCTTGATGTGGCGCACCTGTGAGGTGGGGTGGATTGTCTCGGTGGGGCAGAGGTGCTCGCTGTCACACATTTGGACAGATTTGTGAACAATGTTTGAGAGAAATGGTAGTGTTGTGTATCTGGAGTGAATTTTGGATCTTTGGGTCCATCTCAGGAAAAATGGGAGCAAAAACAAAAGTGTTGCGTTTATATTTTTGTTGAGTATATATATATATATATATATATATATATATATATATACAATGTTTTCTACGTTCACATCATAAAATAACTAAATACGATGGAATGAAAACGATAACGATGCAGTCAAATGTTAAATCCAAACTATTATCATCTGACGTAGGTATTCTGCCGCAAATCTAACATTCACATATCGTTCGTTACATGCTTAATTGGTCAAAACATACAATAAAACCAATACACTGTTAAAATGTTACTTACTTGCATTATCACTGTTGAAAACAACTCCATTTCTACCTTGAGAGCTCAGCTCGACGGCATTTAAATGGTAACAGTGCTTAAGGGATGGTGCGCATGCGCAGTAGTGCTCATCTTGACGAGGCGGCCAGGAAAGTCCTTTAGGCAAAATCGGGAATGGAATTTTTTTTTTCTCAATTCCAAATTACCATTTTTCCACAACACCTTAAGTCAAGTGAAGAGCCGTGTCCTATTTTTGCTTTTTAAATTTTAAGAAGAACAACAAAGTATAAGTCTATTGCCGTTTTCTGTTAATTGATTTTAAAACGAAAAACGAAATACAGGTTGTTTTTTTGTTTTTTATTTTTTAAATTCATAACGGAAATCGGATGGCCGCGACGTACACGGACCCCATGGGTGCCTGTCTTCCATCTCATAATATGACATTCAATTTTAGAACGTGACACAAGGAGATCTGTGTCACCTGTGTGATTATTAGGAAGAAGTAGGACAAGTTTTTTTTTAGTTGGTAGACTTATTTCTGCATGACCAAGTGACAGAGCAAAGTTAATAGAAAATAAATTCTACTTGTAAATCAACAATTATATCTGGACTGGATCTAGTACCATATAGTGAAATGAAACTAAAAGTTCTTGACTGTTTTTTCTGTAAGCCTGTGTGAATGCTGTATGCTCCAAACCTTGAACAGGATTGTTCCAAAGAGAATGACTTGGCAATCATGACCAGTTTATTTATCATTTGCTACATGCATTACTTCAGCACCTTTATGTCTTTGTGTTTACAGAGATGGCCCCACGGATTGATGATGTGATGCGACTGTGTTGTGAGTTATCAGCCCATGAACAGATTAAGGTTGCAGTGAAGAATTCTACTAAAGGTGCACTGGTGGCAGGAGGCAGTGCTTTTGTTGGAGGCCTGTTTGCTGGACCACCAGGACTTGCTGTTGGTAAGATTCATACATTCAATATGTAATGGGTATGTGTCTGTTTAATGTTTAAAGTTTAATGTCTTGGTGCACAGCCGTTAAGCCTTAGTTTTATCTGCATTGTGCTCATTGAGTGCTGCACTGACTGAAGAATGGACCACGGGACACTGGTGACCACTGGATGCACTTTTACCAGTGGTTCTGCATAAATTAAAGAAAATACAAATCCTCATCACATGCAGTGTCCTCATGTACAAAGCTCATCTGTCCCCTCCTCGGATAGCTTTGTGTACACCTTTTATAGTGCTTACATTTGACTACTTTCTCCTTGGTTAAAAGTTTCAGTCTGCACTGCATGTGATTTGAACCTCAGTTTTCCTCCTTCCTCTCAGGAAGGAAGACAGCAATAGCTGTAACATTTTTGTGATTTCTGATTTTTTTGTTTCTTGCCTTACTTCTTCATTTTGGATGCAAATGGGCAGATTTTTGGCAGAGAGATGCATCTTTGAGTGTTTTCCCATCACCATATTTCAACCTGCTTGTACAAAGTATAAAGCATGCACTGTCTAAGTTCTATATATTTTCTGAAACCTTTGGCATCAAATTAGTGTTCTGTCTTATTTTTGGAGGATGATGACATTTTACCTTAAATGGTGGACATCTGTGCCGGATAAGCATGTAATTCGCCATTGACTTCCATTATATAATTACTATTCCTCAACCTTAGGCTTAGACAAACTTTATTGATCCACAAAGTAAATACCGAGTATAAAGCATGCAATATTTCATTTCTGTATGTTTTCTGAACCCTCAGACTTCAAATTAGTGCCCTGGCATAATTAAATATGTTATACCTTATATGGTAAGTGGTTGAAATGCATCTAATTTTGCACTGGGTATTGGTATTGGTATTGGTATTGGTATTAGCATTAGCCCCTCCCCTCAGGGCTGCATGACATCAGGTGCATGTGACTGGGGGAATGTTTTTGGAGTTGAGGAGTCCCAGACAACATGGAAAGACAGCAGTTGTCTTTTACAACATGCATTTGTAAGAACAGCAGAGATACAGTATACATACATCCTAAACCTGCTCATCCATGCACTTACTATATGGAAAATATTATACTTTATGTAAAAAAAAAAAAAAAGTTTAGTTTGGGTACGTGAGGGATTAGTGTCTAGGAAGTGTAGAAAACAGGTTTTGTTTTTTTGTTTTTTTTGCAAGCATTACTTATTGATGAGGTAATTATAAGATCTAGATACATATGCAGGGGCAACAACAGTATGAAATATATGATCAGAAATTCAAAATACATCCGGCTGCAAACTTATCTTCTGGATTGAAAGAATATTGCAATTTAAAGTGTCCCAAAAGTGCTCTTTAAATCAAATCAAATCATTATTTTCATTATTAAAAGGCTCAGAGAATCATATTTTTAAATGACTATAAAAAAGAACATATGTTGGTATAAAAACATATGTACAAAGTCCCCCGTAGTTTCATGATGTTTACAGCCTGGTTTTGCATGGGATTGAATGGGGAAAATAATCTTTTGTTTACAATGCCCTAAATATCCAAGAAATTATGTAAACACCCAAAAAAATACCCCAGAACATTAATTTAAAGCCAGAGGGTTCAAATGTGAAAAGAAAATTGAGATGTACATTTTAGAATGCCTTATTCAAAAAAAAAAAGAAAAGAAAAAAGAATGGGTTTCACTGGGCACATTTTTGTACATAGTCAATCAAAGTAGTGGGGCAGTGCAAATAAATAATTGTTGCAGCTAATTTTAATTAACACAAAAAAATCAAGGTTGCATCAACTGAATTGAAAATAATAACTGTGATTATTGAACTATGAAATGCATTGACTTTGACAAAACATTGGCAATTAAAGTGTTAAAAAAATATTTGAAATCATCAGATCATAAAGTGAGATCTTAAGTGAACAAATAAAAACATTTGAAAATATATTAATCCAGGATTTTTATAGCAAATATATTTCAGGTGTATAATGTGTGTGTTTTTTGATGGTATGATTGAGGGTTAAAACCATTTTAGATGTTTTAGACAGGGGCGCTTGAGAGAAGGCTGTTATTTCATCTTAACTTTGAGATTAAGGACTTAATACAGATTGTGTTGCCAGGCGGTGCAGTGGGTGGCCTGTTGGGCTGCTGGATGACCAGTGGACAGTTCCGGCCTTTGCCTCAGATCCTGATGGAGCTGCCTCCTGCGCAGAGGGACAGACTTTACCAGGACGTAATGGCCATCCTGGGCAATCTGGACTGGACAGACGCAGCCCAGCTCATCGCCCTGGTCATGGGCAATGCAACCCTGCAGCAGCAGGTCACAGCAGCACTCCTCAACTATGTGACTAAAGAACTAAGGGCTGACGTGCGCTACGGTGAAGCATGACACTTCCAAATGTAAAGCTCCAATCATTCAAAGACGTGCCTTCAGTTAGTAATAGAATCATTTTTGTATTATAGAAATGCATATCATGGCAACATGTCAGCATCTCATCATAAAAAACATCAAACAAGTTTATTTAAGTGAAAACAAGTTTTTTAGAGGGATTCTCTGTCAGGATATGTTCCATTTGCATTTCATGTTTTAAAATCCTCAAGTCTGCTTTGATAATTAAAGTAGTTCTGAGTAACTATTCTGTGTCAATTGTTTGCCAAGACTTCCATAGGTTTGAGTATAGAAAAACTATTTCTTTAAAGTGTAATGAAAACACATGAAACTCATCAAGTATGTATACAATTTATAAAACATAGAAATATAGAAACTTTAGCAGTTTGGCAGTGCTCTTTGTGATGCATTCAGACATTAGTGTAACAGTGTAGCAGTGCTTAGACAGTACAGACTCCTGTTCCAATACAAAGGCACCACTGTGTCAGAGAAATAGGCCCGGCATCTGGAGACATCACTCACCAGCTGCTTCTTAGTGTGGGTTCATTAACTGCAGGACCTTGGATTAATGCACACTGTGTCCAAATATGTTTTACAGGTGCCATTAACACAAGACTGATCAACAATAACAGCCTGCTCTACACCTGCTCCTGAGATGGACAGAATAAAGTGGCAAAAAAGGCCTCTGTTACAAAAATCATACTCTACAATCCATGTCTAATTATCTTTTGGTGTGACTTTCTACCTAACAAGTGCAAATTCAGTGGAAGGGATTACCCTGTGGTGTGCAACATTGGTTTGATACACTAGAAGGCTAAAAAGTTTACTTGAAATGCTTTGTTCACTCTGAGACTGTATAAAGCACTCCTCATAGATGTGTTGATCACAAAGAGTTGAAGCAGCATAAACTGACCATTTGCAAATATTGGAGCTTCAGGACACACGCCCTGAGCCCTGTGCACTGTCACCGACTGTCGGCTAAAGTGCTCACAGTGTGAGTACACGGGCAGGTTTAAAGCAGTGGCATATTAGTAAAGCTGAGACAAAATACATTTCAAATCATTTTTCACACAACCTAAAATGAACTTAAAAAAGACTTTACACTGTACAACACATAAATTGCTCTAAAGTGGTACTAGCTGAGTAAAGGCACTGAAATACTGCAGTCTAAAACTGTTCTGAGAGGAGATCACAGAGTCTCTGAGAAACGGAGTCCCGACTTGTCCGGAGGGTCAGGCGATACATCTGCACACACAAACCAGAAATGACTCATTACAATCTCTACAGTGTGTAATGAGTTACCATTGTGTATATGACCTTTACAGTTACCTGTGCTTGTGTGTTGGGTTCCAGTCTGAGCAGGCAGCCCACCTGAGTGGTCTTTGTATGGATTACTCCTGCTCCCACAAAGTTTGCAGGATTTGGATCAACTCCGTCCAAGAGAGCGACACCAAAACCTATGATCTACAGAAGGAACATAAAGTCAATATGACATGTGACAAAATACAGTTAATTTGTACTGTACTTAAATGAAACTGTGCTGATAACTCCTTGAGCCACCACCTTAACGTGGTGGAGGGGGTCTGAGTGCCTGAGTGATCCCAGGAGCTATGTTGTCGGGGGCTTTATGCCCCTGGTAGGGTCACCCAAGGCAAACAGGTCCTGGGGGACAGGTCAGAAGCCCTTTATGACGAATAAGAGATCAAGGCCAGTTACGTCGCCCCGATTGGGGTCACCGGGGCCCCACCCTGGAGCCAGGCCTGGGGTGGGAGCTCGCCAACAAGCGCCTGGTGGCCGGGCCTTTCCCCATGGGGCCCGGCCGGGCTCAGCCCGAAGGAGCGACGTGGGGCCATCCTCCCGTGGACTCACCACCCACAGGAGGATCCATAAAGGGCTGGTGCAGAGAGATCTGGGCGGGAGCCAAAAGCAGGGGCCTCGGCGACCAGATCTCCGGACATGGAGACTAGCTCTGGGGACATGGAATGTCACCTCGCTAGGGGGGAAGGAGCCTGAGCTCGTGCGGGAGGTTGAGCGCTATCGACTAGATATAGTCGGTCTCACCTCCACGCACAGCTTGGGCTCTGGAACCCAACTCCATTTCTCTGGCGTTGCCCGCGGGGAACAGCGGCGGGCTGGTGTGGGCCTGCTCATTGCCCCACGGCTCAGCCGCTGTGTGTTGGAGTTCACCCCGGTGAACGAGAGGGTCGCGTCCCTGCGCCTTCGGGTCGGGGACAGGACTCTCACTGTTGTGTCGGCCTACTGGCCGGACAGCAGTGCAGAGTACCCGGCCTTCTTGGAGTGCCTGGGAGGGGTACTGGGCAGTGCACCGACTGGGGACTCCATTGTTCTCCTGGGGGACTTCAACGCCCACGTGGGCAACGACAGTGACACCTGGAGAGGGGTGATTGGGAGGAACGGCCTCCCTGATCTGAACCCGAGCGGTGTTCTGTTATTGGACTTCTGTGCTATGCACAGTTTGTCCATAACGAACACCATGTTCGAGCACAAGGGTGTCCACCAGTGCACGTGGCACCAGGACACCCTAGGACGGAGGTCGATGATCGACTTTGTCAGGGATGAAAGTGGCCAATGATGAAAAAAGCGGAAAGTCACGGCGCACCCCCCCCCCCCTCCCCCGGAAAATTTTAACTCATTCAGTGCCGGAGACGTCTATTGACGTCCCCTCGAATCCAACCGTTGAGTGCCGTGACGTCTATAGACGTCAATTGCTTTTTTCAGCGGGGGTTGCTAGGTTACGGCCTGGAGCAACTTTTGAGGTGTAATTCACATCTCTCAACCTGTAGATGGCGATGTTGTATCATTATTAGCCGATCAGAGCCGGGGAAGAAAGGAGGAGTGCAGCGTGTGTATGGTGTATTGGCCAGAGTAGTAAGATGGCGAGGCCAGAGAACCCGGAAAAGCAGACAACTGTTGATCAGCGCCTATGGAGCGATCAGATCGCTCTTGGGACCCAGGATCCTGGATCAGAGGATCGCAGAGACAAGCCGGATCAAGCAGCGAGGTCTGAGCAGAGATCTGCTGTGCCCGAGGAGGGGGCGTGTCATGTGTGCGCTGCGCGGATCAGGGAGTCTCTTCAGAACTACGACACCTCCAAAGAAGAAGTTTACTGACTTGGAGCAGTGATGCTGCTGTATGGTAATTGTAATGAATGAAGTGTGTGTGTGTGTGTGTGTGTGTGTGCGTGCGTGCGTGCGTGCGTGCGTGCGTGCGTGCGTTTTTATTATGGGTCTGTACTCTGGGCCTCAGACAAATCCTCAACAAAGTTCTATTTTATAGGAAAAGATATTGTATCCTGTAAACATCTCTTGGCACTATTGATTTGAATGAATTTTCAATTCACAGAGCCTTATATTCTTATATTTGTAAATAAAAAATGTACTTTGTCATCAAAAATCTCTCTCTCTGTTATTTTAGATGTTTGAGGTGTCACTAAATCGATAAATATTGATGTCAAAGTCACTGATCTGCTCGAAATCCTTCTCTGAACTAAACGCTCGTTTTCTCCATTTCTTGCTCAAAAACCAGTGTTTTTGCTGAAACTTCCCTATGTTCTACTATCAGTTATTTGAGAACCGAAAAGGTTAGAAACATAATTTTTTTTCCAGGTGAAAGAAGAGAGTCGACACTTTATTTTGATGTGTCCCATGTTTATATAGTCAAAGAACTCAGTATTCTGTGGGTCTTGGAATATCAGTGAAATTCTACTGAAACCGCTGGCACTCTGGGGTTAGAATTCTGAAAACAGGCCGGCAGTGAATGAGTTAAATTTCTGAAATTTGGATTTCTATATGCTATATGTTAGCAATAAAGTAAAACTGTACATAAAAGTACAAAAAAACCTCACATTTTATTAACTGGTAGGCCTACTAGTACTATATATTGGATTTGTTTTTGCTTTGCACTTCGTCTAATCAGAGTGCATTGAGGAGGAGCTTATGCGAGCTAAAAGTCGCAGGTGAAAAAGCGAGGAGCGACGCGTTAAGTGAGGCACGGGCAGGTAGGATGAGGTATATAGGATGTTTTATAAAGTTTAACCTGTGTACACGCAATGATACAGGCTGTTGTGAAAGAGCTGCGCTCACTCGCTCGGTCCGCGGCTCCAGACACGGGCTCGCGCCCGTGTTTAATACGAACAGTTTAATACGAAGCTTAATACGAGATACATGTACTTTTGTTCTGAATACAGGACGATTCTGTTTTTTAGGGGACGGTTGGCGACCCTAAACACAACTATACATATATATATATACACCCAAAATCTTTCTCAACGAATTTGCACAGATATTTAAAAAAAAAAAAAAATTACCCTGTGGCTGAAAAAAAAGCGGAGATACGCTAAAAAACGGAACTCTTTCATCCCTGCTTTGTTGTCGTGTCATCTGACCTCCGGCCGCGCGTCTTGGGACACTCGGGTGAAGAAAGGGGCAGAGCTGTCAACTGATCACCACCTGGTTGTGAGTTGGGTCCGCTGGCGGGGGAGGAAGCCGGAAAGACTTGGCAGGCCCAAGCGGGTAGTGAAGGTCTGTTGGGAACGTCTGGCAGATCCCTCTGTCAGGGGTACCTTCAACTCACACCTCCGAGCGAGCTTCTCCTGGATTCTGGGGGAGGCTGGGGACATAGAGTCTGAATGGGCTCTATTCTCGGACTCTATTGTCAATGCGGCCGCCCGTAGCTGTGGTCGTACGGTCTGTGGTGCCTGTCGCGGCGGCAATCCCCGAACCCGGTGGTGGACACCGGAAGTAAGGGATGCCGTCAGGCTGAAGAAGGAGACTTATGGGGCCTTGTTGGCTCGTGGGACTCTGGGAGGAGTTCGGAGAGGCCATGGAGGAGGACTATCGGACGGCCTCAAAGAAATTCTGGCAAACCGTCCGGCGCCTCAGAAGGGGGAAGTGCGGGTGGGGAGCAGCTGACCTCGACTGGGGATGTTATCGGACGGTGGAAGGAATACTTTGAGGATCTCCTCAATCCCGCTGTCACGTCTTCCAAGGAGGAAGCAGAGGCTGGGGACTCGGGGGCGGACTCACTCATCACCCTGGCTGAGGTCACTGAGGTGGTTGGAAAGCTCCTCGGTGGCAAGGCCCCGGGGGTTGATGAGATCCACCCTGAGTATCTCAAGTCTCTGGATGTTGTAGGGCTGTCTTGGCTGACACGTCTCTGCAACATCGCATGGCGGTCGGGGACAGTACCTCTGGACTGGCAGACCGGGGTGGTGGTCCCTCTGTTTAAGAAGGGGGACCGGAGGGTGTGTTCCAACTATCGGGGAATCACACTCCTCAGCCTTCTCGGTAAGGTCTATTCCAGGGTGCTGGAGAGGAGAATTCGACCGATGGTCGAACCTCGGATTCAGGAGGAGCAGTGGGGTTTTCGTCCCGGCCGGGGAACACTGGACCAGCTCTATACTCTCCATCGGGTGCTCGAGGGTGCATGGGAGTTTGCCCAACCAGTCCACATGTGCTTTGTGGATCTGGACAAGGCATTCGACCGTGTCCCTCGTGGGGTCCTGTGGAGAGTGCTCTGGGAGTACGGGGTTCGAGGCCCTTTGCCAAGGGCTGTTCGGTCCCTGTATGACCGGAGCAGGAGCCGTGTTCGCATTGCCGGTAGTAAGTCGGACCTGTTCCCGGTGCATGTTGGAACTCCGCCAGGGCTGCCCTTTGTCACCGGTTCTGTTCATTATATTTATGGACAGAATTTCTAGGCGCAGTCAGGGGCCGGAGGGGATCCGGTTTGGGAACCACAGGATCTCATCTCTGCTGTTTGCAGACGATGTTGTCCTGATGGCTTCATCGAACCGGGACCTCCAATGTGCACTGGGGCAGTTTGCAGCTGAGTGTGAAGCAGCTGGGATGAGGATCAGCTCTTCCAAATCTGAGGCAATGGTTCTCGACCGGAAAAAGGTGGCTTGCCCTCTCCGGGTGGGTGCGTGCCTCAAGTGGAGGAGTTCAAGTATCTCGGGGTCTTGTTCATGAGTGAGGGGAGGATGGAGCGTGAGATTGATAGGCGGATCGGTGCAGCGTCTGCAGTGATGCGGTCATTGTACCGGACCGTTGTGGTGAAGAGGGAGCCGAGCCAAAATGCGAAGCTCTCAATTTACCGGTCAATCTATGTTCCTACCCTCACCTATGGTCATGAGCTCCGGGTAATGATCGAAAGGACGAGATTGCATACAATCGGCTGCAAGCGGCTGAAATGAGTTTCCTCCGCAGAGTGGCTGGGTGCACCCTTAGAGATAGGGTGAGGAGCTCAGTCACATGAGAGGAGCTCGGAGTAGAGCCGCTGCTTCTCCATGTTGAGAGAAGCCAGCTAAGGTGGCTCGGGCATCTGTTCCGGATGCCTCCTGGTCGCCTCCCTCGGGAGGTGTTCCGGGCATATCCCACCAGAAGGAGGCCCCAGGGAAGACCCAGGACACGCTGGAGGGACTATGTCTCCCGGTTGGCCTGGGAACGCCTTGGGGTCCCCCCGGAGGAGCTGGAGGAAGTGTCCGGGGTGAAGGAAGTCTGGGAGCCCCTGCTTAGACTGTTGCCCCCGCGACCCGGCCCCGGATAAGCGGAAGAAAATGGATGGATGATAACTGATATTGATTCCTACCTTGGCTTTTGTAACATCGGAGTCCATTGGGTGCTGGGATTTAAATATTTTCTGAACTTCCTGCTGAGGACTTAAAGGAAAAAGCAGATTTTGTCAAAGACAGATAAAAGACACTATTGTTAAAGATTCAAACTCTTGCTCTTACGCTCCCAACTGTTTCCAGCGCTGGAAGAATTCTTGTGACGTCATCTCTGTGGGCTGGAAAAACTTATTGAGCATCACAGGGAGTTTGACAGCGATGTTCTGAAGAGCTCCGCCATATCTGATCACAATACAGACGTGTGAGAGCGAGACATTGATGACGTTGTTGATAAAATGAGAATGCAGTGCTCTAACCTAAACTGGATGTTGAGCACCGGAGCCTCAGTGAAATCAGAGACACACTCGATGTTGAAGATCTGCTGCATCTGAGCCCCTCCCTCGATCACAGGCTCCACTGCTTTGGCGTGGACTATCAGCTGTGGAAGACTGGTTAAGGCTTACACAAGATTAACTTTATCTCAATCATAGCAGAGTTCAGTCGCAGCAGCCACTGTCAGAACATTTTCATTTAAAAGATATGAGCTTTGAGAGTGTCTGCACTGCTCACTGATGAAGCAAAACTGAGGAACTGAGTAGAAGTCTTGTTCCCGTAGAAGACATACATTCGACCTAAAAGACACATCACTTAGTATTATTATGTATGTATTACAGCATGATCCACTGAGCACTGTGGCATCAAACTCACCCAGATTCTGTCTGTATTCTGACTTGAGTCCAATCTGCAGTAGCTGGTTCTCATAGAGTACGCCATTGTTCTTACACACAAACCTTTGGGAGCAAAGCATGTCATTCTTTTACTGTACTCTTGGTAAACAGCATTCTGACCGTATACAAAATGTGTGTGCACCTAGAAAAGTTGTCCTCTGACACTTCAGCAGGAACTTGGCTGGAGAAGTCTGAAAACACATCGACAAGCAGGCTGCCTCCTCCAGAAGCCGGGGGTGAGTTCAGGTTTAACAAGTCTGTAAAGGGGTGGGAGGCACTCTGTGGAGATGAATGTTATTATAATTTTTGCTTTTACACAATGTAAACACTAAGTGTCTGTTACTAAGGCAAAAGATGAAGCCACAGTAAGGAGCACAGTGCTTATACCATTATCCCAGCAGAGAGCATGATGGGACTAGAAGATGTAGGGCGTGGTCTGTTGGTAGGAATAAGAGCAGCCACCACTGCAGCAGGGGACTGATACGGAAACAAGAATGAAAGAAAAGAGGAGAGGAAGAATGAATGGAAAAAGAAAGGTGAAGCAAAGTTCAAGTACAGAGAAATAGTAGCTGGAGAGAGACTGGTCAGCGCTGCCCTTGCCCTATGCTCACATACTGACAAGTACCTTGGTGGTGACTTCATTGGGCTCATTGTTGTTGTGCTCTACATTTCCATTGCCGTTCATGTTCTTTTTGGAATCATCAATGTCTGGGACATTCATAGAACCCTTCTTCTTCTTAAGCTTGGCCAGGATTGAAGACTCCCTTTCTGGGAAAGGAGGCATCTCTTCTAGCACTGTGGCCTGAGAATATAAAAGTAAATATACAAAAATGGTACAAGATAATTACAACTAAGACAAGATTACTAGTATTCAGGTCTTTACTTTCTCTACAGCCTGATTCGAAACAATTTAGAGGTAATTGAGCCAAATAAGTAAAATAATCATCATTATGGTTTTTGCTATAATTAAACTATCGATCAAGATCTATCCTCTGAAACCTAGTACTCCTGATCAATATCTGGGGATAGGTCCCAGATCCTGTCAGAGCAGAGAAACTGGTTAGATGACAAATTATTTAGGACAAATTTCCTTATTGGGACAATAAAGTCTAAAGATACAATTATACAAATAGTACTAATACACGCTGATAAAAGACTGTAGGCCTTTAGTCATCGGTTGATAGTGTCTTAGTTAATCAGATTTTCTTTTTGCTCTTAATTTTACTGGAATTATAAGAATTAGGGAATTTATCTTGTAAATACCTCCTTTACCAATATTTCTCAATATTAATATTTTTACATGAAACCCTCTGTGCAGTTTTGGTCAAATATTTGGTTGGATCATAGAGATAATTCATAGTTTTGAGAGTGTTTGTCAGCACCACAGCTTAGCCCCTTGAGCCAAATAAGAATTTATTTAGTTGAGTACAGCCCTATAAAAGATGATATTAGTAGTAACAGTTCAAGCTTTGGTTTCCTAACATTTTGTGGCTTTGTATTTCAGTTTCAATACCCTATCTACTGAAGTTCAATGATTGCTTCTGGAAGCTGCTCAATCACCTCCAACTTGATCAAATTAGCTGCTGTTTTTCTAGCATAGTTATACTGATGTATCATTTTGTATGTACTAATAGTGTGTGGTTGTGTGTCATGACTGACCAGTATATCTGTGCTGGCAATGCAGCTGAGCCTCAGGTACTCCACTGCCCTCTGTTGGAGCTCCACATCGGCATTGCGGAGCTGGCTGTCAGAGCGCAGCACGTCTTGGATGGTGCCCTTCACTTCAGGGAACAGGTTGATGAACTTGATGTAGGCGGACAGTAGCAGGGCCCGGGTCGGCACGGAGCACAGATGGAACTTTGAGTGGAGGAGATTGAACTGCACCAGGGGGCTGAGCAGTTAAATAAATAAATTTGCTATTATTTTTTGTTTTCCAAGAAGCATAAAAAGTTAAGTAATTTTTACCTTGAGCGGGAGTCACCAGCAATGAGGTTACCAAATTCTCCCAAAATGTAGCCTCCAACTTTAACTAGGTTCTCATGGCAAGCAGGGGCCTGTAGTGCCTGTGAAATTGTTCAAATTCAGATTAACTTGAAAGCTTATTTTTTGTCAATTCTTTTTCCTTATACTTGATATCAGGGCTGGCTAGCTATAGACAATAGACAATATAGACCAGTGTTTCCCAACCTTTTTTGTCTTGTGTACCCCCTGAGCCTTTTTGTCATACCTCGAGTACCCCCTGACTCATACGTATTGATAATTCTCCAAAAGTATAACTTGACACAATGGATTATTAAATGAAAATCATTTTATTTCATCTCCTTAATTTGAAAATTTAATTCTCAGGCATTTTCACTCTTTTCTTTAACTCAAATTTACTCAAATTAGAATTCAAAAATTCAAAAAAATCTCCCCCTGCACCTGGCAGCGACACTGCCCCCTGCAATGTGCTCGCGTACCCCTAGGGGTACTTGTACCGCTGGTTGGGAAACACTGATATAGACCCAAATGATTTCATTTGGGTCTATATCAGCGTTTCCCAACCAGGGGTTGGCTGTCCACCTATAACCTACTACCAACTACAAATACACATACCGTAGCTCTATATTTGCACATCTAAAATTTCAAAATTCAGCAGGCTAGGACCAGTTAGATAGTTTGAGTGACGAGTGATGACCTGTTAACTACTATAATCAGCTGACTGTACATGGTTTGTGCGCTCTGCTGAGAAGGTGATTGGTTGCAGCCTTCCATCTCTGCAGGACCTGTACACCTCCAGGACACGTGCAGGTCGGATTGCATCCGATCCTTCTCACCCTGGACATGGACTTTTTGACCTGCTCCCCTCAGGCAGGAGGCTACGGTCCATTCGGACCAGAACCTCCCGCCATAAAAACAGCTTCTTTCCCTCTGCTGTCGGACGTTTGGACAGTAACAACACTAGGACTCTTCCCACCCACCTGCTCTGTGTCAGGCACATGACCCCACCCCCCGCTCTGTGTCAGTCACATGATCCTGTGCTGGTTTTTCTTTTTGCACCTGACCATTACCTGCACCTGCTCCGTTACATTCTTGTATTCTTGTCAATTTGTTAAATTTAAGTTTTCTGCTATTTTATTTTATTCTATTTTATTTGTTGCATGTTAAGTGTTGGTTTACATTCTGCTCCAAGTACCGAATCAATTTCCTAACATTGTGAACTTGTTCAAACATATGGCATTAAAACCTTTCTGATTCTGAACACTTTTAACAAATCAATATGCACAAATGTCATTTCTAAAAAAAATCTTCAAATAGATTAGATCGTAGATGGGGTATGATTTAGATTGATTGCTAAACCTAGACAGCTGAGCATCAGTCTTCCCACAATGCATTACACCTCTATAGTAACAACTTACTCAATTGATCCCCAACACTGTAACATTATCTGAAGTCTATATCAAATATACAAATTATTCATGTGCATTAGTAGCCGCAGAAAGACTCCCATCCTGTCCACAGTTCAATTTGTGGTGATTGAAAAAGAAAACATCTTTACAATGAAAAATACCACAGAGAAGACTGATATAGGATCTGTCTGGTAGTATCCACACACTCACCTCAAAGACGGTCTTAGCTGCATAGCCCTGTACATCGTCTCTGTTTATGACAATCTGGATGACCCTGTACCACACCTCCTCACTCACGTAGTCTCCGGCGATACGGATGAGGTTGAGAATGGTGTCCACGTACCATGTGTAATCAACTGCGTACTTTTCTGCCAGGATGGCCACTTTGAGGACCTAGGGAATAGTGATACTTATGATACTTATGCTTGGTCTTGTTACTGAATAATGTTTATAGTAAAAGGCAAGCCCTCTCACTATCTCTTCTCTGATGGAGTAGTCTGCGGTCTCCAGGTAGCTCAGCATCTCAGCTACAATCTGCTTGGAGTTGCTGCGGTCACACATGGCATAGAGCAGGTCCACAGCACGCTGGCGAACACTCACGTCTCGTTCAGTCTGCAATGGCAAATATATACATATTTAACAAAATGCAGGTTGAATGTTCACCAACCTTTAACATCTTAACCATTTTGTATGAATGAGAATAAATTATTAGAATAGCTAATTGTGCAGATTCTGGGATACAGTAGAATGTTATTCGCTGCTCATATGCTCAGCATATTTAGTTTTGCACAACCTCTCACTTCACTTGTATAGCAATACAAAATTCACTTCAGTTTGAAAAAAAAAAATGTATTTAGTTTATTTTAGATATTATATTATTTTGCGCGCTAATTATATATATATATATATATATATATATATATATTAGGGGTGTAAAGATTAACCGATTTGGATCGGTTATCGGTCTGTGACCTCTGCGATCTGAGTGTACCGATCAGCGGAGCCCGGATCGGTCCAAATTCACTACGAAAGGTCCGATGCACCGGATTTACGGCCAAGAATCGGTTCTCGGCTCCTGAGCGGTCTCTCTCATGGTGCAGAAGCCGCGCTGTGTGTGTTTGCGTTCTTTCGCGAACGGTGGGTGGTTCTCTTACCTGGGGTTGAAGCTTATTGGCCGGTTAACTGCCAATCATGCGAGTGTCCCAATTCGCATTGTGCGGAGGGCGGGTTTCCCGCCGCCTCGTCTCGTCAGGAGATCTACTCTATGGGTAAGCTAAGCTAAGTTTCCTTTTATTGAGCTGTGGTTAAATTAATATTTGGTGCGCTACCGCTATTTATGGACATGGTTCGTATGCGTGGTTAACTTTTGTGCCAGTGTTGTGTCGCGTTGATAAAACTTTCACTGTCGGTCTGATGTTTCACTTTGCTCAGTAGTCTGCATGGCAGCTTTAGACCATAACAATTGTATGATACTAGCGTTTTTATTGTCACTGTTAGTGGATTGGGTGATTTATTTAGACAACATTCATGTATTGACAATGTATATTTGATTTGGGCTAAAATTGACTTGGCTAATTTACTTTTGTGTGGAAAATACAATGTATAATCAGAATTGGTGCATTTCTGTATTAAATACTTGTGATTTGTGTGTATAGAAACATACTTCACACACACACAGATGATTTTTGTCTCAAAGGAGACTGAGGTAATGTTATGAGATGGAGAGAAAGTATTATTCAGTGACAAGAGCTCTCTCTGATTTTCTTTTTTTTTGTTAAGAAAAGTTAATTACAGGCATAAAAAGACATGTTGGATTTAACATGCTAGTGTTTTCTATAACTGCCTAGTAATATCTATCTTCTTGTCAGTGATATGTTGCACTTTTATACAGTTACTGAAACTGTGACTGAAGCACTAATTCTGATTCATTCAGATTTTTGCCTTTAATAGGCAACTTGCTTGTTTTATAACTACTTTTTTATTTTTGATATCTACCTTATCTACCTTTGTACTGAATCGAAATTAACCGAACCGGATCGGATCGAATCGGATCGAATCGAATCGTACCGGATCGTTTACTAATTTTATGAATCGTCCCTGAATCGAATCGTAGCCTGTGAATCGAGATTCGAATCGAACCGTTTTGTGAGTGAAAGATTCACACCCCTAATATATATATATATATATATATCACAAACTGTTAGTACTTGTTGGATCTGCATTTTAACACACCACCAGATGGCAGTACAACAGCAGTATCCAACACACCACCAAAATAAAGCAATCATAATCCCTGATGCGTTTGAAAAATGTTCCTTGGCTTTAATTTTCTTGTCTTTAATTGTATTATTATTCAAATCAATAAGAAAAGAAATAAGGAAAGTACATGTTTGGTTTCTTGGTACCTTGTCCTGCTGTGAAATGTGTAATCCTTGTAGAACACAAATAACAGTGCAGGGGTCACCTTTAAGGCATTGATGACGGTCTCCATGTGGGTCTTGACAGCTTCATGGGAGAACTCGGAGCTGGCCAGTGTGCACATGCTCTCCAGGGCCAGGTAGCGCAGGTTAGTCTCTCTGTGCTGCAGGAACTGACCCAGCTGGTTACAGGCTCGTACTAATAACGTGGGCTCACTGTGGATCACAAAACAAGTATATTAGGCAAAATGTATAATCAGTCAATCAATCAAACATTATTTATAAAGTGCTTACCATACAAAAAATATAAGAGGTGCAGGAAATATCACAAAACATTATTCATTATTACGATATAAGCTCATGTTATATCCAAATAGCAGGAAAAGATTTATTTATCATCAAGCTTAAAAATGAAAAAAACATTGAGAATGTTAAATATTAGTCTCATTTAATCAGAATTTATGCCTTTTTGGTGCTGGTTTAGTCTTGGTTTAGTTTTGATTTTAACCTACCTTGATATGTAACTACTGTAGTCGTTTTATTAACTGAACTAACACACATTAGTGCAGTATATATCATATTGTAAATAAGCCTCAGATGCTAAAATGACCGACCTGTCGTGGTGGATGATGAGAGAAATGGCTTCAAACAACACAGCGTTCTTTGCGTTTGAGTGCTGGACTTTCTTAGACTTGGGTGGTTCTTGGGCTTTATTCAGGACTGTCTCCAGGCACTCGGTAAGACGACTTCTCAAGGCAGCATCCTCTGAATCAACAAGGCATAGCATAATTATTCAAGCAGTAAACGATAATTATGAAATAATACTTTCAAATGTGTGGGCTGTTTTCATACCAGGTGGAGGATAACATTGTAGAAGACGTAACAATTTGACAGACAGCCAAGGGGCAGCAACAAAGTAGTATGTGTAGTCTTGTAGGTCTATGCATGCTGAGGTCACGATCTGCATGAGAAAGAACAGAACACAGATTGTATTTAATATCCAATAAATCACCAATATGGTATTAGGAAGAGCTATAGGAAAATACATACTCTACTGAGGCGGGTCACAGCCAGTGAGATGGCGGTTTTGAAGTCATCAGGACTCTTCTGTGCCAAAGTGGTTATGAGACTAGTGGCTGCTGTTACCACCCCCTGAAATCACACACAAATTAAACAGTATACAGTGGTCCCTCGCTCTATCGTGGTTCACTGTTCGCGGCCTTGCAGATTTTTTTTTTCGATTTTTTTTATAGTGTAACATTTTTTTTATAGTGTAACATTGTGTTCTGCGTCCTGATTGGCTAAGAGACTGTAGACCTTTGCTGATTGATAGATGGGGAACGCGGAGGGACCGGGACCAGACTGGAACTAGACCAGGACTAGACCGGGACTAGACTGGGACTAGACCGGGACTAGACCAGGACTAGACCAGGACTAGACCAGGACTAGACAGGACTAGACAGGACTAGACAGGACTAGACATGGACTAATCCAGGTCTAGACCAAAACTAAACCAGGTCTAGACCAGGTCTAAATCAGGTCTAAACCTGGACTGGACCTGGACTAAACCGGGACTAGACCAGGTCTAAACCAGGATTAAACCACCACGTGCCGCTCTTTGCTGGTTTTGTGCGGCTGGTTTGTGGCTCGGGCTGAGAGGACGCGGTCCGGGCGCCACGGTTCGATCTCGTGCTCACAGCCCCGGTGTACGGGCGGCCTCGCGCCGGTCGTGCTGCTCTGTCACGGATTTGACCACGATGAGTGGTGCACGTGTTGTGCACTTCTCCAAGGGGTTGGTGCGCGTCGCGTCCGGGGACGTGGCAGTGCTCCTCGCGCGTCCGGCGGGGCTTCCGGAGCCGTGTCTCCCCCCACGCTTCACTATTAATACATTTTGTTGAAAATCTATGAAAGTTTGTGTGTTTAAATGAGAGAGAAATGTGAGAAAAGGTTGATTCTGTTCTGACCCTGAGAGCGAGCAGACGTCTCTCTTTTTCCTCTCTTATCTATTGCTCCTGCTGTCTGCATGCCTCTCTTGTTTTCGTCATTTTCTCGCTTTTTGGAGCAGATTTTCCAAATTCCAAAAAGATGGATGTGATCAGCTGGACCCTCAGCGCTATTGATACTCTTTTTTCACGGAGGAGTGCCGCTCCGGGAGAAGCGGTGTGTCCGGATGGTACTTTTGCTGCTGGATATGCGAGGGACTCGTATCGTGCGTGGCAAGTCGTATGTTTGGCACCAATGTACCTGGAGGATGTGGAGGATATTTACGTATTCGGATTTCTGATAGCTGGACATCTGTTAATTGGCCTGGGATTGTCCATGATCTATCGCATAATTTGTAAGCTGGCAGCTTGTAAAGAGTCCCCTAAGCTGTCTGCCCAAATTTCGAGCCATTGTGAAGGTGTTGGAGATCTTGTGAAAGGATTACATCAGAAAGTGGGACAGGTTGAGGTCCTTTTGGAAGGATTTCAACCGAAGGAAACATCTCGACGTTTGGATATCATCACGGGGATGGTGACAGAACTGTGTAAAGCCAACGCAGCGCAGTCTGTGCGCCAAGAGGAACTAATGAGATCTCTCATGAATCTTCATGGCGATATGAAGATGGGGGTCTGGCACCCGAGCTCAGTCTAAATTATTTACCTGGGTCTCTAAAAATGTATTTCATCATAACCCCCTGGATTATTATGTCTTCCTGTGAAAATCTGGCTCCAATGGTTATCTGTGTTTTGACTTCGCCTCCCTGCATCAACACTTCCAAGGCCATCTGTTATCTGGACTCTACATAAACATGGCACACACTCTTACACTGTCACTGAAAACAGAAACAATAGTAGAAATTCCTGTCTTTAGGAAGGTCTGACCTCTGCTCTCGGTTCAATCAACTTCATTGATTTCCAATCTGACCCCCCCACATCCTTCCTTATGTAACCAACAAAAAAGATCACCTTATGTTATATCTCCAATTGTTTTTCTGTCATTACATGTTGTTAAATTATCACTGATTGTACTTGTATTGCATCTTTTCTGTTCTGCATCTCCCAGTCGGCGGCGAGCGCAAGTGCAGCGGCCCCTCCCCTAGCCCACTCTATCACTGTCCTGCCTGGTTAGTGGGGAAACGAAATTTCAAATTCATTCTATGTACATGTACATGATTGTTTTTCGACAATAAAGCAAACTATGACTATGACTATGAATTCCAGTCTGAGAAAAGCGTATAATGTGTGTGGTGAGGCATTTACAGCCTTAAAACATGTAGAATAATTGTAAAATATAAAGCTGTCCTACTTTGCGGATTTCTCTTATTGCGGGTTATTTCTGGAACCTAACCCCCACGATAAACGAGGGATTATTGTACTGGCTACTCGACGTTTGTGGGAGTAATGGTGTTTTTTCTATCCATCCCTCCACTGGCTCCACTCGACATGGAGGAGCAGCGGCTCTACTCCAAGCTCCTCCCGTGTGACTGAGCTCCTCACCCTATCTCTAAGAGAGGGAATCCACTCACTTGCACAGTCACAGTAAAAGTAAAACTGAGATAGTCTCAACAAAAGCCATTTCAATTCTTGAATAGTTTTCATTATAATATTTTCATAAAAAGCAGTTGAGATAAGCCCATAGAGCAGATGAAACCACTGCTCTCGAAAAGTACAGCAAATTCCACTCTGTTATAGTTCATCTGCAGCTTAAATGTTGCTTGTTTTATAAAATCACTTACCAAATGTTGATCATTTAATAAATGGACCACACGTGCTGTCCATTCTCCCATAGGCACCAGGTCAGGAGATGTCCTGTTTAGTCTGAGAAGGCACAAAGCTGCACTCTGCTTAACACTGTCCATAGTGTCCCTGCCAAAACAAAAACAGAGTATTCAGTTCAGCATGTATTATTCTAAATAATCTTTGTATGTATCTGTAACAACAGCATTTAGGGATGCGCAATATATTGGTTCCAGTGCTAGTGATAGTGTTTACCATATATCCATTATTACATTTAAAAGAAAATTAAATTAAAATTTGTCAGTTGTGCAAAATTGGTACAGGAGGACTGGGGCAGCTATAACAAACCCCATTCCTCCTGTACCAATGTTATTCTCAGTTTATACTCAAAGCATCAGATTTGTTTTTTCAATTTGACAGATTAATGAAAAATAATGTAAATAGAAGAGCAATTAGGCAAAAATATGGCTATTTTACTAGGGGTGTGCAAAAATATTGAAATATCAATATATCGTGATACTAAATTTGGTGATACAGTATGATCACAAACTGCTGTATCGCTATATCACCAACAGTGTTTTTGGTATCTTTTAGCAATTTCTTTTGTGAAGCTGCTACAATTTTGTTACTTATTAAGTGGAAGGAAACTTCTTTATGCAGGATACTTTTATGATTAAAATAGATGCATTTCATATTAACGTTGCACAAGTAGTGGTTTAACCAGGAAATATTGATGCCAAAATGTATGTGGTTCTTAAAAAAATATCACAGAGTATTATGTGCAATATGGAATATGGCACACATCACAATATTGTGATAAGTTCAGCAGTGAGCCAGTGGTCGTGAGCCATGTGTCATGTATCTTATTAAACCGTGATGGACAATGTGATTCCCAGCTCTAATTTTTACTACATTCATTAGTGGGCCTTTCTATGGGTCTAAAATCATAATACTGTTATCGATAAAAGTTACTGGCCATAGCAGCAACACAAATATTGGGCAAAAATGTTGTGGATTTGTGGTGAAGTGTTACTTGGGCACACACCCTGCCACTAAAATCCGTGGAATTTCAGAAGCAAAGGCCTCTGCCATTTCCCTGCTGCCCACGTTAGCGATGCAGTGCAGTGCCAGGTTCATAAAGGTGGGGTTGCGACTGCCCAAGTCGTTCTTAATAGCATTGTTGATTAGCCGGATAAGGTCACTGTTGGAGTTCACAAGCACCGAGATGAAAAGATAACCCTGGAAGCACATGGAAAATTATGTAATTACTGTTTATGTCATAACATACTAAGACATCCAGATTTTGGTTCTCACTATTTGTTTCTCAGTATATTTGTTGGAGCTGAGCAAGTTGACAGCCTCCATGTGTCCAAAGTCAATGTCATGTCCCAGGAGGAAGATGAAGAGCAGCTTGCACACATACTTCTTCTTGCTGTAGCCATCCAGAGCCTTGTCTCCTGTTTTTGAATGAGAGCGATCAATGAAACGTATCCATATGGAATTAAGTGATGTTCTATTATTCATACCCATACTTGTATATGTAATGTACAGCTTGCATCTCTAGTGAACACACAAATGCATATTGATGAAAGGTTGAATATTTTTGCTATTGAGAGGAGAAAGGCCACATTATTTTTTTAAGGAAAAAACAAAGCTATTTAACATTTAAGGTAAACTCAACTGGAATCATGACTAATGATATATAATAACTATATAATAGATAACATGGATACTGCTTTTTATTTGGTGGTCAGATATCCAACCAAATTAAAAAGAATGTGCAAGAACTACCGAAATGTACATATTATAATCATTGAGGTGACATTATTATGCAATCAGTTGCATAATATCTCAAATCAGTTGCAATCAATTGCATTTTTTTTTTTTTTTCAAATGCTTTAGTTTATATACCAATTCATTCAGATACAGCTTTACATGATTTCATTTTCATACATATTGACTGTGGCTGAAACAATAAAAAGACACTAAAGAATAAGACAGCACCATTTAAAAAACTAATCATTTCCCAATCTAAACAAAAAAAGGAACTGAGGGAAAGGCTACAGCACTAGCGGACAGTCACTATGCCAAAATGTATCCTGATTTAACCTGCACCCACAGTCATAGCAACCAGTTGTAAAGTTCTGAGTGCGCATTTTCTCATGGTTGATGAGTTGTACTCGGGAAGAAGTGCATGTTTCCGTTTGTTTGCCTTGAACCAAAGCCTGGAACTGACTCAGCACTGTCAGTCACCACAAACACATATACTTTGTAGTTCATTTGTAAAATAGCACTATGAATCCACTATACTTGTGATTTTCACAGAGTGACAAGGACAAATTTTTACATAGTTATTGGAGAAACCTATTCATTCATATAAGGTCACAATGAAATATGGACTATGACATGGCAAAGGAAATTGAGGTCTGGACGTAATAAAGGAGAGGATATAAAGGAGATCAGTACAGTCATTGCAACGGGAAGAGGCCTGCAAACTAATTTTAGACTGACTGTAACAGGTGGCAGAGACACAGGAGCAATGCATTTGAACTTTTAAAAACAACATTGACAACATGGCACACCATATCATATCCATGTAAACAAAACAGGTCACGAGTGGCCTAAAATGTCCAAAAATTAACCGCCAGACACAGACTTACCTTTAAACTTTGAACGGATATTGGCAAGTTCTTTATTTATCCTCTTGATCTCGGCTTCTTTACTTTTGCCTGCCAAAATATGCAAAACATGATGACTTTATGCAATAATACATTACAACTGCAACGTAGAGTTGCAAGATTGAGCTAAATTAATTTGAATTGACATAATTCACAAATCCCAAAACTGCAATCTTTGAAGTACCATAATTTCCTCCACAAACAACTAAATATCCTGTCTTTTTCTGCATAAAAACAGCTAACCCAGTAGTTTAGATCTATACAAATGAGTCAGTTATGAGTCAGTTGAGTCATATATTTCACTCTTTTTCTCAGTACTTCTTCTTTAAACTAAACAGAATTCTATTATTAAAACATAAACTGCACATCAGAATCGCAATGCTTCAATGAAAAATCGCTAATCTGTTATTCAATAATGTGAATTCTTTTCCAATAACTAATAACCTTAGAATGGTTTTGTTTATTACAACAACAAGGGTCTATAGTGGAACAAAATTTGACATTCTCTTCCCTAATAATCATAAACAAGGTAGCAATCTGCAGGTCATCCAGCTTTCAAGTCTGAGCCACGATTTTGTATAAAAAAATATGATGAAATTCCTGTTTGGTATGAGAAACGGTATGCTTTCTTTGTGAAACATGTTTATGGTATTAGGAAAATAAATGGCTTGCAGTAGTGGGTGAAAAGGCCTGGGAGCCACAAGCTGTCATTAGGGGAGATTAGTTAGAACATTATAACTGTCTGGTGTATGAACATATAAACATGGGGGGAAAAAAAGTGCCTGAAGAATCTGACAGACCAAGGACACAAAGGAGTAAGTGCACATAGTGTGAGTGTTGTTACAGTTTCTCTTACTCATATATTCTTATCACAGTATTATAGGGCCTATATTACACAAAATGGACTCTTGTGAGCTGTATGCCATGTACCTGGACTTGTGTTTTGTTTAATTCACACATTTGAGTAATCCTTTATTATCAGTCTGTCTACATCTCCAAAGCTCAATATGCTTTGTTCAATCTTGTGATGTCATATAGTAGTAATTTTTCAAGTTAAGAAGTGACTTTAGTTAGTTAACAGCTACCTTTGACTTTTTGTTCGGTAGAGATGAGCAAATCCAGGACTGAAATCATCCAAATTATTCTAGTGAAGGTGTATGGAGTTTAAGAACATAGTGGAGCACTTCCTGTATTACCACATGACATCACAAGGAGGAACAGTCTGTTTTCTGTTTAATAAAAAGCTCAACCTAATTATGCAGCTGTGTGGGTTAAACACAACATAAAGCATAACTCCAGGTATGTTATTGAACATCAATCAAAAAGCATAATAGCACAGCATAATATGTGCCCTTAAATTACAACCCAACCACCAAAAAAGTTGGATTCATAATTATTATTGTAGGTATTTTTTGTATTTATTCTTACATGTTATTTTTTGTGTATGCTTATAACATAATGAAAAAAAAAACTTTCTCATAATTTGTTGCAGATGGCAGAGGTGTAGCTCACATAGCCTTCCTACCCTAGTTGTTTACCTTCTATCCATTTGATTATGAATGGAAGACTCAACACCAAAACTTATTCGCACTTTTCACTAAACCTTTCCACAAATGTACTAATCATTTCAGACCCAAGTCATTTCTGAAATGTTACCGAAGTCCAAAATATGACAGTTATAAGAGCTTTATCTTCAGTGAGCGTGCGGTCCACGCCCTTCCACATGACGTTAGCATCAGAGGGCTAGTAGTAGTTAGCCTAATTAGCTGGGTAGGCTAACCAGCTGTGGACTGTCAAAATTCTGCTCAAATTTCATCTCTTAAATTGGACTTAAACTGGAATCATTGGCTTTGCACGTGATTGCTGGATTCTGAAAGGGCGCGCATGTTCTTTGTGAATACGTAAAGTAACTTAGACAGACGAAGTGAGAAGTATGAGGAGAAATAATTGAGTAATAAACACAAAACTACTTACAGTTCCTGATGTCAGAGATGAAGACAGCCAGGCCACGCATCCCGTCCCCTTTAGACACCGCGGGCATATTGATCTCGCAAAAGTCTCGTCTTCAGAGTGCTATTAGCGATCTCAAACAACTTTGTCTTAGGCTGGGTACCGCTAACGAGCTAGCAGACAGGAGCTCCTCAGTGTAGTCCTGGTGCCCCGCTGGAAAAGTGACGGAGACGGGAACCAGACAGACGGAGGCGGGCGCGAGCGAGAGGCATTTGGCCGCCGGTGCGCGCAGCTCCACAAGCCGCCGCTGGAGGGCAGTCTTCTATGAGGGGCCGTTCAAGACATTATTCATTCTGGCCCTCTCACATTATTGTATATTCTCCTCTCACATACATGTATTCTCCTCTCACATACATACTGTATAGTCTCCTCTTACATACATGTATTCTCCTCTCACATACATACTGTATACTGTAGTCTCCTCTCACATACATGTATTCTCTCACATACATACATTCTCCTCATATACATATATTCTCCTCTCACATACATATTCTCCTCTCACATGCATACATTCTCTTGTCATATACATATATTCTCCTCTCACATACATATTCTCCTCTCACATGCTTACATTCTCCTCTCACATATTCTCACTCTCACATACATATATTCTGCTCTCACATACATAATATTCTCACTCTCACATACATAATATGTATGTGAAAGTGAGAATATATTATTATGAGGGGCCGTTCAAAACATTATTCATTCTGGTCCTCTCACATACATATATTCTTACTCTCACATACATACATTCTCCTCTCACATACATACATTCTCCTCTCACCTACATATATTCTCTCTCTCTCACATACATATATTCTCACACTGAGAATATATGTATGTATTTTTGCCATACCTGCTTATCAAAGCCTGATCTCGTCAGAACTCAGAAGCTAAGCAAGGCAGGGCCTGGTTCCAATCCAATCCAATCCAACTTTATTTCTATAGCACATTTTATAAACAGAGACAGTTTCCAAAGTGCTGCACATAAAATTAATAGAACTTAATAACATTACTAAAATAGCAATAAATAAAGTGCTAATAATACAATCACTAAAAACAAAAGCAATTATAAAAACATTACTAAAAAAAAAAGCAATAAATAAAGTGATAATAATAAAATAACTAAAAACAATAAAAACACAGAGGACCACACAACTCATGCGGGATTAAAAGCCAGAGAATAAAAGTGGGTCTTAAGACGAGACTTAAAACACTGCACAGTGGGAGCTGTTTTGATGTGAGGAGGCAGAGCGTTCCACAGCTTTGGTCCAGCCACAGAAAAGGCTCTGTCTCCTCTGGTTTTAAGTCTCGTCTTAGGAACCACGAGTTGGAGCTGGCCCTCGGACCTCAGAGCGCGGGTGGGGGTGTAAATCTGGATGAGGTCCGAGATGTAATCCGGGGCCAGTCCATTCAAAGCTTTAAAAACAAACAATAAAATTTTAAAATCAACTCTAAAACGAACGGGGAGCCAGTGCAAAGATGCTAAAATCGGAGTTATGTGCTCTCGTTTTTTGGTACCGGTTAAAAGGCGCGCAGCGGAGTTTTGGACTAGCTGTAGACGAGAAAGTGCGTGGTGGCTAATGCCAGAGAAAAGTGCATTACAGTAGTCTAAACGAGAAGAGATAAAAGCGTGCACGACTTGTTCGAAAGATTTAAAAGATAAAAAGGATTTGATTTTGGATAAAAGCCTTAAATGATAAAAGCCAGATTTGACGACCGCATTCACGTGCTTATCAAGCTTAAAATCATTGTCAATAGTGACGCCAAGGTTGGTAACAGAAGATTTCACTTGCTGTTTAAGTGGGCCCAAGTCCAAGAGGGGGTCAATTTTACCAAACAACACAACTTCAGTTTTACCCTCATTGAGACTTAAGAAATTGTGGGCCAGCCAAGCCTTGACGTCACTCAGACAAGCAAGGAGAGGTGTCAGGGGACCGGAAGAACGTTTTTTGAGTGGCAGGTAAATTTGGCAGTCATCTGCATAAAAGTGATATTGCATATTGTGTTTTTTAAAAATTTCACTCAGTGGGAGAAGGTACAAAGCGAACAGAATAGGCGCGAGAATGGAACCCTGGGGGACTCCACAGTTAAGAGGAGCAGTGGACGAGGTGGAGTCCCCCAGTCTGACTGAGCAGCATCTCCCACTGAGGAAGGACCTGAACCACTCAAGTGCAGTCCCCCTGACACCAACATAGTTATCCAACCGATTTAAAAGAGTTGCATGGTCCACTGTGTCAAAGGCAGCAGTCAAGTCTAAAAGCACTAAAATGGCAGAATCACCAGAATCAGTCACTAAAAACAGGTCATTAAAAACCTTTAAAAGTGCAGACTCTGTGCTGTGCAATGCCTTATAGCCTGATTGGAAGATGTCAAAAGTGCCATGTGCTTCTAGAAAAGACTGGAGCTGCAGGAGGACACATTTCTCCAGAATTTTGGCCACAAAAGGAAGCTTGGAGATAGGTCTATAATTGGCGACTACGGACGTGTCAAGACTGGGTTTTTTTAAGAGGGGAACAACCACAGCTTCTTTACAGAATGTGGGCACAACACCAGAAACAAGGCTGCTGTTAACAATTTTTAAAACACTGCAGCCAACAGTTGTCCAAGCTTCCTTATAAAGATGTGACGGGATAGGGTCAGTTGGGCAGGAAGAAGGCTTAAGCTTACTGACCACATTTGAAATACAGTCCATGGATACAGGTTCAAAGTGCAATAGTGTATTAGAGCAAACTTTTGTTTGAACATAGGTGAACAGATGTAGTCACAATATTAGCCCTAATGTGAGCAACTTTTCCAATGAAAAAATTAAGAAATTTTTCACAGGCCTCAGATGAGGACTCTACAGTAGTGGACTGGATGGGGTTAAGAACATCCCCAATGGTTTTAAAAAGAGCTCTAGGATTTTTTAAGTTTCTTGACACCAGGTCAGAAAGATATTTAGTTTTCTCACATTTTACAACTTTCTGATAATTGTGCCAGCTGTCCTGAAGAATTTGATAAGAAACATGGAGCCCGTCTTGTTTCCATTTGCGCTCCGCTCTCCTACACACGCGCCTAGCTTCGCGCGTAGTGTCATTCAGCCAGGGTTCGAGTTTGGCTCTAGGGCGCACGGCTTTGCGCGGAGCCACACTGTCCAGAGCCTGGCACGACGTAACTTTAAAAGTGTTCATTAATTCCTCTGTGTCCAGTGTTGCAGGAGCGCTATCATTGTTCAATGTGGAAAACACAGACGAAAACTGAGCTGCTGTGTCATGTTTGAAGGAGCGGCAGAAGCGCGCAGGCTGTGGCGCACTCACGGAGTCATTTAGAGTGCAGTTAAACACAATCAAACTGTGGTCAGAGACAACTGCGTCACATATGGATAGATTGTCTATGTGCAAGTTGTAAGATAAAACAAGATCCAGTGTATTACCATGTGAGTGCGTAGCACCAGTCACATGCTGTTCCAAATTAAAACCATCAAGTAATTCTAAAAACTCCTTCACAAGGGGCTTTGAAGGGCAATAAATAGGCAAGTTAAAATCACCAACAATTAAAAGTCTGTCGTAGTCCGTTAAAACAGAAGCAATAAAATCCGAGAAATCCTTAAGAAAGTTTCTGTTATACTTAGGGGCGCGGTAGATCACCGCGCACAGCACAGGATTCCTTGCCTGTAGTGTAAAGCAGCTTAGCTCAAATGAAGAGAAGCGCAACTCGGACAGCGGCTTAAAACACAGGCGATTTTTTAAAATAGTTGCAAGACCTCCACCACGACCAGATGTTCTAGGGACATTGATGAACGTGCAGCAGGGAGGAACAAGTTCAGAAAACATACTGGACTCACCGGGTTTAATCCAGGTTTCCGTGAGAAATAGCATATCCAGATGATGCGTGACGATGTAATCCTGGAGAATGAAAGTCTTATTCGCCACGGATCTGGCGTTAAAAAGGCCGCATTTTAAAGGTGGAGAAACCTCCAGCGCCGGGGCAGCTCGAGTTAGCTGCTTCAGGTTCCCGAGGCTAGCACCGCGCGGGCCTCGACGCCAAAGCCGGTGAGGACGCACCGTGGAGCAAACGGTCATCTCCGTTCCATGTTCGCCACAGAGGATCAGCGACGCACCCAGAGGAGCCAGGTTACGTCTGGAGGCGAAACGATAAAAGCAGGCTCTCAGATCCGTCGGGATTTTTTGGTTTTTGGTTAGTACTTGGATGGGAGACCGCTGGGAATTCCAGGTGCCACAGTGGGGCGCCAGTTGCAAAAAAAACTGTTGTTGTGTCCTTAGGCAAGACACTTCACCCACATTGCCTAGTATGAAAGTGGAGTGTGTGTGAGTGTTGGTGGTGGTCGGAGCCTCGCTGGCAGCCTCGCTTCCGTCAGTCTGCCCCAGGGCAGCTGTGGCTACAATAATACCTTACCACCACCAAGTGTGGAGTGGATGAACAATGAACTGTAAAGAGCTTTGGGTGTCATGAAAGGCGCTATATAAATGCTATGAATTATTATTATGTGAGAGGAGAATGTACTGTATGTATGTGAGAGTGAGAATATATTTATTTATTTATTGGTTTATTTGACAGGGACAGTGTACATTAATTAACATATCTGTAAATGTACCAGAATTAGCCAAAAGGCTATTTTTCATCTGTTGTCCCTGGATATATATATGTGAGAGTGAGAATATATGTATGTGAGAGGAGAATGTATGTATGTGAGAGTGAGAATATATGTATGTGAGAGGACCAGAATGAATAATGTCTTGAACGGCCCCTCATACAACACAGGCTAAACCAGTGCTTCTCAATTATTTTCTGTGACGCCCCCCCTAGGAGGAAGAAAAAATTTCACACCCCCCTCACTGCGCGCGACTATAAATAGTATTATTTGTCTAGAAAATTGTTATTAGTACACCTCTGCATAACATTGTATCCTTTTATTAACAATAAAAACAAAAAAAGAAAGAAACTTCCAACAAAGACTGCACTCTCTTTTTGCACTGAGGACTCAAATATTAATGTGTTTTTGCTCCTAATAACAGGATGGGTTAAATGCAGAGAAGAATTTCTACTGTGTGAGATCAATAGTCACTTCTTCTTCTCTTTTAATGCAGCTTTGCACACATTTGTTTACGTTTTACAGAAATAAAACTTAAAATCACCTCATTTGCATAAACTAAAGGGGTTGAAAAAAAAAAAGCTCTGCCCTTGTGCTGCTGATGCATTTTTTTGTGTTCTGCTGATGGTGAGTCTGTTCTGTGCGTATATTTAAGATTGCCGCCCCCTGCCCCAGAGGAACAATGAGAGCGCCACTGCCAACTACTGTTGTTGATGTGCAATTGCACTTCGTTCTAGTACAGTACGGCAAAAAAAAGCTATTTGAGAAGCACTGGGCTAAACTGAGGCACAATGGAGCAGTAGGACAGCGTAATTAATTTATAAATATTTAATACAGCCATTCATGGGGATATCTCAGTGAAAGGTAGGTATATCACACACCATGTTTCAAAACAACAAGCCATGATCGACTGTAAGTGAAGGCAGGCTAAGAGGAGCAAAAAAAAAAAAAAAAAAGACTCAAGTAAGAGTCCAAAGTAGCCTGGTAGTCCAAGAAATTACTCAAGAAAGGCTAAACATTATTTGAGGAAAGTACTCAAGTAAGAGTATTGTAAAAGTAAATGTCTGGAAATATTATTATAATATTATCAGCATTTTGTCAATTACTGACTAACAGTGGGAAGAGTAACCAAAACCTTTACTCAATTAAGACTACTGTTACATCAACCTAAATATTACTCAAGTAGGAGTAAAAGTATGCAGTCTGAAAACTACTCCAAAACTAGTACAATTTCTTAACAAAAATACTAAGGTAAACTGAAGTTTATATTAAAAGACAAAAAGCCCTTAGCAATGATACATGAATAATATTAGACAAATATAAAAAAGCTTTTTGGACACTCAGACACTTTAATTAATTGTTCACTATTCCTTGTGGTGGCTAGCTGCCCTGTGGTGAACTGAAAGAGATGTGGCTGCCAACTGCTGCTTGTTGGTGATTCTGGTGGGCATATTTTGGGAAACATTTGGCAGGCCATATACGGCCTCTTCTCGGCCGTATTGTAAAGGTGCACTGTATAATTGTTGTGGTTGAAGAATAGCCTTAAATGTATCTATCTCTTTAAAGACATGCTGGGGATGCAACAAAACCAAGTTACAAGTCAGATCTGTGGAGAGGGGATCTTGCTGACTGTAAGAACACCTGTAATTGGATCAAATCAATCAGAAATGCATAGTGCAAGATATATTGACAAGTCTTTAGGAGTACTGTATGTCACGGCTCTTAGAATAGAAAACCCAATCTGTGTGGTCCACTCTGCTCTAATTTTATAAAGACAGGGCAGATGGATCTCACTCTGAGATTGCTTTTCATTAAGCCTCTCAAAGGAGCAGAGCTTCACCAAGGTCAGATTTACTAATCACCAAATCCTGCAACCCAGAACTAGTTTCTTGTGAACCTGCATCATCTGTTTTGTTCTCCGAGGGAGGCAGCAGCTCATATCCGGCTGTAAATGTCTTTTAGAGTGCCAGGCCTCAAGAGCCTCCACCACTCACACTAGGGGAATTACCAACAAGACTTCCTGTCTCTGTAATCATGATTCATCACTTTGGCTGTAATGATCAAGACACAATTTATTTTGTTTTTGTATCACATATTTCACTTCTAATCTTTGTATCAAATATGTGGGGTCAGAACACAACCATACATGTTTATTTTGTAAAATGGTTAATGACAATGCCAGATGACCTTTACTTTCCAAGGAAAATCAGTGAGTTATAGTTTTAGAATTAGTCAGAACAATTCTTTAAACATCTTTCAACCATTCTCAAGAACGTAAGAAATTTGGGCTAATCATAATGTCATAATTTTATTGTTTGATCTTGTGTCTGTTTGTTTGGGTTCAAAGCAAGATCTTTTCATAATGCTCTGACTTTTTTGAAGGTGAGATCTACATTGATGGCCAGAGAAGGACTATCAGGTTTGGCACAACACTGGACATCAGAGATGAGATCATTCATTTTTCATGTTGTCTACAACAATAACAACAGGTACACCAAATGAGCACAATCATTCCAGTTGTCATTGTCATGGACAAGGACAGCAATAAAAGAGTAAATAATACATACTTATCATGAGATTAACACTGTCAGAATGATCTGAGGATAACATTAGATTTCAATAAGAATCAGACTGAATAGGAATGTTCCCAGCAGACATGGAATTTGCTGAGCCCTTGCAGAGTGGGCATTACCTGGACCCAGCACTGCAACCATTATAAAAGTATTTGTGTGGTGTGGTCTACCTCCTGCTAATAATCCTGACAATGTACGTCACGCCTCACTGCTTCTCAGCATCATAAAATGATCAAGTACACTTAGTCAAATAGTCTTAGTCACATGCATGTTCTATAGCTACATGTTATTTTAATAGCACTCTAACCATGTGCATCTCTCACAGGTCTATGGCAAAGTTACAGTATCTTGTTTTCCAAATTGAGCTGTCATGATTTCAGTCTCCGAGACTTGCAATAGAGGCATATGGCTCATGGCACCACATTAGTAGAAAATTAGCCGTATGAACAGTTCTCATTTATTTCATGGCTGTTCAGCCCCCAGCTTTATGAGAACAATCATTGCATTGTACAATGAACGTGTGCCTTCTAATCAATAGTATGTACAGTGTATGACTCTTTATGTTCTGAGAAAGGGTTCTAATTTGAATATATTCTATATGTACAGACTCATTTCCTGAAAGTGTATTTTTTACGTCTTGTTTTAATAGTTACCAACTTAGAATGGTAGTTTGGTAAATTGGTAACAATTTCAGTCCTGACTTCTAATATCATGTCAAAGCCCTTTTCTTAATCACCATTCTTTTCCTAATTACTCTCTTGCTAAAATAATTGCCTAACCTCTCTCAGCATACCCTCCCTTCAGCAGAGTTATATAAATACAGCTCTTCGTACAGGTCTACGTACACTCCTCCCCACTCCCACTGCAAGGCTGCCCACTCTGCCAACTTCGCTCAGATTTTTAGGACTGAAATATGTACGCCAACAAGACCGAAGAAGTCCAAAACGGACGCCACTCTGACCCGGTGGACACCATATATGAGGAACAGCTCAACAATGAGGCATGTGCTGAAATTAATAATGCTTTTTTTAATTCAACAAATTCTTATCTCAATTTACAGAACAGTGTATAAACTTTTTAGTATTTAGTTTTAACTTGTCTTGTTTCTCTTTAAAAAGTGCTATTTCAAAAGTTAAACTTGATTCCAAACTCTACCACTGAATTGTATTTGATGAAACTCATCTTTTCAGTAACGTCTTATTTTTCAAAAACAAATTGTGTTCAAAAACACAATTTGTTTCTATTTTAATGTATTCATTTTGTTATTTGTGTATTTTATGCCTTCTAAAGCAGTGCGTAATGCAGTGAGTAATGCAAGACAGTGTGTCGTAACGCATTCTGCCATATACTATTACAGCAACAATATATCTGAAATATAGTTTATCTTGTGACCCTTATTTAGGTACATTAAAATGAATGGGCATGCAGATTATTCCCTGTAATCTGTTATCGTACACAGGGATTACACTGGGCCTACCAAATCTAATTTAAGAGTGACCAAATTTACATCACTACAATGAGACAAATATATAGACCAATGTGCTATTTACTTAATGTAACTTTATGACACATACACTATGGTTGTGTGTTTTTAGATGCACAAACTTGCTGTCAGTGATGAGAAACAGGAAAACTCAAGTGCAGCACCTAGAAGGGCTTCAAGCTCTGACAAAAGCGGCTCTACCATCCTATTCTCACTAAAAAATGAAGTTGGGGGACTTATTAAAGCTCTAAATTTTTTCCAAGTAAGCTTTAGATTAGAATTCTTGGTGTTGTGTTAGTGATGTCTTGTCTCATATTAATTCAACATTGGGCTGCACGATTTGCATTGCATTGCAACTGTAATTCGATTTTGCAAAATATGTTTATTGACTGTGCTCAGTCTTCTCAAGAAAGAAGACTGAAATATGAAATGATTAACTAATTTAAAAATCCCATGCATTTCATTTGTAGAGGTCTAAACTACAAATAACCAAATCATTTTACAAAAAGACAGTATATTTTTACGCCAACTCAAATTGCGTTTTTGATTTGTTTGTTGTATATTGTGCAGCCCTAATTCAACAGCTTTTATTAGTGTATGTGTCATGTTACAAATATGTTATTATATATTTTTTGGTAAATTTGCAGGAAAAGCACATAAACCTGGTTCATATAGAGTCCCGGAAATCCAGAAGAAGGAACTCTGATTTTGAGATTTTTGTTGATTGTGACAGCGAGCACATTCAACTGAAAGAACTGACTCAACTTCTGAAAAAACATGCAGAAACTGTTGACGTTTATCCATCCGAATCTACTCTGCCTGAAGATGGTAAGTACTATTATAGAATTAATGGTACATATTTTGTTTTGTTGTGTACTGTATGGTTTGTTCCTCAGTGATGTCTGAAGTGCCCTGGTTTCCAATAAAGATCAGCGACTTGGATTTATGTGCAAACAGGGTCCTGATGTACGGATCAGACTTGGATGCAGATCATCCGGTAAGTAACAGAAATATTTAAAGTTGAAAGTGAACTAAAAAATCTGTTATATATTCTCTTCTTTTACAGGGGTTCAGAGATAGAATATATCGTAAAAGGAGGGCATATTTTGCAGAGTTGGCCATGAGCTATAAACAGTGAGTGTCTAATTGACTATGCTACGTATACCATAACGTGCAGTGTGTCTAGTAACATTTGATGGCTGAGTAGCTAGCACTCTCGCCTCACAGCAGGACAGTACCATGCAGGCACAACTCCAGGGCTTTCTCCCTGTGTTTGTGTGGGTTTCCCCTGAGCACTCTGGTTTACATGGTTCAAAACATGCACAATAAATGAAATCCTCTAGGCCTGACCAAGCCTAGGTCGAGATCTGGACATGGATCCCCGGGTGCAGCACTGTGGCACACACTGCTCCTATTCCAGTGGCACTGAAGGATGCTTTTCATGATGTGTTTCTTTAAAAGTCTCAAACTAAACATTAGACCTCCAAACACAGCAGAGACAGGAAGCTGCTGGTATCCATTATAACCAAGGGTGCTCATGAAAAAGGGTCCAGTTAATTGAAAAAAACTCACTTGTTTGGAAAGCCTCTATTTTGTTCCCTGCAATTTTCTAAAATAATTTATGAATGGACTATATAAAATTGTCTCACTGGATTTGTTAAATTGGTATTAGTTGTTTAATTGAAAGCTGATTGGGGGCGAACAATGCTTAAAGCTTGGATGAAAACGTATCATTGTCTTTCATTTGGACAGGGTATATTCAGCACTTTGTTTCTTGTTGTGAACCAGTACTGAGAATCCAATTGCAATCAAGGGTGATTCATTCTGATTCATTTACTCCGTCCTCTAGAACAGGGACCAGGCTGATTCTTTATAAAGAACAGAAAGCACATTAGGATGCTGTGCTGGGGAGGGAAACTCTTTACAGCTCCGGTAAATCTAACTAGC
Organism: Paratrypauchen microcephalus; assembly: GCA_036785185.1. Taxonomy (NCBI): domain Eukaryota; kingdom Metazoa; phylum Chordata; class Actinopteri; order Gobiiformes; family Gobiidae; genus Paratrypauchen; species Paratrypauchen microcephalus. The sequence goes on along the minus strand of JAVJIX010000019.1, from coordinate 2,111,416 downwards.
CTTTGTCTTGCCAGTGGGGAGCCTATTCCACACATCGACTTCACAGCTGAAGAGGTCCGCACCTGGGGAGTGGTGTTCAGAGAGCTCAATAAACTCTACCCCACTCACGCTTGTAAGGAGTATCTGAAGAACCTGCCCCTGCTGACCAAACACTGCAACTACACTGAGGACAACATACCCCAGTTGGAGGATGTGTCGAACTTCCTCAAAGGTATGTGATTGAACAAAATGGGTTATTTATTGATTCATATATTGATCAGTCATGTTTTTTGTTTTGTTTTGTTTTACTTGGAAGACTGAGAGTTTGCAAGAGTATGTTCAGTATAATATCTGATGTAATTTTTATTATATGAATATAATATTAACCAGCTGAAAGCTCCTTGAAGCCCCACTCTGTAAAATTTCTGCCAAATAATAGATTAACAGAAAAGGCATTTATTTCATAGTAGTAATCATAACTATGAATTAAATTTTATATTTTCATCTACTAAGGGTATTGATATTTCCATCTAATAATAAAAAGACAAGGATACAGTCCTATTGGTTACAGGAAAGGATATAGAATTTATCACAACTTTGTGATTAATCACCTATTGAACTCTCATGAAAAGGCCCATATACGCTATTTTCTCATCTACAGAGTGTTATAATGTGTATACCTTATCAAGAACACACCTGGAGTTGTGTTTTGTTTGATTCACACGTTTAACACACAAACTCTGCATATTTTAGTTCTCCTCTCAAAGGGAAACACTCTGTTCCATCTTGATATATATCATATAGGAAGTCCTTCACTGTGTTTTTAAAGCCACTACAGCTCTACTAAAATCATTTGGATGATTTCAGCCCTGAACTGCTGATATCTCCTGAACTAAAGGTAAAAGGTAGATGGTAACTTGATAACTACTACTATGTGACATCACAAGGTGTAACAGACCCTTTTGAGCTTTCCAGATTTAGACAGCCCAATAATGCAGGATTTCTCAAACGTGTGAAACAAAATACGACTCTGTATGTTTTTGAAGCGATAATCACGTGGCTAAATGGACTGCTAATGCCCATAGTTATAAAATACTGAGTAAATTGTATGTAATATTGTAATGTAAATTGTACATATTTACTGAATATATTGTATGTTGTTTCTATGACATTTGACTCTCTTAGCACCTGATGTATGTTGTGTTCCATTGTCCTAACAGAGCGCTCAGGCTTCATCATAAGGCCAGTGGCTGGTTACCTTTCACCTAGAGACTTTCTGGCAGGTCTGGCCTTCAGAGTATTCCACTGTACACAGTATATTCGCCACAACTCTGAGCCATTGTACACCCCTGAACCGTGAGTACACAACAGGGCAAAAGATCCAAAAGGCATGTCATTTGGAAGAAAACAATTGCTTAAATAGGTATTAGGAGCACTACTGACTTATGCTAGCTTATTTCCAAATATACACAACCAGTCAAAAGTTTAGACACACTTTTTTAAATTTATTTTTCTTCTTTATTTCCATGATTATTTACATAATAGAGTCTCACTGAGGGCATCAAAACTACAAATGGACACATATGGAATGTGACAAACAAAAAATAAACACAAAATAACTAAACATGTTTTAGATTAAAATATTTTAAAATAACCATCCTTTGAACCCTGGTTTGCACTTTTGGCCTTTCTTGACCCTGAAAAGGCACATCTGTGAAGTGAAAACCATTTCAGGAGACGTCATCATGAAGCTCACTGAGAGAAGGTCAAGGGTTTGGAGTGCTGTCGACAAAGTGGCTGCTTTGAGGATTTGAATATAAAATATAGAAAATATTTAATTTAGTTGTTTAACATTTCTTTCTTTGCTACATAATTCCATACATCTTGCTACATATATTTGATGTCTTGAATGAGAGGTGTTGTGTCCAAACGTTTGGTAGAGCCTTTACATGAAAAGTTGAAACAAAAAGTACAGATATACTGTTATTTCCTAATTAAAATAACTGTTTGACTGCACAAACATTTGGACAGTATTTATTTATCTAGTTTAAAAAGTTTAAAGTTTAAACCATGTTAAAGTATATCTTTCCAAATAAAAAAAAAAGAAATAAGTTATTCTGTAAATATCACTCATTGTCCTTTAGTTGTAACCTACACGTTTGCTGCTGTTTGTGGAAAATTCACTGTTCATAATTAATCCATTTGGAACTTTTTCAGAATCAGAAAAAAGTTGTATTGCTTTTGTCAGTGACCAATGACCAAAATTGGTGATACTGTGTAATATAAAACAATTACCAGTAGTAAATAGTAAAAATAGTACAATTTCAAACAAGCTCAACATGGCATACTTAAAATAAGATATTCAAAATAAACAGTTACATAAATAGATACATTTTAGATAGCTGGCTATGTAACAGTTATCTCAATGTCACGCCCTTATCTATCCATCTAAAACTAACTCAGGAGTAGCACAGTCTGACTGTGGCGCGGTGTCATTATTGTGATTGCAGTGTCATTATTGTGATTGTGCATTACAGAGACACCTGCCATGAGCTGTTGGGCCATGTGCCTCTGCTGGCGGAGCCCAGCTTTGCCCAATTCTCTCAGGAGATCGGCCTGGCTTCACTGGGAGCCTCCGACGACGCAGTGCAGAAACTGGCCACAGTGAGAAAACCCACGCACACACAACACTAGAGATCAATCATTTGTAAACTTCTGACCTTACAAAATATTAGGCTGTTATGTAGACAACTAAAATGATTCTAAACCAGGAACTTGTTCTTCAGTTATTCTTCCTGAAATGTTTCAGAAGCTTTCCTGTTGGGATGGTCAACTTGCTAGTTGTAGCCACAAATAGCAAATAGTTTACCCAATATAGTTTGATGAGGATGTTGATGAAAATCTATCCAATAGTGTATACATTTTGAAGTATGCAATGATGTCAGGCATGAAAATATTATTTTTTAACTTGTCTCTTGTGTTGTATTGCAGTGTTACTTCTTCACAGTGGAATTTGGTCTTTGTAAACAGAACGGAGGGCTCAGGGCTTATGGAGCTGGACTTCTCTCGTCTGGCAGTGAGCTTAAGGTAAAACATATATAAAAATAAAAATTAGGCTGTATTCTTTCTTTTTATGCTAATTTATAATGCATGATGCAAGTCCTTACTTCCTACTTCAGAAGAACATCTAAAGCTGAGAAAACCCAAAGGAAGACATTTTCAGCAGTTTCTTCTTTCGTTGGCTCCTAAAATTAGCATAGAGGCCGGTGCTTTAGCCAATTTGATTAGAGCTTAATCTCATGACACCTTATGGAAAAAAGTTGCTTATGTCTTAACTTTGAGAATCTAATACTGTTCTTCCCCCCAGCATGCTTTGTCTGGCAAATCCCATATCCTCCCATTTGACCCCATGATGACCTGCAATCAGGAGTGCAAGATAACCACATTCCAAGATGTCTACTTTGTTTCTGAGAGTTTTGAGGAGGCCAAGGACAAAATTAGGTCAGCATAATTGATGAATAAATCTAACATTCTAATAAATAATAAAACCAGTTGCATTTAAATTTATGGTATGCTTCTAGGGAATTTGCTAAGACCATCCGGCGTCCATTCTCACTGCGCTACAATCCTTATACCCAGAGTGTGGATGTACTTAAGGACACCAGCAGTATCAACAGCATGGTGAAGGACATACGACACGAGCTGGACATAGTGGAGGATGCTTTGAACAGACTGAACAAACATCTGAGAGCATGACTTGTCCTGTCTCTGGTAGTGCGGAGGAGGAGGGGGGGCTTGGGCCTCATGTTAGGCTAATATGGTTCAGATGTACTGGAGAAAAACTATGTTAGTGAAAGATTTTCTCCAGTACATCTGTAGTATTTGGGGAAATACTCAAGTAGTAGCATTTGGGGAAACTACTACTTGAGTGCTGAGTAACAGTTTGGACGTAAAATGTATCTAAAATCTAATTTATTATTATTATTTTTTACAAGTTAAACTAGTCACATAGACAAAACATTAAATAATGCCCAGATTTGGGTATTTCCAAGCAACAGACAAAAAAATATCAAAAAGCTTAATTTCTTGAATCATTAAAGATGCTATATTACGTTTTAAGCAGGGGCAGACTGGCAATCTATACCTTCCATATGTTCTCACTTTCCGCTGAGGGTCGATTTGCGCACCCAAAAGGTTACACAAAAAGTCACACAAGTACACAAGTAAGTGGGTAGTAACTGAGTACTACCCACTTCTGGAAGGGCATACAATAGTAATTTTTGGTACTCTGTAAGATGGGTCTGTGCTTGAACGTATTTATGGCAAAGTCAAATAGTCTCTTCACCAATGTAGTACAAATAGTAGAAGCCAACAACCACACATGTGGATTATGGAATGTCATTGCTTGTGTAGAGAATATTTGCAACATGCTTTGATATACGGTTTTATTTCCAAGAGCAATTAGCACTGCACAGTACACAACTTTTTAATTCTGTGTAGACATCAAGAATAAATAGTTATAATAGTTGCCATTTTGTTATATTTTGTTTGTGTCAATATGTACCATCTGTGAGGCTTTTTAAAGGATCTGCAGTGACGGGGGAATTTTGGTTTTGATTCTTTTTTGTAATTAATTAGTAAAGTAAGTGAGTTCATGTTTGTTTGTTTCTTTTATTGTCGGAACATGATTTCTTTGACTTAGACACAAGACTCTACCGTCCCTTTGTTAATTGGATCGAGAAAGGCTTAATGTGGATGATGCCAATCCTTTTGCTTACATACTGTCTGTGCGACTGGTCTGGTCTTAACTGAAGTGACCCACTTTCCCTTATATTTATTATGAAGGCCTTGCAGTATTAAAAATATATTGTTACTGATGTGTGTTTTCATGTTGTTTTGTTATTGTAAAGCATGCAATGTAAAGTTGTGTATGTTTCAGGGTGGAAAATCTGTACTTTTGCTTAAAACAATTAAATTATATTGAGTTTTCATCTGATGATGTGGTCACTGCATCCTCTGGGGAAAGAGCACCAGTGTTTAAAATAAACCTCCTCTAGACTATAACAGAACTGTCCAACAGGCCTGCAGGGTGTGCAGTGCCCTCCAGAGGTCAGGCTAGTGGCTACCTTCTTTTAACACTTGACCACCAGTACTACTTCTACAACTACAACAACTACTACTACTTTTACTTCTAGTACTTCAACTACTATCATTATTCAAGTACACAGTAGTACTGGCTATTCTACATTACATTACATCTCTGACAGACAAATCATATAGGCCTAGCCTTAACACCACAATTTTACTTTACATTTAGTTGTTTCATCATCAAACACAAGAAACATAAAATGGAGTAGTTGCTTTTCACATCACAGGAATGTGGTTGTAAATTAATCTAGAATGATTTATTATCATAAGAAGGTCACATTTTCTGTCTCAGTATGTGTCTGCATTGGAGGTTGTGGTAACCCTCAGACCACATCATAAGTCAAAAGGTTTTATGAAGGTATCTCAGGCAAAAATCATATACTGGATGCAGGTGTGAAATTGTCCAAGATGCAAGCTCTCTATAAACACAATCACATTAAAAAATTGCAATAAGTTATAGTTTTTAATTAGGCTATTTTAAAATGACTGAATTTGGGTCCGTTAACGTCTTGCCTGCCACACAATAGGTGGTGGTGGAGGACTGGTGGCCACATGTGTTAAACGAGTTAACCAAAAATGCAGTAGACTCCACTGGCACTTGTGGTAAGCTCATTACCACTTGGCACCAAAGGCCAAAGCGCTTGTACCAACATGATAAATGTTTCCTGTTGCTCACACTGGAAAGGGCATTATTTTAAGATCATTTATGACCATAGACTATAGCTTCTACAAAATAACTTTTCTGGTGGTTGGTCCACTACTTGTTTGTCTCTATGGATATTACTTTATTAATGTATCTATGTTTCATTTATTTAATTAGGTGTTTTTTTTTTCTTGCATAAAGAACCTTAAAACTGTGTATTCTTACTGTGAGACGGATTGCCTGTCCACAGATGTGACTTGCAACTTTGCCTGGTTGTGTCAACTATTTGTCTCCATGGAGAAAAATACAATGGAACATTCCAGGCGAAGAAACAACATTTCCATGGAGACAAGTATGTGGAGGATCCTCCATCAGAAAAGAACCACTTAAGACCGTTTCATTATTTGACTGGCCATGGTCACGTCAAAATCATGTGATCCTTCACTCTTATGTTGTCAGTCATCTTGTCATCTTCAAACGTGTTGACTCCTAACAGGAGCTGGCTCACAAGTTCTAATAACATCTGTCCTATTTTTGAGCCATCTAACGTCATTACGCGCGCTTTATTATGAAATATCCATGGAAAAATCCGCGTTTACAGAGTGTCTTCCGTGCCTTGACACCAGCCCTGAGGGAGGAGGGGGCGGAGTTGGGTGTTGCCTCTGTCTCCGAGATCCAACGAGCACTTCAGTGAAGACTGAATCACGCTGCCTGGCCCGCTCTTACCGCCGCCGTCCCATTAACTCCGCATATCTCCGAATATCTCTCCTTCAACGTACGCACCACCATGGGAGTCGAAGGCTGCACCAAATGTGTCAAATACATGCTTTTCTTCTTCAACTTCATCTTCTGGGTAAGGAATAAGCTTATCTATAACCACATAGCAACCTTTTTTGGACCATGCTACGAGTGTGTGCGCGTTTCCAGATCCTTTCTGGTTTTGCGGTTGATTTGCTCATGGTGAACTGCGTAGATACGAAGAAAAGCATTGCTATGGGAAGTCTTGGGTATGCACAACACTCTTGTTCTTGTTTATCGTCATAATTAATGCGTTTGCGTATTGCGTAAAGCCGAATAACGGTGAACCTCGTTCACTGCACTCCAAAATACTGTTAATTAGCACTGATCGCTATGAGGCGGTAAAATCACTTTATTGTATCAAGTGAAATGGTTAAGCTGTGGACACACGTCAAATGTTTAAATTGACTCAGTATTTATGGCATAAAAGCCTTCATTCATCCCTCATCCTTATACTAAAATTATTAACTTTTTTCAGATTTTGCTAATTTCTGTATGTATAGGACTATTGCATTTGAATTCACCAAAATCTTTTCGAGCACGTATTGTCAGGGTAAAGTAAAGTCCGTCTGGCTGAGGCTTTGGGGAATGGCTTTGTTTGGATTCCATCCTCCACCCAACTTTTGAGAGTGCACATGTGTGTGTGCGCGCGCAGGAGGTGGAGTTTGGGGGGCCGTGGTGGTTTCCATTTAGTGACTCAAGGCTTGGTGCTTGTAGATGGGTCATGGAAACATTTAGTGGGTGTTTAGTTGGTATCCTCCTTTTTGAAATCTGAATTAGTATGGCTCTTTTAATTGGCCATTTAAAACCTGTGCATCCTTGTGACTTCAGTTCCCAGCCAAGTCTTACAGCTTGCCTTTTGGTTTTTGAACAATTTCCAACAATAGGAAAATGTGATAGGCCCTTCTTTCACCGCAGTACTTTATAGTTGCCAGAAATGTACTGTAAGGGCTGTGGCCAATCTGTGACGTCACCCCACCAAGCCTATCGTCTAGTGATTTCATTTGCCAAGTTTAAATAGCCTCATTTACAATGCTCACTGACTGTCCGTGCTACCTGCTGAATGAAGACTGAATTGCTGCCCATGTTTGCCCCTTTCCTCACCCTTCCTCTTACTGGACAGTGTCTGGACACATTATGTTAGTTATGGTGCATTAAGGGTGACAGGCTGACATGTTGCAGAAAGCTTTGTATAATGAGGGCTTTGCTGGGAACAAGGAATAAGCTGGCTGTGGCAGATGAAAGCTGTTGCTGGCAACATATGTTTTACGCTATGGTAGAACTTCAGAGAAATACAGTTATTTACAAACAATTTAAGAATCTCTAACAGTTTGTTTGGCCATTTAATAAAGATTATCTGGACTCTCAAAGCTCCTTATGGTGTTTGTAAGTTATTACTGAAGCCACATCTGCCATGGGTGCCAGAGATGTGACTGCTAATTTGTGCCGTCAACAGTATTTATTATTTGTTTCTACATTGGACAATGACCAGGCCACCACCAAATGTTATCAAATTGGTTTACTATCATTTAGGCTACTATCTATAGAATCTATGGGAGATGGACACTCAAATGATTGGAATTTAAAGGTCCCATGGCATGAAATTTTCACTTTGAGGTTTTTGAACGTTAATGTGAGCTCCCCTACCCTGTTTAGGCCCCCCCCCCCATGGTTAAAAGTTGCGAAATGTCTAAACTGAGCATTTGCGATCCTTTTCTGCATTACAAAAAATAGGAGCTCAAACGGGTGAGTTTGAACAAGGCACCTTATTGACGTCAGATCGAAAAAAGAAATGCAAATGCAGTTCCACCCCCGTCTGTCTGTATTCAGCGTCTCTGTAAATCACGCCCAGAGAGTTTGAACTTTGCCTGGAGGCACGTCCGAGTGTTTCTAGGCTCGGAAGTCCTTTATCTGAGCCTCTGCACCTTTGAACAGCAGTGGTTTGATTTTATTTTATGTGGAAATGTGTTTATTTTTCAATGGAACACTTCAACTCTCTCCCCCCGTGCAAAAACAAGGAAATGGATCAGAGAGCGCTCAGAGCAGAGAGCGGAGCGTTTAGCCACGCCCCCACCTTCTACTATTGGCCAGCTTTTTTCTCCTCATTTACATTCAAGCAACAAGATCCATTATAGAGTGTTCTGAGTGAGAAAAATTGCTCTTTCTCAGCTTATCTCTGTTTCTCATGCACTAGAGTGTTGATTTTGAAGAAGGATTCATTTACAGTATTAGGGAACCATTAAGGAGCCATGTAAAAGCATCAAGAAGTACCATGTCATGGGATCTTTAAAAAATAAAATTAGGACATGCACTTGATGAACTGTATCTCATATATCTCCTGTAAGTAAAAGTGAAAGTACAGAGCTAAAGATATAAATAACACTTTTGGCTTCACCATCCACTGCTGTCAGTCGTGACAGTTGGTGCAGGGATCTAGATACAGTGGTACCTCACCTTACAAAATTAATTCGTTCCAGAAGTGGTTTCGTAACGTGAATTTTTCGTAAGTTGAGTAGCTATTTCAATGGAAAAGGCCTGATCTGTTCCAAGGTTTTTTTTTTAATAGTGTCACTTTTTTTTTATAGTGTAACATTTGTGTTCTGCGTCCTGATTGGAATAAACCAGGTCTAGACCAGAACTAAACCAGGTCTAAACCTGGACTGGACCTGGACTAAACCAGGATTATCCCGGGACATGGCAGTGCTGTTGGAGGAGCGCGTTGCTCGTGTCTCCGCGCTCCTTGCGCATGCCGCGCTAGAGCTAAGAGGCCGAGAAAGACGCACTTTCAGCGGGAATAGGGGCGGGGCGGGCTCTGGTTCTATGTGACTTCCAGAGCCGGGGGGCTGACACTGTGAGCGAACAGGCCGAGAAAGGTGCTCTATCGGCGGGCAAGACCGCGGGGTCTCGCTCAGGGGGGGGGCTCTGGTTCTATGTGACTTCCAGGTCTAGACCAGAACTAAACCAGGTCTAAACCAGGACCGGATCAGGTCCAGACCCGGACCAAACCGGGACCAGACCAGGATTAAATCACCCCATGCTCGGCCCCGAGGGAGAGGCACGGCCCGGGCGCCGCGGCTCCATCCCGCGCCGTGTCGACGTCGCTTTTTGATCCTTCGATGTCAGCTCTTCCTATTATTGTGAAGCAGAATTCACCAAGCGTTGGGTTGTTCACTCACTAATAGGGAATGTGAGCTGGGTTTAGACCGTCGTGAGACAGGTGAGTTTTACCATACTGATGATGTGTTGTTGATAGTAATCCTGTGTCTCTGCTCCCCTCGCACGTTCGGCGCTATATTGAGCCGTGGCCCCCCCCCATGCTTCACTATCAACACATTCCATTGAAAATCTATGAAAGTTCGAGTGTTCAAACGAGAGAGAAATGCGAGAAAAGCCCAACTCCAGTCTGAGAAAAGCGTAGAATGTGTGTGGTGAGGCATTTACAGCCCTAAAATATGTAGAACAATTGCAAAATACAAAGTTGTCCTACCTCGTGGACCGCGGGCCACCTCTGGAACCTAACCCCGTGTGTGTTGATAAAGTGTATTTACGTTTCGGGGCGTGCATCTGAGCGCGCATTAATTGAATTTTTGAGATTTCGTGTTTCGTAACTTGAATTTTCTTTCGTATCTAGAGACCAAAATTTGACGTGAAGGCGTTTCGTAACTTGGATTTTTCGTATGTAGGGTCTTTCGTAAGGTGAGGTACCACTGTAGATTTAGCGGAAGTTGATGAAAAGTAATCTGCACACACATTTCTTCTTCGAAATGTAAGAACGCAATCACACATGAAAAGCAAAAGGCCATAAAATCAGTCAAAAGTACTATAAATAAAAACAGACAGATTCCTCTACAGTTGTAACAGTTTACGACAAAGTCTCTACTATAAATGAATGGATTTAGTGTACCGTTATCTTAGCAAACGGTGAGCTTCCACATAATTACTTTTCAGTTAAATCCAGCATTCTTTCTGACTCACTGAAATAACATTTTCCAGATGTGATGGGAGCATGATAAAGTGGGCGTGGCTCAGGAAAGTACTAGGAGCAGTAGTAGAAGTATGATATACAATTATTTTCTGTATATAGTAGTAGTCATGAAAATCTTGAATTTAACTATACCAGCTTTACAGTCTTAAACATGAAAAACATAACTAGTTCATTTTTAATTGTTTTCTGCCACCCAAATTTATTTCTCAATTTCTTGACGCATGTCTAGCATCCTGATTATTCATCGTGATGATCTTATAAGTGCGTTTCACAACTTCCAGCGCAGAGTTGTTCCGTCACACCACTGTTAACAACTACTACCGTGCTTAAAAGGGCATCAGGGTTACTTTCTTGCTTACAGACTATTGAAACGCTTTCTATTGTATGTGTATGTAGACACATAGAGGGCTAATGTTGACCACAAGAGCTGCTTTTACAATATATCTGTAGTGGGACAAGACACATTTTACTTTATTGCACAGTAGTAAAAAAAAAATGTATTAGTACTGCCCCTTTTAAGAATGGCTAGGCTGACCAGAATTTGATAAATGGTTGGACACAAGGTAGAAATTATGCTGAGTTGATTTTTTTTATTTAACATTTTGCCCGGAAGGCCCTAATAAGTTAAAATATCTCCTGTGCCATGCAATCCATTTACAAGCATGCTTTCAAATAATTAAGAATATTTTGTAAATGCAAATAATCACAAAATAAACCCATATAGTGCCGACTGCATCTCTTCATATTATTTGCATAAACAATCTCATCTTGTGTTTCTGCTGTCCATGTTAGTTAAAATGGAAAAATAGACAAGATTACAAAGTCTGATTTAGTCATAGGTAAGAGCTATTGCTAATCCTTGTGAAAAGTGATTGTAATGTGATTGTTGATGCATTACGGCACCCGTGTAGGCTAGCTCCTCCTCCCGCTTTAACACATAGCCCACTTTAGGCCTTTTAGTTTTATTGGCTGCTCTAAAGTGCTTTTGCCAGTGTATCTGTCAGAGCTGAACAAGTCCGGCGGATGGTGAAGAGGCGGGCTGTGATGTGCAGTCGCAAAGGCTCCGTGAAGAGGCTAACACTGCAGACTGCCTCTTTAAAAAGGCAGCCCTTCTGTTTCCATAAATCAAAGTGGACATTGAGAGGGTTAAAAGGTTACCAGGAGAGGGGGGGAGAGGCAGCGGCTCGGAGCGGTCTTATGGGAACAGCAGACCACACCCCATCCCCCCATACCACCCACTTCAACATGCCCCGCATTCTGCAACAGCCCTGTACGCCGGGCAACAGGCAGAAATAGACACCGGGGGAGTTAAACCGGGGGAGTGAAGGTCTAAACATGATGTGATGCCTGCTTCCATTCAGAAAGTGAAAATTGATTATGTAATCTGTTCAATTAAGCTTCGTCTTTTTGGAAGATCTTTTGATTACTTTAACTAGTTTATGCTTATTATGATTCTCACAAAAGTTGAGATTTAAAAATGTTTCCTCGGTTATAAACTAGCAGAGAAAAATCTGCAAAAAATAATACATTTAATTATTAATAAATCCATCCATCCATCCATCTTCTTCCGCTTTTCCATTTCTGGGTCGCGGGAGCAGCAGTCCAAACAGATCTGCTGCCCAGAACACAATGCACCAGCCCCCATGAATCCTCCCGCGGGTGGTGGGTCCACAGGAGGTTATTAATAAATGTAATGCAAAAATATTCATTATAGAATTTCTAAATTTTTAAATAGCTAGTCATTTTTAAGGAATGGGATACATGGGCGCAACAAGCACCAAATAATGACCCATTCTGATTTATCAAAAGTTTAGAAAAATTAAATATGTGAGCCTGCCTTTGCTGATGGCAGACTCTTGTAAATGTGATGACACCATCATACCATGTTTTACACTACCTTACACCAACAAATGCACTGTTTAATGAGAAACACATGCTAGGCTGTCTGTCCTATAACAACTCTTACTTATTTGGGCGGCTACATAATCTCTCATTCTGTTTTGTGCAAGAAGGCCCGCTACTGTCTGCTAACAATACATTTATTATCTTTACTGCTTTATTAATAGCAATATCCTGTCAAAAAATTTGTTGATTCATTAGAGATCACATTGTGGTGGGATCAAATAAAAATCTTAATCAATGACCAGATCAGTGCACTTTCTCTTAAAATAGACAGCTTTTGGCATATTCAAGCAAAGAGGTCTTCCAGTAATCAAACTGGCTGTGTAAAGTTTCCAGTACTCAAGTTTGTGGAACAAGTCCCTGTCATAAAAATGTATTTGGCGGCTGGTTACCAGGGTTCAGTATTTGTCAAAATAAACATCTGCATAAATTATTGGCTTTATCTGTAGACCAATATTTGAATACACTGATAAGAGTACAGAGTACATAGATAAGGGTCAAGAAGTGGGAAAGGGAATTATTTGTTAAACATGCATGTAATCTTAAACATTACATCTTAAACTAAACTAGAGTTAATATGATATGGCTACTGAGAAACTGAAAGATGGCACGTTTAACAAATAAAATGGCCTGTATTTGCTGAATGCCATAACAAGCTACATTACATGTTTTGACACCTTTTTTCAATTGCAGCTGTTACTTTGTATTGTATAATAATTTCACTGGGAAAAACACATTGTTCAATGGCAAAGTTTTGAACCAACTCCTTTGTAATGGGCGCGTTTCCTGTGCTGCAGTGGTCTTCACTGTTGGAACTAACCACAGGCAGATTTCTTCCATGTTACTGTAATTCCAACACAGAAGGAGCGATGTGAGGCTTCCCCCAAAGTGACTCAGATTTCCCACATACCATAATGATGTCTCAGTGCTGTTGCTTATATTGTTGATGAGCTGCTCTATGCCTCTTTTGTATGTAGTAGGTTATTTGTTATATTCTAATTGGGAAATGTCCACACTTCAATTAAGTCACAAGTTTTCAATCACAACTAACTAATTTAATAATAATAAACTAGTCCTATCGAAAAAGTGTGTGGTTTTCAGTCATACTTGTAGTGAATCATTTGGTTCATGCGGTGAGGAGTTGGGAGTTCACTTAAAGTTAGAAAGTCATTCTGTGGTGGCACTCCTGTGTATGTGTGTTGAATTTCTGTGCTCGTAGTGGTTACGGTGTTGATCTGGTTGCTAGGCAGCGTCTGGCCTCAGCTCCAGAATGGCCCCAGCTGAGAAAGGACAGAGAAGGCGGCTAATCCCATTTTAGCACAATTTTAATAGCCCCAACCAGTGCTAACAAGTCCTGAGTTGACATTTAGATTTGGATCAGTTGATTTCTTTATTTTGGTTCTCTGTAGATGTTTAACACTTGAGAAAGCTGTTAAAGAAAATGTTTTTTAAGTTATGTGGTACAGGGTTTTCCTTCTGTTTTTGCTAAGGAAGTTACATTTAGGATTTCTTTGACTAAAGAAAAAAGTTAAGCCAACATAAAACTCTGTTGAGAACAATGCTTCACAGGAGCTACATCTGACAATCTTCCCCAAGGAAATTGGCAAACGGAAGTGACAAGTAAAAACAAAGCCATTTAGGTTCTTAACTGTATCCTTATTGGGCCTGTATTACACCATTTTCAGATCTATGTTATAATGTTGTTTTCTCATCAAAGAAATTACTTGGAGTTTTGTTTTGTGTCATTTACACGTTTAAAACAGAAACCCTGCATTTTTAAGCAAAATAGTTAATTCAAGCAGAAAACGGGCTATTTTGCGATGTCATGTGGAAATACAGGAAGTGCTCCAATCCAACTCCATACATTTTCACTAGAATCATTTGGATAATTTCAGCCCTAGAATTGCCAGCCTCTACTGAACAAAAGGTAAAATGTAGCCGGTAAATTATAAAGGTAATGCATTTTGAGCTTTGGACATGTAGACGAACTTATAATAAAGTGTTAGTCAAACATGTGTGAATGAAACAAAACACAGCTCTAGGTATGCTTTTGATACGATAACATTATAAGGCTTACACTGTAGCAAAATTTATTTTTGATACAAATATCTCCCTTTTTACAAGTATTGTAAAGTAGCCATGTTAGGGCTGTGCAATTATCATATTTTAATTAAGATCCAGATATTTTATTTTATTATTTCTAAGGGTCATTTAAATGGTTTGGTCTTTTTTATTATTTTTTTTTATTGAGAGGTTTATAGCCAATCCTGTTAGTAAAAGCATGTAGTTCAGACTTTGGAAGAAATTTAACTTTATATTAAATTGCAACTATGTTATGTGTTGTTTTTGTTTGTATGTGTCAGTAAATGTATAATTAAAACTACCACTTTTTCACTTTTAATAAGATCAAACCAACCACAATTGAAGATACAAGAAATGCAACGACTCAATCACATAACATAGTGTGTATCGTGGTTTGGATTACAGCATGTTTAGCTTCAGAAAAATGTTGTATATTGAAGTTGTCTGCTTATGTTTACACTCTGAATGGTCTTATGTAAGCAGCAGTAGAGTCACCCCAAATCACCTTTTGCGGGTTGGCTTGAATAGTCATCATCGGTTTAGTAAATAATTTTTATGTTGTGGTTTTTAAATGGCTGTAGTGAAAATAATAATCATGTTTATGTTCCAGCTTGCAGGAGGTGTAATCCTGGGTGTGGCTCTGTGGCTGCGGCAAGACCAAAAGATTAATGCACTGCTTGGAATCGAGTACGAAGGACATCAGGCCCCCAACACATTCTACATCAGTATGTATTATTGCTAATCCAAGTATTCTAGAGTCATACATAAGTCCATGCAATCCAAATGAGTCTCAATTTCTATTAGTCATCTGTGTTTTGACTTGTTTATATACCAATTATGGCTCAAGTATTAGTCTGGTTTCTTGGTGGTTTAACTGCACTGCAAAAAGAAGGGATGCACGATATATCGGCATTAACATCGGTATCGGCTGATATTGCCAAAATGTTTCACATATCGTATCGGCCTGATGTGTAAAAGTGGGCAGATATTAATGACCGATATTTGTCAGTACAGTAATCCCTCGAATTAACGTTTTCTCACATTTCTCGTTTAAACACTCAAACTTTTGTAGATTTTCAACTATTAATAGTGAAGCGTGGGGGGAGTGTGCGCGGACACGTGTGCTCATTGTTCTCAAATCCGTGATAGCGCAGCATGACCGGCGCGAGACCGCGTGTCCCACCCGGGGCTGCGAGCACGAGACCCGTGCCCAAACCGTGCCTCCTCCTCGGGACCGCGTCCACGGTCCTGAGGAGGAGGCACGCAGTCCGAGCACATCAAACCTCGACATGAACGAACGCAAGAGCCACACGAAACCGCAGTGGTTTAATCCTGGTTTAGTCCAGGTCTAGACCTGGTCCAGTCCAGGTTTAGACCTGGTTTAGACCTTGCCTGGTTTACACCTGACCATATCACAAGTGATATATGGTCTGGGATCCACCTTCGAAATATCTCGTAACGGAGGTGTGGTTTACGATTGCCAACGGCCGTTTATTGGGCATTACGAATGTCTATCATTTGGCGTATACATAGCCCATAGCCAATCATGTCAGTTGTCAGTTCAAACTACAAGTTTCCGTTTGTCACGTAGTTCATGTCACCGTCTTGCCACCCCTCCCCGCTCTCTGATTGGCTCCCAGAATCGGGAGAGCTCGCTTGCCATAGTTGCCAGGCTGTCTTTCTGATCGGAACGAACGAAAGCAGCCTGGGATTTCCCAGGTTAGGTTTAGACCTGGTTTAGTCCGCGTTTAGTCCTGGTCTAGTCCCGGTCTGGTCCTGGTCTGGTCCTTGTCTAGTTCCAGTCTGGTCCCGGGCCCCCCGCGTCCCCCATCTATAACATCAATTGGCAAAGGTCCTTTAGCCAATCAGGAAGCAGACCACAATGTTAACCTATAAAAAAAAAAAGTTACTCTATAAAAAAAAAAAAAAATCAGGAGTCAAAACACGTTTTGAAAATAAAAGAAGACATTCAAAAATTCATTTTGCATGATTTTCAGTCTGTATAAAATGTTATCTCAGAATTAAAAAAAAAAAAAAAAAATATCGGTATTGGCTAATATCGGTATTGGCCGATAACAGCATCATTAATATCGGATATCGGTATCGGCTAAAATTTTCACATCGGTGCATCCCTAGCAAAAAGCAATATAATATAAGTTAAAATGACATTTGACTAGATTCACCATTAGGCTTTATTTTAAGTGCAAAGTGTTGACGATTTTCTTATCATAATGTAGCAAAATTAATTTACATATTTTAAGTCTTTTTCCATTGGTAGATATTTTTTCTTGTCAAGGGAAATTTACTCAAATCATGATCAAACTTTCTTAACTCAAGTAATCTTAGCTTGGCTAGGTTTTAGTTTTTGCTGCGAGTTTAAGTTTAACCCCCTGTCTTTTTTGTTCTTTAACCCTTGGGAATGCCGCTTGTTATTTCTGCCTGGGTTGCTATGTTTTTACTTATTGCAAACAAAATGGAAAATCTTTGTTGTGCTACCTGATAGTCAAGACTATCAGGACTGTGAGATGCATTCCCAGCTCCAATTGTCCTCAAGACGATAGAAAATATCCCAAATCAAGTAATGCACGTCTAATAGAATAATACAGTTAATAGCTATATTCTGAAATAATTTTAATGAATACAAATGGCCTGTTCATGTTTTTTACAGTGTACCCATAGGTCATAGTTTCCACAAAATGCCTTGCTGTCTCGGACAAGAATCAAAATGAATGTCTCTGTGTTACTTTGTGCTTAGTGGTTGGAAAGAAAACATTAACTTGTGTCTTGTAAAAGGAAAACGGCAGGAAAGCGAAAAAATACACCTGGAAATTAACCATAGCCAGCATCAGACCACACAGTTGGTAGTTTAGTATTTATATACTGTATATACATAACATTGGCTTACATTTAAGGAAAAAAGTTGACTAGGAAGATGTATTGACGAAACTTTGGACAAAATACAATACTGCTCATGCACAACATTTATTGCTATCTATAAACTGTCTGTGATCAAGATAATGCATTATAGGAGCTAGTATTGACATTAGGATTAACTGCACGTGGCATCATATTTTCATATGCTAACACTACTACTGCAAGTGAAATGATGATAAGTAATGACAGGGCTATGTCAATATTAATGGTCTCCGCAAATGGACATCCTTAAGTTGTGAGGCTGTATTGATTAAAACAAAAAGTAATATCCATTATTAATAAGCTAAAGGGAAAGAGGTGACATTTTAAGAGCCAATAACAGTGGTTGGCAAATAAATTCAAATAAAAAGTGCCAAATAATTCAGGTTACACCGAAGTACCAGTGCAAAATGTGCAGATAAGGCAGAGTCATCCTAATTACATTGTCTAAATTAGTGTCTGTTCTAAGCTGCTAATCCTTTATGAGTAGTACCATATGCGTTTCTGTAATGTTCTAACTGCAATATGAACTTAAACAATGACTGTTGGGGATGGGGCAGACAGTAATAGTGATTATAATAGTACATAAAAAAAAGAAGTATACAAATGTCTTGTTTCATGGACCAAATTATGTGTCCCACCCCTTGTAACAAATCTTTCTTTTATAATAGCGTTGCTTGTCATGTTTTTTTTAGTTTAAGTTTATAATTTCATTGTTTATTTCTTGCGTTTTTATACTAACTCTGTTTACTGTAACATTTGATTCCCTAGAAACCCGCGTTCTAAATTTATCTGCTCTGCAAACAAGAGAAAATTGCTTGCACATTTGCTTTTGACCCATCCATCAACACACATCCCTGCCTTCTCTCACAGCTTAGTAGTCCCCACATGCGAATATGTCAAGTGGTGTCAAAAATGTTCTAATGAAGTCGAGTGACCACACCTGAATGGGAAGGCCAGCAACTTGTGACTGACCGGCACCATCAGCACACACACACACACACACGCACACACACCGGCTTCTTTATCATGAGACTTCAGAAACACATGACCTGGTCCTCTACCAAACCTCAGCCTGCATTCAGTCATTTTGCCTCTGTGGGTCTCCGTCAGCAGCCTGACTCATTGCCTTGTGAGGAGTTGGGATGAAATCATGCCAGGAATATACGTCCAAAGTAGTATTTTTGTGTTGCTGAAATACAGTTGTTGCTTGGGCTCTTGTGCTTGTTGTCTTCTAGCAGGGCATAGCTGTGGTTTGGTCCCAAAGAAGCCTTCTCACCAATCAAAAGGGGGAACTACTGAGGGACTTTTTTTCTCCTGGGTGATTGCGTCCTAAACATTACATAAAGCCTTCCTCTCATTCGCAAAGAGAGAAGAAAAAGCTCAGTTCTGTGTAGGAAAAAATTCTTCACTGGCCCTCCCTTGTCCTCCTCCCTCTCTGTTCCTCCCTCCTCCACCAACTGTGAAAGTTTCCCTCTCTGGGTTAGTTTCTTTCCACTGTCGCTCTCGTACACTTCCCCATCTGGTTGTGGTTAGTGTTTGGTCGCTCTGTCTAACTACGTCTCCTTTTTCTTTTCCTCTTTTTGTTCGCCGTTTCTTTGTCTGCGCCCCTCCTCCTCTCTCCATCCCCTGCTGCCAGGAACTTTTCAATATGGAGGCTGCTTTTTTTTGGGGGGGGGCTGCGTTGTAGTCAGATAGCAATAGTACAAGGTGTACATTCAAAATCTAAATGAAGAGCCATTAGTAATTGAATTCTTTAGTAGTGTCACTCTCGTCTCAAACATTTTGAAATCAGATGACCTTTAATTTGATAATAGATAATGTTACGTTAATGATAATGATTCAAAAATAAAGTTCAGTTTTCTATTGGTAAACATCCGTAACTTATTGCATTACTACAGATGAAATAGATATACTCTTCTAATTAAACATTTCTGAAAAGTGTTTTTTTTTAAAATTATAATATATATATATATATATTTTTTAACACAATGAGCTTTCAACAAACATACAAACTAAGCATTGTCTTGGAGTCATCTATGGCCACGGAGAATCTAATTAAACTCGCACAAATACATTCCACATTGTAACAGCATTTTGCTTTGGATTCTGGGCGTGGCCGATCAATAGGACATTGGGTTCAGACATGGTGATTACATTTGAGGAGTCACATGATGAATGCTTGTTTTAATTTCTGAGAGTAGAAATTGCATTTTGACTACGGGCTATTCTTTATGCATGTCCTGTTGTACATCAAGGGCCTCTCTGGGTGTGATTCCTCATGTTTCAGAAGAGAGCAGGGCTAATGAGAAGAACAGCTGCACTCAGCCCCACGCTCCATGGTTTGAGCTCTAAAGCACTTTTCCCACATAATGTGTAACCATAAGCCTTACACGACCATGTAATGGACTATGTACAGCCAGAGAGCAGGTAATTCAGCCACTACCAAACACATCTCCTGCCTTCAGATGAGTGGAGGAAGCCCTCAGGAAGTCATTACTGCAACCACTTGACTCAGGTTGACAGTAAAATATTCTGTCACAAGTTACAAAGAGTCTTAGCCAAACTAGTTGTGATCCATTTTGCATTACAATTGCAGTATGAAAAACTAGAGCTTAGTATTCTGTTGTGTTCTGCAAGGACAAAAATGGCATTTTGCCCTTAGGATAATATGACTTCAGCTACTTGACTCACAGAGGCAGTAAAGTGCACAATTTCATTTTGTATTTGGAAAGTCACCTCCACACCCTCATTGTGAATATGAGTAAGACGTTCTAAGCTTAGGCCAATTTTATTGCAATACTGTAAAATATACTTAGATTTTGGCTATTGTTACACCATTGATTTGCACTGTAGTAGATTAATTGGGTGGTTGGTAAATATAGTTCTAATAGTTGTAACAATAAGTGCAAAACACCATGTATGACATGCATGAACAGAGGAAGCTCTTAAGGAAGCTATTACTTTAAAAACTCAATTGTCGTTTATTACTTGGAAAGATGCCTAGATTGCAGGCAATGTATTTTATCATCTTGGCTTATGCCCTAAATTTTAGATACTTGGATCACTAGTTGCTGTAGTAGAAGTAGGAGTGTGATTGCAGATGAAGCAGGAGTCGTAATGACGATTGTATGAATATTCAGCAACAGTGGTTAGAGTAAGGATCGCAAAACTAATAGTAGAAGTAGTACTGGTTTATTAATATTAGGAGTAGTGGCAATAACGGCAGCAAAAAAGTACGGCATTTGAACATCAGTTACACTTAAAACCAACTATTGACTAATTTTTGTCTTTCTAATTCAGAGATTAATCTGCTGGGTTCAATTTCAGGCTCTGATTTTTAATGTGAAATTATATTGGCTTTGGCCTTGCCTTTTCCACTGAGTGTCCTCCAATATAGAACTGACGCGTTAACTGGCTTTTGTGCTGCATTAAAAATAAAATAAATCAGAAACAGGAAACAGGTGACGGTTGCGCTTTCATTGTATCATAAACAATTCTCGGATGACATGAGGAACAGAACACATCTGGATAAATTACTTGGATGTATATATTGGTCAATTAGCTTCAACCTTGGTTATTCCCCTGAGGACTTTTCTGTACTGAAGTAGTGACTGGGGAGTAGCCATGTGATTGCTTCTGCCCAGTCCTTTTTCAAACTATTACATTGTTAACTCCAATGTACTTTTTTATTTAATGTTTAAAATAAACTTGACTAACCCTCTGGTAAAGATAACAAATGTTGAAGTTTTAGAAAATGTTATTTTCTATCTATAAATTATTCATTCAAATTAATCCATAAAATGTATCTAGTAAGAAAAAATGGACACACAAAAAAAGAGTAAAATAAAGTAAGTTCACCAAATGACAGTTGTTTACAATAGATTAATTTGCACATATTATTTAACTGAATATTCTAATTCTAGATTAGATTAAGATGTCACTAGCCTAAAAACCACAATTTTTATTCTCTCTGGGTGATGTACAAAGCCGGTCAATACAGGCTGACGGCATCTGTAAAGGGAGAGGATCCACAAGCAGATTGTATCAAGTCAGACAGGAAAAGACATTGAAGTAAATAAAATTATTGATGGCATAATTTGGAATGGACCAACCATTACACGCAAAGGACAAATGGGTGGCGTTTGTGGAGCAGTGCCAGAGATTTAGATTACTGTTTTTCAAGCAAGTGACCGTCAGACTAAAGAGCCAGAGTAAGAGATGGTGCGGCTACTTGGTCAGTCGCCAAGCTATCGATTTAGAAATTAGCCTTCAGTGTGGTGGTGTGAGAGAAAAGTGGTCTTGTGGCTGGAGCAGAGGTGGGGGGAGGGGACAGGGAGGTACCATCCCAGTTAGTGGTTCAGAATCTGATTAGGTCTGAACTGACAAGCACAACGGATGATGCAGGGCTAGACACAAAGAGCTCCTCTGCCTCTGCGATGAAGAACGGGAAAATGCCCTGCCTGGTGCAGTGATGTCACTGGTTCCCTACTGTCTGCTGCAAATATGTTTCATAATGACAACATTTAGGTTGTGTTGTAAGGTAATTGCATAGATGGTGGTAAAACTCTTTTTAGGTTACCTTTATAATTTAGCCATCATGGCACCATCTTTGTATAGATAAGCAAGGGCTGAGGGGGTGTAAGTGGCATTCCAGAGTTTAGGGCTACTTTGTCCAGATTAAAGTTTTTGTTAAGAATACAGAATTGTTGTCATGTGGAATCTTTTTCTTATGGCAAATGTCTGTCTTCATTCATATGCTTTTAATTGTCATGTTAAAAATCACTCTAAGTTCCAATGCTTAAACTACATGAATGGTGTCAAGACAAAACTTTTAAATTATTTTCAGGTTTTCCTGAATAAGGTGTTAAACAAGTAGAATACACTTTTTTTTAGTTTTCTTTTTTTCTTCTTCTTTTTTTTAAGTGAAACTCAATTCTGCTTTGTCCTGAGTTAAACCCTGACCTTTGAACATTCATTAGCCAGCAACCAGATACTTGCATTTATAACAGTATGTGTAAGTTTAGCAAAAAAAAAAAAACCCTGTCTTATCTTGAATGATGAAACTATATTTATATATATTTTTTCTTTTACATAAGTGAACTATAAACAACTTGGTGTGAACATAACAGGACCATGACTCACTCTGTTCACATATCTCAACAACGTTCCCCCCCTTCTGGTCAACTAGTGCCACTGCAGATGGCATTACAATTTTAAATACATTTTGGAATAACTTAACGGTGTATTTCTGTCTTTTTTTGTGCAGGTGTCCACATTCTGATTGCTGTTGGAGCTGTTATGATGGTGGTTGGCTTCCTTGGATGCTATGGTGCTATCCAGGAGTCTCAGTGTCTTTTGGGAACTGTGAGTTTTGCATCTTTTGCTACCTACCTACACATATACATACACATATACATACATACATACAACTGCTACATTGTTTCTTGCAGTTCTTTGCTTGCCTGGTCATTCTGTTTGCCTGTGAAGTTGCAGCTGGAATCTGGGGCTACTTGAACAAAGAAAAGGTAATTCTCCAAATGCATGTACTCAAGTAATACTTTTTACTACTACAACTATCGAACATATGAAATTTTTCTTTTTTGCTTTTCAGTTCAAGTTATTTTGTTAGTGCCAAAGATGTTTTAATATACATTTTTTTGTGTTATGGTTTTTGACACTTGTTTTTGTTTGCTTCACTATTATTGTCTAATACATTACCATTCGTCCAGTATGTATCTGTAAAAATTTTGTTATGCTTGCATTCTTGCATAACAAATAATCTTGAATGCGATCAGTGAGTTTAACAGTCAGATGAAAAGTATGACAAGTTTTTTTTACATGCTTACTTTTTGAACTATAGATTGAGTAGAAATGACCCAATTTTGCTTCTAAAATTCTCACAATTATTTCTTTTTTATTTTATTTTATATATTTCAGTGTAATCTTGACATCTCTAGTGCCACTTTAATAAAAATCCATGAAATAGAGTATGAAGTGTGTCATTAGCTCACTGGGCCTTGTCCCCTTTTTAGGTGTCGAGTGAGGTGATAAACTTCTATGACTCGATTTACAACCAGGCCAAGCAACCAGACTTCGCAGGTGCTGACAAGCAGAAGAAGGCCACCCTCGCCGCTGTGCTCAAGCTCTTCCATGAAACGGTATGACCACTCTCC
The DNA here is from genome assembly GCA_036785185.1 of Paratrypauchen microcephalus. Lineage (NCBI taxonomy): Eukaryota > Metazoa > Chordata > Actinopteri > Gobiiformes > Gobiidae > Paratrypauchen > Paratrypauchen microcephalus. The sequence goes on along the minus strand of JAVJIX010000019.1, from coordinate 2,087,790 downwards.
ACATAACATAATATATCCTAAATAGATGCAATAATTTGTGAATTTAAAGCATGTTGTGACAGCTGCGAGATTGGCCAGTGCAGCAGGTGTGACCCAAATATAAATGAGTTGCTATTCTTCTCTTTTACCATTAGGTAGTGCTAATTGCAAATATTTCAATTGCAACAATAAAGGCTTGACCATATTTATCCTATACACATTATAAATCAAAGCTATTTATGATTAAGCTGGCATCTCCTTCTTGGTTGGAATGTTCTGTAATGAAGTAGGGAGCAAACACATAGCACAGTACACAGCAACGGTGAAACTCGGTGCAGCGTGGTGATTTGCTTTTAGCAGCCATTAGTTGGGAAGTGGAGCACAAGTAATACCAGTAAGCTCTGACAGATGCTTCCCGTGACTCAGACTTGTGAGTGCAATCTAGGTTCATCTTACAACATGTATACAGAAGAGATAAACAATGTTCATCAACTTCAAGTAATTTAAGGTTACCCATTGGTCTGGCTTTATTTTTAGTATAACCTAAACTGCCTGTGTCTAGAAAATGTGGTCACATTTTTATACAGCGCTTTTCCACCTTCAAGGCGCAGACACTAGGGGAAAGGTGGGTTAAGTGTATTGCCCAAGGACACAATGACAGCATTCATCTGTGGGAGGTGGAATCACACCGCCAACCTGTGGGTCAGTGGATCTGACCACTCAACCAATGATGTTTATGTCAATGTTATGTTGCGTTAAGAGCGGGATTCAAACCGCCAGATCAGTGGACAAACGCTCTTACCAACTGAGCGACTGCCGCCCCAAAATATGTCACAAAATATGTCTCACAGCGGCGCTCTTGGGTTTTTACTGAAAAGTACCATACTTGACATTTTAATATGCATTATAGAATCATACATGTGAGAGGATTTGATAGGTAAGAACCAACTCTACTGCTTAAAAAAATGAAGGTGGAAAGTCTAAAACTTTAAGAAATGGAGAGAAGGTGTTAATGTGATTGCTCACTTAAAAGTAAGCTTTAAATAAAACTATTATTATTAGAAAAACAAAATGTATGCTTTTAAAGCAACCAGTGCTGTTATCTGAAACATGAAGTGGCTTCTTCATGATCTCAACTAGCACATTTTGCAAAAAAACCCGAAAATCACACATTTTGAAAAAAAAAAAAAAAAAAAAAGCTTCTAACGCGATTTTCTCATGTTCGCCCGGCCCGAGTTGTAGCGGCTTTTGCTATGGTGGGTCACAAAAGTTCTCCACTTCGTGGCAAAATTCATATTATATGAATATTAACTGATGCCTTCTATTTTTGGTAATGCCTCGGATGCACAAGCTGAATTTGATAATATGCATTCTTTTGTGTTCCAGCTCCAATGCTGCGGTAAAGGTGGAGCTGAGCAGCTGTACACAATGTTCACTGGCATCGATGATGTCTGCCCGAGTTCTTTTACTACCGTTGTAAGTCTGTACATTGATTTGAAATTTTCACTGTTGTACGCTATAAAGTATATCGCCACCATTTTAGCAAGTCATTTACCCTTATGGTAATATTAAATCAAGTGATCAACATCCAAACCAGATAGCTTCTATTTTTAAATAAACGTTTAAGTATATCCTTGCTAATGCAAATGGTAATGTACTATGATGCTGTTGGCAATCTCTGCTATTAGTCTCTAAGTTGTAAAGTGTTTTTTACAAGTAAATTTGTTAAAGACACACTAGCTTAAGTTAATGTTGAAGCTATTATCCCAATACTCTTTGGTAAACATAATTTGTATGAGATTGTTAGCACATTAGGTTGTGGGTATTCTTTGCCTTAAGATGTTATGTGAGGCCATAAATGTAATGTTTGTTTGTTTATGTTTACAGAGCTGCCATGCTAGGATCAGAGAGTTGTTCTCAGACAGGATTTATCTCATTGGAATTTTTGCACTTGTAATTGCAATGATTATGGTAAGTTGCGCCAAGCTGTAATTTGCTTATAGACAAAACAATATTCTAATAGTCTTCTTTTTCTTCAGATCTTTGAGATGATCTTCAGTATGGTGCTGTGCTGTGGGATCCGCAACAGCCCAGTCTACTAAAGATCGGGCTGCCATACTCTTCTTAATCGACAGAAAGAAGTGGTTTCTTTAGTTCTTTCTTTTTGGTTTTTTATATGCAGGAACCCTCATATATATTGCTCGCTGGACTTAGTCAGCCTTAGACAAAACCACCTTTTTTTTTTTTAAAAAAAGTTTGTTTTTTTTTTACTGTTTTTTGTTAGTCACAAATGCTGTTGTGCATATTTGACCAGTGCTATTCTAACCTGAACTGTAGATTTGTATATCACTCTTATGAAAGCAGCCCAGTTCATCGCTGCCTAATTGTTTAGTGATCTACTGCTTTCATGACTATAAACATGCTCTTATATTCTTAGTTTTATGGATGTTCTTTTCACTGTATAAACTGTATATAAATATATATATTAACAGTGCTTTATGACTGCCTGAGCATGGATATTGTATTACAGTAGATTCTTATCAACTGTCTGCTTGCCTTGCCCTCAAACTAAAGCAGACTGGATTTAAGACGAGCACTAGTGTAGGCTTCCCCATCCCAAAGACCATTATCTTTGTTCACGTTGCCATATGATGGATACAGTAGTCTACTAAATAAAGAATGTCTATAGTTTTACCTAAGGAACCAAAGTCAAAATGAAGTCATTTTGACTGGATGCGGGTTTGATGTTCATTTGTTTTTGACTCACGGTTGTTTATTTTCATATTCAAATCTATTCTTGGGGGGCGTAAAATGTAGCCTAAATCTCAGTGGAAGTTCTGTTACTTCAGAGTAATTCTGATTGGAGTGAATGCATTTTTAAATTTAATGCATCTCATAAATTTCACATTGTCAAAAAATGAAGGTATTTTGTAGTTATTATAAATGTTAAAAAATTAAAAATAAATTGGCTACTTATAGGTTGGTTGTGTCATTTTACTGTACTATTGCTTTACTGTTACAATTCTGTCAGTCAATTTGCACACAGCTGCATCTTACATGCACACTAAGGACCTACCAGATCAGCAGTTAACACTTTGGTATACTCAAAGCCTTACCAAAGTATCACAAATAACTTTGTCTTCACAGCGAGTCAATCAGGATTTATCCAACTCTCATAAGCTTTACTAATCAATCCAGACTATTATGTCATATGCCAAGAGACACGTTGACAACAAAAACATTTGTATCTGCTATGATGGGGTAATTTAATTAGCATAATTTGTGAAAATCCAAGTGACTGTGGTAATGTGTATTTGAAGTGCTTTTTCAAATGTTAGCTATGGCCATATTTGTACCAGTAGAAGGCAGTGTAGCCACACTAATACAGTACTAACTACGGTTATTGGCTAAGGTAGTTTTTTTTTTCTAGAGCCAACTGCCAAATTGATTTATAACACTTACCAAGCTCAGATTTAACATGATCACGTGTAACCTGCCTTACCACACTCCTGTGTCAACCAACTAAAAGCTATGTCTTGTTAATGTGTTCTTGAACTGAGAAACAGTTAAGTGTCTTGTAATATTTACAGCTCTGAAATATTGTACTAATGAAAATCATGAAGGCTGTAGAAAACCGTATTGTATGCCTTTTGCTCTTTGTATTGTGATATCTTTGTCTGGTACGTTGTTAAAGGAGTCTGTCTGAAGGTAGGGGGATTTGTGGCAGTGCCTAGTGTGTCTGATGTGCAGGGCTTATGTTGTTAAAATACATTTCTCTATTGCAGAAAATGCTTGCTCAATACTGACTGATGTCACAATGATAAAACCGAAACGAAAATCTATTTTTCACCTATACTCTAGTACTGAAAGACCTTTCTAAAACAGTTCAGGAAAGGTAAAAATGTATCAATACCTGCTCGGAAAAGTTTTGGTATCAATTATTTGCCCTACAAAGGGCATTGGAAGAACTTAACTGTACAAGCTCTAGTCATTGTCTTTTGGATTTGAAGACCAACACCAGTTCTACTGCCACTAAAATCTCGCCTTCCTTCTTTTGCAGACCTTTGGTTTGCCCAAATATAAAGGGATTTGATGTATTTTACAAATAAAGATGGAAAAACTTTGACATATATATATGTATATATTTTTTTAAATAAATCTATCTCACTTTATTTGTCCCTGAGGGGCAATTTAAATGCATCGAGACAGATAGACAGACACATTGTAATATGTGGAAACCAAACAGCCACTTCACAAGAGGATGTACCAACACAGGCGGGCGGGCCAGAGTGGACCATCATCTGCCGTTCATCTTCACCTAGAAGCCGCGGGCCATTCATTTGAGGACAGTGAGGTTCAGATCTTGGCCAGGGAAAAGAACTGGTTTGAGAGGGCAGTTAAAGAGGCTATTTTTGTCAAAAAAGAGAATCCGTCGTTAAACATAAATGGGGGAGTTAGACACAACTTGTCTCCCATCTATAATTCGATTCTCAAACAAAGAATCATTAGGACAGACAAGCCATTGCAGAGGGGTGGAGAGGGTCGTTGTCTTGAATAGGGAATTGGACGCCAGAGAAATTTGAAATACAAAGAGACAGATTAGTTGATAGTTTCAGAGCTATTTCAGTGTAGTGAGCACCGCCTAGGGCTGATAGATATGCTAATACAAGACGCCAGAGGAATTCGTAAAACAAAAGAGAATAGCGGGGATAGGTTCAGAGCTTTGTTCAGGGTAGTGAGCTCCTCCCTTGCAGCTAGATATAAACAGGGTCTAACCAGCATGAGGGCCAGAGCTGACGAAGCCTCTCGGATGAGCGGCGAAACGTTTTCAACCAAACAAACTTTGTCCAGTTGACAAATTGAACTTCTCCTTTGATCATGGATTCTACCTGGACGACTGAGGGACTTTTCACACATTGTAATATGACAACGGATTATTCAGTATTTTAATTATGCCAATATTATACTGACTTTTTTTTACTCACTCCTAAAAAGATAAACGTTCTTACTATGCATTTATCATAGCATATTTATCTAAGTGCCTCTAGTGGTAATGCTGCTCAACTGCAAAATCTGATTATTTTCACATCATTTTGCATTTGGAATCTGACATTTAGCCACCAGATGGCACTGTAGGACTTCATATCACAGCATGACCACTTACTATTGAAAACAGCTCAATTTCTGCTTTTTTTTTTTGCTGCAGAAGTTTTCTTCCAGCAATAAGTTTTTTTTTTTTTTTTTTTTTTTTACTTTTAAGTATGACATTTTGGGTTAATTTTGATACAATCTTGCCAAGAATACTTTTCTGGAACATCCCTTACCCGCCCTTTACCTGCCGTGGTCCCTCCTTTTATCTGTGGAGAATATGATCCAGATGAGTGCTCACTACTGACAATGCATCTGGTCCGAGGAATGGCTTTGAAAATACTCATCCAGCACCATTTTAGACACCTTCAGAAAGAATGCCATATTAATGCGTCTGTAATTGAATGGAATCTTCATAGTATCTTAATGTTTTATGCTATGTTGAAATGTCTAGGAAAAAATATGAAAATGATATAACCTTTGTGAAAGGGAGTTTACAAGGTAACTGATTTGATATCACAACTCTGCCATCAATATTCTCTAGTTTATAGTTTTTCACATGCTTGTGTTAATTTAGTAACTTTGAGTTGACAGTAATAGACTTGGAGTCACTGAAATTCCAACACCAGCCTGCTATAATGCAGTGCAACTCCAAAATCCCCTTTGCTTTTCCCCTCCAAACTAGTATTTAGCATCAGTTGTACTGATAAATAGTTGTACTGCCAGAATTTGAACCACAGCCTTTCATAAAAAGAAATATAAAACTAAATTACAAATAATTAGAACCACTAACATTGATGTATGTACAAATACTCTTCTGAGGATACAGTAAATAAACTTGTCAGGCCTTTAATTATACCAGTGTGACTGAAAACGGTCTTGGTTGAATTTGCTTGTTATTGTCAACTACATACAATTGACATAGTTTCAGAGATTTTGCATCATATTTTAGATCTGTTGTTGAAAGTAGACGGGTCATGACCTTGTTGAGTAGTCTTTATGATCACTCCTGATCTGACATGTCCTTGGTCTCACCCACCCCCACACAGTGATTTTCTTTTTCTCCATAATAGTGCAAAAGCCACATGGCCTCACTGTTTCTAACACAGATCCCTCCCTGGACCTCTCACATCCTGACACATCACCGCTCTTCACACTCACTCTCAGATTCCCAAACCTCCCCCAAAAGATTTCTCATGTATGCTCAGGGCGATGAAGTAATTTCCACATTCCTGGAGGTTTAAACAACTATAGGACCAGACTGGCTAACATGCAACTGCTTTTTGGCCCAACTGAAAAACAAAACAAAACAAAACAAAACTATAAATTGCTTTAGAGGTGAATGAGACAGCACATTCTTGGCCTAATCCTCATTGCACCTTGGGACTCACCTCATCAAACCCAGCGACTGCTGTGCTGGACTTTTTGCTTGTTTATCTCAAACCTTGTTTCAACCCTCTGACCAAAACCCCACCCTCCTTCAAGTTCCTCCTTTTGGCTAGTACACACAACCCTGCATTTTCCACTCACTAGCATGACACTATAAGTGAGTCTTACTAACCTCAGATTCATTTAATCAAGTGATGCAACCACTTATGTATGACGTCTGCTGGTTTATTTTTACACGTCTTACATATTAGGTTAGAAAGCTAAATTAACAGTTCTATAGAAAGACTACCAAGTTATAGTACTGCATTTATATAACCCGGCAAGTCCTGCTGAGATTTGGAATCTCATTCTCAGGGAGTGTCCTGGGCCCTGCTGAAGTGATTGTTGAAGGTGCACTATGCAAGTTTTCTGGTTGAGAATCTGCCACCTGCTCCTCTCCATGGGAATGATAGTCCTGCCACAACAACATTAAACTACCTTCTACCACCTTCATGTGCAGGGAACACCACCAGATCTGTAGTCACTTTTCTACAGATACAGGTCAGATCTGTCGAAAGGTGACCCTGCAACTATCATGAATGCACATTTTTTAAGGCATTCAAGTAAAACGTGTAAAAGTGGCTTTGTAAGACAACATTATTCCCCTGTTAGAACTCATTGTGCAGCTTTCCAACAAAGTTTCCCACAAACCAAGACCATGGCTTTAAAGTGCACACTGGGCACTTCTGAACTGCCCACATGGACTGACAAAGAAGAGGTGGTTTAGAAGGTTTTTGTGTTGAGCCACAAATTTAAAGGAGAATTAATGTTTTTTTCTTTTTTTTAACAATCTGAGCCTTATTTCGGTAATAAAACAAACTCAAAATTATGGATAAATCTCGGATTACAGGCCGCTTTTGACTCAAATGAAAGTGTAGACTAAGACATTGAGCTTCTATGATTTGAAAAGTGCTAAAGTTTGTGTTATTTGGAGACCGCAAACATATGCCCCGAGAACTCACGTTACGGATATCGCTAAACTAAAACATCTCCGGAAATGCTCCAAATGACACCAAAGTGCTATGGGTGAGTAAAACAACTTGTTTTATTACCGAAATAAGGCTCAGATTGTAAAAAAAAAAAAAAAAAAAGTTAATTATCCTTTAAATTTGTGGCTCTACACAAAAACCTTCTAAACCACCTCTTTTTTGAGTCCATGTGGGCAGTTCAGAAGTGCCCAGTGTGCTCTGTCTGGCCCTGTCAATGAGCAGGTGGATTTGTGTTTGGCCCCTACCCCTGCCCCAAAGGTCCCGCCTACAAACCGAACAGACTCCTCTGCCTCTGCTCTGAACTCTCCATTTCACACACAGACCGGACACCCAGTCATATAGTCGCTCCCTCCCTGGACACATCTGCTGCCTGCGCCTGTTCCTTTACCTCCGGATAAAGTCCTGTTTGTTTTAGACCGTGAGGATGAGTGTAGCGGTGGCGGAGGGCTGCTTTCTGACCGCTCTGCAGCCCAACACCTCTTGCACCGCCTATGTGGTTCCCTCGGACGGTCCGAGTCCAGACCTGGCGGCCAAAGCCAAAAGAGTCCAGGAGCAGGTTCGGAGGCGGCTGGCCGAGAAGAGCAAGTCCTCCTCACTGACCCGACTGGACGACTCGATGCTGGGGTCAACAGGTCAGTCGTAGTGTCCGGTTCTTGAACGATGACAGGGAGACAGCAGAAAGTTAGCGCTTCACTGTTGCTAATTAACGACCTGTGCGGAATATGCTAGCTTAGTGACAAATGTTTTGTTTTTTATTTTAAATGTTTTCTTTTCCAGACAATTACAAATGCCTTAAAAATTAAACTTACCTCATAAGTTAATTAGAATCACGATGACGTCCTTTGCGTCGCAAATAAGCTCCTTTTTAATGAGTATTTCGCGCGTGCTGTGATCAAATGTGATTAGGTATCATTTATTTTATCTTTTTCTACTCTGTGGCGTAAAGTAAATTATTGTAACATAGAAACTAAAAGATAAAAGGAGAAGTTCAATTTGTCAACTGGACAAAGTATGTTTGGTTGAAAACGTTTCGCCGCTCATCCGAGAGGCTTCGTCAGCTCTGAGGGGGATTACAGAGCTGACAAAGCCTCTCGTATGAGCGGCGAAACGTTTACAACCAAACATACTTTGTCCAGTTGACAAATTGAACTTCTCCGTTTATCATGGATTCTACCTGGACGACTGAGGGACTTTTCACGCATAGAAACTAAAACACAAGATATACAGTTTTGTAATAAAGTTGTAAAGTGCAAGAACAGTAGAAGATAAATAGCCTAATTGAGATGCTGATGTGAAGGGGGGTATGGTGCAGTGGGTCACATGAGGTCAAAGAGCCATTTAAGCATTTGATCATGGCTGAATGTTTTCTCCAATATCATCTTTTTTATGTATCTATCATCTTATTTTCTAATTTCTGTGCATTTTGTATGTTAAAGGTGTTGAAACTGCATAGCTAATTAGTTATTTATAACAAATAATTGTAATCATATTTCCTATATTACACAAAATTAACTCACCCGTTTGAGTAACCCTCTATCATTAGTCTCCAAAGCTCAAAATGCTCTTTTCCACCTTGTGATGTCATGAAACAATAGTTTTCAAGTTAACAGCTACCTTTTACCTTTAGTTCAGTGAAGATTGGAAATTCCAGGTTAAAATTTACAAATGATTGTAATGAAAGTGTATGGAGTTTAAAAACTCAGTGGAGCCCTTCTCATATTACCACATGACATCCAGAGTGGAACTGTGTGTTTTCTGTTTGAGAGGCGATCTCAGCCTAAATATGCAGGATTTGCATGCTAAACATGTCTTAATGAAGTAAAAGACAAGCCTTTAGTCACCATACAGTATTTCAACTTTTCTTTGGCTTATAATGTGTGTCAGTTTAATATAGAAATAAGATAATAGTTTGATTAGCAGACTAACATACATTAATCTCTGTCTATTGTATGACTTAAAATTGTTATAGGCAGCCCTGCTAGCTAGTTTATTTATTTTTTTCTAGTATGATTTGTTAACCTACATGACAAAAACTATAGTATGTTGATAAGTAACTGTGGTGGAAAATTAAAAGCGTGCAAAAAGGTTAGAATGATGTTACTGTGTAATGATGTAGTAAACTTGTTTGTACCAATATTTCCAAATTTCCATCAAGAAGGACATCCTAGCCTTACAAATTATTATGAGATAGAAAAAGAAGGACAGGTCAGGCAAAATCCATTGAACATGTCTACTCTTTGTTTTGTGATAACCATGGCAACATATGGTATTGCGTGACACAAGTTCACATGTATAAAAGGGTTTGGGGATTAGCTCCAGAGTCAGGGGTCTTATTGACAGACACAAAACACGACCTGAAATGCCTAAAGCAGTTTCTGTCATTCACTCCTTGCATTTTTGAAGGGGTCAGTGAGGAAAGAATGTCAGAGATTTTTAAACCAACCAACCAAAATTAAGCTTTTTGATTCATAAGTCTAACTAAAGTGTGATTGTTTTGAATAACAATTAAAATGCGTTTAGCATTAGCCAGAAGTAGAAAAGCTATGTAGTTGGTATGGTCTCTGCATATTACATGAACGATGTTGCATACCATACACCAATGGCATAGTATTCAAATGGGAAACTCTTACACTTGCAAACGCATCACATCATAACTCAGTAGTACTGAACAAGAAAACTAAACCTCGACATTTGGCTGATGATAAAAATTGTATAGTGATCAATCGTGTCATTTTGGTGCTATGGTTATACTGTGCTACCACTTCCTAATCTCCTATTGGTCAGCCTCCAATCATGCTCTGAGAAAGTGTTTAACTGATCACAGTGAAGCATGAACTCTTCAAAAGCAACAGGTGGCTTTAGTTGACTCTTAAAAACATTACTACCTACCCATACCTTGACTAGAGGACTAATCAGGGCTAGAACAAAACCAAAGGAATTATACATAAAATAAATAATCCAGGATCAAACCAGAACTAAACCAGGACAAGTGACAATGCAGGGTTACTATAAATATTGCATATATCTTATCAAAAGTCATATAGAAACAGAAATGTGCATGTAGTATTCAGTCCTGACATAGGCATTTGGGTGGGGGATTTTCATTGTTCCTCTTGGATGGGGATTACATAACCAGATTGTAGGGGCAGAGTCTGTTCAATGAATCAGTGTTAGCAAGTCATTAATAGATTTTTTATGTTGCAGGTAACTTTAATTACCAAACGAAAACATGCAGTATACTATACAAACCTGTGGTAATTTTTACTAAATGTTTCTTTCCCAGTTAGTATGTTGGGAACCCCCGGTGCAGTTATTTCCTGGTATCTTCCTGTGTTTTTTCCTAATGTGGAAACTTTCATGACGTCCCAGGTTGTCTACAGTATTAATAAGGGGTTACTCATGATAACACGTCAACAAATGGTCATCCCTGCAGCTCATGTCCGCAGGTGTGCAGTAATGGGTCAGCTGCCCTCAGAAACAGTAGTGATTCTCTTGGCCAGTATAACATTTTTCATCCTTCATCAGTTTCGTCCCAGGGTTCTGTTGACCTGGCTTTAGTCTGTGCAGATGTGAACAGGAAGGACAGCACCCGCCTCCTTACTACAGCCACTCTAGCCAGTAATGAAAACAGACTACTTCAGTGGCCCAGTTGGAGTTAGGATGTTGTCCAAAAAGAGTAAAAGTTGAAAAACTCATTAGAAAAATAGCTGAAGGCAATCATCCTGGGCCAAAATCACTTCTATGTCTGCCATGCTAAATATTTGTAGAGATAGTAGTTTTGTTATTTTGGTGACTTCTATTAGGATGATTTCTACTTAATACATCAGCAGACACAGACACCACACATTATGAACCTGATTTTAATGGACCATTGCATTATATTACTGTAATATATTGTATGCTGCTAGTGCAAATGAAGCATTTTATTTTAATCCAGATTACAGAATAGGGCTAGGCGATGCTGACCTGAAATTTAAAAAATTAGGGCTGATTAATGAGGGTGATTAATCGATTAATTGTGACTAGTCAACTACAAAAAAATGGTCTTTTTTAACAATCGTCTGCAACATTACAGACTCTAAAACACATACGAAAAAACCTTTTATAACAAGGACCGACTTATTAATAATTTCAAATGTCCATTGGATTTTCATCAATAATGCATAGTAGCAGTACATATTCTCTAGTTGGAAGCCTTCAATCACCACGTTTCAACTCATATTTGGTTAAAATTTAGTTTTGAAATTCTAAATTTACAATAAAATTAATCACTTCACTAGCTTCTAATAAACGCTGACTAGTTGACTGCTAAAGTAATTGTATTATGGCAATGAAATCCACCAGAAATGTGCAAAATTTGTGTCTATGAATATTGTGGTTGAAGTATTACACACAACATAAATTAACTGTAAAGTTTGAAAATGACATACATAACAAGTATGTTATGTATGTAATGTATTGGAATTAATCAGCTTGTTTTGCCCCTAAAATTAGACTTAACCATGAATGAGGTAGTTAGAGGTAATACTTATTAACCCAAAGGAGGAAAAAACATGGATATTTTAAAAACAAAGAAATTATCCACTTGCTGAGGGGTCTGTGTACACGTATACAGTACATGTAACATAGTTATACACTGAATATTGCGACTATTCTGTCAGTATTCTAATTAGGCATATCTCCTCTTCTACAGAATGCTTTCTGTACCTTTGATACTTGTTTGACGAGTGGTCCACAATCACATTATAAAAACATTACTTTCATTACTATTGAGCTAAAGCAGAGTGCTGTGTGTGCTCTTTCCTGTCTATTGGATTAAGATGATATATCGCTACGGGTAATTGAAAGGGCAAAGTAATGCAGACTTAGAAGGAAGGTTGGATGTCTCATGTTAAACTGCTTTGTACTATGATTTTTTTAAATTAATTTATTTTTTTTGGCTTAGACAAAAGAAAAACATTACTCAGCTAACTCCATTTATCGTCCCGGAGTGTGACACATTCTTTTCCTATGCTCTCTTATGTTATCAGAGGCTATTTTGGACAGACTCTTTCATCCAATGTCATAACCTTTTACAACTGATAGACTTACAAAGGTATGCCATTATGTTATGAAAACTAAATAGGATTGACCCTACCTGGCGGACAATATATTACGATTGAATCAATACATGTTCTAAAATGCATGGGATACTTGTATTTATCAGTTCAAATTTCAGTCACTCAAATGTTAATGCTCCAGGAGTTGTTAAGAATCCTAGAATCCTACTTATCTCAAATCTAATTGCAATACTCTTCAGAAATATTGCAATTAGGTATGAACTACTCATGAACAAAAAAATGTTTCTCTGAATACTTTAGTCATGTCAACTATTTGAACATTTAACTATTTGATCCATTTTTTTACACCCAATAAAGTAGAGTTAATGCTACTTTTATGTTGAAAATAGAAAAATCATATGTTCTTAAACTTCTCAACTTTAAGTCAGGTTGTTTATTCACTGAGCATTGCAGATTGACTGTGAGAAATTACAAAAAATCATCCGTCTTCATTGGCTTGGCTACCTAAAACTCTTGACCAAGTAATGGTTTTGAGATATGAAATAGGAGCCATAGAAGAACATAAGTCACTGCTCCCTCATTTGCAGACGCCACAGTGGTAGAGCTATCTGTTGGAAGATGGTCTTAATTATAGTAATAAAAAGTTAGTTGAAAAGTTAATTGAAACCACGCTTAGAGGTTTGAACTGCTCCCATATTATTTTGAATTCTTCAACTTCTGAACGTTCTTGTTTAGCCTTGCGTTTTTTTGTTCAAATTAGTCTTTTTCTTTGGCGTTTTAGTATCTCACAGACTTGAACTCTCTGATTTATTGACTCCATGTGAACTACAGAGACACATATAGGGGTAAAGAATGCACCAGGCAATGTGAATTAGCTGCAGTCTGGGTCGGTGGAAGGAGGGTAAACGGCTAGGCACTGATATTCTCTGTACAAACTCCCACACATCTGGGTCATGACCAGAGAAGACTAGAGCAGTTTCTCCTATCTATAGTGTTAACTATAAATCTGAACAGTAATATGAAACTGTGCTGTTGGGCATTCTTCGAAGTTTTAGTAATATGAGACTGGGTTAGCGTGGGTTTTCTAAGTTGTTTGCTTATTTGAATAGAAAGAGAATTTATTTGATTAATTTGATCTGCCAACGTTTCTTTTTCATGGCAGATGCCAATACCAAGTCTTGCAATCCCACCCATAAAATATGATGGCCAATAAGCTCTGTCAATATTTTTGAGCCAAAATGGTTGCCTAGCAAAATACAGAAAGATATCAGTCTGGTCTCCATCTGAAAATGGGCAGACTCACCTGACTCACATCTTTGTAAAGTATTGAAGAAGAATGTGTTCTGTAATTGATATGGAGGACTATTTATAGTATAATATATAAACATTTAGTATAATTTACTGCAAACTCTTCCTGTTTTACTTAAACACATTGATGATACTAATAGAAAAAAGGTGAAAACTCTATATGGGAAGGTCTCTCTCACTAAGTAAGTATTTCTAATCTTCATAGATATGATTTTGATATGATCTATTTTTTATTAAATGTCAAGTATTAAATGTCTGCATTGTTTGTGTTCAGAAATTTGACTGTAGATTTGTTTTAATAACACTGATATTGATGGAGAAATAAAAGGAAAAATGTTGTTGTCACATGGCCCAGCCCTTGTACCTATAGTATGTTTATGTTCTATACAGTTGTGGTGGAGCTGCCTTGACCCAGTGATGCTTACATTCAGGCATGCAGCCCCACTGCCCCCTTCATTAGCTGCCTCTCCTCTTTCCTTCCCCTCTTCCTTCCGTTTGTACAACCTTATGTGTCCTACTTTTCCTCTAAGCCTCTTATACCTAATCTTTAACCATTTTTGTCTTTAGATTGTATGTGCATTTACTATTATTAATTATGTGTTTTATTTTTTCTCTAGACTACAATTTCCAAACATCCAGGGGATTTTTGTCAAACTATGGCTTTAGTTCCCGGTCCATGATCAATACGCCCAGCAGAGTCATGGCTGTAAGTGTGGTTGGTCTCACTGCTACAACAATAGGGATGGTTTTCAACAGTAGTTTGGTATTTTCATGCATCATCTGTTGGCTTTGTCTGTGCGGGACTTTATTCCAACCATTACAATGGGGCAGACTGATTTTGCACTTTTGTTTATGCAGTCTGTACATGCAAGGTCAGATAATTAGGTTGGGATAAAACAAGTACGGGGATTGAAGTTGCTTTTTCAAGTGCCAACAATTTGGAAATACAGTGAGGAAAATAAGTATTTGAACACCTTGCGATTTTGCAAGTTCTCCCACTTAGAAATCATGGAGGGGTCTGAAATTTTCATCGTAGGTGCATGTCCACTGTGAGAGACATAATCTAAAAAAAATCCAGAAATCACAGTGTATGATTTTTTAATTAATTTATTTGTATGATTCTGCTGTAAATAAGTATTTGAACACCTGTCTATAAGCTAGAATTGTGACCCTCAAAGACCTGTTAGTCGCCTTTAAAAAGTCCACCTCCACTCGAAACCACCCGAAATTAGAAGCACCTGTTTGAGGTTGTTAGCTGCATAAAAACCCTTGTCCACCCCATACAATCAGTAAGACTCCAACTACTAACATGGCCAAGACCAAAGAGCTGTCCAAAGACACCAGAGACAAAACTGTAGACCTACACAAGGCTGGAAAGGGTTACGGGACAATTGCCAAGCAGCTTGGTGAAAAAAGATCCACTGTTGGAGGAATTATTAGAAAATGGAAGAAGCTAAACATGACTGTCAATCTCCCTCGGACCGGGGCTCCATGCAAGATCTCACCTCGTGAGATGATCCTAAGAAAGGTGAGGAATCAGCCAAGAGTTATGAGAACTATGTTTGGAGGAAGAAGAATGATGAGTACCATCCCAAGAACACCATCCCTACTGTGAAGCATGGGGGTGGTAGCATCATGCTTTGGGGGTGTTTTTCTGTACATGGGACTAGACGACTGCACTGTATTAAGGAGAGGATGACCGGGGCGATTTTGGGGAACAACCTCCTTCCCTCAGTTAGAGCATTGAAGATGGGCCGTGGCTGGGTCGTCCAACATGACAATGACCGGAAGCACACAGCCAGGATAACCAAGGAGTGGCTCCGTAAGAAGCATATCAAGGTTCTGGAGTGGCCTAGCCAGTCTCCAGACCTAAACCCAATAGAAAATCTTTGGAGGGAGCTCAAACTCCATGTTTCTCAGCGACAGCTCAGAAACCTGACCGATCTAGAGAAGATCTGTGTGGAGGAGAGGGCCAAAATCCCTCCTGCAGTGTGTGCAAATGTGATGAAAAACTACAGGAAACGTTTGACCTCTGTAATTGCAAACAAAGGCTACTGTAGCAAATATTAACATTGATTTTCTCAGGTTTTCAAATACTTATTTGTATTTGTATCATACGTATCAAATTGTTTAAAAAATCATACACTGTGATTTCTGGATTTTTTTTTAGATTATGTCTCTCACAGTGGACATGGACCTACTATGAAAATTTCAGACCCCTCCATGATTTCTAAGTGGGAGAACTTGCAAAATCGCAGGGTGTTCAAATACTTATTTTCCTCACTGTATCTTCTAAAATGCATTCTAAAACTTGCTCTGAAACTTCATTTGTAACTTATCTTAGTGGAATCAAGGGCACACTTAGAAGAATCAGGCGAGTATTGTGTATGAAAAACGTTTCCTTCCTGTACGTCCAGGTCTAATTGTTTTGGTGCTGCACAAAGGAAAATGGAAGCTCAGTGCTGCTGATGTGAAACTACAAACAATGCAGCAAGAGTCTAATGTATAAACAGAAGGTGTTGCCTAAAACTCCTGCAAGAATGTAATGAAAGAGTTTGAACTTAAAATTAAGTTCATTCAACATGTACAGAGACAAAAGTAGTGGGTCAGAATGGAACAATAGATCACAGGGAATATAGAAACACAGGGAATACAAAGTTCATTATATTTTATCTACTGGTATATTTTATGGTTTTAATAGAAAACTTAAACATAAGCCATTTCCCCATTGTGGGACAAATAAAGGATTATCTTATCTTATCTTATAGTTTAGCTTAATTTGGTTTACATTTAGTTAAAAACAAAAAAATATATATATAAAAAAAATACTGGTTCAAATTTTGTAAAATAAATAAACGATATGTAAAAAAAACTATTTTTTCATTCTTTCAAGACCTCATTAAAATACATGAAACATACATGAAAATAATTATTAGTAGTGGCCCTACTTACGTCTGTTTAATTTGCTTGAGAATCACCAATCTATGTTGGCTATTGCTGTCTTATACAGTTATGCATTGCTAAATGTATGAACCTCCATGCTCTTGCAGGTCCCCACTGCCCCACTCCACTCCTCTGGTTTCTCATCTCGCTCTGCGATTGAAACAAACAAGACAAACCACGCTGGAACCAGCTCAGTCCACACCAGTTACCAGGCCACACAATCTCGCGCAAGAAGCAGCCGCTCCAGATCCTTTTGTCAGGCTGATCAGGAAGTATTCCCCCTCACCGTCTTACCTTCTCCAGAGAGCAGTGCTCACATCCTTCCTGTGCCACCCCCGGGCAGCCTCCGTCGCAGTCTTAGCGGAACACTAGCCCAGGGCAGGGGGCAGTGGCAGGACGAGGATGTACCCTACCAGTACATTTACAAAGGTCCCTCTCACCGCACCATCAGCCGCATCGCCAACAGACAGCAGCACTACCAGCACAACTCCGGATACGGCCAGGAGGGCTGGGTGGGCACAGGCAGAGGGGTGCCCGTGGCGGGGGATGGCTGGGGGGCACAGTGGCAGCAGCAACAGGTGTCCAGATCGAACCAGGGCTTTGGGACTGGACAGTATCAAGGCCTGAATCGGACAGCCTCGGTGCGCAGTGTGAGGAGTGTGGGGAAAGGAGTAGACGTGCTAGATGGAGCGTCCATACACAGCAATGATCCTTTAGGAGGGTAAGTAAGATGGCGTTTCGTTGATTTAAAATGGATAAAGTGCTTCAACCGATGTTTACCAGTAAGGGAGTATTGCTTTCCTATTATGCTGTTTCATTTGTCATTGATTTTTGAAACTTGACATATTTTATCAGTAATGATACCTTTCAAGTGATGCTATTAACATTCTCTGGGTGAAGGGATGATAAATAGAAGTGATGTGACATAAAAACATGCAAAACACTATAATTCTGTCAAGGTAATATATAGCTGACAGTTGATAAACATTTGTTTATAGCATGCAGGGTTTGGACATGGTCACAGCTGTCAAATATATCTCAGAGTCCGACAGTGCCCTGCAAGTTTTAGGAGCAGCGTATATCCAACATCAGTGTTACCATAGTAGCGAGGCCAAAATCCAGGTAACAGTTTTTTCTGCATTCTTACACTAATGCTTGATTTTCTTTTTCCTTATATTTTTTTTAACCTGTAGACTTCTCGCCTCAGGTTCGAACTTTACACGGCATTCCAGCTTTGGTTCAACTCTTCTCCAGTGACAACCAGGAAGTGCAGCGCTTTGCAACTGGTGCCACTCGCAATCTCATCTACGAAAACTCAGACAACAAGGTGGCCCTGATAGAGGCTGGGGGAGTGGCACGCCTTGTCAGTATACTGGGGGAACCCGATGAAGAACTGAGGAAAAACATCACTGGTAAAAACAGTGTGTCTGACTCGAATTGTATTGATTTAGTGTCTTAAGTTCAATCGATTTCCTCTTTGTCTGCAGGTGTTTTGTGGAATCTTTCGTCTCGAGATAACCTGAAAGAAAAGCTGTCTAAAGAAGCCTTATCAGAGCTGACAGATAAAGTCATGATTCCTTTGTGTAGCAGTATCCCGCTCAGTCCATCTGAAAGAGACATCTTCTATAATACCACTGGATGTTTACGGTAACAGCACTGTTAGTCAATACAATAAATATGTGTTTCAACAATTCTGGAAAAAGAGTAATCTTCAAGAAAACAGAAATAGCTTCAAGCTGTGGTGGAAGAAGCACTCTGTAAAAGTACATATATAGGAGCCAAAAAAAAGTTTCACATAAATGTAAAAGTTCAAATTAGGGATGCAAATTATCGATTAATTCATTAATTGATAGTTGATTGACCTTATCGATCGATTTAACGATTAACTGATAAGCGGCGTTTTTCACCTGAATTTTAGTGTTTCAATAGGGTCTTTAAGAATATAATCTATAGTATACATAACACTGAGTCAAAAATATATCATAGTATTATTATATTGTATATTCCTCAATTAATTATTCCTTAGTAAAAAGCAGACAAATGTATTGATGCTGAATAACAAAATACAGTAATCCCTCGCTCTATCGTGGTTCGCAGATTTTTTATTTTTTTCTATTTTTTTTTTTTTTATAGTGTAACATTTTTTTTTATAGTGTAACATTGTGTTCTGTCCTGATTGGCTAAGAGACTAGACCAGGACTAAACGTGGACTAAACCAGGTCTAGACCAGAACTAAACCTAGACTGGGCCTGGACTAAACCAGGACTGGGCCAGGTCTAGACCTGGACTAAACCAGGATTAAACCACCACGTGCCGCTGCTGGTTTCGTGCGGCTGGTTTGTGGCTAGGGCTGAGACTACGCATTCCGGGCGCCGCGGTTTGATCTCGTGCTCAGCAGCCTCGGTGTACGCGCGAGGCCTGTGCGTACACCGGGCAGTGCCGTTGGCGCCTGCGGCCGGCTGTGAGTCGAGCTTGGCGCAGTGCGGTGCGCGGTTGCCTTGTCTCGTGACCACGCGGGTGCGCGTGGCCGCGATTAGCGATTAATTACAATTAATGCATTTTGTTCAACCAACTTCTTCGACAATTAATCGTAAGTTGATTAATTGTTGACATCCCTAGTTCAAATTAAAAACAAAGGGGAGTAGAAAGTGCAGATACCAGCTCTATAGTGAAGTAAAAGATAAAAGGATCAATTTAAGTGAAGCACAGATACCTAAAATTATACTCAAGCATGGTACTTTACAGACTTTACTTTACTTTAAAGGTCCCAGGGCATGAAATTTTCACTTTCTGAGGTTTTTGAACGTTAATGTGAGCTCCCCTACCCTGTTTAGGCCCCCTCCCCATGGCTAAAAGTTGCGAAATGTCTAAACTGAGCATTTGCGGTCCTTTTCTACGTTTGAAAAAAACACAGCTCAAACGGGCGATTCTGAACAAGGCAACTATGTGACGTCACATCGAAAAATGCAGCTCCACCCCCCCGTCTGGATGTCTACCCACCGTCTCTGTAAATCACGCCCAGAGAGTTTGGACCGCGAATGAGCTACGCAATGCGAAATGCATTTTTTATTTGCCTGGAGGCACGTGCGAGTGTTTCTAGGCTCTGAAGTCCTTTATCTGAGCCTCTGGACCTCTGAAACAGCAGTGGTTTAATTTTATTTTCTGTGAAAATGTGTTTTTTTCATTGAAATGCCTCTCCTTTCTTCGTCCGTGCTTAAAGCACGGAAGTGGGAGACGGCGCACAGTGCACCGCTAAAACAAGGAACCAGCGGCACATTTGGCCCCCCCACCCGTTCCTCTAACCTATCTCTGTCCTTCTCATTTGCATTCAAGCAACAAGGCCCAGAATGAGTTGTTCAGAGAGATATTTTCTGACTCTGACTGTGTACATGTGTCTTTCTCATGCACTGAGTCTTGATTTTGGAGCAGGATTCATTTACAGTATTGGGGAACCATTAAGGCACCATATAAAAGCATCAAGAAGTACCATGTCATGGGACCTTTAACTTTTGTACTTTGTTTTTCACCTCACTGTTCAATTGTGTGTGAAGGCAGACTTTTAAAACATAACCAAATGTTTTTAGATTGTTATGGGCAGCATATTTTAGGGATATGCCTACCTACCTTCCCTGATCAGTCTCATCTGCCATTCATTAAACTTTTCCTATAACAGTCCTTTTGTAAGCAATCCCAGCTATACATCTATTTTTTTTTTTTTTGCTGTGGAACTCCAACTTGGCGGTTAGTTAAATTATAGAAATAAAGAAATATGACGAAATACAAATGTGTGTTACTCCAAGGACTGTGGCTGTTGTGACATAAGTCTTACAGGGATGAAAGAGTTCCGTTTTTTAGCGGATCTCCGCTTTTTTTCCAGCTGCGGGGTAATTTTTTTTTTTTTTTTTAACATCTGTGCAAATTCGTTGAGAAAGATTTTGGGTGTGTATATATGTATAGTTGTGTTTAGGGTCGCCAACTGTCCCTTGAAAAACAGAATCGTCCCGTATTCAGAACATAAGTACGTGTATCTCGTATTAAACTTCGTATACTTCTGGAGCCGCGGACCGAGCGAGTGAGCGCAGCTCTTTCGTAACAGCCTGTACCATTGCGTGTACACAGGTTAAACTTTATAAAACATCCTATACCTCATCCTACCTGCCCGTGCCTCACTTAACGTGTCGCTCCTCGCTTTTTCACTTGCGCCTTTGAGCGCGCATAAGCTCCTCCTCAATGCGCTATGATTAGACGAAGTGCAAAGCAAAAACAAATCCAATATATACTACTAGTAGTAGGCCTACCTGTTAATAAAATGTGTTTTTTTTTGGTACTTTTATGTACAGTTTTACTTTATTGCTAACATATAGCATATAGAAATCCAAATTTCAGGATTTTAAAATTTTCCAGCGGGGGGGGGGGGCCTTTCCGCTTTTTTCATGATTGGCCACTTTCATCCCTGGTCTTACATTTGCTATGCAGGAACCTGAGCTCGGTTAATGAGAGGACAAGACAGAAGATGAGAGATATGCGTGGCCTTGTGGACTCTCTGGTGTCATACGTTCAACAAGAGGAGAGGGCAGATGACAAGGTAACACCTGATAGACTAACGATAGCAATGCCTCACTGCGTAACAGAACCAAACTTGGCGGTGACGATACTAAAACTGTTTACTGCAAAGGCTGTGCAAAACATTTAGCTCCAAAGCCGTAAATGACAAGTGACTGATACAATTTGGTTGCAAAGCCAGCTTGCATTCTCCCCCCCCTCATTGTGGTCTGGCACATTTGACTTGAGTTAGAGCCCTGTCAACAAGCAACACACCCCAGAATACTTTACGCACATGTGGATGAACCTCTCACCAGATGGAGAAGCTAGATAAACAGCCTCCTATGATAACAGTATAATTTCTTACTATATCTCCCCACAATCTTATATACAAATGTTAGCTAAGTATTTCTTTTACTACTACTACATGGTGCCATACATTTTATACAAAAAAACAGAATCTGACTGAAATGTCTTGTGTTCAAGGGGTTGGAGAATTGCTTGTGCGTTCTGAGGAATCTGTCCTACCAGCTATACTCTGAGCTTCCTCCCACAGTACAGATCCGTCTGGAAGGCCCGAGGAGATCATCTGCTCACAAGGAAATTGAGCCCATTGGCTGTTTTACCCTCTACAACCGAAAAAACACAGAGGTATGAGCATAGCAACTTTACAGTTTTAGCGTTTACTCAAAAACTGAATGGTATTTTTTTTTTTTAGAACAAAACAGTTGTCTATGTGACAAAAATAGCCAAATGTTTTCCTCCAAAGTTTAAACTCCAAAGCACATACTGTTACTGACAGAGGATTGGATACCCTTTGCATATTATTGATGATTAGACATGATAGAATCTAGATCTCTATTAAAATTGTATTACCGTAATTGCCCAGGCCTAGATACTATTAAGTACATACCATAATTACTATACTATTAAAAACAGATAAAGATAGTATTGGTATGTGGTTTTAAAATTGGTAAAGAAGTGAGATTGAATTATTACATACAGTATAGTATAGCATCTTTCTGCTTAAACCTTGTTCAAGGTAGCTGAACTCATTACTGTGATCCCATTGCTCCTGATGGGTTGCTCCAAAGCTATAAAGTATGGTTTAAATGTTGAGATTAGAACACATTTACACTGGTTTTAAAAATACATAAACTTAAGATCTTTGGTGTTAAATACAACAGAGATACTTTGGGAGTATTGTAAATGTAAGTTGCTACAAGTCTGAGTGAGTTTTAATTCCCAGGAGGTTCAAGGCTTTTCTGACATCACATTACGACTAACCTGATTTAGACAAAGGAAAATCAGGTCAGAGAGAAAGGGTCAGGAAACAGGAGGGTCTGCTGGCTCAGCTCCAAATAGTTTAAGTGTTGCACCGTTCAAATGTGAAATTCAGCGCACTCCCTTAAAACTGTTAAAAGCATTATTCATACAACAGTTTAAATGTTTAGATGTCTGTTTTAGCTCCCAGGCTAGGCGACTTCCTGTCTTTGCCACCCGGGACAGTACAGTGTTTGTGTCTAGTGCATGTAACAAGTGGCTATGAAACACTGATATAGGCGGATTAGTGCTGTTCATTGCTTGGCCTTGTGGTAATGTTGGTTTCGGAGGTTCACTTATTTATAAACTTAAAAAAGCTGGTTTAGGAATTTGATCTTACACATGCACAATTCTACTAATAGACTAGCTATTAGTCGTTTTCAGATTTTAGAAAGTGGACACAGATTTTCACTGCACTTTGCTATGATATCCAAAAGTAGATTCACAGATGTTGAATCTGATAATTTGTATTTTTGACTAAACCCTAGAACTTGCTGTGTTACAACAAAAAATGGATTCAAACAAATTATCCACATCCGTACTGAATTATTATAATGGATCTATAGATTATTGTGAAGCCCAGCAATATTTAGTTAGAGGTTTAGGTTCAAACCCACTACATTCCCTTCTCTGACCACCTGCTAATTTCATTTGACATCAACCTGTGTTTCAAAAAATACTATACAGTTCCGTAACATCAAGGACATTAACCCGGACCATTTCTCATCACTTATCAATAACCTCCCCAGTGCTGAAGGCCTCTACAACAGATGAGTTTCTCACACATTACAACACACACCTCCACCACATACTCGATACCATAGCCCCACTCAAAACCCGGTCCGTCTCATTCACTCACTCTGCACCCTGGTACACCCCCGCCCTCAGACACCTCAAAACACAAGGCCGCAGACTGGAGAGACTGTACAGGAAAACCGGACTCATCATAGACAAAGACATGTTCACCTCACACATCCTCACACATCCATACTACTCTAATTTAATCAGTTCACATGAAGGTAACTCAAAAACACTATTCTCACTCCTCTCACAGATAACAAAACCCCCGGACTCACTTCCATCTCACCTCTATTCCTCCGAATTCTGCAATAACCTGGCTGCTTTCTTTACCACCAAAATTCAACTGATCCACCTGCAACTTAACCCCTCTGTTTCAAACCCACCTGTTTCATCTTCCGTATCCCCAACACACCTGTTTTCTTCTTTCACCCTGCCCTCCTTCAGCCAAATATCCACTCTCATTCAGAACTCCAAATCCTCCACCTGTCAACTAGATCCTCTCTCTACTGTTCTCATCAAAACCTCCATCCCTGCACTGTCCCCCCTCATAACTAATATCATTCACTCCTCTCTCACCTCCGGTACTGTTCCCTCCACTCTCAAAACCGCTGCAGTCACTCCAATACTCAAAAAACCCGGTTCTGATCCCTCTGACCTCAATAACTTCCGTCCTATTTCAAACCTACCCTTCATTTCCAAACTTCTTGAGAAAACTGTTGCTGCCCAACTCCACACCCATCTTTCCTCCAATAACATCTACGAACAATTTCAATCTGGCTTCCGTCCCCTCCATAGCACTGAAACTGCCCTCCTGAAAATCACTCATGACCTCCTCCTCCTGCTGACTCTGGTTCACTCTCCATCCTCCTCCTGCTAGACCTCAGTGCAGCATTTGACACCATTTCACACTCCATCCTCCTCGACAGACTTTCCTCCATTGGCATCTCTGGTACTCCCCTCTCCTGGTTCCACTCCTACCTCTCACACCGCTCCCAGTTAATTCAGCTCAAGTCATTCACCTCACACCCCACCCCTGTCATGTCAGGTGTTCCTCAGGGTTCTGTCCTCGGTCCTCTGCTATTTTTAATCTATCTTCTCCCCCTTGGTTCCATCTTTAGAAAACACCACATCCACTTTCACTGCTACGCGGATGACACCCAGCTCTACATCTCCACTAAACCCAACTCCACACTTCCACCCTCCTCCCTGACAAACTGTCTCACTGAAATACAAACTTGGTTCACCTCAAACTTCCTCAAACTTAACGGCAATAAAACAGAACTCCTCCTCATCGGCACCAAATCCACCCTAAGCAAAATAAATCCTTTTTCCATATCCATCGACGGCTCCTCTATCTCCCCCTCCCCTCAGGTAAAGAGTCTGGGTCTCATCCTCGACAGCACACTTTCCTTCACCTCCCATATCAACAACACCACCCGGTCCGCCTACTTCCACCTCAGAAACATCCGCCGCCTCCGTCCCTCACTCACCCCACACACCACCGCCATCCTCATCCATAGCCTGGTCACTTCCCGTATAGACTACTGTAACTCTCTCCTGTTTGGTCTCCCACAAAAATCACTCCATAAACTCCAACTGGTCCAAAACTCAGCTGCCCGCATTATCACACACACACCCTCCCATCACCACATCACACCTGTCCTGCAACAGCTCCACTGGCTCCCCATCACACACCGCATACACTACAAAATCATACTCCTCACCTACAAACCCATCCACAACCTCGCCCCTCCATACCTGTCTAACCTCATCCACATCTCCACACCTGGCCGCTCCCTCCGCTCATCCTCCTCCCTGCACCTCACTGTCCCTCCTGCCCGTCTCGTCACTATGGGAAGCAGAGCCTTCAGCCGCTCTGCTCCCCAGCTCTGGAACTCCCTCCCCCATGATCTCCGCGACACACACTCACTCTCACACTTCAAATCTAAACTCAAAACTCATCTGTTTAGAAAGGCCTTCTCACTCTGACCACTCTGACCATAACTGCACTGTCTTTTAATCTGTATCTGTTTTTTAAAATGTATTTTTACACTGTTTTTATTCTGTTTTATCTGGTTTTATTATGTACTGTATTAATGTATTTAATATTTTGATGTACGGCGACCTTGAGAGCCTTGAAAGGCGCCTAACAAATAAAATGTATTATTATTATTATTAAATCAATAGCCAAAATAGACTTATTGGAAAGTATGCATAACAAGAAAATCTCTGTATTATCATCTTGGTTTAGCACTCAGTTACACTTTTACCTGAATGTACTAACTTCATTGTTTTGCATGTTAGGCTCCTCCAGCGCTGCTCATAAGAAGCATCCAAGCAATCAGAAACTCTAGAACTATTCTCCAGTCCACAGGGAGGATCGGTTACCAATGCAACATAGAGAAGCGCCCGTCTCACGTTACACACCACACACCACATGGCAAGCACTGACTAGCATTGAACTCCACAGCGACAAACCTATCATACGTCTAAAAGCTTACATTCGTTTGTTAATAAACTGAAAGAGGGGCATGTTACTTGGGTGTTATTGTGATATTTTATGCTAACAATTTGTAACCCTATCTCTGTCACTTTTTGATTACTGTGCCCTTTAGCAGCGAAACCAGAACCTGTCCATTCTGTCTGAAGTATCTCGGCAGCCCAGAGGAGCCGAGTGGTTGTGGCACCCAAAGATTGTTGGGGTGTACAAGGCGGTTCTGCAGAACAATGACTGCAGCTCCACAAGTCGAGAGGCAACCCTCGGAGCTCTTCAGAACATCACAGCAGGAGACTCCCGGGTAGGTTAGGGTCCTCTGTTCACTATTATACCTCTGGGATACAACAACATTAGGGTAGGGTTTTATTGCTCAGAAAAATTAAAAATATCTGAAAAACATGCATTGGTACTCTGAGCAGGATCACCTCTCCCTAGGTCTAACATGTAACTTGGCCTGATGGTATCACCGTCATACTGTGGAACATTCAAAAAAAAATTGAACCAGGAAGTTTTAATTTGGGTTTGTTTGCAGTCAGCCATGGTCCCATTGATATTCCTGGTTAATATATTACTTAGTACTTTGGTCTACTAGTGTACTATCTTGCAAAGCTGCAAATGTGTAAGTTGGTAATGTTTTGTAGCTTGGCATCAAATGTTTTATTTGACAGAGTTTGAGGGCTAGTTGTCCTAAAGTTCTATTCATATTGTGTGTTCTCCAGTGGCCCTCTGTGCTGAGCTGTGTGGTGCTGGAACAGGAGAGGATGCTGCCTATTCTGCTGGAGCTGTTGGACTCCAACAACGACGCTGAACTCAAGCCCCTCACTGGTCTGCTCCGAAACCTGGCACGGCATGCCCCCAACAAGGACCATCTGGGTGAGACATGCACAAGTCGGCAAAGGAGTGGGAGTGGGACTTCCTAATAATCTCCATTGTGTGAGGAAAAACTCCTCTCCTTTCCACTGAAGTGCTTCTGTAATCATGATTTTTCAGAATCTAGAGCAGCTGAAGGCCAATAACATTTGCCAATATTCTGAGACTGATACAGTTTTTAGAGAAGCAAGCTTTTAAACTTTTAATTATATTTTTCACACCCACAAAAGGAATTTCCTAGAATTTCCGAAATTAAAAAAACTCAGGTAGTGGTCACTGTTAAGGGCCATTAAATGTCTATATGTGCTGATGGCAAAGGTTAGTAATGTACTAACCTTAAAGTTCAGAAGTAAATACAGCTTACAATACAAGCCTCTCTCTTCCCACAATTTCTGTTTCCCTCTGTAAACACACTCACCAAGCAGTGAAAATGATACTGTATTAGGAAATGCCATTGTTTCTGCGCTTAGAAAGTTTAGAAAGTTTTTTTTTTTTTTTGTAACAGCATTTATTTACAAACCTACCACATGTCTGGCCCTTTGCAGCCAAAAATATGGTGAATGTGCTGGTGTCTAAGCTCCCCTCCAATGGCCTCCAGAAATCCCCCTCCAGCGAAGTGGTGGTCAACATCTGCGGAGCACTCAATCACCTGGTTACCTGCAGCTCCCTTGCAGCCAGGGACATCTCTTACTTCAATGGTCTTCCCAAATTAGTGGGCATCAAAGGCACCCATGATAACAGGTGGGGGCCATCTCAATAAGACACATCACAATAATTTAATCACCCATGTCCTTAGATCAACCCTGCTTCCTGTTTATGCCTTGTTTGTCTCATTGTGGGACAAACATGTAACCTTTTGCTCCTTAGCTGGGCTTTGACAAAGATTTATCACAAATGATATTGCTTCGGAATTTCCGGCTTGTCACTTCTTGCTTGTTTCTCACTCACATTGTGTTTTCGGTTTAGTGCTTGGAGTTTGAAAGCAGCCAGGGCTGCCTCCACTGTCCTCTGCAACATGTTCCAGTACAGCAAACTGCACAGAGACTACAAACTGGTGAGACTCATTACACACAGTTATTCAGAGAAATCGCAGTTCTGGGTAAACATTACTGATAACTGGGGAATTAACCATTTCATTTGCAGAAAGCCTGTGCTTTCTGACTGCACACAGTAAGGCCATGACAGGGAGTGCATAGAAAAAAGATGCTAAGAAGAATATTGTCTTTGTATTATGATCATTTTCTGCAATGTTTGGCTACCATCCAGGAGTCCATTTGAATGATATTTTAAAGTCCATCTGAATCATATAGTAAACAAACTGATAATTATTTCAATTTATAAGAAGACTTAAAGGTACACTATGTAACTTTTGTAGTGGATGGTACGCCCCACTTAGCTTTATGGTAATTTTATTGCTTTGCCTGGAATGTTCCCCGATATAACTTATTTATCTTGCATCGATCCAATTATGGGTGATTTTATTGTTCAAAAATGCATTGAAAAACATGCATTTTTACTTTGAGCGGGCTTAGGCCTCCACCTGTCTGACCTGCAGCTTGGACTGGTGGCCTGCTTTTGTCCTCAGAATAGATCAGTTTAATGTCGTAATTAATGTGCTTACGTGATATTGAATAATAATTGTTGCTGTACTTTTAAACACCCCCTACTGTGCAATGTTCCATAGTTCAAGTGACAGAGACTCTATAATCCAAGAGAAACCAAAAAAGATGGAATTTCATGGGAGGGTAAATATTGAAAAGCCAATTTCATGCACCAAATAGTTTCAAGTAATTATTCTGAACCATAGTTTTATCTCTTACATTATTATTTATGCTGTAGTTGGCCAAAGCTCTAAAAATGTGAATTATTCATAAGGAGTAAAAAAAAAAAAAAATCACTTTTGGTTGTCTGATTCTGCCAGAATGTGTGCAGGCAAAGCAATAACAACCCATAGAGAAACGGCAGTTTTTCACCAGAAAAGTACCATAGTGCATCTTTAGTATGAACGTGTTAAAAGGTATTTGTTAGTGGACCAATTTATCATAAATTGGGTATAGGCACATCACTAAGGTGAACATAGACGATGAGACAAAGTCTGCACACTTATTTCCTAACTGCATTTAACAGAGGGACAACATTGGGCCACTCCTATGTGTAATCTATGGCCACTGATTGGTTGGCCAATCTGAGAGTGAGCTACAGGAGGTGTACACACTGAAACACAAAATAAACTGTACATGATGCAACACTGGTCAATTAATCAGTGGGCAGAAGAGAGAGGAGAGGCACACGAAGAAAACCATGACCTGTTGTCATTCTATTAAATGCAGTGGACCAATTTACAATATACATACTCGTACTTATTAGTAAATTACGTAGTTTGCTCTGCTTGCTCTTCAGCAATCCGAGATAAACTCAGCTGAATACTTTGTCTTTGTCCGGTAACAGACTAGGGCCTCTTTTTTACAGTGTTTTGAGAGGACCACATGCTTCAGAACCCAATGTGAATAGAGACGTTGCCTATGGTAACAGGAACTCTTTAAGGCTTTGCTTCACAGTGTCAAGGCGGTCCACAACATAACTCACTGTTTGCACCACCATTATCCACCAGCTCTACAGTGCTGACTCTGTCCTGGGACCTAAGACACCTCTGTATGCAAATTAATTCACATCACTCTTCGAGATCTGTGTGCTGGCAGAGCCGTCCTCCAGCGTCCTGGCTCCATTGCACCATTTGTTTGGGCTGATTTACCAAAGCTAATTCATGGGGTTGTTCTGCACTTCACATCCTGGCACAATGGGACAACCAAAAGACAACCAAAACATTTTTGTTTCTAAACTCCTTATGCATATATGATAATGAAAAAGATAAAACAATTGTTCTGAATAATTATATGAAACTATTTGGTGCAATTTTAGAGTGGACCCTCTGGCAGTAGTGGGTGTTTAGGAGCACAGCATCAGTTATTATTTAATACCATGTAAGCACAATAATTTCAACTATGATTTAAAGCGATATGATATAGTGGTATCAAGGTGGTTTGTCATTTGTATTGCACTCGTTCTGTGAGTTTTCCAAAATTGGTAATGAATGGAATAACTAGTAGTACGTGGACATACGATCCAGCACTTACTTTTGCCGTCTTACTTCTTTTGCATTGCCATCACAATAGTTACAGCTTACAAACACACTTTTGATCTTGTTGTCTTATTTACATCAAAATCCTGAAATCCTATTGTTGGAATATCCAGATCTAATAATAAACTTTAAGAGGTGGGTTACAAATCGAAATGTTATATTGTGTAATTTACATATAACCTAGATTAGGCTGACCAATAGCAAGAGTGGGTGAAGTTTAATTCAAATAAGCTTAAAAGGGCCCATATTGAGCTATTTTCCAATCACTTGTTAAAATATTGTTTCCTCATCACAAACATACCTGGAGCTTTGTTTTGTTTCATTCATACATGTTTAACACACAAACCCTTTTTTCTCTCAAACAGAAATCTCTCTGTTCCACCTTGTAATGCCCTGTGCTAATATAGGAAGTGCTCCACTGTGTTTTTAACCTCCATACACCTTCACTAGAATCATTTGAATAATTTCATCTTTGGTATTGCCAGTTTCTACTGAACAAAGGGTAAAAGGTTGCTGTTAACTTGAAAACTACCACTACATGACATCACAAGGAGAAACGGAGCATTTTTAGCTTTGTAGACAGACTAATAATAAAATGTTACACAAACATATGTGAATGAAACAGAAGACAACTCCAGGTATGTTTTTGATGAGAACAAGAATAACATTGCTAAAAAATTCAATTTTGCATAATTTTGCATAGGACCTTTAAAAACAAAATGATTTTCTTGTAAGATGTAGGCTCAATTTAAACTGCAGCACAAGCATTAACTGAAGGGGTGATACTTGATGTCTGCAGGAAATCACAACCCCTCTGCTTTGTTTTTCTAAGAAGTGGTGTGTTTGGCTTGGTTCCTTTTGGGCTTCTTCAAACTCGTGATAAACGCATAGAGAGCCCCCCACAAAGGCTCCGGCTGCAGTTCTGTCTCATAAAGATAGATTACTGTGGACGTGAGGGAAGGTTACAAGGGTGCAGCTCTGGATTTTCCATTGTCCTACATGTGCCCCACAATGAAAGTCAAAGAAAATATCTATCATGTCACAAGATATGAATGCGCACTACACAGAAAGTAATTGGGAAACGCATCGAGCAAATTAATTCCTTTTGGCCGAAATCTTTCTCTGGCGACGTTAGACTCCAGTCTAAGGCGGAGGAGCAGCAGATACCGCGGCGGTCAGTGGCGACAGACTCGGACAATGGCTGGGTGAGCAGGAAAACGCTTTCCACCACTTATTTTAGTCTCTGGACTGTGGGGAGATG
Source organism: Paratrypauchen microcephalus (assembly GCA_036785185.1). Lineage (NCBI taxonomy): Eukaryota > Metazoa > Chordata > Actinopteri > Gobiiformes > Gobiidae > Paratrypauchen > Paratrypauchen microcephalus. The sequence continues at coordinate 2,056,562 of JAVJIX010000019.1, read as the reverse complement.
CCCAAATTTGACCTGGGAGTGGCATATCCCTTTAAGCAATCCATGTGTGTAATATAAATTAAACTTGACATTTTGTTGACACAGAAAAACAAGTTTTTCCCATAGAAATTTTCGAAATCATGTAAAGTCCAAACCTAGTTTACTAGTTGCTAAGTATGCTAACACATTGGAGATGTTATTGCCAGGGCTCTCAAGTTTTGAGCGGGGTCGTGTGTGAGACTGTAATTTCCGAGGGGGGGGCGCTTGAATTGCGTGAGAAATGCCGTGTGAGCGTGTGAAAGCGTCGAATTGCGTGTTGAGAGCCCTGTTTGTCTAAAGAGCAAACTTAAACTACAAAGCAACTAATGAGAGTTATATAAATGAAGTTATTACCTGATGGTTCTCAGTTTGTTTTATCATCACCGCACTTTCAGTGCGCGCTGAGAGGGGCGGGGAGGAGGGACCGGGGGCGGGGGGGAGCGGGACATTTTTAACGGATTCATGTAAGAGTCTGGTTAATGCACCGGGCCTGTGTCTCACCACGTCTCACCGCGGGCAGTTCGGCTCTGCGCCGCGCGTATTCCGCGCGTAAGCCGTCGGAGGAGACGTGGCACCGGGACTGAGGCTCAGGACCGTGCGCCCGGAGCAGGGGGAGGTTTTTCGCTGAAAACGCGCGGAGCCTGCATAAACTGAGCCACACAGACCGATTTTCTGGGCACAAAAAAAAAAGCGTGCGAAATGCCATGTGTGGCGTGTGAGCGTGTGAACACGTCGAATTGCGTGTGTCACATTCTCAATGCGTGAGACTTGAGAGCCCTGTATTGCTTTACCTGGAATGTTCTGCAGTATGGCATTTAATTTATTTAATATTAATATTTACATTCAGTGTTTTATTGCTAAGAAAACATGCATGCTTACTGTGAGTGCTGGAGATAGAGAAGTTAATTTCTATACTTTCAGGCAACGCAATAACATCTCCATGGAAACAAGCAGGAAGTGGATAAGTTACACACTGTACCTTTATGTTGCTCATATTATACTTAACTTTTTCATGTTTTATAAAACATGGTTTATGGAATAGATGTAATTAAATACAAATTGGGTTCCTTCTGAACAACATTATAATACTGAAATATATCAGACATGATTTAAAAAAAAAAAACCTCAGTTTTAAACAGTGAATCATGTGTTTACTAGCATCAGAAGCTACTGTGACACAGTGGACTTCCTCAGAGGCTAAAGGAAGTACATCCTTTGGGTGTATGCTCCTTAATACAACTGTTGTTGCCAAACATGCTAACTGTACTCTGTTGTACTTAACATTTACACATTATTAATTATACACATGGCTTAAAGGTACCTGATTTCAAACCATGAGTCAAGAACATATTTTTTGTGACACAGAAACAACTGTCTGGGATAGTGTTGTGCAAAAAAGAGACCACATCGGTAGTTTCTTTATTAGCTATTACCTGAGAGAAAGCTATGCAAATGAAGAGGTTACAGTCTCAATTTACTTTCCACACCTTTTACCTTACAGTGCAACTGAGGAGCATTTATCTAACAAGAATATATTAAAAACAGGTACAGGCCCTTTGACTATAATAATGTACTATGTGTCAGAATGATGACAATTTCAAGTGGGTGTTAACAAACTTCCAGTTGGCTTTTCAGTTGATGTCCACACACATCCGCTGGGTTCCCAGTTGACCCTCTCTGCTCCATTTCCATTGGATTCTGTCCCGCCCACCTTCTCTCCCTGCCCCGGATCCTGACGTCTGGATCTTGTTAGCCCCCTAGTCTTATCACGGGATTTTGGCTCAGCAAAGTCAAATATTTTCTTTGTAGCTGAGAGCAATTACGTTGAAGTGAAATTCTTCTTGGAGTTGGGAGTGACCATGCACCAAGAGTGGTGCAACATGCTTATTTTTAGTGTTTTTAGTGTTTCATCAGATGGAGTGAACAAAAGGTGCTTGAGTTATCATGCTACTATATGAAAAAATACAAATGAGAAAAATAAAACTCAGTGGAAATGAATAAAACTACTGACTAAAACATGTGCCTATTTTTTAAATTGAGGTGAAGGCAGCAGATATGGCACATGTAGAGTTAACCTATCAACCATAATGTAAACAAGGGCCAAAGTTTATCTAAATTACACAATACTTATGATAAAACTAATAAAATAAATAGCAACACCTTTATAGTTTTAAATATAGCTGTCAGAAAAACACCTTGTATGAAACTGTCCTTCCATTTTGGGTGGAATTTTTGGTGTTGAGGAGGCAGGTAGAAGTGAAATGGTAAATGGTCACATCTTTATACATGTATAGCGCTTTTCCACCTTCAAGGCACCCAAAGTGCTTTACAACAAGGAACCACTCACCCATTCATACACACATTCACACACCAGTGTACGCAGACACTGGGGGCGAGGTGGGTTAAGTGTCTTGTGTCTTGCCCAAGGACACAATGGCAGCATTCATCTGTGGGAGCTGGAATCACACCTGCCAACCTGTTGGTCAGTGGATCTGACCGCTCAACCACTGATGTTTCTTATGTCAAGAGCGGGATTTGAATCGCCAACCTTTGGATCAGTGGACAAACGCTCTACCAACTGAGCTACTGCCGTCCTTCCTGTATTTTTGTACTTATATTTTTTTCCCCTAATGATGATTTAAAACTATTATAAATATTTACCACCATTATAAGGATTTATATGGGACAATAGCAGAAAGAAGTTCTTGAGCTAGCTGAAGAGTTGGTATTGTTTGGTAATTCTGTAAAAAGGCAGGTTAAACTTATGATTCACGAGTTTAATGTAACTAATACTTTGTACATACATTTCTTCTTTTTTCTACATTAATTACTGTTTTTTGAATGAACTCCAGTGCAGGTGCAGTCTTGTGAGTTTGAGTTAGAGGGGTAAAACTGAGAAACTTTTGCCACGCACCCTTTTTAGTCAATTAATCGATTGGCAGGACTTTAGTCGACCAAGAATTTCTTTAGTCAACTACAGCCCTACTGCCAAATGCACTTTTAAATATTTTTATTAAATATTTTGCTGTCATTGTAGCACTGATTTTATGAACTACAGCTTCTGATGATTGAAGTAACTCAGTGAGGTCTTTTATGCCTTAGCCAGATGTAAACACAAACACAAAAATCTCACAAGAACATTTTCCACATGTTCACAATCAGTTTTATCTTGATAAATGGCACAAGATCTTGTCCCATCCCTATTGTGCACGTTTTGTCTATTCCATGACTGACTTGTCCCAAAGCCACCTCTCCCTGTCTGAACTTTTTTCTGTTGACTGTTTTTTGATTGATGGCGCTCAGCTGGAATGTGGAGAATCTGGATGGGATCTGGGGGGTTTGCCTGGCTCCTGTCCTCGGGGAAAAATGAAAGCACACAGCATTTGGTGGTCTGAGCTGTACAGTGAGAGCTCTAACCTTGGATAGTCCACAGGACAGTGACCCAGCTCAGCAAACACACCACTGTCAATATGGGAATTTTGATTGACTGTTTTAAATTAGGATTGCATATGGGTCTTAGTCATTCAGAAGTGGCGAAAAAGATAAACATACTTAAACAGGATCATTTAAACAAAGCTGACGCTCACAGCGGACACAACTTTAGATATAAGCTTCTGACTTGTTACTACTGACATAACTTGTATATTTGCAACTAAAACAGTTCGAAATGCTCATGTCAACACCTACCTGTGCTGTTTTGTCTTCGTACCATAAACAGGGCTATGTTAAAAAAGCCTAGCTATAGATGACATAATTACATAGAAAACACTATATATATATATATATATATATATATATATATATATATATATATATATATATATATATATATATAAACATGCCTGAGATTATGACTTGAATTATTTCTTGCAGAAAGGATTTTCCCGTCGAGACTTCACAGATGTCACCATCTAATCCCCAGCATGTTACAATGAAGCGTGTTCTGGTCAAGGATGAAGAGAACCCAAGGAACATCAGCAGGGATTAAAATTTAACTACAGTCAGACAATGGACTTGGCAAGAAGAACCCAAGGTTTGAGTTGCATGTGTGTAACATTTTGATGTGGCGACATGGACTTACAGACATATCATATTGAATTCTTTCTGCCAAAACTCAGTCTGAGTTAGTGGTCAGTGTTTTTGTCCACAGTATTTCCTGCTTGTCTATTAACACTTGTTTTTTCTGATAAACACAACCTCCCATCAGTATATTGTGTAACTGCAATCTCTGTCTGAACACAACTTCCATGAACAGAAGTCATATTTTTTATTTTCAGATGCTTAATGAGATTTAATGCCACATTACATGCTTATGATCCCTGCTGCTGCTGTAGGCTGTTAGTATCGAGTAGAATGAGTAGAACATACATTATTTGCTGAGAAGTTTAAAAAGAACAGATAACTATTGGATGTATTGTTTTACTTTAATTATGGCTTCTAGAAATATGGTTTTAAAACTTGTGTTTCGAATTAATGTAAGAGAATAAAATAAAAGATAAATTAACCAAGAGCTAAACCAGAGGGCAAAAAGCCAGTTAATTATAAACCCAGTATAAAGTGTAACTCAATAACAGACAATACCTGGAGTTTTACGTCTCAGATGTTGACAGCCCCCTCTGCTGGTCACATTATATTACTTTACATTTTTACCAATTGATAACAGTTCTTAACAACAAATGAACAGTAAAAAAAAACATTTTAATGAAATGGCAGATTGAGCTTTTTACAATGTTATTCAAGTACAATTTAGTTTACAATTGGTCAATTAGGTGTAAATTTTAGCATCACATTTTAGCAGGTGAGGACCCTGAACACTGACAACATTTATGAGTTACAATACATTGACTAGATTCTTAAGCAATTAAAACTATTCAAATACATGAAGTGTAAACATGAAAGCCTTTTCTAGCATTAACAGTTTACAGTTAATTTATTTTTATATTTACACAGTACAAACACATTCTCTAAAGAATTAATAAATAGGTTATATCACAAAACATAAAAAGTAAAGGTTTCTTTCAAGTCAGTGGTCTCTTCTAAGCACTTTCTTATGACTAACCTGAGTATAAAATGTAATGTTACCTAATAGTGTGAATACTTCTAGCATCTGCTCTGAAGAGACCTACAAAAAGGCGCACGGTGTATTAAACCATGATAGAAGTTTACACCTCTGTGGATTTGTTTCTTCTCATTTCACTGAAAAAGAAGAGTTTAAAATCTTTAAATGATACATATAAAAGCATACAAAAATAGATTTAAATTTATAGTTTGTTTTCTCATTCTAATTTTCATTTTTGTGTTGATTTCTAAACAAAACATTTTCTTTTGTTTCTAACTGATACACTATCAGTCAAATGTTTGGACAGGCATTCACATTTAAGTTTACTGCTTTCAACATTGTAGATATACATGCAAAAGCAAGATGAATGGAATTATGAAGGAAAGAAAATAAAAGTACTTTAAATATGTTTTATAATTGAAAGGGCCTAAATTTTTCTGATGTCTGTTATGTTGTTTCCTCATCACAAACATATATGGAGTTGTGTTTTGGTTCATTCACACATAACGCACAAATCCTGCAGATTTAAGCTGAGTTCTTTAAACAGAAAATACTAAAGCTCCTCTGTGTTTTTAGTTGAGGGATGTTTTTGATGAGGTACCAACATTATAAAATTGGTATAAGCTCGTTAGAGTCAATTTAGCATTGTACAAATTCAGATTAAATTCTGATTCCTCATTGCAGCCACCCTTTGTTTCATTGACAGTGCTGCAAACCCTTGGCCTTTTCAGTGAACTTCATGAAATCTTTTTCACTTCACTGATGTGCCTTGTCCAATATTGGAATACAAAGAGTGTAAAGCAGTTATCAAAGCAAAGAGGTATTTCTCTTTTTCTGCTCACTACATTCCACTACATATGTGTTCATTCATAGTTTTGATGCCCTCACTGAGAATCCACAATGTAAATAGTCATGAAATAAATAAAAATAACATTGAATGAAAAAGTGTGGTCAAACTTTTGACTGTCATGTATATTTTTTCCATATGGTACAAATCTGTAAAAACAATGTCAATTAATAATTTTGGTATTGCTTACCGTAGCTCTTCTTTAAGCCGTGCTAGTTTGTCACGGAGCCTTTCGTTCTTCACTTGTATGGGATTATTGGGAACAAACCAGGCGGCTATAAATTTACACACTACAACCACATGCTGTAAAAAAGACAGATATTATCAAGAGCATGTAAAAACAAATGATTGTAAACGTACAGATCCAAATAGAACTGTAAAAAGTAAATATTTGTGACAATTTTAGAAGCCAAAAAAAGGAAATGAATCTATCTTGATCTGGCTGTTTTTAGTATAATAACTATTGCACTGAAAACATGGTGTAGTGTTTTTGATTAAAAAAAACATGTAAATGGTCACATCTTTATATAGCGCTTTTCCCCCTTGAAGGCACCCAAAGCGCTTTACAACAAGGAACCACTCACCCACCAGTGTACGCAGACACTGGGGGCGAGGAGGGTTAAGTGTCTTGCCCAAGGACACAACGGCAGCATTCATCTGTGGGAGCTGGAATCATACCAACCAACCTGTGGGTCAGTGGATCTGACCGCTCAACCACTGATGTTTCTTATGTCAAGAGCGGGATTTGAACCGCCAACCTTTGGATCAGTGGACAAACGCTCTACCAGCTGAGCTACTGCCGCCCCAAATATGCAAATATGTCATGCAGGATGACATCAAGAGGCCTCAATTTAGCTTTAGTTGTTTAAATTGCTTTAGTACCTCTGACCCAGATGAATCAGTTGATTAGTAAAATAATCATTAGTTGCAGCCCTACAATCTTAACATTTTCTTGGGGATCAATAAAGTATCTATCTACCTACAATAATCATGGAATACATATTACCTCAAAAAGGATGACAAATGCAAATCTCACAGCCAGGACCAACCAGAACTGAGAGGTCAGAGAGTAGTCTTCATTGCTCCGGTAATCCCTATAACTGTGGGTAAAGAGAGACATTCTTTACGCATTCACCCGTTTGCGCAGCCTTTTATTATTAGTCTGTCTACATCTCCAAAGCTCAAAATGCTCTGTTCCACCTTGTGATGTCATGAAGCAGTAGTTTTCAAGTTAACAGCTACCTTTTAACTTTAATTCAGTAGATATTGGCAATTCCAGGGCTGAAATCTTCCAAATGCTTCTAGTGAACAGTGTATGGAGTTCAAAAACACAGTGGAGCACTTTCTGTACTACCACATGAGATCACAAGGTGGAACAGAGTGTTTTCTGTTTGAGAAAAAAACTCTGCCAAAATACGCAGGGTTTGAATGTTAAACATGTGTGAATGAAACACAGAAAATGCCGTAATATGGACCCTTTAAGTGAAATGTTCGTGGTGTAAGTAACATGGATTTACACAATGCTTTGTACCTGCACTGGGTAACGTTGATGCCTTTCTCTGTGATCATTTGGTCCGGGTGGAAGTCCCTCTGCACAGCCTCATGGGACCAGAAGGCTGTGGACAGTGTGTCATTGATGTAGCCTGACATACAACTGCAATCAAGGGGAAAATAGTTATGGAACGCTATGAAGCAGTGTTGTCACGATACTAAAATTTCAAACTCAATTTCTATTCTAAGGAATAGACCAGATGATATTCAATATTGATTCCAATACTACAATGACTCTTAAAAACATTTTCTTTTGACAATAGAATGTGCTCCTACAGCAGAGCACAGCCCCTCGCCAGGTTCCTGTATCGGCTTAGCACTGCACTATAGTTTGGTTTGATCTGGATCTGTAAAAAAAAAAAAGCTGCTCATTCACGTGAGGCTGTTTACAGCACTGCCCTAAAGTGTGTTTTCTTACCCTGTCTGCGGTTCTAATGCTGCGATGTCGGATTTCCTCACATCCTCATACCCTTTCTATTATCAGGTCTATTTGATTTCATGACCAAATTTTTCCCATTGTGCCGCTTTGGTTAGTTTATAAAGTTAGTCACCAGTAGGTAGGCTACCATCAGAACTGTAGATAACTGCATGGAGCCGACACTCAGCGCGCACATTTATTGACAGCTCGGGGTTGTGACAGTGCAGCGGAGCAGATACATGTCTTTATACATGCTGCTCTCTTGGTTACAGTGGTCCGTAGAGCTTTGTACAGCAGTTCAAGATTATAATGCACATGAGCCCTGCTCAGACATCTGTGCATCCTTCTCTCTGCGCTCAGTAATTTGTGCGGGCCAAATGCCGGTCATGCAGTCACCCTCTCCGTGTGTTAATGATTTGATCCATGTCTGTGCGCAAAGCCGTAACATCAGAAACATTTATATTACAGACATCCACCTTGGTGGGACCAAATGCAATGGGCACCCGTGAGGCGAGAATGTGAGCGGTCAGCAGTAGCAGCGACCAGGGGGGAGAGCAGCGGTCAGCGAGGCTGCTGTGGGATGCGGAGCGCATGAGATAGACACTGGTGTCCTGTTTAAATTTTTGTCATATTTTCCATGTATAAAAAGAAATAAGATATAAATGAAATATTACTTTGTGGTTGCATTTCCAGTGGCACAAGGCCCATAGCGGTAACGATAGACGAGACGTGGAACAAAGTCAGACGTGACCCCAATGACCAGACCATTCGCTATGACCGCCAGCACCCCGATGGCCTCCAACACCTGGGTCCAAACACCTAAAAACATCACAAACAGTCATATGAGATTAGATAACACAGTTTGAAGTACGATATATTGCAACAGAAAAATATCATGATACATGATAATACTGATACTTTATACCACTGACACATTAAGTCAAAATCAAGATAATCCCAGTCAAACTTTTTCTAAGTGAAATTATGTAAAACCGCAACCAGAAATAAATAAGTAGTACAATGAAAAACACTTTAGTAGTTAGTCTATAATGTGTCATAGATCATAATTGTTTGACCACCTGCAGCTCAGGTGTGGTCATATAGACTTAATACTACAAGAAGATACAAACCTACTGCCTACTACTATTACAAAAAAAAGGTACACATGCTAATTACTGAGTCTGAAAAAATATTGTACCGTCACAAATTGAACCATAAGTTGATATAGCAATTATTGTGACAGCTATATGACATTATGACAAAAAGTACAGTAACTATTAATTTGAAAATTCCCACTTCATGACATCACAAGGTGGAACAGAGCATTTTGAGCTTTGGAGATGTAGACAGACTAATAAAAAAGGGTTACTCAAACATGTGTGAATGTAACAAAGGAGGAAAAAGTTTTGGGCACTCCTGAACTTCAAATATAAAAACATGCCAATGTTTACCAATGTCATTTGTTTTCCTGGGCACTAGGCGGCGCTCCAGACGCACCATCTTGATTGCATCTAGACGGATCTCAAAGATGTTATTGAGGAGAGCCAGCAGTGGAGCCAGAGGGAATGCTGCCACAAATATAGTGGTGAAACTGAACTGGACCACTGTAAACAAGAAATATGGTTATTAAAAAAGAAATGATTAGACTATACTTGTATACCAATTTTGGTTAAATGTGGTGTTGAGATAGATATGAGATGTCAAATGTAAACTATCACAGTAGTTTGAGTTTACTATTAACTTAATATTCATCATCATATTATCATGTTCATCATATTATCCAATAAACTATGTTGTAGTAGATGGACGGGTACACAGATAGCTGCATGTATTCCATTTAATATTATTGTGACCAGCGTTTCTTAAAGGAACTGTATGTAACATTTGGGTTGCCAGTTTCAAAGCTGAAATCCAGTTGATTAAATCCTAAAAGCATTCTCTCTGATCTGAATCCTCACTACCTAAACCCCAGCATCTGCAACCAATCATTAACTAGTGCTTGTGTAGCATCAGCAGCTGAAGTATATGCTGTCCTCTTAAAGTTCTGGCAACCCAGGTTCTGTTGTTGTTATACCTTTTTTTTTTAATAAATAAGAGAGCAATCTACATACAGTTTCTTTAAGTGGTTTTCAAATGGTGGCATAAGCTAACTAAGCGGCCGCTTAGGGCCCCCACGCCACCAGGGGGCCCCCAAGACCAGTTGGGGGGCCCCAACCCCAACCCCCCGGTTCTCGGGAAAAAAATAGTCACTCGCGCACCCCCCCGGTCCTCGGGAAAAAAATAGTGACTAGGGGGCCCCCAAATCAAATTCTGCTTAGGGCCCCATAAAGGCTTGGGCCGGCCCTGGTGGTATGCAAATGTGTTTCTTGGTTTAGCCCAAGTGTGGACCAAGAATAGTTCCATTATAGGCTGGATTTAGTTTACGGTATGTACTCAGAAGGCTAAATATTTTCTTTGGTGATAAAAGTTTGACAGCCGCTGCTTTAGGAAATTCAGGCACTGTAGTATTTAACCCACCCATCTCCAGGAACTCATTGAAGAGGCTGAAGGCGTCTATGTTGGTCAGGTGGTAGTTCTGGAGCCAGTCTCTCAGCTTGCAGATGTCACAGGGCTCCACGCGGCCCTGCTCATCACGACAGGCCTTTCTGTAGCAGTGACCACATTTTCTCCTCAGGGTCTTCGAAGCGTTTTTACGGAACAAACTCTTCACCCATCTGCCACACACAAATAAAGACTGATATTCAACACGAGAATTATAAAAAAAACAATAAAGAGGCTGTCTTCACATGAAATCCCAACATTCTACAATAATTTAAAGGTCCTATATTGCAGAAAATTGACCCTTGTCAATTGTTGCCGTTACCTCATCAAAAACATTCCTAGATTTGTGTTTTTGTGGCATTGACCCATTTGAGCTATGCTGTGTTATTAATTATTAATTTGCTCAAAATGCTGTTTCACCTTGTAACGTCATGAAGTGGTAGTTTTCAGGTTAACAGCTGCTTTTTACCTTTGGTCCAGTAGAAATGGGCAATTCCAGGGCATTAACTAAATAATTAACTAGATAACTCTAGTGAAGGTGTATGGAATTTAAAAACACAGTGGAGCACTTCCTGTATTACCACATGACATCACAAGGTGGAACAGAGTGTTTTCTGTTTGAGACAAGAACAAAACCTTAATATGCAGGGTTTGTGTGTTAAACGTGTGAATGAAACAAAACAACTCCAGCTGTGTGAAGAGGAAACATAAGATAGATCACAAACTAATGTATTATGGGTCCTTCTATGGTGGAATTTGTTGTAGATCTGTTGACCTGGTATGTGGTTAATATCTCTGTAATAACTGTGGCAAGTCCACATAAAACAAGAACTGACAGTAGATGTCTTCTGTTAGTACACATATTATTCAACCCTAAATGTGTCATTTATATCCATATTAATCTGCCAGCCATAAGATGAATACGGAAAGCCTGTGGAGCCAATCCCTAACAAATAATGGTAAGATTCAACACTAGTGGACCATAGTACATAAAGATGTGTGTAGAATCCCTCAGTCGTCCACGTAGAATCCATGGCAAAGGAGAAATTCAATTTGTCAACTGGACAAATGTTTATTAGGTCAAAAAACATTTCACTAATATGACCCCACACTCAGTACAGTTGAATAGGCCTACTAACAAGCAGAAACTGTAAACAGTAGGTGTGTTAGTTTCAGAGTAGTTTCAGTGTAGTTAGCTCCTCCCTTCCGGCAGATATAGGCAGTGTCCACCAGCGTCTGACCAGAACTGAAGGAGCAGCTTGGATGAACTGCGAAATGTTTTAGACCTAAATAAACATTTGTCCAGTTGACAAATTGATTTCTCCTTTGCTATCATAAATATATTTCTTCCAGAAACAGTGAATCTCCCCTAGAATGATATAAGCCCCTGCCCTCTATCTGAAATTATGATATTGTTAAATCTGTCTAGAACATGAACACAACCGATTACAGACAGTAAAGCAGCAGTCTACCCACGGGATAGTGAACTCAAAGATGTTGTTGAGGGTCTGTTTGAGCAGCATGATGACGGCCATTTGGATGAACAGGTCGGTCAGGCAGCCGCTGGGATGGCACTGTTGAGGATGAAGACATGTTAATGATAGAAAGTGAAAAAAATAGAAAGGTTTGGTGTATATTAAAAAATTATGCAAAACTGACTCTTTGAGCTTGTTATAATGCTGTTACCTCCCAAAAAACATACCCAGAGTTGTGCTTTGTTTGAGTAGTCCTTCATTAATGGGCAGTCTACATCTCCAAATGTGAATATGCCCTGTTCCACCTTGTTTTGCTGTGTAGTGGTAGTTTGCAAGTTAACAGCTACCTTTCCAGGGCTAAAATCATCCAAATTATATCTAGTGAAGGTATATGGAATTAAAAAATAAATAAATTGTGGAGCCCTTCCTTTACCACATAACATCACAAGATGGAAGGTGAGCGTTTTCTGTCTGAGAGAAGAACACAGCCTAAATATGCAGGATTTGTGTGTTAAGCATGTGTGATGAAACATGAAACAAAACACAACTCTGGGTATGTTTATAATGAGAAAACATTTTATTTTAACAGAGATCAGAAAATAGCTGAATATGGGTCTTTTAACATGGGAGTGAATTTATTTATTTGGTTTATTTGAATGGGGACAGATACAAAAACATATGAATATGGATAGCTTACCTCTTCTAGTCGCCAGATGGAAATTCTTGTATAGCTTCCTGGATGTCCATTTATCCTTAGAATGGATTCAATGGATTCAAATTATACAGTGGAAAGTAAAGTCGCCATGAACAGTGATAGTGATATTAAAAAAAAAATCTTTGTATTACTAAACGTATTACTTTATAGTATAAATTCTATGGGTGATACGGTTATTTGGCAAGAAATGTTTACGGTGAAAGCTTTTTTTTTACTTGGTAATTCTATTGTGTAACATCCATACCACTAATGATACATTTTTACTAAAATATATTTGTGACTGTTAACAGCTAATCAATGACAGCAAAATGACTGAAATCTTTGTTGGATGTATTTACCTGCCCAGGAAGAAGGCCACATAAAACAGAGAGGAGAAGAGAGTGAAGAACTGAAAAGTAAACATTTTGACTGTGAAGTTCCTCTCTGTTGATGCAAAGGAGTTGGTCTTCTCTGTAAATACAAACAGGAAACAAAACAAAGGGTCAAATAATTATGCCTACCTTTAGTTATTTTTGCCCAATAGAAAACAATCTCACCGATTTCACACAGCTTGAATGCCACCCATCTGTTTACCTACATGGACAATAGAACAATAGTCTAGAAAGATCAAGTATATCACTGAGCCATTTTTAATATTAAAGGTCCCATGGCATGAAATTTTCACTTTCTGAGGTTTTTGAACGTTAATGTGAGCTCCCCTACTCTGTTTAGCCCCCCCATGGTTAAAAGTTGTGAAATGTCTAAACTGAGCCTTTGCGATCCTTTTCTGCGTTACAAAAAATCGGAGCTCAAACGGGCGAGTTTGAACAAGGCACCTTATTGACGTCAGATCGAAAAAAGAAATGCAAATGCAGTTCCACCCCCGTCTGTCTGTACTCAGCGTCTCTGTAAATCACGCCCAGAGAGTTTGGACTGCGAATGCGCTAGGCAATGCGAAATGCGTTTTTTAATTTGCCTGGAGGCACGTCCGAGTGTTTCTAGGCTCGGAAGTCCTTTATCTGAGCCTCTGGACCTTTGAACAGCAGTGGTTTAATTTTATTTTATGTGGAAATGTGTTTATTTTTCAATGGAACGCTTCAACTCTCTCCCCCCGTGCAAAAACAAGGAAATGGATCAGCTGTGAGCTACAACGGAGACCGGAGCGTTTGGCCACGCCCCCACCCTCTACTATTGGCCAGCTTTTTTCTCCTCATTTGCATTCAAGCAACAACACCCATTATGACCTGTTCTGAGGGAGAAAAAAATACTCTTTCTCATCTTATCTCTGTCTCTCATGCACTGAATGTTGATTTTGAAGAAGGATTCATTTACAGTATTAGGGAACCATTAAGGAGCCATATAAAAGCATCAAGAAGTACCATGTCATGGGATCTTTAAAATGTTATTGTTTATGTTCTGTGATAACGTACTAAAAATATTGTTTTGTTTACACGTTCGTCATGCTCACATACTTTTGATCTGAACGCTGTCACTGCATTGTTCTTGTGGAATTTAGGCAGCACTCCAGTTAAGCTACTAGTCACTTCTAAAGTAGGTAAAAAAAATTTGGTATACAGATATAACAGGAAAAAGCACCATAAAACTATGGTACATTGTGTGTGATTCTTTGTTGTTTTGGTAATTTTGAACACCTTTACATTGGGTATTTTATGTTTCATAGTTCTTAAAATGTTTGTATGGAAAGATTTTGCATAATTGCACTTTCCACAGAGAATGCTTGATTAAGAGTCTAGTGCTCTCTGCTGGCAATGGGGAATAAATTTTGCAGAAATGACTAAGCACAAAAGCTTACAGCAAAATTAAGCTTAAGCTGGTCATAGAATAGTGAAGGCAGTCAAAGTGCCTTGACATGATGAGAATCAGTCTAATGAAGCTCTATTAACTTCAAAAATACAGAGAAGCAGTAGTGCTGACACCATAGACTGTATATGGACATAGTAACCTGCTTGCTGTGTTCCAAATAGGAAGTGAGCATGGGCACACTTCCAGCTCCATTGACTCTGGCTCCAGTACAATGTAAATAATAACCCACATGATCCTGTTGTTTTTATTCTGCTATTTTTCTGTGATTTGTTTCTATTCCTAATATGGAACTCGGCCTCAAATTTGCCCTCAACTGCTAGTCTTGGCTTAGTCCACTTCTTTATACAGGCTATGGTTGACCCTGCCTTATTCAAGGGGTAAATGTGTTTTTCTTTATATGTGTTTATTTGACTAGGACAGTACTAGAATGCTAGTTCCACTTCTGGCGGGGTTTAATACGCGATTATCAACCCCAAACCTTAACCAACTTAAACATGTTGTTATTGCAAATTAATAAAATCTTCCCAGTGCAAAAAACAATTATTTAGCCCCTCAAAGCTCCACTTTGCAGCCAATTGTGCCCAATCTCCACTCCATACAGCAGCAGTAGCTAGACTCTTGGTTTAAAGTGCAACAGAGTTAATTTGTACACTTTACAACATGGTTACATGCCATGAAGCTTTTATCATAGTAGAAATAATTTCCCAACAGTAACTTATGTGTATCTAGTTAAATGCAGAAGTGATTTTCACTTACCCTGGTCATGATCTGAATGGTGAGATAGTGCAGTACAGCGCCCAGCATCACAGCCACAGTGTTAGCGTGGTCCCTGATAAACGCCCAGTTTCCCTCCGACATGAGAGGGGCCGCCACCACTCTGAAGACCACCAGAGCATGAGCTAGGCCTATGATGATCATCAGCTGAAAGACATCACAGCAATCACAACTCACTTTACATGGGGCTAAAAACAGACATCTGCCCTATTCTACTAATGCAAAAGCACTTCCCCATTTGCCTGACCAGCCAATCTCTTCTACATTCTATTCAAACCTTCCATCCAAACTTGAAATGGTCCAACCACAGTTGCTAATTTGTAGCATGTGTCAGAACATTCAGACCAAATATAACTATTCTCAGTCCTTTATGTCTTTTTTTTTTACGTGTAAGCAGCCATGTTTGCTTTTGACGCGAACCGAGCATGGGTCTAATTTGTTAATTCACCTAATCAATCATGCCCAGATCCACTTGTCTTTGTAAAGTTTGTGGTTCTCTCAAAAACAAAGTAGTATGTATTGCTGCTGAAACAGAATCAATAGCATCATTTATGTGTATACTCTTTTGAGTTCTCCTGATTGTTTTGTTTTAGTAGGCCACTTTGCGCTATCAAATCAGAATAGCCTGTCCCTAAAAGCTGAAATGTCATTGATCTCAATCGCTCAATTCATTATCAAATGCACCAGTTGGAACAGCACATTATGAATTATGCAGAAACATTTAAGCTGCCACTGTAGGGTAACTTTCCCACCTCTGCATTGTGATTTTGAAAAATATGAAAATATATATTTAAAACAGTTTTTTCAGCTTTTAAGTGCAAACGGGGGAGAATGATGTTGTTTGGAGTTGTCAGAAGCTGTTTGTGCATTCCTGTAATTGTAAGTTGTCAGTGACCTTTCCCTGAACTGGCAGAGGCTCCATTTTTGCTCGAAATAAGGCTATCAGCTTTCAGCTTTCACAAAGTGCTTACCACACCTAAGTGACTTCATAAAAATATCATATTTATCTGTAAAACAACTGCAGAGGATGAATGTTTGAGTTTTCGTTTAGGTTTTTCTCACCATGAAGGTAACCAGAATGAGGACAAGTGTGCTGCGAAGGTATGAGTGTCGGAATTGTTTTGGCATGCAGAATGGATTGTTGACGATTTCCAATATCAGCTCTTCCTGTTGGGACCCACAAAAACGGTTAATGATAATGATGTTCTATCTGAAGACAATGTAAAAGAAGACTGTTTTTCTATAGAAGGAGGAAAACAGGGCTTGTCTTGTCCAAAGGCACAACACATTTTGATGTCTACATTAACTTTCACCACACTGAATTTGAATAGAATAGACTAGGGTTGTAGGACAGAACTGGGGATCATACTTTAGCATAAGATACAGTGTATGGGGCATAAAACAATTTCCCTTGTGGTTCAATAAAGTTTGTTTAAGTCTAAGTCAGAAAAGGCAGTAAAGGCAGATACAAACGCAATGTTTTACAGTCGTTTTATTCCTGAGTACTACCTGAATAGCAATAACTTTTTTCTATTCCATTCAAAAATAAGTTGGATTCTTGTTAGACTTTTGAGGTTACTATCAAACCATTGCCATTATCATTGTTATTATGTGCTTTCTTATACAGTGCTTACCTCCTCCTCACACCAGTCATACACCTTCCATTGAGAAACATGCCTTGCTCTGTGTCTTTTCCATAACTCTAAGAACAAGGTGGCTGGAACAAACACAAATAAAATGCAATAATTAAACATTGTGAAAAGTAAAGGATCCAGGATGAGAGAAATAGAATAGGCACCCACCCCAGATGGCCATGAACATAGCAAATGCCACAGTGCCCTCATTGTCAAATAGAAGGCTGACCTGTAAAGACAAATATTCCACAATTATGTAATAAGCCCTTCAAATTCTGTACATTAACCATATGGAAATTATATCAAAGTCTGGGCTCTATGCAAAGGTACAATGCAAAGTAACTGGTAAAAAAAAGTTATGCTTTTTAACACAGATTTGTGTTATTTATTAATTCTTGCCTGGATTTTATTTTCATATTAATTAAAAGTACTCTATGTAACTTTTCACCACCTCCTTGTCATCGTGTTCCGCTGGTAGAAACAAGGGGATGGCAAAATCTCCCAAACAATTCATTATTTGTTTGATATGACCATGTAACTGCTCTCAAAATACTGCAAATACTACGATTCACTCCCAAATCTTCAGATAATTCACTCTCTCTCTTCTGTGGTTGTCCCATATAATTCCTTATAAACAAAATAAAATCATGAATAGACTAAAACAAATTTTGGTCGACTAAGACACCCTTGATCGATGAATCAACTAAAGGACCACAGCGCCACAAGATAGATACGGTTAATTGGAACTTGCCATTCAGACAAAGCAAAAAAATGTGGAGACAAGCAGGTGACAGACCTCCAACCACAAATGTTACATAGTTAAAATAAATAAATAATATATAATCACAACAGGAAATAGAATAAAAATAACTGATAAAGAATACCTTGGCATACGTGCATGTATCTGAGAGCTGCCACACTTGACACCTTTTGTCACAGCGCGGACACATGATGATATTGGACTCACATACTTCATGGCTGAGATAAGACAAAGAAGAGTCTATTGTAAGTGAGACATGAATAACAAGATGTTAAGGACTTCCAAGTTATGTGCAGATCAGATTACATGGTACGAAACCCACTCCTGTCAACACCACTGTTAATTAGATTATACAAGGCAACAGACTTACATTAGTGGGTTGGTCCGAAAAAAGGCCAGGCCATACAGGAAAACCACAACTCCCAGCGCAGCTGCTGGCACCAGCAGCTTTGTGTACCATCCCAACCAAAGGTAGTAGAGGGCAACCTTCTCCCCAAAGTAATGCCTGTCCACAGGAAAAAAGATAACTTTAATTCCATACTGTGGAACATGCCAGGCACAACACTCAAGCCATAGCATTATCATCTCCATGGAGACAAGCAGGTGAGAGATATACCAGGAAAGTAGTTAGTCCTAACATAGACATGACAAAGTCCGGGTTTAGATCTGGTGGTACTTGAAAAGCCAAATACTGTCTTAGGTGGTACTTAATGTAAAAAGTTTGAGAACCACTAATCTAAAAACATGGAAACTCACTTGATATGATGTAGTGGCTGTCCTGTGAAAAGTCCGGTCCATCGAGCCCATTTCTTCCTCAGTAACTTCTGCTCCTTTCTCTATAACAGCCCCAGAAAATCAAGTTATGACAAAGGCACGTAACGTACAGTACAGTCATCACAACATACCTCATGAAGGCAAAACACTGTCTCAAACACATCATGCTCCAAGAGTTCACTCAGGTTCTCTGTGTGGAAAAAATACAGGAAAAAAGATTATTTGACTCCAATTAAACAGTTTTTTATGTATTTAATGCTCCACATTATGGACGTAAGCCTATCTATGTATTTATTCCATTACAGGTTTTTTTTTATTGCTACCTTTAACATATGCCTTATTATATACATATTACCAAAAGTATTCCATCACCCACCCAAATAATGGAAATCAGGTGTTCCAATCACTTCCATAGCCACAGAAGTATGAAATCAAGCACCTAGGCCTGCAGACTGTTTCTATAAACATTTCTGAAAGAATGACTCGCTCTCAGGAGCTCAGTGAATTCCAGTGTGGTACTGTGATAGGATGCCACCTGTGCAACAAGTCCAGTCGTGAAATTTCTCATGAGAAGTGGTAGGGCATGTAAACTGACGGGGCGGGGTCTTTCTGCAGAGTCAATCGCTACAGACCTCCAAACTTCATGTGGCCTACAGATTAGCTCAAGAACAGTGTGTAGAGAGATTCATGGCATGGGTTTCCATAGCTGAGGAGCTGCATCCAAGCCATACATCACCAAGTGCAATGCAAAGCGTTGGATGGAGTGGACTTCAGAGCAGTGGAGATGCGTTCTCTAGAGTGACGAAATGCACTTCTCCATCTGGCAATGTGATGGACAAGTCTGGGTTTGGCGGTTGCCAGGAGAACGGTACTTGTCTGACTGTATTGTGCCAAGTATAAAGTTTGGTGGAGGGGGGATTATGGTGTGGGGGGTGTTTTTCAGAAGCTGGGCTTGGCCCCTTAGATCCAGTGAAAGGAACTCTGAATGCTTCCCGATAGAACACCTTAGCATTAGAATTAGAGCAGAGACTGAGAGCCAGGCCTTCTTGTCCAACATCAGTTTGTGACCTCACAAGTGCGGTTCTGGAAGAGTGGTCAAAAATTCCCATAAACACACTCCTAAACCTTGTGGACAGCCTTCCCAGAAGAGTGGAAGCTGTTATAGCTAGGGTGGACCCTATTAGACTCTATGGATTAAGAATGGGATGTCACTTAAGTTCATATGCGAGGCAAGGCAGATGAGCAAAAAAAAAAACAAAACAAAAAAAAACATTTTTAAAAAACGCAGCACGGTGGCTGAGTGGCTAGCACTCATGCCTCACAGCGAGAAGGTTTCAATCCCCCGGGTTGCCCCCATCAACCCAAAAACATGTACCATAGGTACAAAAAAAAAACCTTGACCAAGCCTAGCAACAAGGTCATGGAGATGGGCTGCCTTCATGTGATGCACACTGCTCCTGAAAGGATGGGTGAAATGCAGACGATAATTTCCCTACAGGGATAAATAAAGGATAAAAAAAAATATATATATAGTGTATATTCTTACATCCTCTCCACTGATCTGACCTGTAACTTGGCCTGGTGGATTCACCTGTGTGTCTTCATGGCATGGTTAATGCCACACCACAGAAAATTTCACACAAGCAATAATATCTCTATGGAGATCAGCAACCTCTCAACCAGAAAGGTTATGTAATGCCCCTTTCAAAATGTAAATTAAAATTTCTAAAAACTATAAGCACTCACCTCCAGTTGTGGTGTAGGTGTTGTGGAGAATAAAATGTACAATCCGTATTCTGAAGAAATTGTTAAGAGTTAGTGAACAACTTTGCAAACCTTCCTTCACATCCTTTAAGTAATAAACTCAAGGCTGATTTCAGTTTTAAAAGGTCAAAGGTGAATGAAAGACTTGACTATGACAGCATGCATGTGTGTGTTTTGCTAGTAGTACCTTGTAGCTTGTGTCACTTCTCCTTTGAGATCTCCGGTCCAGTTACAGGAGTCAGACACTTTGAGCAGGTACATGTAGTCTTCAAATATTTCCCTTGGCGCTCGCAGGCCATAGAATATCTTGTCTTCATGTTCAATCCTCTGTACAAATAATAAAAGACAGAAGTTATTTTTCAGTCAAAAGATATTCACTAGAAGATGGTGCAATACAAAAATAAGAGTGTAGTGGTTCTCAAACCGTAATACTTGAAATTAAGAGAGAGGGGGTATTATGCTTTTGACCATTTCATAGCGCTGTTCACAAGTCAAAAACATGTCTGGTTTAATGCATTATCCATGCATGTCTGAGCAATAGCATTTTCTAAATAATATAAGATAGCATAGTGAGCTAATTATGTATTAACAATAAATACAGCATAGAATTGTAATAGCCCCTCTATACTTTATTGTCCCCATTAGGGGACAATGCTGTCATCATGTCAACCAGTTGTAAAAATCTGACAGAAAGTTCCAGCAGCTCACAACAGCAAAAGCCACAAGAACAGTATATAAAAATGTACAAGAGGAGTGGTCAGGGATTCCCTTACTTCAAATAATATTACTCAAGAAGTACAAGCTATGCCTTTATTAGTCCCACAGTGGGGAAATTCCAGTTCTGCATTTAACCCATCCTGTTATCAGGAGCAGTGAGCAGCACATTACCGCGCCCGGGGACCATCTCCATGATCTTCTTGCTTCGGTTTGGTCAGCTGGAGGATTTTACCTGGAGCATGTTTTTGGTTGGTGGGGGAAACCGGAGTGCCTGGAGGAAACCCACCCAGACACGGGGAGAACATGCAAACTCCACACAGAAAGGCCCAGGCGACCCGGGGATCGAACCCAGACCATTGCATGCAAACTCCACACAGAACACACACAGAAAGGCCTGGGCAACCCGGGGATCGAACCCAGAACTTTTTTGCTGTGAAGCATGAGCGCTACCCACTCAGCCACCGTGCCGCCAAAGTATTGGAAATTACTCAAGTAAGAGTAACATCCAGAGAAACACTCCGGACATAACATCAAAAGGTGAAGGCACAAACTGAATAAACTGATTCTGTCTTCATATCGCTCTGATATATCCTTTATGCATAATTATAAACATCCTGTTTCACTCTTTTATCCTGGCATGTCCAGTGGTGTCAAGTGGTGACATATTTCCTCTTGATTTTTTTTTCAGTATAAAAATATATGGGCCTATATGGGACCTAAGCAGCTGCTTAGTCTGCTTATAGGTTGGGCCAACCCTGGTCCCAATCGGGAATTGTCCCCTGCATCTGACCCATCCTTCAGTGCTGCTGGGGAGCCAATTAAAAGTACATTTTTGTCCTCCTTTGAGTTAATCCTTGTTTAGAAGTAGTATAACAAGAGTGTATCAGCTGGTTAGCTCAACTGCTAAGTCACTAACTTTCCCCCTGGGGGTTGTGGGTTCAAATCCACCCCGGGCAATGAGCTAACCAGTGTGGGTCCTTGGGCAAGACCCTTCACGGTACTGCCCCCCGGGCGTCGAAAAAGATGGCTGCTCACTGCTCCTGAAAAGGATGGGTCAAATGCAGAAGTCAAATTTCTCCCGTGTGTCATTGTGAGACCAATAAAGGCTTAATCTAATCTTAATCTATCCTTAGCTCATTTAGACTTTGTATAGTACCTGGTTTAGATTTGATGACAGAAAGCCAAATATTTTTCTTATGTGGTACTTGTTATGAGAAGATATTCCATTCTTAAATTGAGCATGGCATCAGTAGAAACTCACAGTCACTTGAAAGTTTTTCCTCTTCAGTTGACTAATGAAGGCTCTGGCTCTTTGCATCTTCAGGTCGTCGTCATCTTCGTGTTTGGGAGACACCAGCACATAATCAAATGTCCTTTGAATGGCCTGTAAATTAGCATATGAAAGCACATTTTAGTATAGGTGATGTTAACATTAAAGAATCAGATGACATCATATATAAATCTATGGGAGAGCCACTGTTTTTGAAAGAAACAAATCCACAAATGTTGAACTCTCTGTTTGGTATTGGCTTCACAAACTTGCCTTATTTATCTTAAATTCCTTTCAACTTTGGGGATTTGGGGGTTGAATAATGACACCACTCTCTGAAGCTCAGTAATTACAGAGATATTAAGCATAAACAACGTTAACAAAACTGAAATCTGATATTCCTGTTCAGTGTAAAACTATGGAGATCCCAGAATGTTGTGCTTGCATCATATTTTGCTGTTTATGTCATATTTATAATGTTATAACTACAACAAATCTGATAGTAATCAGCTTAAGAGTGCTCAGGTAACCACAAACACTAAAAATAGTTAATCAAACTCAGCACGAACCATGGGCACCTGCAGGCGGAGAGAGTTGCCATTCCACTGCACTACAAGTGAACTAGTGCGACACAGAGCTAAGAGATGGAGGCATGGTTCCATTAAAGATCAAAGCCTATTCTGATGTGACGCAAAATCTCCATGGTTTGCTTACTGGCGCTTATGTAAGATTCAGGCACAAAGGTGAAGCCTAAAAAAACATGTTAGGTCTTGTTACTCTTGTGCCAGTTGCACAACTGCAACTGTTTGATGACAATCTTATAAAATAATAGAATCTGGAATATGAAGATAGCATTGTATTTAGACCAAAAATCCCTCTGAGTGGTGGTGTAAGCACAGGGGAGAGAAAAGGTTTACCACAGTTGGGAGAAGAGGCTCTCTGCACAATAGGTCCTTGTCTCTGTTCACCATCTCCGTTTCCTGCAGCACAAACATGTTGGTGGTTCATTTATAACTCATGTACTATTGATTACAGCAGTGTTTCCCAACCAGGGGTACAAGTACCCCTAGGGGTACGCAAGCACATTCTAGGGGGTGCTCGGCAGTGTCGCTGCCAGGTGCAGGGGGAGATTTTTTTTTTTACTTTTTAATTCTAATTTGAGTAAATTTGAGTTAAAGAAAAGAGAGAAAATGCCTGAGAATAAAATTTTCAAATTAAGGAGATGAAATAAAATGATTTTCATTTAATAATCCGTTGTGTCACGTTCTACTTTTGGAGAAATATCAACACGTATGAGTGAGGTGGTACTCGAGGTATGACAAAAAGGCTCAGGGGGTACACAAGACGAAAAAGGTTGGGAAACAACTGGATTGCAGTATTGTTGATGATCACAAATACCGTAGTAATACTGAGCACACACCACGCTCAAAGTGTAACCAGTGCTGTTGTGACCATAGGTAAGACATTTTTGTATGTATTGTTTTCTTACGTAAAAATCTGATTTGAAGTGAAGGTTTTCTAGTTATTTCAAATTTGGTGGACTTGAATTCACATTTAATTTATAGAATCCAATTAAGCCCCCAAATATTGTATTATCAGATCAAATCACATCATATTTACAAAAACTCTAAGTTTTTAGATTAACAATTGTCCTAGTGGAGTCCACAGCTGTCCACAAGGGTCACTGTGACCAAGGTTTTAGAATCACTTTAAAATGAGCATTTAATCTTGTCACCATGGTAAAAAATATACATGTTATAACACAAAAAACTTGCAATATAAAGTTAAGTAAAATATATCATAGTGGTTTATAATGTCAGTACCTAATCATACAAGAATTTGCTTCAGATAGATACTCATTTTAGCATTGTTTAATATCAGGGTACTGATTTTTTATGCCCTAGAAAACCACATGAATGCATCTATAAAATAATTAAAATAACTTTTTACTTGAGTATTACCTTTTATAAGTGCCTTCATCTGTGTTACATTATGGCGATAAGATTGGTATCTGTCCACACACTGCAGGGAGCATGCCCTAACCTGTCAGCCAGTGAAACCTCAGTATGCTCTACATTTGTTTGGCAGTTCTCCACCCGCCCACATGCTTTCTTCTATCTTTAGTTTAAAGACTTTAGGGAGATAACCTTAAACTATAACCATTTTCCAGTTTTATTGGGAGGATAAACCTTCTAGGTGTGACCAGTCCTATACTGACTCCATGACTGGTTTACAACAGAAACTCCACCGCCCTTTAATCCACACTTTGTTTAGAGTTGATAATAAAGATCATCAAACATGGCAGAACACTCAGCTTAAAGACTTAATATGATCTACAACGCCAAAGTTTTGTTGACAGTGCATTAGAAAAATAGACGACATCACAAAATACTAGTATATTTCATTTTTGTTTTGTAGAATAGATGGACAGCAACAGACCTCAATACATAAATACACTTGCCACATTCCATATGGTCATATCTTATACTTCATTACTTACTTGGCCTAAAACTTGCTGATTGTGTCCAATATGCCTCGCACATTTAGAAAAATATAGGCCAAACTTTAGAAAATAAGTTTAACTATTGATCCAGTACTAGAGAAATGAAAGGGGCTTTCCAGTAACTTTAGTGCTCGTATATAGTAGAAAATAATGTACAACAAAGTCAGTAAAACTTGTGTAAATCGTAAACGCACAAATTGGACCTATCTGTATATGTTGCCCATATGAAAACTATGATAATATATAATAAGTCTTATCCACCTTCTCAGTTAGCTACTTTCAGGTCATGTTTCTTACCTCGATCGCCCTGAAAAACATGCTGTAAGTCGTGTCAAAGTTTCACGCAGGTTCAGCAGACAATGACATCCAGCAGCGCCACGAACATTATCCGAAGTTTGGCCCGGATTCGGCGCGTACGCACGGGCTCACGGCTCCATCCTCTCCACGGGGTGTGATTACGCTGCAACTCTGCCACAAAGAGCACCCGTATTACCTTAATCTTGTGGAAAACCGTGCTCTTCGTCCTTCCGCATAGTTATGAGCCTCTGCACTGGTGATCGGGTCCGAGGAGCGCGTTCGTCACTGAAGTAAAGTTAAGGCGTGCCCGTCTTTACCTGGGCCACCTGTGACGTCCCCTCCAGCGCGCGCTGCTCCGGGACAAAGACAAGAGGCGTACAGGCGTTCAGGCATAATAATGAAAGAGAAACTTTAACATAACACTTAACAAAACACTTATCATGAAGTATTAGGCTTAGGGAGGTCTGGATCTTGACAAATGTGGATATATAAAGGTTTTTTTTTATGAATAAGGATACTCAGATTAATGGGCCATAAATCCACTCTACAGAGGGCTTTAAGTGATTATCTCATTTTGATTTAATTCGGTGATAGGCGAGGCTATCTGTTTTGAATATAATTTATAGTTTTACATTAATCAAGAAACAATTGGTGAAGAATGTGGAAAATTACAGGAAGTAGCGACACACGAGAGAATTTTATCACAATGTTTGGCACAATTTATACTTACAAAACACATTTTTTTCCTGATACATTAAACATGATTTCAACAAAATAAATGTATTTTCTTATCATTTTATTTGTCAAATAATAATTTCTGTGTACATTTACATTTCTGTTTACATTTGGTCTACTTTACTGCATGGTTAATGCTGGGTAACAGTTATAGAATTCCCTAGCGAAATGCCCAAACTGGGGAAAAAAGTGTAACATACTATAATTTTAAATGTAATGTATTTTAGTAAAATGTGTCATAGGCACGTTAAAAGCTTGTTACACACATACATGTGTTGAGGAACTGAACATCAATCTGAAAATCACAAGGTCAAACCTCAAAAATGTGATCCCAAAATATGTGATCATATTTTTGTGGTTTGGTTGACCCACTTGGCTGTAAACACAGGTCAACCCTGCAGCATGCTGTGTTCTTTAGAAGAAAAATTAGGTCTACTTGAATCAACATCACATTAAATAATTTTGATGTGTATTTTTTTTTTCTTGAGTTGTTTATGGGCGCAGTTTGTCCTGATGCACAATGACGGACGTAAATGACTTTCCATGTAACAGTAGATATTCTGGTTTTGTCTATAGCTGCTGTGATTCCAAGAAAAGCCTGTCACACACCTAAATAGTTATAAAATAATTAACCAGTATCCTTTTGGTGACCTTACAAATGAAAACAGAGAAAAATACACCTCTAGTTTGAATAATGGACCTATAATCCTAATGTCCCAAAATGTTTGCAGACTTAATTTTTTAAATAACTATTTTTATTAAATATGTACAACTATGTTATAGTAAAGTAAGTCAATAAAAAGATTATTTTTTAATTTAAAGGTCTTATATTACACAAAATTGACTTATGATCTTTAAGCCATGTTAAAAAGTTGTTACCTCATCAAAAAGTATAGCAGCATTTGTGTTTTGTTTCATTCAAACGTTTGCAAAATACTTTATCATTAGTCTGTCTAATAAAAGCTCACAAGGCCTTGTTACACCTTGTGATGTCATGAAGAGGTAGCTTTTAAGTTAACAGCTGCTACCTTTAGTTCAGTAGAGACTGGCAACGCCAGGGCTGAAATTATCCAAATGATCCTAGTGAAGGTGTATGGAGTTTAAAAACACAGTAGAGCACTTCCTGTATTAATGGCAGGTTTTCTTCCAGGCTCACAGTGGCAACTCAACCAGGCATGCAAACTTTCTAGCCCTGAGAAGATAACGTTAAGTGTCGCAAAACAGAGTAACTATTCAGTAACCACTTTGAGTCATGTGGATGTGGCATATTCAAACAAGCCACAGTCAGATAACAGGCAAATAAGCCAGCTTTTATCAAACTTTGAAGGCAAGTATACATTTGATTAAACACTTTAGCCATTTAAGGCTCCCACAAGAACATGTTAAGTACAGTAGGTAGTAGGGTTGTCAAAAGTATGCAAAATCAGATACTAATCAATATTAAAACTATAGTATCAAAACTAGACACTCATTTGAACATGTATCAATACAAAAACAATACAATTTGTCCAGTTTCACCAGAACTAGTGTAAGACCACATAGTATATTGAACACATACTATGATTTTGTGTTAAAATATTGTCTAAAAAAGAGCTTATAAAATGATTATTTCAGTGTCAAATTCGGTGTCGAGTATCGAGTGAATCTTCAGTATTGAAATACTTTGAAAACTGTGATACTAGTAGCTATTATCTTTAAATCACCGTATAGTTCCTATTTTACAAAACACACTACACAATTTTCAGTCTTTCCTTAAAAAAAAAACAATTGAGCTTTTTAATTCTGAAAGATGATTTACACAATTTCTTTAACACACAAAAAAAATAACAAGTCATAGACAATATTGTTTTACTTGACATACAAGATCTAAAAAATAAGGCCCTATACAA
Source organism: Paratrypauchen microcephalus (assembly GCA_036785185.1). Taxonomy (NCBI): domain Eukaryota; kingdom Metazoa; phylum Chordata; class Actinopteri; order Gobiiformes; family Gobiidae; genus Paratrypauchen; species Paratrypauchen microcephalus. Next base: position 2,029,018 of record JAVJIX010000019.1, on the reverse strand, counting down.
ACAAACCTTGTACATATTTTTACATCTAGATCTATAGTTAAACAGTGCATGCAATTCAGCTTAGTATGAGCCTATTAGCCTAGCAGTTGCAAGGGATGATATGGAAGGTGTGGAAATAGCAGGGTATAAAATGGTTTTCCTTTCTTAAAAGCTAAAAATACAATTGGATCTCTGCCAGATGATAAACTTTTAACAAAGTCAAGTTCCGGCTGCCTACCTACATAACCATTTTCTTTCATGTTTATTATGATTGGCAGGCAAAGTTATTTTTGTCACTACCTATGATGCTACCTTTCAGCCAGGAGCCAATGACAACACAGAAGATAGACACAAAATAGTTCAAAAACCTTACAAGATAAAACTCTATAGTGGTATTGCTTTAGTACATCTCTTAAGCTTGCCAGTCAGCCCATTCATTTAAGAAGAAGGCACATACACAAAAAAGAAAAACTCAGGGAGCACTAGCATTACAAAAAGATTTAAGAATCCCAACAATTCAGTTTCATTCTATTTACAGGTTTTAAGGAGTGATACAATACATAACACTTAACTAAGCAATGCATGCGTATTTCTACTTTCCACATATGGGCCCATATTTACAAGGAAGACAAATGTATATGCAATAATATAATTTTAAAGTGCACTAAGAAGTAACTTTTCTGGTGGAAGGTACAGCAGCTGCTTATCTTATGGATGTGTTCATGTTTAGGCTGGAATGTTCCACAGTATGGCATTAAACTTATCTATCTACATACAGACAAGCAGATGACACTGCCAGGTTAAACATGTTGCAGGTCAGATCTGTGGTGAGGTGTCCCTGCTTACAGTAGGAATTCATGTTTTTCAAGGTATTTTTTTAGCCATATAAAAACAGCTATCTGACATTTATTCAAATACAGGCAAGTTTAATGCCATATTGCAGAACATTTCTTACAAAACAATGGAGACATGCAGGACTGTGGACCCCTAACCAGAAAAGTTACATAATGTACCTTTAATTTAAATGATATGCTGCCTTGTGACTCTACACAACAACATTGTACAATATTCTAGTTTCATAGTGCTTAACATGAGCCTAGTTGTTGCTACTCTCCTCCGCGGTCTTCCTGTACATTTTGTTATGCGTTTTCTTAAATGCACCGAATCCTGCATTTGCCTGTATTGCCTCTTGTGTTATGTCATCACCGTCTCCCTCCTCAGTCAGTTTTTTCTTAATGTCCGTCTCATCTTTCTTTTGTTTAGTTTGCGCGCCTTTCTTGTCATCCTCTTCTTCCTCCTCTTCATCCAAATGGCTCAGATGCATGCCCTTTTCCTTGCTCTGCTTCTCCGTCTTGTTAGCGGGCTGCTCCTTCCCTACCCGATTAGGCCTGGAGAAGATGATTTTTTCGTGGATATTACAGGAGTCCCTATTCACTGGCTCGTCTTTCTTTTGCAGCAGACTTGCCAGATATTGATGCGCCACCCGGCTGTTGCCCTGGTCGCTAGTTTCAGCTGTATCTTCCAGACTGTAGCGAGTCCAGCGATCTGGATTCATCATGTAATCAGGCACCCCACGTTTCTTCGCCGGGGTTGGGCTGGTCGGAGGGGGATGGCTGGTTTTGCGGCTGGGAGGCGGGGCAACAGGTCGGGCAAAAACGCCATCTATGACATTATCTTGGCCCAGAGTGGAGGACGTCATCTTGGCCATGCTATCCAGGCAGTCGAAGATGCTGTGACTGCGATTGGAGAACCCCGAACTCCCACCTTTGAGGCTGAAAGGGTTGGGTTTCAGAGCGCCATCTTGAGCGACATTCACTGCCGCCTTGTTGTGGTCTTCAACCTCATCATCGTCATCCTCTGCATCCAGCTCTGGGTCAAATGGTGCGCTGCTGGGGGCCTCCTCTGGCTCGGACTCGTCACTGGCCGACAGCTCATTCTCATCATCACTCTTCGGTGACTTGCCATGTTTGTCGTCACACATTTTCTCGAAAGGTGGTATTAGCAAAAGTCTAGGGGGAAAAAAACAACTTGGTTAGAATAATGTTGACTCAAACACATGTTTCTGTATAGGTATTATGGCATACACTTTTCAACATAGATGATTTCCCACTTTATGTTCCCATTTGACAGTGTCTAATGAGGGGAAGATGTTTTTGGTTAAGTTTAAACTCCACCCAAACATTCAAACATTAAACCAATTTTGTTACTTTTCAAGATGGTGCATCTCTGTAGCACTTATACCCTAACTTCCTTTTGCAGCAATACATGTATGAGTCTAATATTACAAAACACAAATGCAACGTATGACATGTTCTTCTGGATGTGCTCCATATAGGTCAGGTTACACTTTATTAAGCCTTGACCTTAAAGGTAAAGTGTATTAGGATTAATTCTGTGGTATGCCTTATTCAGATACTTTAAATTCTGGAAAAAACTTAACATAAAATATTATTATTGTATTTATATTATTTTTTATTACATATTATGCCCAGCTCTTGCTTTGTGATAAAAAGCTTATTGTAACAAGATGAATTTCCCACAGTAACACATGGTAAAATATAAGCCATATAACATAAACTAACTAACTAAACTTATGTTTCATGTTCAAGTGTAGGGCCAGGACAACATGATAATAAATAACTTTATTTTTGACATTTGTTCTGCCATTCTGTTAGGACCATTGACCCTGCCGCTCTCATTTTAACCATTGCTTTAACATGGCAAGACTGAAATATATTTTATAGGCTGAAAACACAATAAGATGATGTAAAATAGTTTTGAGTATAAAAATTAAAGTCTACCATGGATTATATTTGAGTCCCTGTGTACAAGTAGGACACACGTTAAACTCGTTTCTTCTCAGATATAATTTATGTAAACTTTATTTTAAAAAAGTCTACTGTATAAAACAATCACATTTGTCCTGAAGTCTTAGCTGGATAATGGGCCAGTTCTTGGCAGTGACATGCCTGTTTTGTTTTCACGTTAGCTTGCTAGGTTAGCGTGCTAATGCTAACCACTGCGACATTGTGCGCTGCGAAGACAGAAAGGCGTTGTACTCTTAGATCGACCCGATATAAGGGCTTTGTCTGCAGCGCACAATGCTGCTGCGACATGAGGTTGAGGTTGATGACAGATGGTCATCTTTTACCTTTTCGCTGGCACAACGACCTGTGCAGGTTGTGTCACCAGCTACAGCTTCTTCTACTGACCATGAGGGGGAGCTGCACAATAGCATATGCGTCAGGTGCACCATCTAGTGGCAATAGATAAGAATTACACAAGACTACGATTCTACAGCTTTAGATTTATTTTGAGTTTTTACTGGATAATAATAAATATAATTTTGTATTTATTGATTTAATGAAATAGATTTTGTTTGTTTGATATATACATACATATATATATATATATATATATATATATATATATATATATATATATATATATATATATATATATATATATATATATATATATATATATATATATATATATATATATATATATATATATATATAACCGAATTTGCACACACACAATCAATTTGACTAAATCAATAAATAAACAACTGAACTGGGTAGCTTCTGACATAAATGTAACCTAGATTCAAAATAATTCAAAAATAATATTTTACTTATTTCGAGTTTCTATATATATTTTTTTTAATAAATATAACACGTACAAGAACATAGTAATAATTATTGTGAGTTATTTTTTGTCATGTTTTGTTTTTTTTCTGCTCTACTTTCGGTTGTGACGGTGCGCATGCTCAGTATCGCGGGCCTCATTGGGCGCTTGTTCTAAAGAGGGAGGGCGCTGCGCTCTTTCACTTTCCTCCATTGGCTCGGTTCTGCAAACCGGGGAAAGTTTGAACTGGCCTGGGTGTGTGCACCGCGCAGTTGAGTTACACGTTTCACGGCTGTTTACGAGTGTGTGGACGTTTCTTTTGGGCTCCATTTGTGGTGAATTTGATGGAGTCTTGTGAGAAACGTTTGGCTGTTGACGCAGGCATGGCCGAGGTGGTGGTGTCGGATTTGGATTCGTATGTTCACGTCGAGCTTCAAGTGGAAAACAACTGCAACGCCAACCCCGACGAGGGACAGAGCGAGGCCCCTGTGACCCAAGGTTTGTGCAAAATGTCAAAAAAGCTTTTTGCAATTATACAATTGTATTCACTTTCCTATGTGTGTATTTCTCATGCCTGTAATTTCAGTCATTTATTAATTGAATACTTTGTAGCTGGCAGCATCATACCTTATCCCACAAGTGCTCATAATTAACATCGGTCTCTAGGCCTGGAGAAATCAAAGGACCAGAGCAGAAACAGTGTAGTTTCACCTTGGTATGCTCTGTCCCAAAACAGCTTTGTTCCAGGACGTAGAGGAAGACCCGGACAGTGAAAGCGGTGGAGATGACAGCGGCACAGACCCCTTTGGCACAGAGCAGTCAGGCACACAGCTGCAGAGACGTGAACACAAAACAGAATCAAACTCTAGTCTCCCAGACACTTTCCAGACTGGCCACCTGCTTTTCTACGAGAGGTTCAAGGCCTACCAAGACTACGTTCTGGGTAATACATCCACCTTATCCTATTAGACTAAAATAAACATGAAATGAACACTGACTTGTGATTGACTTCTGACAGGTGACTGTAAACCATCAGAGGTGAAAGCTTTCACAACAGATTATCTTGAGAAGGTGGTTGAGCCGTGTGACTGGCAGGCCTTGTGGTGCACAGACGTCTTTGACGTTTTGGTTGAGGTATGGTTCTATAATGTCTATTTTACATTTGTCATTCAACAGAACAATTTAAAATTGTATTTACAAACTAACTAAGAACTAACAGTAAAAACACAACTGCAAATCATTTTACATTTAAGTGCAATGTTGTTCAGGTGTCTACCAATTATGGTTGTCTGGTGAGTCAGTCACTATTTCTTTGTTTGTAGCACTTTGGTTTGGTTCCAGATGCTTTTACATTCAAACAATCATCGAATTATGGTATGTTTTGAATCACAGACTCGTTTGTAGAGCGTATCTCTCAAATGCTGAAATCACATCTCATGAATATTGTCATCATTCAAAATATACAACTTCTTTTACCTCAGATACATAATAGTTTAGAATTCAGTTTAGTTTAGTTTAGTTTAGTTTAGAGCTGACGAAGCCTCTCGGATGAGCGGCGAAACGTTTTCAACCAAACAAACTTTGTCCAGTTGACAAATTGAACTTCTCCTTTGATCTTAGTTTAGTTTAGTTTACTTTAGTATGGGCAAATGTATTAATTGTAGTAACTCATCAACACTTGCTGACCTCTGACTGCTGCTGGTCCTTGTAGGTTCAGGATGTGGACTTTAAGGAACTGAAGGCTGTGGTGCTCTTGCTGTTGCCCATGCAGTGTGAGGCTAAAGGCTGTGAGCTGACAGAGGACAACATGAAGTCTGTGCTGGAGGCCACTCAGCACCACGTCCCTCTGAAAGAGCTCCATGCAGTCTATGACGAGTCCGGAGAGTTTGACCAGACTGCACTTGCTATCGAACATCTTAGGTGGGCTCTTCTGTCTGCAAAAGTTTTGACAGCATGACAAAAATGGAAAATGGGTTTCCAAGTAAGGCTAACAAAAAAAAACCCTGCCCATTACCTTGTACAGATAACCCAATTTGTTGTCAATTCAGTTCAGATCTCAGCTAAAATGACAATTGCCATGAGGGCTGTAGTCGACTAAGGGAATTATTGATCAACTAAAAGAGGTGAGGTGAGCTGGCAGAAGCACTCAGAATCATTAGGATCTAAGAATTAGTGACTTAAAAGATGGTCACTTCACTGCTGTTGTGCAGAGAAATTCTTATCCTAATAAAAAATGTATAATAATAATAATAATAGTAATAATAAACCTAAATCAAAACAAAGAAAACAATAGGGCTAACCATGTCAGGTCCATAGCCCCCATGACAGAAGATACATCAAGGCTGTATCAAGCGACGTGTGGCCGTCCTCCCCGTGGACCCACCACCTGCCACCATCCATGGGGGGCTGGTGCACCTGTGACCTGAAGACTCGGAAAAAGCGGATGAGAATGAATGAAGGTCAGGTCCAGAGGTGTGACACCCATTATGGCCCTCAACTCCCACTGCGTATCTAATAGGCCTACCTAACTAACAGAAACTGTAAACAAATGGGTGTGGCAGTCTCAGTAATTTCATTGTAGTTTGCTCCTCCCTTCAGGCAGATATAAGGCAGTGTCCACCAGTGTCTGACCAGAACTGAAGAAGCAGCTTGGATGAGCTACGAAACGTATTCGACCAAATAAACTTTTACTTTACTTTACTTTATTGTTTATTTGATAGGGACAGATACAACAAACATAGATTAACATCTGATGCAGGTACCACAGTGTTTTAGCCAATGGCTAATTCGCAACACCAGTCCCTAGGAGGGCTTTTAAACAGATTTCAGTAAGTAAAAAAGTTAAAATGTATTGATAATGAAGAATAAAAGAGATGGATAATCTAAAACAACAATAAGTTAAAATAATGATAAGATAATGATAAGATAAGCTAAAACAACAATATCACACTAAACATAGGCACATAAAACACACTTGCACTGTCATTCCCCTCACAAACACACACAAACATACAGTACATGCAGTTACACATGATCACACTGCTGCTGGTGAATAAACCAGGACTTAGTCTGTTTCTTAAAAGTGGAGAGTCTGGTTATAGTTTTTATATGAGCAGGTAAAAAGTTCCAAAGGTTTGCTCCTTTCACTGAAAATACAGTCTGTGCAAATGAGGTCTTGCAAAAGGGAACTGTGCAGTCCCCATGTGTGGTGGCTCTTGTGGACCTTGTGGAGAGTCTGTTTACACATCTGCTGAGAGGTTCAGGTGCAAGTCTATTCAAACATTTAAAAACAAGCTTTACATAGCTAAAATTGCAAAAATTTGTAAAATTTAATAACTTGTATTTGGATAAAATTAGACAGTGATGAAATCTGATTGGTTTTTTGTCTAAAATGTTATAAACACGGTTATAAAGTCGTTCGAGAGGCTTTAGGGTGTTCGGGTTGGTTTGAGACCAAACAGTAGTGCAGTACGACAGCTGAGAAAGAATAATTTAATTTACAAAGACACAGGCGCTTTCAAAAGACAAACAGTCTCTAATAATTTTGAAACAGTTAATGCTTGCTTTCATTTTTGATGATATGTTTTTGACATGCTTTTTAAAATTTAATTGTCCAGTTGACAAATTGTGTGTAGAATCCCTCAGTCGTCCGGGTAGAATCCAAAAGGAGAAATTCAATTTGTCACCTGGACAAAAGTTTATTTGATCGAATACATTTTGCAGCTCATCCAAGCTGCCACTAATAATTTGTTTTATTATTATTATTAGTCGACTAATGGAAACACTAACTCTTGATTTGAATTTGTCTTAGTCAACCAGTCTTTTATAACCATCAATGCTTAGGTCTTTTTTAATGTAGAAGTCAACAGCCAATCCTGTCAGTAAAGCCATGTAGTTAGAAGTAGAATTCAGGCGGAGGGTAAAATTTTGACTTTTTGTGCTAATCTGCAATTATTTAAAATAGTGTATTGTTTATGTTAAGGAAATTAATATAGATTTTCAGACTCCAACCTGAAGCGGGAATATTTTTAGATATGGCCCAGTATGTTTAATTCATTGCTGCCGTTTTTTAGATTTTTCTACAAACACATCTGGAGGAAATGGGACGAAGAGGATGAAGACGATGACTTTGACTACTTTATCCGATGTGTAGAGCCTCGCCTTAGATTGTTCGTAACCTCTGCACTTCATAATACGTTAAATATTGATCCACTTTATCTTCTAATTGCTTTATTTACTCATAGGTATTACGACATCTTGGAGGACCGAGTGCCCGCAGGTTTGGTGGCGGAGTACCAGACGTTACTGGATAACTGCTCCAAAGTCTTCGAGCAGTTCTCCGTCCTGCGCAGTGGCATGTGCTGTGATTCTGACTCTGAACTAGACAACGTGTCTATGGTGGAGGGCCTCAAACTTTACGACCAGCTTGAAACATACAAACGCAAGCTGCACATCATTGAAAACCCTTTATTACGGTAGTTTACTAATATAGAAATAGGGCTGCACAATTTAGGAAAAAATGAATTGCGATTGTCCAAACAGTGCTATAAGACTTGTGATACATTGTTAAAAAAGTAGGATTCTGTTCACTAGCAAGGACCATGCCACAACAATTGAATACGATAAAGATATTTATTGATGATGGATAAAATATGAACTGAAACTGATACAAGAATCATGAATTTCAATGTTTGTAGAGGCCTAATTTAAGATAATTCTGTAAAAAGACAAGATATTTTGTTCTTTGTAAAGTTTTAGTATGACTTTCCTGACTTATCTAAATAATTGCCGCCTTTGCGATTTGATAATTCTGCCCATTTAAACTAAATGATTTGGATTTGATTGCGATATATTGTGCAGCCCTAATTTTACATAAATTGAGTTTTATATTTGCTGTCTTTCTTACATAGTCTTTTGTTCTTCCAGATATGTTCTAGGGTATAAAGGTAATGCCAGGCAGCAGTGTATACAGAGCCGTGGGCCCAGAGAGTCTGGGTTGAAGGTGGTCCATGTGGTCACGTCCTCCTGCACCACTTCCCAGCTCCAGTCCCTCCTCAATGACCGACTGCTGCCCATGTATTCTAATGAAGACACAGAAATAAAGGTAAGTTAGTTTCTGGGTTTATACCTAATGTGAGATCGGTCAAAGTCATGAAAATCATTGAGTGCTATTACATTGACATCGGAACACTGCTGCCTCGGGTTTGGGGAAGATGCAGGTTTGTTGAAATAAGTTTTCCCTGGACCCCTCAGTACTCTGGACTGGAACAGTTTCATTGGTGTGAGGCAGTGTGCAAGTAATCTGACATAGAGTGTAAAGTGGGTCTAACTAATAAAGCAATAAAATATTGCTGATCAAATTATAATTGCTCAATTATTTTTGTGTGAAACAAAAGTATCAAAAATAGTTTGTAGAAAAAACAAGACTCCTCTTGTATTTTGTTTAGTTTTACGGAGACCCAGTATCAGCAGTGGACTCTTGCCATGAGGGTGACGTGATCATAGTTCTACCAGGCATCTTTAATGTGACCAGCTCCATCAACCTACCAGATTCTGTCACAGTAGAAGGTAATAACCGTAAAACATGTAGAAAATGTAAACATGTGTATATATTGTTTTAATCACTTTGGCTTTGTGTTTGTAGGATTTGGTCTTCCAGATGAGGTGGTGATTGAGAAGAAGGGCAAAGGGGACTCCTTTATTGAATCCACTGGAGCTAATGTCAAAATATCCAACATCAAGTTTATCCAGCATGATGCTATTGAGGGCATTCTGTGTAAGTGTGATTCAGTTTGTACAGGTTTAACTCACATCAACAAACTGTAGCATTTCATTATTTTGTGGTATTTTTAGGTGTGCGTCTAGGGAACCTCTACATGGAGAACTGTGTGTTGCAGTGTGAGACCACTGGAGTTATCGTTAGGACATCAGCCCACCTCACCATGAACATCTGTGACCTCTATGGATCCAAGGTAACATTAGAGTTTAGTTTACCTTTTTATGTTCTATTTAGGTAAATTGTAAGTTCTGGCAGGATTAGAGTGAAAACAAACTGATATTATTTGTATGTTGTATAGGGAGCTGGAATAGAGATCTACCCGGGCAGTGTGTGCAGTTTGGTTGGAAATGGCATTCACCACTGCAAAGATGGGATCCTAATAAAGGTGAGCTGACCAGCACAATACTAAACTACAATAGCATAATTTAAGTGACACTCTTGCCTTTATCCATTTGATTGATCTATGCATGTACCAATGTTATTTAATCTTGACAGGACTTTGCTGGTGAGCTTGATGTGCTGCCGTCAATTACCATGGAAAACAATGTCATTCATAACAATGAGGGCTATGGAGTGATACTGGTGAAACCCAGCAGTGAGGACCAGACCGTTCCTCTTGAAAAGACTGAAGGTAAGTCATGTGCCCATTTGTTATTGTAAACTGTTTTTATCTGATTTAGTTGACCAGAAGTATTACCAATAATTCTAATACCAAGTATTAGAAATTAATGGGTGAACACTAAGACTTTAGTGTTCACATGGATGGGACGGTATGAAATTTCTATGGTATTATACCAGGGTATGACAGTTAGTCGTGTAAATAATAATAGATTCGTATCGATGCATCGATCCTACAGCCGACGATCCAAATGCATCGATGCGTCCACAAGCGAATCGAATTTTTCTGTAATAAAATGTATTCAAAACATTAATACATAAAGTGAAAACTATGCACCATTGAATCGTGGGGAATTCTCAAGTATTGAAAATAATCGAATCGTTGGCTTAAGAAATCAATATCGTATCGAATCGGCATGAAGTGTCTGATTTACACCCCTAATGACAGTGTACTACATAGTTGCATAATTGATGAGGTTTAACAAAAACGTGGGACATCTAGGGAAGTGTTGGTTCATAATATATTGCCCTACTTTGCTGTGCAGAGATTTGGGGATTCAGATCAATTATCAGATCAATCAAGGCAAAAAAGTAGCACACATAAATTAGGTCTATATCATATACTGTCTATGGTCGATACACTAGGATAGGCATACATTGGTTAGAAGGGACTTCATATAATTTCTGGCAATTTATATTGTTTGGGGCTTGATATGTGTATGTATTATGAACAACAGTAACCTATTCAGCTGTTAGTGGTACAATTTAAATACATATATTTTTCATTCTCCAGAAAACCTCATCAAACCAGCAGAACAAACACCTGGACAACTCGCCGAACCTCAAATCACCACCTTTGCAACTCCCCCGACCAAACCCACATCTGAGGACCAAGTGGGTGATGGCAGCCACGGTGCCGACAGCGACCTGCTCTCCGCGTCCGCCCGAAAGTGGCAGTTGTGTCGACAGCTGAGCCGAAGTAAAGAGGCCACGTGCAGCCGGCCTGTCCAGGATCTACTCAACCATGAGATCTTTGTGTCCATTCAGGGAAACCAGTTCAGACGAAATGGGATGGGTGACTTTGGCACCTTCATCTGCTGAACTGTTGCTTGGCTCTTTACTGCCCCCTAGGTCTTTAACACATACAGGTCGCTACTGTGTTGTGAATATAATGTATCCGAAGAGTATTACTGCTTTGGACTGAGCCACGTCACTTAATTCTAGCCATATTTTGCAGCTGCACACTGAACATAATAATCCATAGACATCGTGCAGTGAATGGGCACTTTTGGAGTTGCACAAATGCTTTTATCTTATTTATTCCTTGGGCTAACATGTCTGACATTTTAATCTTTTTTTTCTAACTTCAGAGAACACTTGTCACTTTGAATTCTAATTTTTGCTGTAATGTTTGAGAGGTAATGGTTTGTTCATATGTGCACTGAAAGTCAATATAGGAACAAGGTCACACGATTTGGAGTTGTTGTTTTTTTTCTTTTTCATAATTTCACTAGTATTTTTAATTGTAATGCATTTTTAAATTTGTCATTCACAGGCCCAGATAAAACTGATCTACTTGAGATTTTATTTAAAAAATGATTTAATCTTCTATTTGTAAAAATGTGAAAGATTAAAATACTGTTGAAATCCCAATGTGTATAATGCTTTTCTGGAAATTCTGCATGGTATTAACCAATCTAGTAAAATGATCTGAAAATGGTTAAGTATACTAAAGAATTACACCAATAAAGGTCACTGTGTCCCGTACAATGTTTTTTTCAGTTTACATTGCTTCATATTTTATATTCTGTATTATATTCCTATGATACAAATTATTTGTATCTAAAAATGTGTTTCACTATCCTGGTACTGATTGTCCCCATATGTGGCCAAAACATTTGATTTTAAAGGGCCATTGTGTAATTTTACTGGTGGAGGGTCTGTCAGGGTTTGTTTTCACCATGGAGATGTTATTGCTTCATCTGAAATGTTTCACAGTATGGTATTAAACCTTTCTACCTTCATGAAGACCAAACAGACCAGATATGGAGACAATCTCACTCAGTTTTTCTAGGTATTTTTGAGCTATAAAACCACCTGTAATTTAATAAATGTAGGGATAGCTGTTTAATGTCATACTGTGGAACATTCCAGGCAGAGCAATGACATCTCCATGCAGGTAACAGACCCCTAAACAAAGTTACAAAGCGCACATTTAAATATTCCAAATATGAGATAAACATGTTAAATTAATAGTTTTTACTGACTAAATCTGCATTAGAATTGTTCATTATAAATAATATTGGACATGACATCCCATTTGTCATATTTTGGTGTTTTGGCTCCAAAGATGGTTATCCAATCAGAAAGCAGAATGAATCTTTGGCTGCTGGAGTTTAGGTAGCAATCATTAATCAGGGTAAAATACGTACGTGTCCTCTTTCTGCAGGTTTAGACACTGGCAACCCAGATTCAGTTGTGACAGTTGTGATTGGAATACCTTTTTTTAAAACTAAAGTGTGCACCTTAAATGTCAAGATTCCAGTATTAAAACAGGTCACAGGAAAATGGTTTAATGAAACTTTCCAATGCAAAAAGTTACACCAATAACAGAACAAAGTTAAAGGCACAATACATAAATCAATATAAGGTGCTTTTGCATATCCACAATATCATACGTGAATCTGCAAAGATTTACCACTAATGTCTTATAGTCTTCACAGTTATTTTAGACTCAATTTACAGTACTGAGTTAAGTTAACTGAATGCTGAATTTGAACCCAATATTACAGAATTCAAATGGGAACAATATAGAAACAAATGAAAAGTGTATCATGATTTTTAATTTAGAAACACAATCTGGTTCCAGTGCATTATTTGTATGTAATTCTGTATACTTTTGAGGCAACAACATTAGGCATTTATGAGTGCAATGTTTATCAAATCCTTTTCACATAAGGCAAAGTCTTCTTGTTTTATTTAAAGCGGAGTATTATCGGATATTTATGTACAAAAACTATGAAAATATTGCTTTTTCTGTAAAATAAAAAGAATCTATTCCGGTGTAGATTGACTGACAGTTTTGCTCCAGATGTACTGTGAAATGACCAGCTTGGAAAATGCACTGAGGAGGGTTTCCGCTGTTCCATATGGCCACAGTTTAGCATAGTCTGTTCTGTCTATAGTGTCCATATGGTCTGTTTCACTGGTCATCCTCAGAGTTGTGGGTCAGACTGCTCTCCTGCACCTCCAGCTCCTCTGCGTTCACCATCTCAGGGCTGATGGCGGCGTATCTCGTGCCGTGGAACTGTCTCAAGTGAATCTGTAGTTGCAAAACACTGCGTTAGTCATTATGCTTCTATTTAGGTCCTGACCAAGCCGAAGCAAAAAGATCATGGAGATGGTCCCCGGGCGCAGTAATGTGCTGCTCACTGCTCCTAATAACAGGATGGGTTAAATGCAGAAATGGAATTTCCCCACTGTGGGACTAATAAAGGCATAGCTTTCTTTCTTTCTTTAATATTTTTAGCTGCACCATTATGGGGCCACATATGTAAATTACCTATAGTGTCATTTTGAAAACAAAGAAAGTCATTAGTGGAGTTCATATTGCTGCAAGAGCTCCACCTGTATTGATCATCCAACTCCAATACCATCTAGTAATCAATAAGTGTCTGATTAATATAGTCAATATTTATCAAAGGACTAACTAAGCAGCAGACTTTGAACATTCATTGAGCCATCAGTTGACTGTTCTAGGAAGGATTCCATCTGATAGAGGGACTGAGAAAGGAGAAAAAAATGCATGAATGAAATAAGTCATTAGATGCATTCAGTCAGACAGAGCTAGATCTTGACCATATTGAGTACGATCTATACATTTAGTGACATGGCTTCAGTGGTGATTACATTTCCATCAGAATTTAAAAGCCTTGTTTAAATGATTTATTTTTTAGTTAAATGTATGTGCATAAAGAAATTAGTCTACTGAGTGGGAAAATCACAGAATTACTTATATTCATCCCCATGGCGAGATGTTTTTCTACTACTTCTACGAGTATAGTAAATGTGCAATAAGGATACAATTTGACATGTTCATACCATACATGGTTATGAATGACAAATGTATTTTTGGTGTGTAATGAAATGCATTCCATTTCCATAAGTAAAATTTGATTTATTTTTCATTTATTGTGGAGAATGGGGTAGGGTCCTTCTCCTTTTCTTAATGTGAATGTATTATATGTTGTCAATACCCATATAAAACAGAAAATAAAGTAGCGTAACCAAAAATAAAATCATTTCAGCCAGTACTGGCAGAACATGTAATGAAGACATAAACCACCTTTATAGAAACAGATAAAAGTATTTCTAGGTAGAATTCACATGCATAATCCGTAGTATACGATGATAAAAGCAAACTCTACCTGTATATAAAGATTAACCTCAGCACTGCGGCACAGATAAGGGAAGTTTCCTCCTGTTTTTAAATGTGCCCTCCTGGCGTTGGGATACAGCTTATACATTTCCTCTTTAGCTTCAGACGACAACGCACTCTGGTCAAATACCTTGACATAAACAACACAAAAAGAAATTATTAAAATTATTATAATCACATCTTCACTGACATGTCACGTCAAAAATTCAGTTCAAGTATATATTATTAATGTAATTAAATGTATTTACTTATCTGGAAAACATCACACCATAAGAAAGCAACGCAGGTGTCAAATTCATGATAAGCAAATAATGGCAAAGACAAACAAATAACTTGCATCTATAATGGTCACAGCAACATCCTTGATTTTGTGTGGTTCCACGTAGGAGTTCTGGCAGTTCATTGTTAGCCGGGACGCTAATTCACTTTGGTTTAGGGTTTCCAGCTGTGAATGATGGAAAACACAGCAAAAATGATTACCAAAATTACAGTGTAAAGTATTGTAGCTTCTTCTTTTTTTTTTTGGATTCCAGTTGGAAATGTTACATAAAATAGGGTGACCAGAATTTCAAAACAAAAAAACTGGGACATCCCCGTTTTTTTGGTGGTTGGTAATAATAAAATTGTGAAACGAGTGCGTAATTGAGGAAAACTGTGATGCAGAGACAATTCATAACCAACATTTTCTTTGAGTTTTGGTCATTTTTAAGCAGATTTTTGGAATTTTATCTAAACAAATTATGCCTTTAGTGTTGGCAGGTATCAAATTGATCAAGAATAGAGACACCTGGGACATTTCTTATATAAAACTGGGACAAATCACTGGTTTTGGATAAATCCACTGGGACACAGGGCTCAAAACTGGGACTGTCCCAGGTAAATAGGGATGGCTGGTCACCCCTAACATAAAGTGACTGTTGAGGGTTTTCAAAAATACCACTTACTCTGTCAACCATGAAGTCAATAGCATCCGCCATTTTAGGATCCACAGGCCCTTTAGCAAAATTTCCCAGGACAATTTTCTTCAACATGAAGGCTGGCATTAGCCAAAAGCTGCACAGAGAAGACAAAATTATATTATCACCTAAAAGCTAGTGTTAAAGGGGCTGTACTTGACTTTTTTATGTAATAAATTAAAATGTGTTTTGCCCCAGCACATACATGCAACAAGATCAAAATGAGACCACTGTGTATTGTCTGCATCTGATTTTATATACGGTGTGTATATATATATATATTTTTTGTTGATGAACCAGGAAGTAACAAAGGTGAAATGTACACATGCTGAATTTGGTTAGCATTTTGACTGGCCTCTGAAAGTGAAAAAGCAGTGAATAATTAGAATACTAAGAAATGGTTATGCAAGTGAGTAAAGTCTTGACCCTCGCAAACAATTTAAAATGAAGTTTTTTATGTTTGTAAGACAGCAAAAATCAGCACCTTTAACATATATTGGAATTATAAATATTTAAGATATGTGTAGTGACCTGTTTGCTGTCCATGTGTGGTTAAAGATTGACGTGTCACTAAAGGAATTGCACAATATAAGCGAGTGCACCCGCGGGGACTTGTGTGTTGTCTCTGCAAACTTCTGGGCCAAGAATCCCCCAAGAGAGGCCCCAAATAAATGGACCTAAAATCAGGTGAAGAAAAAAAACACATGTTATAGGCAGTGAATACATAAATAGACCTAATTATACAGAAAAACAGCAGCTAACTTTATCTAGTTGGAGGTGATCGAGTAGCTTGCGGAAGCCATCACAGAACTCTATAAGGTCCCAGTAGACGGGGTATTGCAACTGAAACACAAACCACAAAAAGTTAGGTAACCAAGGATTGATCTATTTGAACTGGGTCAATAGATGTAGTCGTCATTTGTTTGATTTAAATGCCTTACAGTAACGTAGGTTTATCATAGTGGGGCTCAAACAGGGTTTTCTAAAACAAGCCTGACTCAAAACTTAAGCAATGATGTGTGTGATGGCTGACATGGATGGAAGAAGTGGTACTTTTGACAATTTCATAGTGTGGCTTATTTATGGTGAGTGAGTGCATTGCCTGGAATATTCCAGAGGAATGCATTGAACTTATCTATCTCGCATTTACAAATATAAGATGTTTTAACAAATTAATAGAAAAAAATACCTGTGAATAAAATGCATTTTCATTCTGAGTGGGATCACCTTTTCTCAGATCTTTCCAGTAACTTAGCCTGGTGGCATCACCTGCTCACCATATTAAGGAACATCACCATGCCAGAAAAGCTGGCATACAGCATCTTTAAAAATCATTACTCATTACTGGCCTTTTAAATGATGTCATATGCTTAAGTACATGAAATAGTAATACTGACAAAAACGAATAGGAACTGTAAATTAACCTCAAAAGTGCAGTCATTAAGATTAAGATTAAGCCTTTATTGATCTCACACACAGGACTCATTTTATTTCTGCATTTGACGCATCCATTTTTCAGGAGCAGTATAATATAATATCACTTATACACTGCTTTGAAAAAAAAGTATAAATAGTATAGTCAAAAGTATGCATTTTGTCTTATTTAACCAGGTATTTTCTGCAGCTTTGTATGTTCTTCTTATTACAGACAATCCTCTGCATCCTAATTTTGCATTTCTTTAAAGCAACAATGTATTATCTAAGACTTAGAATATGGCCCACCTCTTGGTAGAACTCAATATCTATTCTGATAAAACAGCAGGTGGGTGCATATAAAGTGAGCAATAAGAGTGAGACTTGATATGTTGAACTTCGTGTGAACTGTGCGGGGGGTGGAATAGATTTCACTCAGGCAGATCTGGTGCTTTTCATGCCAAATCAGCTTCAGTGATTTGGCATGACTCAGCCGGTGTGGGCACAGAGCACAGACCCCAAATGTCAGTGGGCTCTCAAAGCACCCAGTACTGCATAAGCGAAAAAGAAGAGTTGATTTATTATGTATAATTCAAATAGCTATATAGAAATGGGTAATATTGTCTTCAAGTGATAGTTTTGAAGATATACAAAATTAGAATATCAAGTATATCATCTACTATGTCAATAAGAGATTAAATGGCTGCAAATCTGTTGTTTGGCATGGAGTTGGGAAAAATTTGACAGTTTTAGGTTCTTCCACAAAATACAAATAAATATACAGAGAAATTCTAACAACAGAGAAAGCAGATTAAACTCCCCAGTTACTCCCAAAACTCCAGCTATCTCACTCAATGCATTCTCTTTTCTGCTATCTTTAGAATCTTCAAAAAATAATTATTTGACAAATAAAAATTATGGCGACGCCTTCAGCCTACAAACCTTAATCTGCTGCATCTAAATTTACAGTCACATATAGTTAGTCATAATAAAAGCTACATTTGAAAAATATATCTGTGCTATGTTGTATTTTCTCCACATAGCGACTTTTAGACTTTTTGGTTCAAATGGAAATAGAATAGTAATGGAGCTGAGAAGATGCCCGTAAAAACTAACTAACTAATACTAAACTAAAACATCACAGACTTTTAATATAATTTATGTAATGAATGACAATTCATGAGCCTCGCTATGGACTTTGAATTATTAAGATCTTTGGAAAATATTAGCCTGCTACCCAAAAGAAACACAAATTTAGGGATCAGCAGGGTTTTGTAAAAAGCCATTGCAGGCCGTACCTGTGTGCTTTACCTATGCTTCCCCACCCCGTCTGTGTTGAACTCACAGAGATAACGCGGTAGCCCCAACCGGTCAGAGCTAGGACTTGTTGGAAGAAGACCTCTGCTGTTCCGCTGACTGGAGGGAGGAAGATGATGGGACATCGGATGTTCTTCGGCCCGGCATCATACAGCGACCACACCTTACTGTCATCATCATCAACAATGATCTGAGGAATCAAATCAAATCAAACGTAAGGTCTTGTGAATATAATTAGTAAAGACTAGCATTTATTAAGTTAAGATTTATATGAACCGATTATGAGGAGGCATTTCTACAGAACTGGGGAAAATTGCTACTTTTTATCTTTATTTTTAAATTATTTATTCAGTAAAAGTGATTATGAAATCAAATTTAATATCATTTTCTGTCTCTCTCCTTCTGTCTCTCTCTTTAAAAAAAACAAAAAACAAAACATATCCCCAAACTCATAATTTTTTTTCCACTTTAAATGCCCTGATGAGTCTTAAGAACCATCATTGCTGTCTTATTATTATAAACTATTAAGTTTTTTATTAACAGTAATTACATCAATATCTTCATGCTGGCAGCATTGTAATGGATCAAGAGGAACTATAGTATGCATTTCCCTTTGCTCTTATTAGCTTGCTGCAGTCATAAAACAACAATGTGTTCAAGCCAAGAATGCAAATCAATATAATGGCTACAATATAATGTGTGACTTTTGACAACGCATAATCACACTGTCAGACAGTGTTATATCCCTGTATCACACATAAGTTCCTCTAAAACTTTCAGTTCCAAGTTTCAACCAGAATTGATATTGGCCAGAGGTGGACAGATTAATGAATTGTAATATTCTGAATGTTTTTGAAGACAGGCTG
Source organism: Paratrypauchen microcephalus (assembly GCA_036785185.1). Classification (NCBI taxonomy): domain Eukaryota; kingdom Metazoa; phylum Chordata; class Actinopteri; order Gobiiformes; family Gobiidae; genus Paratrypauchen; species Paratrypauchen microcephalus. The sequence continues at coordinate 2,010,022 of JAVJIX010000019.1, read as the reverse complement.
AATTTCAAGTAAATTGTTAAAATCAAGGCAAAAGAGCAGATAAACGTTTCATTTTGCAATTTTAGAACTACTTCCCATTTGTTTGATACTTCAGCCTCTACTAATACATTCAAAGACACATTTCTGTTGGACTGACAGAATATCATCTGAATATTGTTATTGGGGTGAGCAAAGTACACATTTTAATTTGTGTCAGTGTGGCCCCCGTAAATAGAGAATAAAATGGCATTTTGTTCACCCCCTTTTTCTTTGTTAAAATATTCTCTCAATTGGAGGTATAAATAAAAACTGTGTGCCTTTATGAAGTACTCTAGAACTTTCACTTCCAAGTTTAAATTAGAACTGACATTGGCATGCAAAAAACAACAATGTATTAATCATAAATAGTAACTTACACATAGCTGTGGTGCTTTTGTGTAACAGTTAGATGTCACTGTTATGGGGATTGCTCTGATGCCCCGACCAGACTTGTATTGGATCTGCCTCAGTATTTTTTATGACTCTCACATGGCAGACAGCTGACACCTGTGTATGCATCCTGCTCTCACCTCCACTGCACTGTCTTTTCTGCTCCGTCACCCACACACAAGCACTTCCTATTTTTGTTAGGGACATTTTGCTTTAAGAATAGGCTGTGGGTTTAACAAACTGTAAAAGGAAAATGTTAGTGCTTGGTACATGCCATTTTACTTTCTGTTACCTTGTACACTGGCACTTTTGTTACAATGAATACTTCTCGTTGTTGTTCTTTCAGTTCTGGTCAAAAATATTGAAAATCACATACTAATTGATACTAGTTTTAGTATTGATTAGTATGTGATTTTAAGCAAAATACTCATTGAGCAGGTAGCAGTACTAAAAAGTCACATTAACAGAACAAAAATGACCTTTTCTGTATAGCTTTAGAATGATCTTGAGCTGTATCAAAATAAGTATAGGGCCACATAGACTGGTAAACATCCATGGACCACTATGGACATCTACCTGAATGACTGAGGCATACAGGCAGTGCTCAGCCTGTTCCTCCTTGCACAAAGGAGCAGATATCCTGTTGATGGGTTGAGGACTTTCTACGGCCACGTTCAGCTCTCTTAGAGTAACTGCCCATCTCCAGAAATGTTCTGGAGATTGTGCTGGAGACATATTAAATCTCCTTGCACGTCCAGATATGCCATTCTGGAGAAGTTGGACAATCTGTGCAGTTTTATAGGGGTGTGGAATGGCCTCATACTCCTAGTAGTGATAATCACTGTAGACAAAGCTAGCACTAGTGGAAAACTAGCCAAAAACAACCAAGAAGGAGAAACCTTCACATGCAAAACCAGTCCTGTTTAAGGGGTTGTCTCATTGTTCCCACTCTAATGCACCTTTTGTTCATTTTCTTTAAAAGAGGTGGCACCCTTTTGTTTTGTAAGACATTGCCCTGTCCATATTTGCATAGATAAACATATTTTTTTATTTAATGTTACAAATGACATTATATTCCCTAAATAAAGAGTGTTTGTATTATAACTGGCCATTAAAAAATCTATATCTATATACATATAAAAATCTATATACATCTGATCCATTATTAATTTATTATTATAATTGTGGTATGGGAATCGGTATTAAGTATTGAGTCTATTCTTTTAGTAAAAAACAATGTCAGTCACAAAGACTAGCACAATAGCTGTATTTGCTGGAAAAATGAATGGGAAATTTACTTCTGGAACCTTGTGGTGAGCGTTCACCGTTGAGCTCCATACCACTTAGCGTTAAAAAATATTCCAGAATTTCACCCTTAATCTCACTTGACACATCAATGAGGCATTAATATCAACATCAGCCTACTGTAAACATGTGACTGCATGCCATGACCGACTGACTCAGTTGACAGCATACACCTCCTGATCAACATGTGTTTTCAGAAAGACAGATCACCTATATTTACAATAGAAACACAACTTACTCTAGAAATATATAATCTGAACGTTGCCAAGTAAAACGCGTTGTATTAAATCTCTAGACCAGCATAGTAATGCTATAAAGAAACAAGAGCAGCTATTGATCCAACTGCCAAGAGCTGAGAGTAATGTGGGAGAAGGAAATGCAATGAGGCCAGTAAGAGCAATCCAATTGACTCAAGAGAGGAAGTCGGCACTCTTCTATAAAAAGGACATAACTACCGCAATGGTTATTATTTAGCAGACATATATATCCCTATACAGAACTGTTGCTCTGCGTTTCATTGTTCTATTGCAGTGCACATTTTTCAGCCCTTTGACACAATTTTACTTTTTTGCAAGAAGTCATGTGCTGCCCCAAATCTTTAAATACACTACTCAGGAATGCCTTGTGAGATAAAACAGTCACAAGGCATTTCCCAAACCTTTTGTTCACTCGTAAATTATGCTCGTTGTAAATTATGCCCAGCTCCCCTCTGTATTGCAGTAGTTGTAGGGCAATTACAGTAGTTGTAAGGCAATTATGCAGTAATTTACTGAGGAAGATGAATTTACTAAGGAAGATGAATCAAATGAAGACCAGTGTTGTGCAGTAACGCGTTACTAGTAACGCGTTACTGTAACGCCGTTACTGTTGACGGTAACTAATACTGTAACGCGTTACTTTCAAAATAAAGGAACTCCGCTACCGTTACTAAACGGCGCGTTACTCCGTTACTTGGTAAATGTTTTTATTTATTTAGCTGCGGTGTAGCTTAGGTCTACTAATGAAGAAGACGCATGCATTGTGGGTGTGCGTGCTCACGTTTATTCAAGTTTATGCGACAGTCATGGAGGAGAGTCAAGGCAAGGCGAGTTTCTCGAAATGGAAATACGCCCATTATTTTACTTTTGTGCAACAGAAAGATAGAAACATTTTAGTTAAATGTAAGCTATGTCTTTCGGGTTCGAAATTGCTATCAACTGCGACAAACAGCAACTCAAACCTGTCAAAACACCTCCAGAAGCTACATGCCTCCACGAAGCTAGAAGCTAACCCGGACACACACGAAGTGAGTCTAGCCCCTCCGCCCAAACAACAGCGGCTAGATTTCAACCGAGCTTTTAGCCAGGGACAAATAAGCAAAGCCATCGCACGGTATGTTGTGGAAAACATGCTGCCAGTTTCGACTGTGGAGTCACCCGCTTTCAGGCAGCTTGTTAGCATGATAGCATGTCCAGGCGGCACACGGCAAATGGGACGAAAGACTTTTTCCAGCTTCTTGGATAAAGAATATTCAAAAATGGAAAGTGAGCTAAAGGCAACATTTGAGGGGCAAGACTACATCGCGACCACTGCAGACATTTGGTCTGTTCATAACAGAAGCTTCCTTGGCATGACCGCACACTGGATAAATGCCACTACTCTTCAACGCCAGAAAGCTGCATTGGCCTGTAGAAGGATCAAGGGTAGGCACACATATGATGTAATTGCTGCTGAGATCGACCACATTCATTCATTGTATGGACTGTCAACGAAAGTTATAGCTACAGTTACTGATAATGGTTCGAACTTTGTAAAAGCCTTTCAAATGTATCAGCCGGAATCGGTCTCTGATGGCGACGACGATGAAGAGGATGAAGAGGTTACCTTCATAGATGTGGCAGACGTACTCGGCACAGCCACAGATGAGGGTATCCTTTTACCACCACACCAGAGGTGTGCCTCTCACACACTTAACTTAATTTCATGCTCTGATGTGGACAAGTGGCTTCTTTCAAATCCTGGGACTAAGGGGATCTACAGAAGCTCTACTGCTAAGTGCACAGCATTGTGGAGTAAGGCCAGCAGGTCGACATTGGCTTCAGAGTTAGTGGGCGATTTGGTTGGCAAAAAACTACTTGTGCCATGCTCCACCAGATGGAATTCATTCTATGATGCTGTTGCAAGACTTGTTGAAATACCCATGGCTGACTTGAATACCATGTCTAATCATTTAGAGCTGAAATGTATTAGTGAGAGGGAGCTTCAGTTTCTACAAGAATACTGTAAGATTATGAAGCCTCTCACAGTTGCTCTTGATATCCTACAAGGAGAGGAGAACTGTTATTATGGCACCCTCCTGCCCACAATAGAAGTACTGATGTTGAAGCTACTGGAAGTGAAAGAAGGCTTGAGTATTGCAACTGGCCTACCTGATGCCATAATCGAGGTAAGAAACATTCGTCAACATTTAACACATTGGGCATTTTCTGGTTTTCCTTCCTCACATTACAACAATGTATTCAATCAGTGGTGATCACACATTTACATTTACAGTATATTAAAATCACACAGGTTGGGAGTGTTTATCAAAGGTGAAATTTATGGATGTAAACATTAATATTTTTATCTGAGCAAGCAATAAGATAGGAAAATGAAGAAAGTGCAAATAGTGATTTATTCCGCACAACACACACTGCACTTGCTATTGCCATAATTCCTCATTTTTAGTTATGTCCAATCATTTCCACATATATTCTCAATGTCTTAATGTGATTCTTAAATGATTTTATAACTCATACCTATCAGAAATAGTTGCATACAGCAGGGAATCTTACTTTTTCTAATATGTGTCACTGTTTTTTTTTTTTTTTTTTCAGGCAATCAAAGCACGATTTGCATCCACCTTGGAAAGCAATGATGCCATACTAGCGGCAGTCACACTTCCCATGTTCAAATTGCGATGGTTGAGAGACCAGAGGAAGAAAGAGACGGTCAAGGGAATGTTGACAGCAGAGTGTCACAAGTTCATCCATCGCCCTGTCCCTGTGCAGCAAGCTGCCAGGATGCCTGCGTCTCCAACAACATCAAAATTAAGCTCATGCAACGTGCAGGACTTTTTCTGTTTTGAGGAGGCTGACGATACCTTCAGCACTGTGGAAACTGAAGTAATGGCGTACTTGAGAACAGCCGAAACAGGGATGGAAATTCTCAAACAGTTTCCCACAATAAAGGAAATTTCTCTGAAGAAAAATGCAGTTACCCCATCCAGTGCTCCAGTTGAGAGACTTTTCAGCCTGGGAAGTCTGGTACTGTCTCCAAAGAGGAACAAGCTGTCCGACCAAAGGTTTGAGAGACTTCTTCTCATGCGGTACAACCACTGGTTTGAAGGCAAAGACTCAACTCAAACATTCATTTAGGTCCTTGCTAGTAATCTTGCTAGTAATTTTTTTTGCAAAGAATATTTTTTTAATAGACTTACGCAACTTATATTGCCCTTTAATTACACATAGCTTACTTTCAAAGTTGTTGAACTTGACATGCAACTAATTTTGCTTAGAGATTTCATTTTTGAGCAGCATTTTATTTAAATGTTGTACATTGTTGTACATTGTTGCAAGTTTCATACTTAAGCTGTGGAACAGGGTTACACAAAACAGCTTTTATAATTCTGAAGCCACTTTATGTTTTGATTGATATTCTAAATATATTATTCAGCTTGTTTTGTGTTATTTCAGAAATCCTTGTGAAATTTTCAGTTAGTGCTAGTCTGACTTATAGAAATTAGTGTAAAAATCAATCAAAAAGTTTTGTGTTGTAGCCTATTATATAGACCATAATGGTTAACAGAGTTTAGTGATTTGAACGCTAATGAATAAAAACTGTTAAGCTGATCAACAGTGTATTATTTTCCATGCAACACTGAAATTAAGTTATAAAGGCATTAATGGGAGAATTAAAGAATGTTCTTTAAAAAGTAACTAAAAAGTTACTTTCAACAGTAACGCATTACTTTTCAGTTTGAAGTAATCAAGGAGTAACTGAGTTACTTTTTGAGTAAAGTAACTAGTAACTGTAACTAGTTACTATTTTTCAGTAACTAGCACAACACTGATGAAGACTAACAGTTAAGTTAGTTACTTACCTTTTTCAGTGGCACTGTACTTCTGAACCAGTTATAGTCAGGAGACACTCTGATCTCCTCCATCTGCAGAAAAAAACAAAAACAAAAACAAAATCAGACTTTAAAACATCACTAGACATGTGGGGTTAGCTAGTTCCTCTCAAGAAAACATACTGTACTAGTAACTGTCAAACAAGGCAATGTGTGAGGGAGCTACTTTGTCCACTGTGGTTACGCTGGTTAATGAATGGCCAATTATGAACCACAGCAAATCAACTATGTCTGATTGCAATGTTACCGTTTTCGTCGTGCACGTTAGTCACCCTTGCTGAGGGGTTTATCCATTTCTAGATAGCGTTTTCTCTGGCTGCTGCTTGGTCATATGACTCCACCTCAGGCAGGACTTCCGCGTAAAGATTCTTCTGCTTGTGTTTCGTTTTCGCCAATCACAGCTAAACCAAGTCCAATTCTATTGAACATACGAACAGAAAGCGTTTAAGTCATCCGGATTTGGTGTAAATTAACTTACAACACACATGTAAACTGTAAAATGCTTCTACCTTCAGTAGCTTAGCCGTTTGCGCTGTTTGGCACCGTCCCTCCAAGTGCGCATGCGTACTAGAAGAAGGAAGCGCAGAATGTAAACATGGCAGCCATTCAATGCACAGCATAGAGGCACACGTTTTAGCGTTATTTACTACTTTATATTTGTCTGATGTAAAGTAAAATGGATAATACTTACCCTTACCCTACTTCGGATGCTCCCCCGCCTCCGGGGTTCAGTAATAACTATGCACAGAGCTCGTACAACGCCAGCAGACCACCGGTACACCCACAAAACATGACTGCTAATGCTAATGCGGCTAATGCATCCGTACCGGGTAAGCCTATGCATTATTACTTTTTTATTAGGAGTGTAAAATGATATGTCCAATGTAATATTAAAACATTCAAATGTACTGAATAAAGAAAAAGCAAATATTGTCCTTTACTTCAGATTTAGTTTTTTTTATATTATTATACTGCTACGAAACATTATATATTTATTATACTACTAATGCAAGAATTTATTCATTTTTTGTAATAAAATGCTTTTTTATTAGCAAGGAAAATGATACATGGAGACATGGGCGATTAATATACTTTACCAAAAAGCATTAAAGTTAAAAGCATAAAACATGTAATAGTAAATATTGTGCAAAGGGCAATGCCATCAAATGTACTCAATAATATGGATGCTTGAAAGTTCACATAAAATATACTAAATTCTCACTTTCCCTGTGTGTTCTCTAGGGGGTAATCATCACGCTTCTACTTGGAACACCTCACAGATGTCTTTTCGTCCATCAGCATTTCCGGGATCAGGGAACTTTGGTGCCCCTCCTATGCCTTTTCCCCATCCCTTCAATCCAGCTCTTCCACCTCCTCAGATGGGATACCCACCACCACCAGGCATCCATTCTGTCCCATCTCCTGGTCCTCATCCTGGGCCTCTTTCTGGTCCTTCTGGTTCTCTTTCTGGTCCTCCTGGTTCTCTTCCCAGTCCTCGTTCTGGTCCACCTGGTTCTCTTCCTGGTTCTCATTCTGGTCCTGTGGGTCCTCTTTCTGGCCCTTTAGGTTCTCTTCCCAGCCATCTTCCTGGTCCCCATTTTGGTCCTCCTGGTTCTCTTCCTGGTGCACTTCCTGGTCCTCCAGTACCTCCTCCTGGTTCTTCTGGTTCTTATTCCAGTCCACTTCCTGGTCCTCCAGGACCTCCTCCTGGTTCCCTTCCTGATCCACGTTCTGGTCCTCTTCCTGGTCCTTCTTCTCACCCTGGTCCTCATCTGAGTTCTTTTTCTTATCCTCCTCCTGGTCGTCCTCCTGGTCAACTTCCCGGTCCAAGTCCTGGTCCTCCTCCTTTCACACAATCAAATTATCGGTATAGAGCACCCGCTCAACCTCCACGCCACAATCAGCATCATCAAAAGTTTTCCGAGAGTGGGAGTACATTTATTCATGAAAAAGAAAAGTTTGGGGCACCAACACAGCCTAAAGATGAAGCAACAATTCAACGAAGAGAGGACCAGAAGTGGATCAGTCAGTTCTTACAAACCAAGGGAAGAATCAAAAATCTCTCCCAAATGTGTGAAAGTCCTACACCGGGTCAAATTACTGTTAGCCAGATGAAAAAAACATTGTACTCCACTGCTCAGCTTGTGTCACAGCTGTCAACGTTATGTGAAAATCTGAAACTAAACGTGGACAGTCAGAGTGGATGGACAGAATCTTACGTAAAAGTAATCCAAATGAAACAAGAAATCCAGAGTCGACTCCAATTTTTAAGAGATGAGGAAAATTTGCAAAGAGTGAAAGCAAAGTTGTCCACCATTGACAAGAGAAAAACCCGCAGACAGAGAACAAAACAACGGCTACAAATGGAAAAGCAACAGAGAGAAGCCCAAATAGCGGAAAAAGATGCTGATATAGAAAAGTGGAGGATGAAAAAAATACAAGAGGAGAAGGAGAAAAAGAAAGTAAGTGTACAGAGGACCGTAATATAAACAATTAGAGCTTGGGATTGAAAAACAACTTCACAAACGTGATACGATGTGCAGTAGTTTGAAATACAGCAATTTCAAAACAATAAAATGTGCTATAGGTGATATATCTAAACAATACCCCACAGTAGTATAATATCCTTTCTTTAAAAAGTAAATGAGGGTAGTGGAACAACACTAAGCTGCTGGGTCTGTACTGGTAATGTTTATCACTTAATAGTAGTCAGAATACTATTAAATTAAATATTTATCGTCTTAAAATCTTCATAGGATTCACATTAGACTAATTGAAAATTATATTATATGGCAGCTAATGGGTTAGCTATGTCAGTTTATACAGTCTATGACTCCAGTACTACTAGCTTGTGCCGCACGTTTCCCGAATTGCACTTGTGTTCTATAACTTTTTGCTTACAGAAAGATAAATTGAAAATTCTATGGGATGGTGGTTTTCTTCTAGCATCCTGCTTTGAGTAATGATTTGCAAAGGGCCATACATTGTGAAATCTTTTCCATAGATGTCAGCAAAGGAGTTATTAAGGCAAGGACGTGTTCCATCACACTCCTTTAAGATATATATATATATATATCATTAATTAATTTAGGTTGTAATAGTAGTAATATGTAAAGTTAGCAGATATCAATAAAAAAAATCACATTCACAGGACAGAAATTAATCTTTGCTGAATAGCTTTAGAATGACCAAGTACAAGACCACATATTATAATCTACTGTACTCCCATGGACGACTATGGAACCTACCTGGATGACTGAGGGATTACACCGATATAAGGCCACATAGTACTATGATTTAATGTTGAAAATTACATTCTATTGTCTAAATGTATTTTTTGTTTTTTTTAAGTATCATTGTGGTATCGGAATTGTTATTGAGTAGCTCAAAGGTAAACTCGCATGTGTTTTCAGGAAGAGGAGCTAAAGCTGGCTGCAGACGCTGTACTTTGCGAGGTCCGAAAGAAGCAGGCAGATGTGAAGAGAATGCAGGACATTCTCAAATCTTTGGAAAAGCTGAGAAAACTAAGAAAAGAAGCTGCAGCCAGAAAAAGTAACAGTTGTGCATACTCAAAGTTGTATTTTTTTTGATTGATGCATGTTTGAGTAATCCTGTATTGTCTTGCATTGAGGCCTGAGGGCTCAGACTGGTGCATTATGTTAATTTTCTTGTCTTGGGTCTGTCATTTGGTTGTTTCCATCAAAATATATTGCTTTGCCTAGAATGTTCCACAGTATGGAATACGGATTTATGGATTTTATCATTGTTTTTATTTCTCAATATGTGTTATTACTATGTGTGCTGGGTCATCTCTGGACAGAGCAGACTAGTAAATTGGCCTGTACAAATAAATAACTTCTCCACGGAAACAAGCCAGGTGGCAGGCATTCCACCAGAAAAGTTACATAATGCACCTTTTAAGATCAAAATATAAAATTATGACCTACCTGTTATAAGTTTACCTATTATAAACTATATAAACATAATATGTCTTCTATTTTAAGTATTATTTAATTCATTTTTGGCAGGTATATTTACTGAACAGCAGTCTGATGATAATTTCAACAAAATCTTGGAGGAGCTGAGGAGTGTGGCTAAGAAAAGGACAGCTGTGTATGGAGCGGAGGAGCGGGCCCTGATGGTGATGTTGGAAGGAGAGCAGGAGGAGGAGAGGAGGAGAGAGCTGGAGGTGAAAAGAAAGCGGGAGAAGGAAAAGCAGTTGCTGATCAAACGCAAAGTCGACATCATAGTGTTTGGGGGTAGGGCTTCACTCTGCCCAAATCATCTCCAATGTTTCCCATTGAATTTGCTTGTCCAGATGGTAAAATTTTTTTTTTTTTTTTTTTTCCCAGATGACACACCTCCCGATCCGTTCATGCAGCCCTTCAGACAATATTACACCCAGGCTGAGGAGTCACTACCAGCTTTAGTACAAATAAGGTATAGCGTTTGTGCTTAGTATTATGCAAAAATGTATTTATTTATTTTTTAAGTTTTTACCATGTTATGATGTTTCCACACCAAAAACATGCATGAAGAGGTTTTATTCTTGTCATTCATGTATGGTAAAAGGAGAAATTCAATTTGTCAACTGGACAAAGTTTATTTGGTCGAAAACATTTCGCAGCTCATCCGAGTTGCTTCGTCAGTTCTGGTTAGAGTGGTGATGGACACTGCTTATATCTAGCTGCAGGGAGGAGCTAACTACACTGAAATTATTCTGAAACTATCCCACCTCTTGTTTTCAGCTTTCTGTCTTTTGTTTTTTTAGTTTCTGTCTGGCGTCTAGTTTAGCATACCCATTCAAACCTTAATGGCTGTTTTCACACCTCTGGACCTGACCTGGCTAGCCCCTTTGTTTCCTTTGTTTGTTTTGATTTGGGTTTGAGAATGGAATTGTATATGTAGACAAATTATGTCTGACTCCCCCATTCCTGTTTAAAGAAGGATTCTCTTTTTTTGACAAAAATAGCCTCTTTAACTCCCCTCTCAAACCAGTTCTTTTCTCTGGCTAAGATCTGAACCTCACTGTCCTCAAAGGAGTGTCCCGTGGCTTCTAGGTGGAGATGTACGGCAGATGACGGTCCACTCTGGCACGCCCGTCTGTGTTGGTACATCCTCTTGTGAAGTGGTTGTTTTGTTTCTCCAATGTAGCGCTCACTGCAGTCTTCACTACTCTGAATGGAGTAGACCACATTGCTTTGTTTGTGGCTCGGTGTTCTGTCCTTTGGGTGGACCAGTTTTTGTCTTAAAGTGTTTGTGGGATTGTAATAAACTGGGATTTCATATTGTCTGAAAATCCTCTGTAGTTTTTCAGAAACGCTGGCCAGGTAAGGAATCGCTACCGCTTTCCTCCTGGGTTCGGATTCTCTGTTGTCTTGTTTCTTGTCTTGTCTCTCTTGGTTTTGTTGAAAGCCCATTTAGGATATCCACAAACAGAGAGGGCTTCCTGCCAGCAGAAAGCTGAAAACGAGGTGGGATAGTTTCAGAATAATTTCAGTGTAGTTAGCTCCTCCCTGCAGCTAGATATAAGCAGTGTCCATCAGCACTCTAACCAGAGCTGAAGCAACTCGGATGAGCTGCGAAATGTTTTCGACCAAATAAACTTTGTCCAGTTGACAAATTGAATTTCTCCTTTTACCATGGATTCTACCTGGACGACTGAGGGATTCTTCACACGTCATTCATGTATGTTTCAATAAATTAGCAATCTCTCCCAGGCCCTATTCGTGCTCTCCTTTCAGTTAGCAGTAACGTTCATATCATCCATGCTCAAAATTTGACAGACCTGATGCGATGTGTACTAGTTTCATTAGAGGGATGCGTGCCGATTATAATGTGATAGCGCTCTGAAAGGGGAGTGTGTCACAGGGAGGGAGACCCCGTGTCTGGGTGGGCACTCCGGTTTCCCCCATCAACCCAAAACATGCACGATAGGTAAAATCCTCCAGCTTAGGTCCTGACCAAACTGAAGCAAGAAGATCATGGAGATGGTCCCCGGGCGCAGTAATGTGCTGCCCACTGCTCCTAATAACAGGATGGGTTAAATGCAGAGAAGAATTTCTCCTGTGTGAGATCAATAAAGTTGCTTCTTCTTCTAAATAAAATGTGGTCATAATAAATGCTATTTTGATTGGAGAGAATGTATATCACTTTGAAATGCAAGTAAATACGGTATCTAATTAATGTTTTACTTCGCGACAAAGGTTGTATATTAAAATTAGTTGCATTGTAAACTTGATTTAGTTTAAACAAAGAAGCAATCTTAATGTGTTCAACAGTTTTCCAAATGAATACTCTGCTGCCCTCTGCTGTATGTCTAAAAAAATGACTCACTGGGACTAGCAGCATGATGATTATTACTGTGTACTTAACATTAACAAAGGTGTGTTTTTCTCCCAGGAGAGAGTGGGATGCATTTCTGGTTCCTGTAGATCATCCTGAGGGTTCTGCTGTTCCTCTGGGCTGGGTTTTACCAGATCCTCCTTCAGACCAGGCTTGGGCCTCTGCACTACAGACTTCTGATACAGAGTGTGAAGATGTATGAAAACTGTGGCTTGTTACAGGGAAATCATTCCATGTGACGGCATTCTACTTTTTAAATTTAATTATTTTATATCTTTTGTTTACACATCATCAATAAATATGTGTTTTTGTATGGACAACACTTTTCATTTCAATAACCATAAAGGACATTTTCTCAAGTCATAAGCTATACATGTATAGCTAATATAAGCAATAACACACATTTATATTTTTATGTTTGAATATTCACAATGTTTTAGGCCTATTAGGCAAATGTCAACATTCAATATATTGAATGGACTCTATTAGCTAGTATCTAGTGATGTGCTTGTTATGAAATGTATCTGTCTGAATGACATTTTGTTTTCTAATCAGTTATTTGACTGTAGATATTGCATGTCTGCATTCAGTAAACACAAGACCAGTATGTTATAGTAAACAAACACCAATGGCATTGTAACGTGTACTGTTTTCATTGAGATAATTAACTCACAATAAAATGCTACTATTTTATTGCATGTTTATTAAAATACTATTATGAAATACTCAGAAGTGTGAGACAGCATATATGTTGTGAGATGTATGAGAAAACATACAAGAAACACCCAAAACGTCACAGTTTAAAACATGAAAAAGATTTGTACAGTAATGGTAAGTAATTCTTATTATACCTTTCCAACACAAAAATAGCTAATGACCTCTTGACAACTCACCTGAGGTCTTAGATACATAAACAACCCCATGGCTAAATTTGGACTTCTTTTCTTCATGGGAAGTGTACATTCACAGAAGCAATGGAGTGAGTAAGGTTACTGTAAATCAGCAGATAAGTGGTTCAAGAAGCTATTCTTAAGGAGCTCTCTTATTTTGGCAGCAGACTACGTGAAGTGAAGACGTCAGAAGTCTCTATCAGCCATAAACTGTCAACACAGTCCAAGATACAGGGCGTGAATTCTTTGCCTCTAAAAGGTAAGATGTTCTTGCTTTTATATTTAATCATGCTTTAATAATTAGATGTGATAATTGCCATTGTATTTACATGCACATCAGACTATGTGCTGACTGTTTTTGTGCTCTGTTTTCTGATTTATGTTTACTCATCAAAAATATATCTGGAGTTTTCTTTTGTTTCATTCACACATGTTTAACACATAAACAATGCATATTTAGACTGTGTTCTTCTCTCAAACAGAAAAAACACAGTTCCACCCTGTGATGGCATGTGAAATGGCATGTGGTAATACAAAGTTCTCAACTTATTTAAAATCCATACACATTTACTACAGTCATTTGGATAATTTCAGTCCTGGAATTGCTGTTAACTTGAAAACTACCATCATTGCAAGGTTGAACAAGGTGGCATTTTGAGCATGGGATATGTAAACAGACTAATAACAAAGGATTACTCATTTGTGGGAATGAAACAAAACACAATTTCAGGCATGTTTTTGAGGAGATATCATTATAACCTGGTTAAAAGCTCACAAGAGTCAATTGTTTTTATAGGACTTTTAATTGCTTATCATTTTCTTTCTTGCACATAATAATAATAATAATAATAATAATAATAATAATAATAATAATAAAACACTTTCTAAAACAATAACAGCACATCACAAAGTATATCACCTTATTTGCCTCCCTCATATTTGCCCTGCTTTAGCTTGCTTGTACCTGCCGTGTATTTCCCGGGCCACATCACTGTCTAATGGCACAGTAGAGTGACCTTATTGGACACCTGTGCACCGTACTTGTGAGGCAGCAGGGACCATCTGGTTTGGGTGTTACTGGAGCAGATATCCCTTTAGCCCTCTCAGGACAGCCAGGATCCAGCAGACTTAACAGAAGGCTATTTACCTCATCGCCAGTCTGTCTGCCTTATGGTTCACTCACGGCCACACGACAGCAATGTCACTTGTTAAATGCAGCCAGATGTTATATAGTTATTGTGTTCAAGTTTATTATTACAATTTTGGTATTCGACATTATAATAAACATTCTACAATTTGATTATTTCGTGGGGGCAATATAAGTCAATTGGGCTTTCATTGTTTTGACAGAGTAAGATCATCAAGTTAATATCCTCCTTGTCAAAGCCTGTTCACATCTTAGAAGCTACGCAGGACTGGGCCTGGTTAATACTTGGATGGGAGACCCCTGGAAATACAAGGTGCCACAGTGGGGCGCTAGTGGCAAAAAGTGTTGCTGTGTCCATAGGCAAGAGACCACATTTCCTAATATCAGAGATGGAAGAAGTATTGTTACTTAAGTAAAGGGACAGATATCGGAGCACAGATATTACTTTAAGTACCCTTTCAAAAATGTACTTAAACTAATACTTTTAATTAGATTGTTTTAAAAATGTACTTTAAGAGTAAAAGTATTTTGTGCTTATTTTGAGATCTTATAAAGCTTCAGATTTATTATTTAGACAAAGACTAATCTTTGTCTAAATTTACAATTTATGTTTTTCCTAACTGTTTTTATTTGCATATTTTTGTTTTATTCAAACTGTGTTAAAAATAAACATGTCTAAGCTATATGCTTAAAGGGATATGCCACCCCCAGGTCAAATTTGGGCATCTCCCCACAGTCCAGAGACTAAAATAAGTGGTGGAAAGCGTTTTCCTGCTCACCCAGCCATTGTCCGAGTCTGTCGCCACTGACCGCCGCGGTATCTGCAGCTACTCCGCCTTAGACTGGAGTCTAACGTCGCCAGAGAAAGATTTCAGCCAAAAGGAATTAATTTGCTCGATGCGTTTCCCAATTACTTTATGTGTAGTGCGCATTCATATCGAGTGCAAATAAATGTGCAAATCAACACGGAGAACTTGCCTTGGTCATTTTGGGTGGGAACTATTTTCCAGTGCGGAAGAATACAGTCGAATCACGCAGTACGCTGCCAGGGGAATCCCTGTTACACACCGGGAAGGGAGTTCCCCTGTTGCACAACGTGGTGCGTGATTCGACTGTATTCTTCCGCACTGGAAAATAGTTCCCACCCAAAATGACCAAGGCAAGTTCTCCGTGTTGATTTGCACATTTATTTGCACTCGATATGAATGCGCACTACACATAAAGTAATTGGGAAACGCATCGAGCAAATTAATTCCTTTTGGCCGAAATCTTTCTCTGGCGACGTTAGACTCCAGTCTAAGGCGGAGGAGCTGCAGATACCGCGGCGGTCAGTGGCCACAGACTCGGACAATGGCTGGGTGAGCAGGAAAACGCTTTCCACCACTTATTTTAGTCTCTGGACTGTGGGGAGATGCCCAAATTTGACCTGGGGGTGGCATATCCCTTTAAAGGGATAGTTCGGGTTTTTTTATGTGAATCTGTATGGCATCCCCTTCAGCAGTGTCGTGCATTAACCCTGACTTATCGTTGACAATGTCCTGTGAGCCGAGTTTCTGCCCGGTTCTGGAGCTGACAAAAGTAGGTCCGGCAAGTTAGCCACGACAGTTAATAAAGCTTGTTTTTCTTCTCAAAACAATATTTGTCCAAAAAGTGATATATTTGCGTCACAAAACAGTTGCCCACGAAAAAGTCAGAAGTCATAATCGCTTGGTGCTATTTTCTCTCGATTCCTATCACTGCGTGTTGCCCCCAGCTGGACAGCCGCGCGTGAACCCAACACTTTTTCAGTTGTTTGGCAGTGTTTACGTCCTCAGACCGCAGCGAGCCAATTTAGAAACGTCAGAATAAAAATATAGAAGAAGAAGAAGAAGAAGAAGAAGAAGAAGAAGAAGAAAACAATAGATATAAAATGGGGCGGACCTGTGATTACCCAGGTTGTACCAACAAAGATGAACCGTTTTCCTGTCACCGTTTTCCTGTCACAAATTGGTCTGAGGCAACTTTGGCTTCTTGCCATAGGGTTCAATGTGGACACCAAATTGGCTAAAATAAAAAAGCTTTGTGTGTGCAATGCACATTTCAGTGAAGAGGATTATGTATGCCCAGCATGGAGGAGGAAGCATTTGAAGAGCACTGCTGTCACTGCACCCCAGGTAAGTGTAACAAGTGGCGATGTTTACAAGTGAACAGGCTAATAATAATAATAGGCACGCAGTGCTAGGAATCGAGAGAAAAAAATAGCACCAAGTGATTATGACTTCTGACTTTTTTGTGTTTTGTGATGCAAATATATCACTTTTTGGACAAATATTGTTTAGAGTGGAAAAACAAGCTTTATTAACTGTCGTGGCTAACTTGCCAGAACTACTTTCATCAGCTCCAGAACCGGAGCAGAACTCGGCTCACAGGACGCTATCAGCGATAAGTCAGTGTTAATGCACGACACTGCTGAAGGGGATGCCATACAGATTCACATCAAAAAACCCGAACCATCCCTTTAAGTACAGTACTTTTACATTCCACCACTGCATAGTATTAATGGGGTGTGTGAGCATCTGGAACACTATATAACACTAATGCATTGTTCTTTATATTGAGCCCACAAACTCACCATTATACATACTTGAATTCAGTTTAACTGACAACAATCTTACCTGTGTTTCTCAACAATTACACCACTTTTTGAAATTCTTGAGAGATAATAATTCCACTTCCATTTGTGCTGACAGAGAAGACAATGAATTTATTTTTATTTCATTTTTTACTGGCCAGTTTTTTGTTTAATGTGCATACACCCAGTAACCATAATGACCATAAACCAGGATAAAACATCAGCATTTTCAAAAATTATACAAAAAAAATAGAATTCTACCCTCTAGCATAGATTTAAACTATTACTTGGCAGTAAGTTAAGCTTTAGGTACATTTAATTGTCCATGTGTTTGATTTGTTTCCATGCATTCTGCACTTATCCATTCTCTCCCCAGGATCTTGGTCAGAAATACCTATTTGAATAGACTAGCTGAGTATTCAGGATTACTATTCTGAATAAGCATGCAACCTTTACACTAGTTAACCTGAATCCATTCATGATACTTGTGTAATCGTGTAACATATTTAACATTATTGTGCATAGTGAGAGTTCGAGAAAAGGAAAGCCTATTTGCAGCTATTGTCTACTTAGTTAAATCTTGATGAAATCTGGTTGCGGCTTTACCACAAAGTAACCCGTCTTCTCACTTGACTTTGTTGGTTAAGTTAGGTGAGTTCCTGTGAGTGTTGGTAAGTCATGCATACTGCTACAAGATTCAAACACTGGTTGATCAGATGTCCCTCCAGCTGTCTTAAAATTTGATCCAGTTAATGTTTCAGTGGGGCAGGTTAAAGCTGCACTATTTAACTTTTTGGTTGGGGGCCCCTCACCTGCTTGTTTCTATGGATATGTCATTGCTCTACCTGGAATGTTCCACAGTATGATATATTTAACAGCTCTACATTATATTTATTAAATTACATGTGGTTTTAGAGCTCAGAAATACCTAGAAAAACAGTCATTCTGATGGGGTTGCATCTTCACAGATTTGAACTGTTTGGTTTGGTCTCTATGAAGTTACAAAGGTTAATATCATACTGTGAAACATTCCAGCCAAAACAATAACATCTCCATGGAGAATATCATTTGATGGATGCTCCAACAGAAAAGTTACACATTTAAACTACTTGTAGATTGTTGACATATATCTATTTCTGTATCTATTTCTTTTGCAGTGAGCAGAACGGTATGGAAGGAGTTCCACTGAAGATGCCTGAATATTCCTCTCAAGAAGAACTTGTTGAAGATGTGCAAGTTCCTGTCCTAGATTACCTTACAATTCTAAGAGAAACAGAGGTAAGCATTATGATATCTAACAGATCAACTGTAAGCTTTAAGCCAAGTCAGAATGTTGCTACGTCCTCAAAAACATACCTGGAGTTGTGTTTTGTTTGAGTAATCCTTTATTATTAATTTGTCTACACCTCCAAAGCTCAAAATGCTCTGATGTCATGAAGTGGTAGTTTTCATGTTAACAACTATCTCGTGAAGGTGTCTGGAGTTTAAAATCACAGTGGAGTAATACCTGTATTATCACATGACATCACAAGGTGGAATAAAGTGTTTTCTATTTGGGAGAAGAACTCAACCAAAACTTCAGGTATGTTTGGGATGAGGAAACAACATTATAGCATAATCTGGGCCCTTTAAGGAAATGGACAACATTTTTAAATGAATTTCAAAAAATCTTTGACATGCATTTAATTCGTGGAATTTAGAGATCTCACTGTAGGTTATAACTTAAAACTGCATGAGATTGATTCCTGATTTTACACTGTCTAATTAAAATGCATAATCTATTTTTTTTCTCTCCCCTGCTCCCCTCTCAGTATGATTTCAGCCTGGAGAAGTGGGTGCTCACGGGCCTCCAGAACCGCTTCATGAAGCCCAATCGCCCCTCTGCTCCCTCCGCTTCCTCCACCTCTCTGCAGCCCACCTGTCCTCCGTACTGGATGATGTTCTGCAGCCCCCAGCAGAGTCGCCTCGCCAGCCGCCACAGCTCCGACTTCTGGGAGCCCAACCCTCGCCAACGCTCCTACTCCCTCAATCCCTCTGTCCTGCGCACCAAGTTCACCATCTCCGACTCGGAAGACGAATTCGAGAATATGGAAACTGTCAATATACCATTGCCAGAGAAAAAAGACTTGAATGTTGATAGGCCTGGGGTGTCGAGTGAACGTAGCCAGAAGAAAGCACAGAAAGCCTTCGTCCCAGACCTCCTCCACCCACCCACCTGCCTAAGCAGCCTACCACACCAGCGGCGTAAGAACCTCCGCCAGTGCTCACTATCTGTGCTGGAGACGACCAATGAACAGTCCACACCCAAGGGCCTCAACAGGAGTGACTCAGTAGACAAGCTCTGCAGCCAGAAGATAGGAAAGGTAAAATACTTACTTAAAAAAAAAAAAAAATGAAGTTAAACGACCTATAACTTGGCCTAGTTGATCTGCATAAAGATAAAAAGGTTTAATACCATGCTGTGAAACATTCCAGGCAAAGCAATATGCAAAATTACACAATGCACCTTTAAAAATGTTAAAGTGACAACACAGAAGAACATTTTATTCAAATACTACTTAACCATGCCCTGTGTATATTTGACTGAAAAGGACTGATTTCATGTACGTATATTACCAAAAGTGCACTATCTTGACTGCAACTCTTTATTCCAAAACTACTAGTAAACTGCGTACAGGGGGTCCTCGGGTTACGACGGTCTCGGGTTACGACGTTTCGTGGTTACGAACGCGCCCCCTTAAAAAAAAATGTATATATTATGCGTCATTCCGTCTTACGCGGTTTAGCGTGGTAAGAGATGTAAACAAACGCGAACGGCGCGCGGCGCACGGCGGAAGAATACGCTCTGTTGTGGTTGTAGGGAGAAGAAGACAGCCTCGTGTGTGTGTGTGGGCGGAAGTACCTGATGTGGGCTCTGATCTGCTCCTATGAAAGCGGCAGTGATAACCAAGCAGCGTAGTGGTCTAATTATTGAGATGGAAAGGTTATTGGTGCTTTGGTTGGAAGATCAAATGCAAAATCCGGCTTACGACGAAATTCGGGTTACTTAAAAGTTTTTAAGGTCTTAAGAACGGATCAACGTCGTAACCCGAGGACCCCCTGTATTTTATCTGCAAAATGGCAGATTTAACTCATATAAAGCACTCCCAAATCTAAAACTAATTTACCAAGCCTTCTACTTACTGCTGTGGTTCTTAAAAATAAATCCTTACTTGCAATAAAACAATACATTTTCTTCAACTGGTTAATTGACTAAACAACTAAAATAACTTTACTAAAGTATAATAATAATAATAATAATAATAATAATAATAATAATAATAATAATAATAATAATAATAATAATAATAATAATAATATTGTAATATCATATTATGGTTATTATGGGCATTTGAAGTGGTCCACAGTTATTCCTCACTTACCTTATGCCTTGCAAGCACCCAAATTATTCACTGTGATGAGTTAAAGATGAATTAAAGATGACGCACAACTTCTGATTATAGGACAATAAAACACTTCATAATTAGATGATGCAGTGCAGGGCTAACATATTTTGACCTCAAGAGCAGCTTATAAAATATATCTGTGTTTGAGTAAATGGGAAAAAAAAAAAAAAATCGGATTCAGGGCCTTTAATATAGCAATCTAATATCCTGCGTCATTGTATGATTCATGTAGCAATATGCTAGAACAACACAAACCTCTTTGCTGTATAGTTATAAAGTAATTGCATTTTGCCTTCAATTTAACAATAAAAAAGATTTATAGTAGTGCACCAGGCTGACCAGATGTTTGGAGCAAAAGGTGGACAAACAGGAACACTGCCTAATCAACTCAGCCCATAATACAATTATATTAAATTTAATTTTTCAAGCACCTCAGATAAAAAGTAAAAAGACATTTTTTTGTTATTTTATACACTACATTATCGCTTTAATTAAGTCAGATATGATGACCACTCAAATATTCTGTCATCAGCTTACATTTGAAATTTAAGTCAAGTTCATACAATTTTCATGAGACATGCTGTACCTTATTTTCACTGTCCTAAAAACATGAAAAACAGAACTAGTTCATTTTAAACTGTTTACAGCAGTATAAAATCATTCCTCACTCTCACAAACAAATGCGAAAGTTTGCCATAATGGTAAATCTAACAATAACTAGCATGCACTTCCTGATTACAAGAAAACAATACAATAATTAGATGCAGACTGACTTATTTTGACCTTGAGAGCTGTTTATACAGTATATTTATATGAAAAATGCTCAAATACATGGAAACAAATCAGGTATAGGGACTTTAATAGAAACATTGTACCATCCCTAAATCTGCATAAATAAAGTTAGTGCAGTTATACTGAGAGCAATAGTGCACTTTTTAGCTGCAGTCTGGAGTGATTGCATAACATGTCATGCACAATATCCCACAAATAGCTTGACTTGCTGACTTCACTGAAACATCTTTATTCACTAGCCTGTATATATTTGTCTTAAAATTAATGACATAGAATACCTGTATGACTGATATATTGGCACGTCATACTTAAGAGGCCATGTTGCTTTTATGCCCTCTTAGCAGCCCATAATATGAATAGATTGCTCTTCCTCTGACTGTGCAGCATTGCATGTTTTCATTTAGTATATGGCCTTGGCCCTGTCGTAATTCCTCACTGCACAGGCTTACTTTATATTGAGCTATCGCTTCCCAGAGGAAGGTGTAATTGAGCAGTTTGTTGCCCTCTAATGGACACGTTGAAGAACTAACACAGCTTCCAGGAATACTTGGCCTATACGGAGTTCAACACACATTTTTCCCATAGTCTTTCCAAAGCTTTACAGTTAAAATGCTTGCTGGTGGGGAGAATCAGTTAGGTTATGTGGAAATGAATGAAGACATCATGCTGAGCTGCAACATCTTCAAAACAAAACAAACAAGACAAAGGTTTTTGAACTGAAAACAAATATGCTATGGAGAATAGTTACCACATAGCTAGTTAGTCTCCACTGTGCCTTAAAAGGCCCAAATTCCATTATTTTTCTGATTTATGTTATAATGTTACCTCGAAAAAACATACCTGGTCTTGTGTTTCAGTCATACATGTTTAAATTACTATTATTATTATTATTATTATTACTATTTTTATTATTACTTACTTTATCCCATTCCTGCCTGCATGCACTTTCTTTCTTGTCCAAATGTCCTGGAGCTACTGTGGCAAGTAAATTTCTCCTGTGTGAGATCAATAAAGTCTTATCTTATCTTATCTTATCTTAAAACACAGATCCATTTTTAAGATGAGTTCTTCTCAGAAACAGAAAACACTCTGTTCCACCTTGTGATGTCATGTGGTATTACAGGAAGTGACAACCTGTGTTTTTAAACCATACACCTTCACCAGATGGATGATTTCACCCCTGGAAATGCCAATCTCTAGTAAACATAAGGGGAAAGGGGCTGTTAACTTAAAAACTACCACTTCATGACATCACAAAGTGGAACAGAGTATTCTGAGCTTTGGAGATGTAGACACAGTATTAATAAAGAGTTACTCAAACATGTGTGAATGAAACAAAACACAACTCCGGGTATGTTTTTGACGAAGTAACAGCATTATAACATGGCTTAAAGTTCACAAGAGTTCATTTTGTGTAATATAGGACCTTTAAACTTGTATTATTTGAAATATTCAGAAAGTCATGGGAAAATGAATGGGGAATTTTGTAGGTACATGATGAACTAGAGTTGATTTTATGCAGACTAAAAAATATACTGCCAATACATCCTTTAAAGTAAATAGCAATAAGTACTTGAAAGCCAATTTAACTGTGATCAATCTTGTGCATAAATAGGACCTACTATTGTGGCCTAACCTGAATTGATAGTATTGCCAAGAAGCCTATATCTAATCCCCATTCTGTTCCCCAGGAGCAGCCTATGAATACAAGCTAAACCCCGGGGCATTAGCTTCTCCTCAGACAGACTATAAATTTCCACACATAAGCCTGCAAAAGCCACCGATCACATTACTATTAAAAGGCCCCACTACTAGCAGAGCACATGTGGAATTAGCACCTTTCCATTTTTTTTTTTTAGATCGGCATATATTATTTAGTCTACATAAAACATGTAAGCCTTCACTAGCTTTGGTTTTCATCTTCATTTTAGTTGTAGACCTGATTTAGTCAACTAAAATATTTTCTCAAGACTAGATAGGAATCCCACTTTTCAATCCCCAAGCCCTGAAACAGACCATAAACAAATTTAACATCCAATGAAGCTATACAACTGAAGTGCCAGAGTTAGAACACATATTTTCTTTTTGGCTCAACATAGTTAACATGACCTTTTCGTTGATTAAAACAAAAAGAATAATTGCCAAAATATCAATTGTATATATATAAATTAATCCATTTAAATTTCTTGTCAAAATTAACACTATTAAGTTGCATACATTTAGATGTATCCGGGTGCATTACCATAAAGCAAGAGTTAAAATAGTCCAAATGTGTAGTAGGATTAGAGGTCTAAAAATAGTATGTGTGAAATCTGGTGTCTGGATGCAGCCAGGTTATAAAAGGTTCAGTGGATTAGTGGATGAAAGTACTGTCTTTCAGCAGTGCTCCAGGCCCTCTGAGCTGAAGAGCGCAGTCAGGTGACACATACAAATCCTACCCACATCTATGCCTCTAACTCAGGGGTGCCCAAAGTAAGACCCATGGGGCAAACTTGGTCCTCCAGGGAGTCTAATTTGGCTTGTGAGCGGGCACTGAGAATTTAAGAAGAATCTATTTCCTTCAATTTTGTTTTGAAAAGACTGTCAGGAGATGGGAAACAGGCCAGTCCTTTTTATTTCCTAATATTTTAAGTCAGTGTAATAACACATTTCTTTAAATGTGGAAACTGTCATTAGGTTTGACCCTTGACCTCCTAATGTTTATTCATTTTGGTCCACTCTAGCCACAATCAAATGTGGAGTGTATGCAACAGGTTTTTTTTTGTCATTACTGTATATTTCTGCTTTACCAAAATATGTTCAAATGTGTTATTTTCATAGAATAGTAACTACAAAATACAACTACCTAATTATATTTTTTGAATATTGGCCCAGTGAAGTCATAACATTAGTTTGTAAAATAACACTTTTCAGCATAAAAAGTAGATTTTCTGTAATTTGCCTACAACAGAGCAGTAGCAAGTGCTGACAGTTTTATTAGAGACTGAGTAAGCATTACAAAGGCCAGAGCATAGCACTCTCATACTAAAATGTCATAGTAAATTTTGATACCAAGGAAAAGGTTTGGTACCTATTATCATCTCAAAGTTGCTATATGTTTCAATTTCAAACCACAAACTATTTTCAGTCATTGAAAATGTATTTCAATTGTTTGCTTGAGTGTATGCCCATCATACACAAGACGTCCTGTGGATGAGTTCAAATAAGTCATAAGTAATGGATAGCTAGCCCAGTTGGGTCCCTACATTGATTACCAACAATTATTGTCATCCCATTAACATATTACATTTTAAACATACACATAATACCCACTCTTCAGTTTAGTTTCTTATCTCCCTTATAGCTTGTGCCACTCTTTAACCCCTGCACATGTCCACTCACTCTCCTTCTCCCCTTGCAGGAGTCAATCAGTCCGCATTCCTGCCTAGATCCCAGCGTGGCCCCTCACCCCCTGGGTCTCTCCTCCGCCGCCTGTGATTCGTCCGTGGAGCTCCTTTCTGCCCTGAGCCTGGAAGAGAGAGAGCTGCTGGGGGCAATCACGGCTCGGGGTTACCCTCTGAGAACGGCCATCATCGCCCTGCAGAAGACCGGACAACAAGCCCCCGAGAAGGTCAGCGCAACATATGACACCACAGCAGGCTTTTAAGGGCTACCAGACATTCAGCCACTCACGCTCTGTTTAATCCCTCTAAGGAGACTGAGGGCATATGTAATCCTGCACTGTGGCTGTAAATAATTGGAGTTTAAGTGGTAATAATGGTTTAAAGTGAGGTGGACCAGAACAAGTTTGTTTACTACCTGCAACAATAACATGATAAAGATCAATTAGTATTTAGCTTGTCAGGATATTAAAATGTTTAACTTCAGAGACAGCACATTATATTAACTGCACCTTAATTAGCCTTAATAAAGAATGAACAGATACTGATTTCATAATGAATACAATCATTTCATTACTTAAACATGCTTAGTGTAACTTTTCTGGTGAAAGGTCCATCAAGTGCTTTTTTCATGGAGATGTTATTGCTTTGTTTGGAATGTGTCACAGTATGGCATTATACCTTTGTATCTTCATAGAGGACAAACCAGACCAAGTCAGATCAGAGGCAACCCCGCTCACCGTCAGAATACCTGTTTTTCTAGATATTTTTGAGCTATAAGGCCACCTGTAATTTAATAAATGTAAGGTAGAGGTGTTTAATGTCATACTGTGGAACATTCTAGGGCAGGGGTGGGCAAACTTTTTGACTCGTGGGCCACAAAAGGTTCTAAAATTTGACAGAAGGGCCGGACCAGGAGCAGCTGGATTTAGTGTTTTGGTAAAAACACTAAAAATAACATGGGATATGTAGAAAACGTGCTTTATTTCAATTAAAAATGAACAAAGCATTACAACAAAATGTCCATCTTTCAAGTTCCACAGTGTTATTTATTAAGCTATTTATTAAAATGACTCTTAAAACACAGAAAATTAAATGAATAAAATACAGCTTTTTTTTTAAATTACTAATAGTTACTATTTTAAAGCACTGAAAGTTCTGTTCTCCTTCAGGTTTTTATCATCACCACTCTCCTCCTGACTGTGTTTTTTTCAAAAACAGAAGGAGATGCAGATCAGTTTCATATTATTATCATATTATTTCTGCATCAAATGGAGATATTAGGTAAAAGCAGCGGCTTGTGTCAACATTAACCTGTGCAGTAAACCGGGACTAAACCAGGACTAAACCAGGACTAAACCAGGACTAGACCATGATTAAACCTGGACTAGACACCAGGACCAGACCAGGACTAGACCAGGACTAGTGCTAATCAAACAGTTTGTTCTCCTTTTCCCCCCAAATTAGAATCAATTAGACATTAACAAAGGTTTATTAATATAAGTTTGGTGGGCCGGATTAAAAAGCTCAACGGGCCACATATGGCCCCCGGGCCGTAGTTTGCCCATGCCTGTTCTAGGGCGAGCAATGACATATCCATAGAAACAAGCAGGTGACAGACCCCCAACCAAAAAGGTACATAGTGCACCTTTAACTACTTATATAATGTCTGATAACAGAAGGCCACATGATATTTCTAAGATTTCTTATCATTGTGGTATACAAATTGGCATAGAGTATCTGGGCATTTCTTTCCAGTTTGAAATTTTAGTATGGTGAAAACACTAGAATATACGGGAAAAACTGATTACCAGCAACAAACCTCCCATCAATCAGACTGTTTTGGCCCCAGACTTTATAATAAACAAAGAGCCAAGACTAATAGAAAGGCAACTTGCTATGAAGGGAGAGTACTACTAACCATTATTCTTCCCAGTTATCCTAACTAGCTTCATTATATAAGACATATGACTGTTATCAGAAGTTGGTTTGTAAGAAACACATTGTAAACTCACCTCTCTTGAGTAATTGCCTTTTATACAATTATTGGTATATAGACATTTTTCATATCCATCACAATGCCGAACATATTGATAGGCAGTATATCAGTCTTTGTATTTCAAACAAATTACACATGCATCATTCTTATTACTGACAGAACCAAGACTGTTTTTACACCATTTTCATTTATCGTGATTGAAAGCTTAATACGCTCTCTTCAATCTGACGTTCCCCTATTGACTTCCTCTACATTCGCTCATTTGGTTTGACTTCTTGCCACTCATTGAGACATGATGTGGCAGCTGGCAAACGACTTTAATGGGGCCAATTAGCTGGGAAGGCGTAATTACCTAATGAGCTGAATATTGTGTCTTACATTTGGCAATGTGCTCGGGTCCCAGGTCACCCCACTCTCACACGTATTGTATTTCACCACGCTGATGTCACGGCATATTTAATTAATCTGAGAGAAACAGAATAACATGGCCACTTGTGCTTAGCCCGTAATGCACTTTCAAATCAGGTTTTTGCTGTCTGTTTGCCTGTCATTGCTCATTTCCCTGTCCGAGAGATGATAACTCAATAGAGCGAATTGTTGAAAGGGATTTAATTCATATTGACAGCTAATTGCAAAGAGGCTCGAGCAGCTTACAGACTTTCTATAAGAGGTATCAGGCTGAAAAGCTAATGTTATTACGAGGTGGATTCTGACAGCCACTATCCAGTCTGGTAAACATCTTCTATGTCAACTAGGAATTAGAGATTGTTTTGATGAATACACATGCAGGTAAATGACTTGAGATTAGGAGGAGGATTCTTAAGGTCAACGTGAAAGTGAGTTACATGATTGGATTTGTAAGTATGTGTTGTTTTGTCTTTGCAGATCTTGAACTACTTAGTGGCTTGTGACCACCTCTGCCAGCTGGGGTATGATATAATGCAGGTGGAGGAGGCGCTGGAGATGTTTCAGAATTGTGAGACTAAGGTACATTAGTGAATGCACATTCAACAGTATAATTAAACAAGTCTGTTTATAACATTGCCCAGAGCTGTGTTCCATTTGACAAAAAAATAATTCTCAAATTGGTGAATGAGCAAATTAGCAAATTACAGTATATTAACCAGAGAAGCTAAGTAAATATCTTAGCTTTCAATTGAATGAGAGGTTGGCGGCTTGAATCCCGCGCTAGACATAAACATCATTGGTTGGTCAGATCCACTAACGGTGCAATTCCAGCTCCCACTGATAAATACTGTTACTGTATCCTTGGGCAAGATATTTAACCCACTTTGCCCCCGGTATCTGCGTACACTGCTGTATGAAGTTTAGACTAGATGTACACTATAATATTTTCAAAGTTGCTGTAATCACAAATTTCTACAATTTGTCAAACTGGATTGTAATTTTGTAATTATTTATAAATATTTAATATATTTTTTGCTCTACTGCAGAGGTCTTCAACAGGGGGGTCGCGACCCCTAGGGGGGTCGCGGAGGTACTGCAGGGGGGTCGCGAAATCTTTAGATTTCACTTTCAAATAATATAATTTTATATTTTATAGTGTAAAATACAGTATTAACCTGTGTATTATTTCCTTGTATTGGATGTACCATAACAGAGTAGCAATGTTTATACATGACACTAAGCTCAATTTAATATAAAACACAATTCTATGCCGTATATATAGTAGGGGGTCCCTGGCCCAGTTCGCCATATGTTTGGGGGTCCCTGGCCTGAAAAACGTTGAAGACCCCTGCTCTACTGAATTCCAACTATTTAAAAAATGTATATCATTTAAAATTACAAACTTATGTCATCTGAAAATGATTTTAATACTGAGTTTGACTTGCAATAACTCTGCCCAAATCCCTCACATTTTGGCATATTTTACTTAAACCGATATTTCGAAGCACATCAAGGTTATTTGAAAGCCATAGTATAACTTATGACTTCCTTTAATCTTCTCCTCATGACTGTGAGTAAACACTTCTGACTTGTTAAAAGAGCTCTGAGTGATTCATTATATCTTGATGTGCAGGCAGAGGAGTTCCTTCATCTCCTGAGTCAGTTCAATGAGATGGGCTTCCAGCAAAATGCCATCAAAGAAGTGCTGCTCGTGCACGAAAACCACCGTGAAAGAGCCCTGGAGGAGCTCATGATGCGTGTGGCATGACAGAGACGAGAAGATCTCAACCTAAAGAACTGCACATGCAAATACGATGGTGGTGGCCTTCGCAATGGAAATACTATATGGGATGTAAATAATTTTGTACAAAGATAGATTTTGTTACATACATTTTTTTTGTATCATTTTGTATCAAGAAATAGAGTTAAAGTGCATATGACAGGTTTTCATGTTTTGTAATTATTATAGTGCCTGGGGTAAAGATTTATCATATTTTTACATCAGTTTGTGGACAGTTGAGAGGAAAAATACAAAAACACAGGAAGTAGCCGAGAGTTCTTAAACAGAATACCTCTACCTATGTCATCAACACAGAAAAATCTATCCAAAATGCAGGGACAATTTACATGCAAGAACTGCATTTTTCTGACAGATTTTACACTGATCTAACAAAATTAAGATTTTTTTTTGTCAAATCATAACTTGTTTTAGCCTTTGTTTACATTATCGTTGCTACGATAATGTAAACAAAGGTTGTGCTGCCCGTGTCCAACCAGGAAGTATGATCATTCACTTCACCAGTATTTAAGACAAAACAAAACTAGGCACATTTTTTGTAAATCTACTAAAAGTATGTTGTAGTCAAAATGTACTCTAATCTGTCATATGCACTTTGGATATTTGGATAATTGTGTTATTTCTTCCATAAATTTCAATAAAAACACAATTCTGTTCATTGTCTGTTTACATCTTTTACATGCTCCTAGCCACGGCACTATTCTTTGGTTTCTTTTTGAATGTTTCTTTAGTTTAGCTGACTCAGAATCTATATTTGAAAATTATTCTGGGAAAGACTGGTAATCAAAACAAGCTACGTCAGTTCCCATCACAACCGACAGCAACAGCATTATACAGTAATATGCAAAAACTAGACATCAAATATTAAAAAATAAACCAAATTATTATAGAACAGATACAAGGCACTCATTATTTTTTGTAAATGTTTACATTTTATTCAGTACAGTGGACATAAATATTCATAGATGGGGAAAAACAGTTATGCAAACCCTGAGATAACTGTCCAAAAGTCAATTTTTGCAATTTTTTGATGAGGCTAACAATATCATCTTTATTTGAAACGGCTGAAACACTAATTGTTTGTGGTTTATTTTTACTTTATGAACAGATGTTATAATTTCAGAAGGGATATTTGTTTTCTAACTCTTATTACAATAGAAGGCTAAACTGATGAGAATTGTTTTTTTTTTTTTTTTACAGAACAAGGTGCACTAAAAACGCAAACATTTTAAAACCAACAGAAAACGTGAAGAAGCAAGTATAAAAAACAACAAAACAAACAAACAAAAAAAACCTCTCTTGTCTCTTGTTGTCTTTGGGAATAATTAATACAATTTGCTACACAAAGAACCCAAAAGGCAGAACTCTTTCTTTCTAGTATAAAAAGCAAGCAGCTTAGCAGTTCCACTATTTATAGAATGCTTCAATAAAAAAACAAAAAACATCTAAAAGCTGTTAAGGGCATGGCATAAAAAAACATAGATTCCTCTAAACAAACTTCTTTTTCTTATCTCTTACCTGACCTCAAAGGTTATCAATACATCGCACAAAGTTTCTCCGGTGCCCAACTATGTTTCCAGATCTTTGGCTTGGCGTGCTCACTGTAGACCTTTCTGTGAGAGAGAGCTTGACCTTGGGCAGCCTCATGAGAAAAGTATATATAGATCCAATCCTGCCAAACCCACTCATCTCACGTTTCTTCTTCCACTTGTAATCCTCTATTGTGTATTCTGTGGTCACTTTCCGACTTAGAGTGAACACCGAATCTCCCCTTACCACCGCGGTGAACAAGGACCCCTTACTGTTAACGTACTGGCCCGGTACGGCTGTCCACTGGCGCGAACTAAGATTATAACAATCCATGACGCATAGCAAGAAGTCATTGCAAGGTCCATTCCGCATCACATACAAATTATCCTTATGTGGCACCATCCAAAGACCGTAGCTTTGTTCACGGACGAGCGTAGTTTCAAGTATCCATTGATCTTTCTCCGGTAAATACTCAAAAATATCTGTAGCGCCGTTACCTTTCCAAAGACAAATAAAAATCCTGTTGAAAGCGATTGCCGAAACTACTGATGTAGATGGACATGGGAGGTGTGAAACGTAACTCCAGCAATCGTTAGCAACTTTGTACCTTTCCACGGACGATAACTCTTTGTAGTTGCACTCACCTCCGATAGCATAGAGGCATCCTTCATGACCAACTAGCGTAAGATTGTAGCGCAGCTGATTGGGCCTGCAAATTGTCGACCAAGAATTATTCAGCGGATTGTAACAGAATCCGCTTTGCACGATCTTCTTGTTCATATCGTGTACCCCACCGATGATGTAAAGTTTGTTGTCAAGAACCGTGACACCTGCCATCGTGGTGCTTGCGTGAGAAGGTAGCTGAGTTAGTACTTTCCACTCTTTAAGTTCCTCATCCAGATAGCATACAGTCCTTTGGAAATCCTCTAGCTCGTCAGATGATGGCGAATGACTGCAAACAGCCATGTAGCTAGCTGGGATTAGCGATTCAACATAATCAGTTAACGTTTTTGGTAAAGCGCAAAGATCATCCTTCAAATCAGCATACATATCTCGTATAAAAAGCGCAGCGTTGTGGAAAAGATCCCAAACTCCATACGTAGACGCAGTGTGAAACATTAGCAAGCAGTTTTCAAAGTTGATGATATGAATTAGATGCTTGGTAAGAATAGGTACCTGAAGAAAAGCCGTGCATTCAATCGCTTCCACAATTTGGTCACAGTCCAGCATTGGTTGACCCCCTTCCAGAACTTGTATCATAACTTGAAACCCCAAAATCCCCACACACTGCAGGCAGATCTCATCCTCCTGGCATTCCTTCATTCCTGACTGGAACAAAGCTCGGAAGTACTCGCAGTTCTGGGCGAGGAGATCTTTATTTACGACAAAATAATGGTTGTCAACGTTCACCCGCATCAGTTCGCATTGTCCTGGCTGGAGCATGGGACATCTGGACTCCATCACTTCACTGCAATAGATCCTCATTACATCCCCACGTGAAGGTGGCAGCAAAATGTAGTTCCTCCAAGTCTGAGATGAAAACACTCAGGCAAATGTGTAGACGCGCCTGATGTACATCAATATTACATCTAGTCCGGAGCAGATGGTAGTTTTGTTTCCACTGCAGTGAGAACACACTCTATACATAGTAGGCAGACATTATGATGACAGGCAGCCAAAGGAGAAAGCTGTGTACCCCCGCTGAAAGGCGAGATGGATAAATGGCACGTCTCCACTGGATGTGCGGATGATTCATATTGCTCTTTGTTCAGAGTTGACAGTTGGGGGACAGCTGAAGACTTGTCCTTGGGTGGCACTCGCACTGAAACAATGGGATGTTTCCTACGGTCACATTTTATTCATGCCACTTTCTAGAGCTCATTTGTTTTTTTAAAATAGACTTCAATAGCCTGCTATATTAGATGTTATATCTTCCAAACTATAAAGGAAAAACATTGTGTTTCTTCATGGTAACTGCAGAATTAGGTCATTGAAACAGAGAAGTAGCCTATGGAAATGGGTTATTGAGCCATTTATTGAGACGTTTGTTTAACTAATTGTCCTGCATTTTAAAGACACTGTAGGCTTTAAGACTTTTACTGAAGAAAAAAAAAAACAGAATTAATTCAATTTGAAAGGTTTGCATTGGTTCAAATCTCAGCTTATGCATTCAGAACATCCCAATTATTCATAGCAATGAATAAACGGCAATGCAATGAATAAGCTCTTTTTACAGCTCTCGGAGACCAGAGCAGCGTTTTGCCGCAACAGTAAAGTTGTAAGTTGTTGTCAGTAAACAAAAGAATTAGGTACTGAGACTTTAATAACCCATGGTGATACATTAAGGCTTACATAGAAATAACTGAAAATAGATACAAAATACACTGAGCACATTGTAAAAGTACATGTTTTAGTGTCAACTCTGGTTTTTGAGCTACATTAGATGTTAGTTAGCAATTTGTTTGGTGATTTCTATGGATGCTGGGATCAAAGAACAAAAAAATGGTAAACCTCAGAGTTGTGTTGCGTTGTGAATGACTTTGTCCACAATTTCAGCCAAGTGCAAATACAGCCCGCCCATATACCAACAACATCATAAACATACGGTATGTAGTCTGCTCTACGTAACGTTATGATGTAGTTTATGTTCAAGTTAATATAGCCTTTGTAGACTACATTAAGTCAGTGGTGGGGTAGCTTATCACACAAGAGTGATCTTAAATAATAGATTAAATAATATATGTTGTATTGTTTCCATGAAATAGACATAACGATAAAATATTTAAAGACCTTTTACCTTTTGAAGTGAACTTTATTGATATATATATATTAGGAGCAGTGGGCAGCACACACATTAGGGCGCCCGGGGACCATCTCCATGATCTTCTTGCTTCGGCTTGGTCAGGACCTAAGCTGGAGGATTTACCTATCGTGCATGTTTTGGGTTGGTGGGGGAAACCGGAGTGCCCGGAGGAAACCCACCCAGACACGGGGAGAACATGCAAACTCCACACAGAAAGGCTCGGGTGACCCGGGGATCGAACCCAGACCATGCATGCAAACTCCACACAGAACACACACAGAAAGGCCTGGGCGACCCGGGGATCGAACCCGGAACCTTCTTGCTGTGAAGCAAGAGCGCTAGCCACTCAGCTACCGTGCCGCCGGTGTTCAGCAGTGATGGGAAATTCCAGGGCTGAAATTATGAAATTATCCAAATGATTCTCATGAAGGAGTTTAAAAGCACTCCCCAATATTTTTCCATTTGAGAGAAGTTTTGTGTGTTAAACATGTGTGAACATGAACAAACACAACAAATCACAACATCAGGTGTGTTTTTGATGAGGAAACAACATCACAACATAGATCAGAAAGTAGCATAATACAGTAGGTCCCTTTAATGATGTCAACTCAAATCATATGTAAAGCAGCAAATATTGGAGATGGAATAATAAAAGGGCATGTTCCTGGTGGAGTTGCAATCCCCTGGAATAAGGAGCTTGACTCTTATTAATACAATCAGACTTGAAGTGGATTGGTGTATAGCGATCCACCTTACATAACACAACAGCAAGGAATGCGTCATTTTAAATGTGTAGACCCCATATGAGTGCCAACTTAATGAGACAGAATATCTTAAAAGATTGGCTTTTATTCATTCATTTGTACAGGATAAGAAGTTCTCAAATTGGAGATTTTAATTCAGACATTATGGATGATAAATTTATATTTGCCAGTCACCTGAACCAGTTTTGTGAGGATAATGGTCTAATAGTGTCAACAAAGGCCCTCTTGCCTGCAGATAGTTTTACATACATAAGTGAGGCTTGGCACACCACCTCTTGGCTGGACCACTGTATACCTACAGCAGATACACATGCATCATTGACAAGCATGAAAATATTTTATGAGCTCTCAACATCTGATCGCATTCCTTTCGGGATGCAAATAAAATGGCAGTTTGTACCGTTGGCTGAAACATATGGAAACGTTAGTGATGCATTCTATTTAGACTGGAATTCTCTATTAAGAGAAGACATTTTGTCCTATTCTGTGAGCACTGATAATCTGCTTAGAAATATCCACTTGCCCAAGGAAGCAGTCATGTCCAGGGACAGCAACTGCAAAAACTCTGAACACAGATCAGCTGTTAGTGCCATGTATGAGGACGTGTATGAGGAGAGTGTCAAAGTGTTAAGTCAAGTGTTTCCCTTCGAAAAACAAAATCTACAAAGAAAGGAAGGCCAGGGTGGAATGCCCATGTGGCTGATTTCTATGCTAAAGCACGAGAAGCTTCCCAGGAAGACCAAGACATGGGCCTGTTTATGAACAAAGAGGGTCACAAATGCTCGATATAAGTATGCAGTGTGTTTTATAACCAAGAATGAACAAGCCATGAGAGCACACTCATTGGCCAGAAAACTCTCTTGTAACAACACATTTGACTTTTGGAAAGAAGTAAAAGCATGAGTGCTAGTAAATCATCACTGCTATGTGCAATAGATGGCACCTCTGGCACTGAGAACATTTTGGAGCTTTGGCGTCAGCACTACAGCAGCTTATTTCACTGTGTTCAGGGCGAGATTTGTATTTTGAATGATGTTGACCATGCAGATGTAACCCTGTCACATGAAGTCCTTAAAGCTATTGCCAAACTGTCTAATAATAAGGCCAGTGGGCAGGATGATGTCTCAGCAGAGCATTTAAAGTTTGTAAGTGTGAGGTTAGCACCATTGCTTTCCATCTGTCTCACTGCTTTCCTTGTTCATGGATTTTTACCTAGCTCTGTGTTAACTATATTGCCAGTCCCTGTCATTAAAGATAACACTGGGAAAGTTGGCAGTTCTGACAATTACAGACCTATATCTCTGGCCAGCATAGTGTCAAAAATGACTGAAATTACAGATTACAAATTACAGACAACCAGTTTGGGTTTAAGGCTGTGCTGGGCACAGACATGTGTGTATGCTATAAATTATTGATAAATACAAGAGGTAGAATGCATCCAAAGAATTTGATAGGGTGAATCACCAGAAGTTATTTATGAAATTGATTCAGAAGGGTGTACCCAAATACATTGGGCGTATTTTGCTGTATTGGTATGCACAGCAGACAATACAGATTAAGTGGGGAAACAGTGTGTCTGCCCAATTTAGGGTCAGCAATGGGGTCAGACGGGGGGGATTCTGTCCCCAGTTTTACTTAATTTGTATCTGGATGATCTGTCAACAAATCTTAAAACATGGAAAACTGGTTGTGAGGCTGGAAATCTTGTTGTGAATCATTTAATGTATGCAGATGACCTGGTTGTTTTTAGTCCGAGCACCGCTGGTCTCCAGCAGCTACTCAACTTCTGTTCAGTTTAGGGTGTGGAGTACGATATAAAGTATAATGCAACCAAGAGTATGGTCATGATCTGTAGGACCAGAGAAGAGAGGCACATGAGATATCCTGGCTTTTGCCTGTTGATGTTGACTGTTACAACAAAAATGAAATATCTTGGGCACGTCATCACTGCGGACATGGCAGATGATATGTACAGACAATATAGGACGCTCTATGCTCAGGCAAATACTGCGTAATGCGTAAGTTTGGCTCTTGTACAAATTATGTAAAGTTGTTATTGTTTAAATCGTATTGTACACCACTGTACACAGCCCACCTCTGGATTAATTACAAAAAAGCCAGTTTGCAAAGACTGCAGGTAGCCTACAATGGTGCTTTGCGGATGCTTTTGAGGAGGCCACGATGGACGAGTGCGACTGACATGTTTGTTACTGCACAAGTGAACACTCTGTAAGCTGTACGAAGAACTTTAATGTATAGTTTTATCTGCAGACTGAACAAATCAGACAATGGAATAATAATGGCACTCAAATTTGAGACTCAGAGATGTCAGAGATGTCAGTCCAATATGTGGAGACACTGGTATGGCTGTCTTTTAAAAATATAAATGTTTATCGTTTTGTATTGTCACTTGTCTGATTTAAAAAATGGACCATGAGTCCGGAATAAAGATGAATTGAAATTGAAATAGCAGTAAAAATATTGTAATTAAACTGTAATTAATGTCAACACAACTCAGCTCAGCTCTTGGTCTATATATACTTTTACTGTTAGCCCCAATGCTAATATAACCTAACGATAATAAAAATAGTAGCCTAGACCCATGAGGCTAGTAGAAGCATGCATTAGTTTTCCCTTTGAATTTTGGGTGTGCTCTTATAACACAGGAAATGGCTAAAAACTGGGGCTGTTTGTGTTTAGTTTGTTGGCCCTTGTCCAAGTCTCCACAGCAATCATGAATGTGTGCTCCCTCTTTTCATCCAGAGTGCAGTTTATGGACCCTGTTTGAAGTGTTTTCCCTAAAATGGAGCGGACGTTGATCAGATACGAGCTAGGAGTTTTTTCTCTCTTCCTCATACTCTACTCCTCACTGCCCCGGGTCTCGCTAAGTCAACCGGAGAGAAACTTTTCAGACAACTTTCCAGCTCTATAGCTCAAAGTGACTGCCATATCAGATGTAATATGGGTTCAGTAATAGCTCCTGTTTATATGCAAATGCATTGTATTTTGAATAGGCTGATCTGAAGAAAGCAAGAGATGTTTTGAATTAAGGAGCCTAAAGAAGCGTGGAGAAACAGCTATGTCCGTGATGTTTGGGAAAGTTAAGACCTGCAACTTAACATCTGCGCCGGAGAGATGTGAGTGTAACTTAGTGCTGCTGGGAGCAACGGGGTCAGGGAAATCAGGTAAGACTTAAACTTCAAAAAATGACCATCTACAGTATTTAATATTATTTCATTTTAGTGTGTCAATCTGATTTGAGTTGCCTGCTGCTTGACTGCTGTATATGGTTTTACTAGACCTAGATTGTTTAAGTTCAATCTAAAGGTCCAACATTACACAAAATTGATTCTTGTAAGCTTTAAGCTATGTTATAATGTTACCTCATCAAAAACATACATGAAGTTGTGTATTGGTTCATTCACACACATTTTTAAGTAACCCTTTTTTATTTGCCTGTCTGCATCTCTAAAGCTCAAAATGCTCTGTTCCACCTTGATGTCATGTAGTGGTAGTTTTCAAGTTAACAGTTTTCAAGTTACCTTTTGTTCAGTTGAGATTGGCAGTTCCAGTGCTGAATCCAAATGACTTTAGTGAAGATCCATACTGAGTTTTAAAACACAGTAGAGCACTTTCTGCATTGCCAAATGACATCACAAGGTGTAAGAAGAACCGATTATTTTCTGTTTGAGAGAAAAATACAGCCTAAATATGCAAGATTTGTGTTTTAAACATGTGTGAGTGAAACAAATCAGACCTCCGTCTATGTTTTTGATGAGGAAACAACTTAAAGCTTACAAAGCTTACAAGATCCATTTTGTGTAATGTTGGACCTTTAAATTGAAGTCAAGCAATCCAGGTCTAATAAAACCATATACAGCAGTCAAGGCAACTCAAACAAAGTTTTTCTTACAACTTATTTCCTAAGGATAGTAAAATGAAGCCTATACTAAAAGCAAAAAAATGGGACATCTGTCAAAACGACACTGGCAAGTCTAATTGTCTTGGTTTTATAGGCTAGCTCATAAATCTAAAGGTAAAACTGCTGATCTGTAAAGGGTGTGGGGGAATAATTAAGCAGTCTTGCAAAATGACTTAACTGCTGCTATTGCAAGTGTGTGTTGGATTGACAAATTGAAATCAATAAAAATATGATTCTGTTAAAGGTGCACTATGTAACTTTTCTAAAATGTGCATTTATGTAAAACCGTGGCTTCTTTTACTGGTAGTGTGAACAAGTGATAACATTTCTAATAATAACTTTGTATGTTGTTCCCTGCAGTGAGTTTTATAGGCTATTACCTGAATAATTGCTGCTTTTGTGCTTGGCTAATTTCTATGATTCAAACTGCAATTTAGATTGTATCCACTTTTAATACAGCCCTTGTGGCTAACAATGAATAATTCTATATTGAATCCCTCCTGTCTCCTTCTCTACAGTAATTATTGTACTGTATATATACCATTCAGCTTTTTTATGTAATCGTTTTTACCAGCAAGAAAACTCTAATATGCCCCCATTTCTCTTATAATGAATTATTTAATGAAGCACATATTTAGATTATTACACTACTAGGCTGGAAATGGGAATGTTTACACAGTGGTGGTTTTCTCATGGCCCCTCTGACCCTTCATCTGAGCGTGTACATTTAGATAGTTTTGTTCCTTCTTTATACAACTATAGCACAACAATTTGGGAAAAATATAGCTGCATTTTTTCTGACAAATATTGGGCATATTGGGCATCAAACATTCAACACATTTTAAAGGTGTACTATTTAACTTTTTTCTGGTGGAGCGTCCATCATCTGCTTGTATCCAGGGAGATGTTATTGTTTTGCCTGGAATGTTCCAAAGTATGGTATTGAATGTATCAGTCCTGCATTAACTTCATTATGGGTGTTTTTGTTACTCAAAATTACCTTAAAAAACATGCATTCATTCTGTTAGTAGGCTCCCCACCCCACAGATCTTCCCTGTAACATGGTAGCGTCATCTGCTTGTCTCAGTGGAAATATATACATTTAATCCTGTGATACTGTGGAACATTACAAACAAAGTGATAGCATCTCCATACTGCACTCTTCTGTCTTCTCTTTTAATTGTAATTGTGTGATGTTTATGTTTTGATTTGTTTGTATTGTGATATTAATGTCATTCTTATTCTGTAAAGCACTTTGTAGTACTTTGTGTACGATTTGTGCTATACCCTTGCCCTGCCTTGCGACAAGCAGGTGGCAGACCCTTCACCAGAAAAGTTACACATTGCGCCATAACATACCCAGTGCACTGGGCAGAAGACTGAAATACAAATGGCTAAACTAAGAAGGACCCGCATTTCAGAGCATGTTTGAATAAGGGTATTTAATAAGACCCCAAGACACAGGCGCATGATGTTCTTTGCAGAGGACTATATAAGTAACCTAAATAATAACAGCCTTTGCAATGTGCCGTCGTAACAACCATTCTCTCACTGCCCTAGTTA
Organism: Paratrypauchen microcephalus; assembly: GCA_036785185.1. NCBI lineage: Eukaryota > Metazoa > Chordata > Actinopteri > Gobiiformes > Gobiidae > Paratrypauchen > Paratrypauchen microcephalus. The sequence goes on along the minus strand of JAVJIX010000019.1, from coordinate 1,970,761 downwards.
CAACGTTTCCATGTCTTGGTTTGTTTTGCAGCCCTGATTGTAAAGTTCCTCACAAAGCGCTTCATCAGTGAGTATGACCCCCGTCTAGGTGAGTCTTCAGCCTGTATAGAGTCGTGTGTGTGTGTGTGTGTGTGTGAACCGGACTCAAATCTGTTTACAACTTCACATCATGAGGACCAGGCTCCTTTATGTGGACAAAAATCAGGTCCCCATAATATATATATTACATCAGCAACATAGGTTAAAATAAGTTAAAGGGGCTCCATATTAGTTCCATATTAGGTCCATATTAGTAATAGGAATTTATTTATGAACAAAATAGCAAAATAAAAATCAATATCATCTAGATACAATCATTTTAAGACCAACATGATGAGGCTCACAGCATAAAACAACTCAGCATGCTAGTTGTTGTGACAAAACTCCACTCTGGCCTCTGACATTTGTAAAATGCACTCATCACGGTGAATAATTAGACTGTTTGCAAATGCTTAAGGTAAGTGAGGAATAACTTTCTACCACAGCAAAATTACACAAAAGGTTAGGATCAGTCACCAGGAAATTAAATAGAAAGTCCATATGATGTACCCAAGAAGCATGGAAAGCCGACATGTGCATGCACGTGTTTGTATGTGATGGAGGTAGACACTAAATTGCAGGGTGGATGTGGCGTACAGCGAAAATGAGAAAGTAAATAGCTCTTTTCCGCTGCTCTCTCCACATGGCCCCAGAGGATATTTATGCATCGGAGGAGATTGTGGACCAGCAACCCGTGGTTTTGCGAGTGATGGACACCTATGATCAGGTATGAAGAAAATGTCTGAAATGTGTATGCCGATGTGTGTGGCGTTGTGCTTAAAGGTGCATTGTGTAATTTGTCTGGTGGAGGGTCCATCAGATGCTTTTCTCCATGGAGATATTATTGTTTTGGCTGGAATGTTTCACAGTATGGCATTAGACCTTTTTATCTTCATGGAGACCAAACCAGACCAAGTTACAGGTCTGGTTTGGTCACATACCATACAGGCAGGTATGTGGCCATACCTGCCTGTCAAAGCCTGATCCCGTCAGATCTCAGAAGCTAAGCAAGGCAGGGCCTGGTTAGTACTTGGATGGGAGACCGCTGGGAATTCCAGGTGCCACAGTGGGGCGCCAGTTGCAAAAAACTGTCGCTGTGTCCTTAGGCAAGACACTTTACCCACATTTGCCTAGTATGTAAGTGGAGTGAGTGTTGGAGGTGGTCGGAGGGGCCGATGGTGCAGATTGGCAGCCTCGCTTCCGTCAGTCTGCCCCAGGGCAGCTGTGGCTACAGAAAGTAGCTTACCACCACCAAGTGTGGAGTGAATGAACAATGAACTGTAAAGCGCTTTGGGTGTCATGAAAGGTGCTATATAAATGCTATGAATTATTATTATTATTATAGATCTGTGAAGAGGGTTAGGGTTAGGGTTAATTACGCTCACAGATTACTTTTTTTTTTTTTAGGTATGTTTGAGCTATAAGACCATCTGTTATTGAATAAATATAAGTTAGAGCTGTCATACTGTGGAACATACCAGTCAGAGCAATGACATATCCATAAAAACAAGCAGGTGACGGTCCCACCACCAGAAAAGTTACACAATGCACCTTTAAAAGTGCACTATCCACTTTCCACTGGGATTCCCTATGAATTGAGTGAATTACAGGTGCATTTATTGTTGAGAAAGATGCCTAGTAATACATGCATTCTTACTGTGAGCAGGGTTGCCACTTCACAGATCTGACTTGTAACTTGACCTAGTGGTGTCACCTGATTGTTTCGATGGAGACAGATATGTTTAACATCATAATGTGGAACATTCCGCGCACAGCAATAACATCTTCATGGATATAAGCTGCTGATGGACCCTCCACCAGAAAAGTTGCAGTTTTTGTTATTAAATTTGGTACATGGTGTTTTAAGAGCAATATTTACAGTGTAGACTCTAAATTTTAGTGCAATTTAAGTTAAAGAAACTCTATGTAGCCTGCACTCTTACAGTTTTAGAAATGTACTACAATAAGAACAGAACCTGTGTTGCCATTACCTTAAATAGAAGGCCCAGTTTTCACATTCTTAGTATATAGACATGCCAACATCTAGCACAGATTAACGATTGGCTGCAGATGCTAGGGTAGTGACGATTCAGATCAGAGAGAGGTTTTTGGTTTAAACCGACTGGATTTCAGCTTTGAAACTGGCAACCTAAATGAGAGACTCATTCTACTTTCTCACACGATATTAATCTTTAGATCCAAAACACCACATTATAAAATACTTGGCCATTATTTCAAAGTTTTTTTGTAGCTAAAAATAAATCAGCATTACACTTGTTATCAGTAAAAACTAGGTCTGATTTGAACATCATATCTGGGTAGACAGTTAGGTCATGTTTATGGAATTTAAAAACAAAATCTTAAATCTTTCCTTTGCAGATTTGAGATCTCCAGTGGCCAGTATATTTTGCCTCTGCTCTGACTAAGTTCCATTAGAAATACCTGGCTGGAGGGGCAGAGTTTGATGAGTTTCTGCCTGACAGACCAAGCACAGTGTTCCTAGAAGACCCCTCCTCCCCCTTTACTCTCCCTTTTAGTCCTCCAGACCCTGTCTCTCTTTACCCCTCACTCTCCCCTTTAGTCCTCCAGAACCCGCCCCCCTCACTTTCCCCTATAGTTGTCCAGACGCACCCCTCTTATCCCTGCACTCTCCCCTTTATTCCTCCAGACCCCGCCCTCTCCTCCCTCTCTCTCTCCCCTTAGTCTGCAGATATTTAATGCAGATATGTTTAATGAAATTTTATGGAACATTTCAGACAGCAACATCTCTATGGAGACAAATAGGTGGCAGACCTAGAAAAGTTATGTCGTGTTCCTTTAAATATAAGGGGGAAAAAAGATCTGCTGTAAAAGTATAAATAGTATAAAAAGTCATTTGGATGTTGAAAGAGAAAGAACTTTAAAACGTGTTTGAACTTCATCAACTTGTTCTAATGATCAGTAAAACCAAGTGCTGCAGCTGGGCCATTATTAAGGAGAAATACATCTGCAAGAGGAGCCGCAAAAGAAAACAGTAACACAATTATCAAGCCTCAGATGCTTATAATATATGGACATATTTCTTTACTAAATACATTACAGATTTTAAGTGTTCATTGTAACTAGAACTGGGACATATTACAAATGCGGATTTTCACCCTCTTTATTTTTGATTTGATTAATGTCTCTCCATTTCCTGAACAACACAGACCTTTAATGATTGCCTTTTAACACAAAAAATAGTAAACTTTCTTCCTTAAAAGTCTGAATTTTGCTCCTAACCACATGCTTTTTATCCTAGCTAATCACTGACAATTAGAAATGACTGGATCTAAACATTTCCTTTTAATTGCTGTACAGTCATTATAGCTTTATTTCATGTTTTATGTGTTAGTATGCTCTGGTAGTGGTTCCTACCATTTTTTGTCTCACATTCTGTATCATGTACTGGGGTTACTTTTCTAATTATAGGTTGCCTGTTATAACTATTTCCTGTTTTCATTATATTTAAGGCAGTGTACGTTTTTTCCTAAAGATCTTACATGTCTTTAAATCATTTTGGTTGCATTAATTACACTGAAAAACAAAGAAAAACGTGTATCCTTACTGTGAGTGGACTCTTTGGCCTGGAGGGGGGCCTTATCCTGCTTGTTTCCATGGAAATGGTGTTCTTTTAGCTATAATATTCTGCATAAAACATATCTGGAATAATGCGGTTTCCTCCTTCAGAAAGTTACATACTATTACTTTAAGCGAGTATATCCCATAGAAACAGTGTCTTTGTGTACTACAAAAATAAAATAAATAAATAAATAAATGTATTCAATTAGTTCAGTTCCATCATTGCGTGTGGCCCCTTGCAAGTGTTCATGTGATCCCCAGGGTCCCCGTACCTCTGCTTGGGAAACACTGCCATATAGCCTTGATTTTCATTCAGTGTGCCAGGGAATTCCAATTTAAGTTATTATACATATAGTGATTTCATGTAATAAATTAGCATCTTGGAGTGCCCTGGAGACTGTCTGAACCAGCAAAGGCTCAAAAACGACAACTTACTGCAAAATCCAAGGTACCAGACACAGTTTTATTTAATTTAATTATATTTCCATTTAATTTAAATGTGTGTAATTTGATTTGATGCCGTTTTAGTCAGTGTTGTAAAAAGGTAAACATAGCCACTCATTACCTGATTGGATTTATGCATACACAGTGCCCTCTGCTGGTGAAAAATAGTAACTGATTCACTGTAAAAACTCTCATTATGTTTAAAGGACAGGCTATCCATTAACTCACATGGCACACACATTTCCAACTCCCCTGCATTTCCAACTCCCCTTCTATAAAACCATGTGTAAATACTATCTGTCCTGTGAGAATGCATGTTTTACTGCATGATTCCAGGATGGTCCGGTGAACACTGAGAGGTACTTGACCTGGGCCAGTGCTTTCATAGTGGTCTACAGTATTGACAACCAGGACAGCTTCAAGGTCTGCCACAAGTACCTGGACACTCTGTCTGTGCACAATAAAACATTCAAGAGCCACATGCCCATAGTCCTGCTGGGGAACAAGCTGGACATGGAGCGCTACAGGTAGGTGTCCTTGTTCTCACTTTGACAATGCACTCATGAATTTGTAGCCAAGATCAATTTAATAATACAGTGTGTGATTTGATTTCATTTTTGTTGATTCTGTTGGAGTTTTTTTTGTGAGAAACGTTTGCTCATGAACAATTTAAGGTAATGTGAACATATTCAGTTTTAACCACATTTTTTAATAATATTTGGTGTCCTTCAATAACGGATATGCAAGCAGAGCACTGTGTCCTTGAGATGTGAGGAGCCAAAGGTACAAGCATGGACTTTTTAAAGACTAATCCAATGTAATGATTTGCTCACAAAGTTCATTTTTTCCCCCAAGAATTCATAGGTCAGTGGGAGGAGGTTGTATGGATTGGGAAGTAAAATTATATAATCATTAAAGCTGTATTGTGCAAGGTTTCTGGTGAAGTCTGTGAAGTTTTAAAAAAATCGTATTATCAATCTAAACTGATCAAATATAGACAGAAAGATTATATTTAATGTCATAATGTGAAACATAACAGGCAAAGCAATAACATCTTATTGGCCATATAATATAACATTTTAATATTTGAGCGTATGTTCATTAAAGGGGCAATATTCCACTTTTCTGGAAGAGGATACGCCACCTCCTTGTCTCCATGAAGATTACAGTATTGCACTTTGCTTAGAAAGTTTCACAATATGGCATTACATTGATCTATCTTGCATTTACTTGTTTTTATTGCTCAAAAATACCTTGAAAAAACATTCTTACTATGAGTGGGGTCGCCTCTCCCTAGATCTAACCTGTAACTTGATGGGGTGATGCAATCTTCATGTCTCCATGAAGGTAAATATGCTTAGTGCCACAATGTCGAATCTTCTCGGCAAAACAATAACAACTCCACGAAGCATGTGGCCAGCTCTCCACCAGAAAATGGACATAGTGCACCTTTAAAATCATCTTAACACTGTATTTCTTATATTCCTCTCCACTTCAAATATTAGGCCATGTAATGTCAGAAATACTATGGAGATTTGACCAATTTAATAATCCACTTACCTCATGGCCATTTGAGCAAAGGTTATGCCGAACAAACTGAAAAGTCTTGAAAAATTACTCTCACAAACTATGCCCTGCAATAATGTCAATTCAGTTCCCATATTATTTGACTTCCAGCTCTGTGAAAAAAGAATATTTTGAGCCTGAACTGTGCACCAAGAGAGACATGGCCTATAGGGAGCGATGGTACAAAAGAGGCGCGTGCTAGCTACTGGCTCTGAGTGCCATTGTATCTCTAAAAACCTTAGGGATCACCAGTGGCAGTGTATTTTAAACATGGAAGCTACCGTCACACGCCCTGCTGTTTTAACGGCAGAATTCTGAACTTAGGGCAAAGCTATGGAACTATTTTTCATACAAACATGGTGTCAGCAAGATCATGTAGCCTCTAAGTCATGTATTCGAATAGCACACAGTAAAAACGTCAATATTGTAAATTTCAAGGTTATTATTGAATGCGTTGCCAGATATTTCAGCATCACTATGGACTATAAGGACATAGATACATTAAAGACACATTACGAGCTCTGACCACCTACTGGGACAGCACAGCATGTGAAAACTGCAAGTCAGGACATTTGATCTGTTATGGCGCTGTGATGTTTATGGGGACATTTGTGTTTGTAATTTATAAGTAAACCATCTTATATTTTACGAGGTGTAAAAGGACACGTTTACATGCATTTCTTCTCAAAAGATATTGTAAGCAGCTTTCACTCAGCAAGAAAGCCTACTTATACGTTTGCATACAGGCAGGGGAGGTTCAAGCCCATAGGCAAAAAAGATAATTGCTTGGGGTCCCCAGAGAGCAAACAGCCCTTGTGTATGGAGTCTATACTTTCTCCATACACAAGTTATAGGTCTAAAATGCAGTTTCATTATCTGGCCACACCAGTACAGCGGCATAGTGAGACATATTTCTTTGCCAGGTAATAGTTGGAGGCTCCTCTGTGATATTGTGGGGCGCCAAGATACTCTTCAATGCCCAGGGCTCTCAAGTCTCACGCATTGAGAGTGTGACACACGCGATTCGACACGGCATTTCTCACGCTGATTTCTTTTCTTTTCTTTTTTTTTGTGCCCAGAAAATCGGTCTGTGTGGCTCAGTTTATGCAGGCTCCGCACGTTTTCAGTGAAAAAAACTCCCCCTGCTCCGGGCGCACAGTCCGAGCGGAGGCCGGAGCAGACGCGCCGTCCCCCGGGCACGTCCTGAGCCTCAGTCCCGGTGCCACGTCTCCTCTGAGACGCACCGACTCCGGTCCCGGTGTCTCCGTATGTGCTTAACATGTCCCCCCCCACGGCTTACGCGCGGAATACGAACTGCCCATGGTGAGCCGCGGGCCCGGTGCATTAACCAGACTCTTACATGAATCCGTTAAAAATGTCCCGCTCCCCCCCGCCCCGGTCCCTCCTCCCCGCCCCTCTCAGCGCGCACTGACAAAGTGCGGTGATGATAAAACAAACTTATAACTTCATTTCTATAACTCTCATTAGTTGCTTTGTAGTTTAAGTTTGCTCTTTAGACAAACAGGGCTCTCAACACGCAATTCAAGCGCGCGCTTGAATTGCTCCTCGGGAATAATTGTTCACTCGCACCCCACCCCCCCGTCCTCAGAAATTACAGTCTCACGCACGACCCCGCTCAAAACTTGAGAGCCCTGTCAATGCCACTTCTTCCAAGAACAGTAAGATTTATAATATGCAGTTTTCATTGTATACTGACTGAAATTAGACACAAGAATTTCTCTAGCTCAGTCCTGGTTGACATTTCTTTGTGGATAGCTCCATCTGCCCAGCATCATCAGAGGTATAATACTCCCTATAATGGAAGTATGACCATATTTAAATAGACAGTACTACTTCAGTGTGTTGAGTGTTAATTATGGATGGGACCAGATCTTGTGGCATAAGATCTTGTCGCATTTTTCACACAAAAAATATCTTTTTTTGATTTTTTTTTTTTCATGTGGACTAAAAGGCCACAGATACATTAACGATACATTGTGTGCTCTGACCACCTACTGGGACAGCACAGCATGTCAAAACTGCATGTCAGGACATTTGATCTGTGACTGCGCTTTGATGTTTATGGTGACATTTCTAGTTGCCATTAAAGCAAACTATATTTCAGAAGGTGTACAGAGACAAGTGTGGATACATTCATTCTCAAAACTACATTTTCTTATAGACAGGGGTGTTCCTTGCCCAAGGGCCCTTTATATACTTGCTGAATACATACTTATATACTTGCTGAATACATAAATTGTAAGTTTCCTTCAAACTTGATTGGGTGCACACAAATCAAGTTCTATAATAGGCCCTACAATGGAAGGAAGGGCAGATTTTAATGAACAATACTAACACAATGTGGCGTGAAATCCCTCAGTTGTCCAGGTAGGATCCGCAGCTCATCTGCTTCTCAGAAATAAAGAAGCAGCTAATTGTGGGGCCCCACTGCTTCCAGACACAATTATGCTTTACAATAAGAAGTTTTCATTGTATACTGACTGAAATTGCACACTTGTACCAAGGACTCCTATTGTTAAGTCCTTGTTGACATTTCTTTGTTGATAGATCCTGCTGGCCTATGTCATCAGAGGTTATAATATTATTATATATTCAATACAGTGGAAGCAAGGCTAGATTTAAATGGACAATGCTTTGTCAATGTGTCGAGTCTTCACTAAGGATGGAGCAAGATTTCATGCTACAAGACCTCTGAACATAAAACTGCACTTGTTTTAAACACATCTTTATTTTGTGTTTAAATTTTGACTGTGTCACCAGGAGTTACACCTCCGTAGTACCAAAAAGCAGTGTTACAATGATTTAAAAAAATATTAACAAAAGTAAATACAAAACATGTAAGACCAACTTTAAAAAAAATTAAACATGTCATTTTTTCTCATTCTTGTAGATGGACTCTTCTTTCTATCTTGACCATTTAACAGCTCAGACTCAGAAATAACGAATTTTGCTTTTTCCTCTCCAGGCAGGTGAGCAAATCTGAGGGAGAGGAGCTTGCTTCGCGGTTCGGCTGTCTGTTCTATGAGATCTCAGCTTGTATGGACTTCCAGGATGTCCAGCAGATCTTCCATGAGGCAGTGAGGAGAGCCAGAAGAGAGAGGGAATGTGGACGTGTGGTTTACATTGGTGAGGACAAGAGCCTCCTGACATTGCCCTCCCCTCCCTCCTTCACCCCCTGTATTAAAGAGCTCCCCGCTCCAGCCACTGCCAAGTTAGTCACAGTGAAGACCTCCAGAGCCCAGAGCAAACGCAGGGCTGCCACACTCACACTGCTCAAAGGCTTCAAAATCTTCTGACCTCCTCATGACATTTCAACTACTGACAATGTGGTTACCAAGCACTGTTAGACTATATACTAGGATATATTTATCTATATGGTTACTACAAGGGGAAGGAAGTGACAACTGAGCAAGAAGACTCAAGCTAATCTGATTAGTAGTACTACTGAAATGAACAGATCTAATATTGTGGTCATGGATAGTGTTTTGTGTTAAACACAAAAAGTTAGTGTTGGACAGTACCTCATTTAGTTGCACAAATGTGATGCACCTTTTTAAGAGGAAAATTGCATTATAATGATTTAAAACAATGCATGAAGCCTGGAAAAGCTAACCTGAGGCTAAGCACACTGAATACATTTCTACACAATATCGTGAGTTTGCAAACTCACAAATATCATCGATTCATCATGCTGGGTAAGGATATTTTCACATCACAAGTGGATTACAGTGGCATTCATCCTTTTAACTTACCTGACCAGCCAGAACCACACGCTTTGACAAAACTTTACAAAGAGTATCTGTCTCTCCAATTTCAGAGGCTGTGATTGACAGGCGGATTAATCAGAAAGACGCATACTCTGTGTCAGAAAAAAACAACAAAACAAAAAAAACACACAGAGGACTGAGTAACTGTTATTTATCTCAGATGAAAAAGGTTTTGGCTATATTTTGTTCTGAATGATACAAAAATTGACGAGGTGAGACGTCTTCCACATCTGAGAAACACGTAATATAAATTAGCAGCCGTGGTTGGATTGTACCAAATTAGGAGGCAGTTTTTTCACGCTCTATGGCCCAGTTCCAGAGACTGGCTGGTTAGACAACCTTTTAACAGATCTTGGATAATACGGTTGTTGTCAATTAAATATTTATTTGTATTTATTTTACATTGTTTTACAGTAGAGTTGTTGGATCATGACCTTGAAGTTTAGTACTTTGCATATATAGTGTAAACAAGAAAGTTTAAACAGGGACAGTGTATTTGTGACGTCTGATGGTTTCACTGATGGCTCCCCAGTGTCCTTTACAGCAGTTGGTTGCCAATATAAAAATAAGAAAAAGACCCAGCGCCAGAGGTAAAAGTACGAGCTTAAGTCTGCCCTTTCATCAGCGGAAGATGGATTACAAATTATGTCAAAAGTGCCAGCGTAATTGTCCCCAGAATTCACTGTTTTCCAACTCTTATGTTTTAATGGCAGCCTCCCACAGTAATATCGGGGCACACTCACTGCTCGTAAAACAAAGCTTATTTTAAACCCGACTCTGTGACAAATCAAAGAGAATCATCACTTCTACTCAGCATGGTGTGGAAGTCTTAGTGCTCTTTTTGTAATTATGTTTCACAGCTAAGCAAGACTGTAATGGATTCACCCCGTATGACCTGTGCTAATTAACACCCTCTTGATATTTAAGTGTATAACTCTATAAAAAAAATTAAATAAAAATAAAATCTGTAACCCTCAAGAGGCTCAAGTGCACTTTCTGAATCAAGAGTATCTCTCTACAAATATATAGTTATATTTTACAGTTAATTTGAAATGTCTTATATAAATTAAATTTTTTGTGCGTATAGCTCTCAAAAACAAGCTCGGAGTACTGTTTAATTACTGTTCATATTCCTTCTCCAGAACTCATAAATACTTAGTTCAACTTCGTGACATCATAAGGTGGTTGTCCAACATATGCTCCTCTATGTTTTTCAAAGATTTTTGGAGTTTTCTACCATGTTATAATGTTGTTCCCTCGTTAAAACATTCCTGAAGAGGTTTTAGATGTCATTCATTCATGCTTGAGTATTGTGCAGATCCCTCCTGGGCCCTATTTGAATCCTCCTTACGGCTGGCTGTAAAATTCAGCCCACAAACCTGCGTCACCCATGTCCTCACAGAACAATTCTCCACAAATACACAAAAACATGATACATAATTTAACACAACTTGACAACTTGACAAACCTGATGCAATGTGCAGTAGTTTCATTACTGGGATGCACACAGAGTGTCAAAGATGAAAGAAAAACATGTTAATATTAGGGCTGCCAGTTTAACCCGTTAATTAGATTAATTAATTACACTGCTAATTAACGCGTTATAAAAATTAATGCAATGAATTATGAGCAGCAATTCAATGTGCGCACATTTTAAATTTGGCGTGCAGGGCCTTTGAACGGCAAGTTTATTTATAAAAATGTGACGGAGCAGGTTCTCCTAAGAGCGTTGTGCCCGGGGAGAGCACGTGAAGACGCACGCGCCCGTTTTCTTATCTGCTGAGCTAAAGGTGCACACTTAGAAGCACCAGTTTTTCCCATCCAAATCGCGCTAAACCCGATCATTTACTCACTGTCGCATGGTGAGATCTGGCAAACCCGGACATGTCCACGCCGGTAGTTTAAATCCTTCAGTTTCGTGGGTTCCGGGTGTCATGTGAGCCATGAGTAATTTGCACGGGCAATTATTTGTATTCTCTGTATATTTGAAGCTTTGTATATTATTTATTGACTTTGCATGAAAGCTACTCTACGTGCTCACCTTTTGGCACCAGAAATATTTGCCATTTAATAGTGGAATGGCGTATATAAGCTTTCCAATTAATGTTATGTAATGTGGGAGGGGTGAATGGGGGTATATAGGTGCACTCTGCAGGTCTGCCAATAGTCTTGTCTTGGTTACAGTGGGGGTAAAGCGCTTGGAGAGAAATAGAGTGAGCCAAAGACTTAAAGACTTGAATACTTAAAGGGGAAGTCTGCAGTTTTTTCACTGTACCACTATAAATCGCACGTTTGACACCTTTTTTGCACTGTGGGAGAGCACAATAAACCACCTAAAAAATAATTAAAATGCTATTAATTAGATTAATTAATTACAAATCCTGTAATTAATTAGATTCATTTTTTAATCGCCTGACAGCCCTAGTTAATATATTATGAATATAGCATTTTCAAAACAATAAAAGGTAACATGGCGATTTATATTATGTGTTAGCAGTTAATACCCCATAGAAGTAAAATACCCCCTCCATACAAAGTCAGTCAGCTTTCTGTTCTGATATATTAGCACTCAAATATCCTGCACTAACTGACTTTATGGTTAGCGCCTACTGTTTTTAGCCTTATTTGAACTATTTGTCACAGCATGTGGTTTGTTTTCCCTACTTCTGTACAATACTTACACATTATGATGTAACTGGCACACACACACACACACACACACACACACACACACACACACACACACACACACACACACACACACACACACACACTGACAAATTTCCACTCAGTTGCTATTATAATGATCATGTTTATTGTAAATAAAAACTTTACACATTTCTGTTGTCACTAGTCATCACTATAAACTATTATAAAGATATATAAACTTGCATTAGACTTGACATTCACTGGTTCACTTTGTGTATACTCTTGTGAAAATGAGACATACTGTGACCTACTTCAACTATATTAATTACCACCGTTTCCCAGAGGCAGAACCTGGGCTTATATCATTAAACTGATATAAGATTCAGGACTTGCACAATCTCTGGAGCTCTGATATGAAGTTTAACGGCGTCATATTATGTAAAATCAACTTTTATGAGCTTTTAACCATATTATAATGGTAGGGTTCAGAAAATGTATTTTGTTCAACTACCATCTGACCCTATCCACTTGTGTGTCTATCTATCTATCTATCTATCTATCTATCTACATACATATATATACGCACACACACATGCACACACACACACATAGTGGCTTCAGTGAAATGCCACTATGAGGAGGCAGGGATTATCAGTTTGGCAGTTTTGAACGGGAGGTCAATGAACCTGTTTCTTTATCAGGCCATTTGAAATCAATATTGTGTTTTACAATAAACAAAAGGTAAATCATTTATGTATGCTGTAGTTTAATATTCCCCAAAAAAGTATAATATATCTTCTTTAAAAGGGCCTGTACCTTTTTTTCAAACCATGAATCAGCAACATGTTTTAGTATGAACTTTTAGCCCCACCCACTTAGTCATTTCTGCCACTGTGACACTGCATGCAGTCTAATGTGAAATTAATAGATGATGATATTTTACAGTCTAAATTTTTCTCTTATTTGGCAGCTTAAACCATACAATGCATGCTGTAAAGAGCATTTATCCTGACTAGAATAAATTAAATCAGAGGGAGGCCCTTTAAACTGCATTTCAACTTTAATCATTACACTCTGCTCCCACCTTCTCCTCCTCCTCCTCCTCCTGTGTGTGTGGCTCTGCAGTAGTTATCTCTACAGCTGCCTCCTCCTCCACTGCCTCGGCGTGCCTGTCCTCCCCTGTCAGGCTCACTTCTTCTGCTGTTGCTGCTGTGGCGTCTGGGTACAGGCTGGAGGTGTTTCCGTCTTTGTATGTGAGCACGATGTTCCCTGGCCTGCAGTCGCTCAACTCCCCGTTGGGCGGTGAGCAGGAGGTGGGAGGCTTGGCTAGCGGCGTGCTGGTGTCTTCCAACGATATGACCCGCAACTCCTCACAATCTTTCTTCTGAAGCAGAGCAGCCGCTGCCTTGTACTTGGCTATCTTCTTTCTGTTCCTGCAAGGGGAGAAAAAGCATCCGCAGACGAGTAACATTTGGATGTCAAATGTGTAACAAAAAGAAAAGTTGATTTTAAAACTGGAAAGCTGCTAGTACTTGTTGGCCATGGCACCCATCCCCAACAACATGAAGCCAATAAGGAGAGTGACGAAGGCCAGAGCCAGGACTGAGTACTTCCAATACTGTCCTGTGAAAACAGATAGAAACAATATATTAACATTAGACGAACACATTTTTTGTGTGTGTTTTGTTTCATTCACACGTTTAATGCTGAAAACACTCTTCTATATAATGTTTTTAACCTCTATAGACTATAATATGCCTTAAAGCTCACGAGTCAATTTTGTGTAATATAGGACCTTTAATACTTAACTGTGTCATATTATATTTCACAAACACATTTTTTTTTTTTTAAAGATTACTTGTTTAGACACAGCTTTTTTAAGTTTTCTGGAACCAATCTAAGGCTCCATTTATCTGCAAACCACATGAATCCTCTTAGTCTGAATAACTTGTGAGTGGCTACATTTCAATGCACAATAAAAATCTGATCATTAGGAGGTATTGCATTCCTGGTGGTATCAGATAATTGAAATGTCATGTGCAGGTTTTTACAAGAACATTTACTGTATGCAAAAAGGGCAAACTAATGTGGCAAAGACAAAAATGAAAGAGAGAAATTAAAGAATGAAAGAGTTACTCTAAAAATCCATTATTAACCGACACATGTCCCCAAATGTTCTTCTCTTGTGCTGTAAACACACTCAAACTCACACCTGATCTAAATATTAGGTTATCCGATTATTGTAGTTATTTGATTTTTACTGTCCATGTTGTTGTCTCATAACTGGAGGGCTGGTAGTGTGATCCTAATTTTGTGTAGTGCGGCCAGTGTCTTGTGTTCTTGGGCAAGGCACTTTGTCAAAGTATCGATGTGCTGTGTTAATAAGTGACTGGAGAGTCCCGACGGCAAACTGGCGGCCGCATCTTTGTCACAATTGAAATAAATAAAATAAAGGAACAGTAGACAATGCTATTAAAACATTATGTACACAATTTAAGATTTAATTTAAATACATACTATACTATATGACAAACAGACAAACAATATACACAAATATTACAAGAAATAGGGGTCGTTATAAGTTCTTCATATAAACATGCAATTAGCTTAGTTTATTTGGAAGGTTAAATATTTCCTGGGATCAAATGTTTATCACAATATGTATTTAGTTAACAATAAAATCACATTAAATTATACATTTAATCTATCCAACAAATTCCGAATAACATAGTAAGTGTGACCCATGTGTATTTTGTAATACAGAAAATTTATCGGTTCAGCATATTTTTTTAATGAATGGATATATATTAATTTTACTTCCTGGTTAGACACGGACAGTATAGATGTGACATGCATATAGGTAATTCCATAACCGTTACCTAGCAACTGTAATGTTAACACAAGCCAAAAGTTTAAAATTCCGCGATAGTTATGATTAGACTAAAAAGCATTAATGACAACACTTTTATTTTCTCAAATGAAGGTTTAAACTGTCTGAAAAAAGTGTCCCTGGATTTTGAATTGAACTTTTGCTGATAACGATATGGGTAGAAGGATTTTGTTTTAGAACATAATTAATGGAAAACTATGACCAAACCAAGTCATAATTAGAAAAACATGAAAAATCAAAACACTTTTCTGGTGGAGGATCTGTCAAATGCTTTTCTCCCTGGAGCTCTTCTGTAGCTTTGTCTGGAATGTTTCACAGTATGGCATTAAACCTTTCTATAATCACGGAAACCAAACCAGACCAAGTTACAGGCCAGATCTGTGGAGAGGCAACCCAGCTCAGAATCAGTTTTTTGATCTGTTTTTGAGCTATAAAACCATTTGTAACTGAATAAATGCAAAGCAGAGTTGTTACTGTGGAACATTCCAGCCAGAGCAATGACATCTCCATAGAAACAAACAGGTGATGGACCCCCAACCAAAAAAGTTACATAGCACACCTCAAAGAAATTATTTAATTATCTAATCTAAAAATCGGTCTGATCATGAATTCTAATTTCTACTAGGGAAATCAGTCAGTGTACCAACCAAGCATGTAACCAAATGAACTCACCATCCTCAGTGCGATAAAACCAGCGCAGGTACTCCCTCTCTTCTGATGACAGAGTGGGCTTTGGGACGACTTCAAACTCCTCCGACGCCCTCTTAGATCCTGGAAACATCATTCAAATCAGAGCTATCAGCTACAGTGTGTGCTGACAGTCCATAACAAATCATTAGAGATGAGCACACTGAGGCATTTTTTATTTATTCAATTTTCAAATAACTACTCCACTATTCCAAATCGTTGTGCTCCCTTGCTGCTGTGTTCATTTCTACACAGAAGAAAAACAAAAGGTGATTTTTGTGTTTATCCTCATTAATAAGCTAAAATGAAGCATGACTGCACCGCACGTTGGTACATCTTTGTAGCATCATAGCAAACCCAGGATATAGGCTTAGTTATTTATCCTTGTAATATGATATATACATGTCATTGTTCATGTCATGTCATTTAAAAGTCCTATGTTACACAAGATTTACTCTAGTGAGCCTTAAGTCATGTTAGAATGCTGTTACCTCATCATAAACATACCTCAAGTTTTTGTGTTTTGTTTCATTCACACATGTTTGAGGAGCTCAAAATGCTCTGTTCCACCTTGTGATATCATGAAGTGGGAGTTTTCAACAGCTACCTTTGCCATTTCTGAGACAAATAGTAACAAATAACAAATTTGATTTGTACTGAAAATATTGGCTGGGATCAATATATATAAAACCTGGCATTTGAACACACCCCTGTTCAAATTCGTGATGTAAAAAAAATGACAGCAAGACAAATAAATTCACAACTTTTTCCACCTTTAATGTGACCTATAACATGTACAATGCAATTGAAGAATAAACTGAAATTTTTAAAGGGGAAAAATATATGTATATATAAAAAAAAACAAATAAAAAACTAACCTGGTTGCATAAATATGTACACCCTTAAGCAGCATCTTTGGCTTTTATTACAGCACTCAGTCTTTTTGAGTAGGAGCCTATCAGCGTGGCACATCTTGATGGGACAATATTTGCCTGCTCTTCTTTACAAAACCGCTCCAAATCTGACAAATTGTGAGGGCATCTCCTGTGCACTGCCCTCTTCAGATCACCCCACAGATTTTCGATGGGATTCAGGTCTGGACTCTGGCTGAGCCATTCCAAAGCCTCAATCTTATTCTTGCGAAGCCATTCTTTTGTTGATTTAAATGTGTGCTTTGGGTCATTGTCGTGCTTCATCTTCAGCTTTCTAACAGAAGGCCGAAGGTTTTGTGCCAACACTGACTGGTATTTGGAACTGTTCATAATTCCCTCCACCCTGACTAAGGCCCCAGCTCCAGCTGAAGAAAAACAGCCCCAAAGCATGATGCTGCTTCACTATAGGTATGGTGCTATTTTGCACCAAATATACCTTTTGGAATTATGTCCAAAAAGTTCAACCTTGGTTTATTCAAACCATAACACATTTTCCTACATGTGTTTCGGAGATTTCAGATGTCTTTTTGCAAAATTAAGCCGGGCTTGGATGTTTTTTCTTTGTAAGATGAGGCCACCCTACCCCATAGCCCAGACATATGAAGAAGACGGGAGATTGTTGTCACATGTACTACACAGCCTGTACTTGCCAGGAATTCCTGCAGCTCCTTCAGTGTTGCTGTCGGCCTCTTGGCAGCCTCCCTGACTAGTTTTTTTCTCGTCTTATCATCAATTTTGGATGGACGTCCTGTTGTTGGTAATGTCACTGTTGTGCCATATTTTCTCCACTTGATGATGACGGTTTTCACTTTTGTAGCCTTCACCTGACTGATATCTTTGAATAATGAGATCCCTCTGATGCTTTGGAAGCTCTCTGCGGACCATGGCTTGTGCTGGAAGATGTGGCTACAAGAATGTGAGGAAAAGCCTACTAGAACAGCTGAACTTTATTTGATCAGAGGCACTTTAACTGGTGACAGGGGTGTGCTGACTCCAGTTTAACATGAGTTTGAATGGAATTGGTTAAATCTGAACGCAGCCACATCCCGAGTTAAAAGGGTGTGCACACTCAGTTGATTATTTTTACTTCATCTCCCTGAAAGATTTCTACAAAAAATCTTTTTTGGGGGGTGTCAATAAAGCATGCGCTCACTTTGCAAAGCATGTCCTCGTTTTGTGAAATCGCGCCCTCATTTTATTAAGGTGCGTGTCCGTGTAAATAGAGGGTGCACTCGTTTATCTAAATCGTGGAGTCGTCTTACAAATACTGTGTGCTTGCTAAAA
This sequence comes from Paratrypauchen microcephalus, assembly GCA_036785185.1. Taxonomy (NCBI): domain Eukaryota; kingdom Metazoa; phylum Chordata; class Actinopteri; order Gobiiformes; family Gobiidae; genus Paratrypauchen; species Paratrypauchen microcephalus. The sequence continues at coordinate 1,952,843 of JAVJIX010000019.1, read as the reverse complement.
TTGAGTCGCGCCCACGTTATATACCTCGTGAGCACAATTTACTAAAGCGTGGCCACGATTTAGGAAACGTTTTAAAACGTGCACTCAATTTACAAATTTGCATAATGACTGAATAAAAACAAGCACACATTTTATACATCTCGTGTACACATTTTGAGCAAATTTAAACAAGAGCACGTCTTAGATAGACAAGGGCACGACTTCATACATCAAGCACACGATTTAGTAAACCAGGGTGCATGATTTAGGTAAACGAGCGCATGTTATATTTAAACGAGTGCGTGATTTAGTAAACTGACTACTACTTACACGAACGCACGACGTAATAAACACAAACGCGCGACTTAATAAAAGGAGGGCACGCTTTGCAAAGTGAGCGCACACTTTCTTGCCACCCCTCAAAAAAGATTTTCCCTGATTCCCGTAGATTTCTGTTTGTTTTTCAATTGCGTTGTACAGGTTATAGGTCACATAAAAGGTGGAAAAAGTTGTGAAATTATTTATCTTGAAGTAATTTTTTTTTTACATCACAAAAACCTGGCATTTGAACAGGTGTCTGTAGACTTTTCATATCCACTGTGTATATATATACTGTATATATTCTCATTTTATATAGAAATGTATGTAAGTAGAATACTACCGGTCCAAATATCGGACAATTCAAATGCACTTTAAAATATGATTTGAAATCATCAGAAAACCTTCAAAATAAACAAGATAAACATGTTATCCATTTATAAAGAACTGAAATGATCACTCTGAATCATTTAACTACCTCTTTGTCTTTATGTATCTTTATGTATCTTATTTATCTCTTTTCTTGTATGTATGCTTAGAATTTCTATGTATAGAATAATATATATATATATATATATATATATATATATATATATTAGGGCTGGGAATATTAACGCGTTAATCGCGATTAATCGCGATAGAGTTTTAATCGCGAACAATTTTTTTTAATCGCGATCAGAGTTTGCCAGCATTTTCCGCAATTCTCCCATCCATATGCAGCTCATTTGATTGTATTAATTAAACTCATTGTCGGTTAAACGCGCTATTTTGAGTTTGCTAGTATTTTGTTCCTTCTACGCATCCGTAGGCAGCTCGAGCGGGCTTCAATCATTTATTTACAATTTCTCAAAGTAAGCACTATTACTGGTTCATTGTTACTTTTTCCTTTCTCTGCACTTTTTTGAAATAAAAAAAAATGGTCAGAAATACTTTGCATTGTGAGTTTAACTTTAGATTCGAACGGTCTTACTGCAAGATATCAATTTTAAACATGTAAAATAAATCACGATTAATCGCGATTAACTATGAAATTTCTGAGATTAGTTGCGATCAAGAAAATTAATCGTTTGACAGCCCTAATATATATATATATATATATATATATATATATATATATATATATATATATATATGTGTGTGTGTGTGTTAATAAAAATATTAAATAAAAAATCTTTTGCCATTTGTTCAGCAGAGATTGTCAATATTGCAGGGCTGAATTTATCTAAATGATTCTACTGAAGGTGTATGGAGTTTAAAAACACAGGAGCACTTCCTATATTACCATATGACATCACACGGTGTGAATCGCATCACAGGATTTGTGAATGAAACAAAACACAACATATGTTTATAATATGGGGCCTATAAATTGTTAATTTCTATGGCAACAATCTTAATTTATCATCATTCTGACACCCATGGATAAGTTTAATTGAAAGGAATCTACTTACTGAGCGTCTCCTGACAGATATCTCCCTTATCCAGCGACCTCCACCTGATGTTCTTGCTGCTGTCTGTGAGCACCAAGCGTTGGTCATTTAGCGATAGCCACAGAGAGTTGCTCCTGCTCATCAGTCTGGCTCTGTCACACTCCCACTCCAGCTCCAGGGCCCTCTCCCCGGGCTCAGGGCAGGGCTCAGTGCGCATGGGCTGGTCATGGTGGGCTGATAGACACCTGGAGGTAGCCATGTTGACCAGTCGGCTTCGGTCCTCCCATGTCCACTGCTGAGAGTCCAAGTCCAGGTTGCACTTCCTAGCTACTACTTCACTGCTTTCAGCCACTTCATCCAGGCACAGGCTCAGGTGCACGTTGTGGATCAAGAAAGCCTGTGTACCTGCAAATTAGTTAATAATTCATGATTTATATTGTTGTTGTATGTATTTTGACCACAAACCGTATAAAGCAGTGGGCTAAGGGAATATGATGTTTAATGGCGTACACTGGAATATTCCAGACAAAGACATCTCCAGGAACACAAGCAAATGACAAACTCCTACCAGAAAAAGTTGCACAACACACCTTTAGTTTTACAAAAGAATAGTGGGGTCTGGTGTCTGCCATGGGGTAAGCTATGTTGAACAACCAATATTAAAGCAATTCAGAATCTTTGAGAAGTTTTGAGAGAAGTTGAGAAGTTGAGTTGAGTTGAGAAGTTTTCAATGCACTTTTGGGAAACCAAAACATTCTCAATTCTAAAGATATGCATAATGCCATACAGTGGAACATTCTAGGGAAAGCAAAAGCATCTCCATTGGGTCAAACAACTGATGGACCCTACACCAGAAAAGTTATAAAGTTGTTTATTTATTTGATAGGGACAATGCACATTAATGAACATAAGTATAAAACAAATGTAAATTGCCGAATTTTAGCTACAAAGCTAATTTTCATCCGCAAAGTTGTAATACACTACACACAGTAACGGCTGGTCAATAACTCCCTAACTTGACCTAGATAACAATATATAATGTCATTATTATTTTATATTATATATATCATATTTAGTTTAAAATTGAACATGTATCATACATGACATATTTTATCATGTTAAATGGGCTCATATCACTGTATTTGATTCATGTGTTTGCCCATTGAGTTCGCTGGGTTGGAGCGAACTCAATGAAGTTCTATGGGAGAGCCTGAAAATATGACGTCATATCCGATGCTTCTGCCCATCACTTTACATTGCAGCCCTGAGTACGTCTTGGGGGCGTTGGTCCAATCAAGTGATTTGTCTTTTATTTTTCTTGCCGGCTAGTGGCGGGTAGTTACTTTCGCCTAAGGGGCCGTTTAGATGAGGACGATTGCGATTGAAAACGACAAAATATTCTATCGGAAGTAGGGTTGCCAACCGTCCCTTGAAAAACGGAATCGTCCCGTATTCAGAAACAAAAGTACGCGTCCCGTATTGAGCTGAAAAGGGACGCACTTTATCCCTTATTACCATGTGAATTAAAAATAGTGTCTAAAACAGGGGTGCCCAATATTCTGATCTACCAGTCGACTGGTGTCGAATATTATGACACCGGTCTTGGTCTCGAGATGAGTGCAATCATATTTCATTACAGCCGCTGCCATTAGCAATAAACTTTTACCGGTGTGCGGGACCACGTGGAGCTTCGGACTGGAGCCTGCGCGCTCGACTGGAGCAGCGGATACCACGCGCACTGCCAGCAGCATGCCTATTGTGCCAGCAGCATGCCTATTGTGTGGTTGAATTTTGCCTAATAAAAGTGCACAAATGCATCTGTTTGTCACATGCATTTGGTAAATGTGCAGAGGCTGGTAAATACCACTGCAAGTTGAAAAAACAGGTAAAAAAAAAAAAAAAAAAATCAAAGAAGGGGTCCTCAAACTGTGGGTGAGGGTCCAAAAACGGGGCACAGAGTGTTTAAGTGCAGTACAGTTTGCTTGGCTTATGTTAAGATTAAAATGAACATTTATCAGATAAAATGGAGATAGATTTATGAAAACTTATTTATGTGAGTCAGCCTTTTCCCACATGAAGATCATTAAGTACTATTCCACCATGACTATGATCATTTAGAAATGTGCTTGAGTCTGTCAGCAGCTACTGTCCAGACTACACATCCCGAGCTGATTCCATCCAGTGCAAGTCAAATTTTGTGAGAAGGTCGTGCAAAATGGGATCATCAAGATGGAGAAAGGGAATTTCCCCCCCCCCAAAATGGGTGGTTGACATCTTAGTTTTTATTGGCTGGAATGACCCCAGATTGCATCTCAGAGCATCTAGAGTTCAAAAATTTTCCAGGGAGGCATGCCCCCGGACCCCCCTAGCTTTTCTGTGACTTTCTGCTTTTTCCATTACTGGTCACTTTCATCCCTGTTTATATTAATTTATACAGTTTTAAGTTAAGAAGGACAGATATTTCTCTTATTCTATTAATTTTGTTAAGCCAAAAAATGGCTAAAAAGATTCACTACACCATGAAGGGTGAAGGCAATCGGGCCGGCCGGTCCTGCCGATGAGGTGTCCCTTTTTTTTTTTTTTCAGGAAGTTGGGAACCCTAATCGGAAATGTCTTTTGTTTTGTGACGGAGTAGCTCCGTCAAAGACCGCGCTCACTTAAGTACCTCCAGACAGCCCGCGCTCGCCGCTCACCCGGTTTCATTCATTTCGCTGTTTTGCGCTCCGTGTCCCACTTTCCATCTGTCCACGCTGTTTGCTGCTATATATTTTCGGTCCGTTCACCACCGCAGTAGTCTTGGGTGCACACAAGTCCGCTGTTGAATCCTTCACGTCCATAACTTTGTTTTACACTAAACTCCAAACAAGTATCCATCTCCCATTCACAACGCTCACTGTCAAACCGAGCGCCGATCGTACTTCCGTTTTATTTCGTCATGCGCGGGATAATGGCATCTTACGTCACAGTGACATCATGAGAAATATAAGAAATTTATCAATGTTACTATTACTGGTGCTGATACAGGTGCAGGGACATGGCCATGTTGCACACTGTATTTCAATGTATTTTCTATATTTTTGTTATTATTGTTAAATGGGTTTTAATGGGGAAAACCTAGTATTTTTGTATTAATTGGCTGGGGGGAGGAGCCTTGGTGGATAAAAGGGGGCCACTCTCCCTACCTCAGTCAGTCTGGACTTGGAGCTGTACAGAGAAGCACTCGTCAAACTGTCTTTTGGGAACTTCCTTAATTAAATAATCAAAACATCCTTCTGACTACGCCATCGTAATTACAGTAAAATAGACCCTGCGTCACATATGGTGTCAGAAGTGGGATGGCTAGTCGAAGAAAGAGGAAAGGTCTCCGTTCCCAGAGGAAGTTTGAAGAGGAGTATGCGGCTGAGGATGGAGCAGGAGAGTCACTCCATGAAGAAGGCGCTGCGGTGCAACCTATGGGGGAACTCTTGGGCCTGATGAGAGACTTTATGGCGGGCCAGCAGAAGAGAGAGGAGGGATTGCTCAAGGAGATGCGCAACCTCCGTGTAACGCTGCGCTCACCTTCTCCTGCCAGGTCTGGGGATCAGGAGATCTACAGCCAGGGCAGCCCCAGCCCACGGTTTGCGCTGCCAACCCCTGCACCTTCTAGGCGACCTCAGGAGGAGTCGACGACGTTGCACCGGCCTCCAGAAGACCCTAGTGGACTGGATTTAGCGCGTTCACTGGAGTGGAGATCTTACAGTGTGGAGCCGAAGATTCCTCCATACCAGAGTGGGGAGGATATTGAAAATTACTTGTTGCGGTTTGAGAGGATCGCAAAGACGTGGAAATGGCCAGAAACTGAGTGGGCGTGCCGCCTTGTGCCACTCCTGTCAGGGAAAGCGTTGGAAGCCTACACGGCCATGGACGAGGATGAAGCCCACTGCTATAGGGATTTAAAAGCAGCTTTATTGGAAAAATTCGACATTTCCCCGGAAACCTACAGGCAACAGTTCCGTTGTCCCACTGTCCCATTAGGAGAGACCCCCACTGAAACATACCATCGCCTCAAAAGCCTGTACCGGAGGTGGGTTCGTCCGGAGCAACTCACCAAAGAGCAAATTGGAGAACTAATCATCTTGGAGCAACTTCTTCGTGTTCTGCCAGCTGATGTCCGCACCTGGGTCCGGGAGCATGAACCTGAGGACGGCCTGACTGCAGCAAAGTTGGCATTGCAGCACCAGAATGCTCGTCGAGGGGGACCTCCACGCTTCACCACCTCAACACCAAGGTCATCGCGACATCCACCACCACCTCAGCAGACCAGAGAAGGTAGCCATGATTATCGAGGTACTCCTAGCTCCGCCACCACCCAACCAGCAACCGGTAAGCCATTCATATGCTATTACTGTCAGCAGCAGGGTCACAAAGCGTCTGTGTGTCCAGTACGCAAAGACAAACTCACTGGTGCCTGCTATGCGCCCCGTGAGGAGGGGGAACTGTTTGGCAGTCATGGCCTGAAGGAGCGTACTTTAAAAACAGTGACTTTAAATGGCCAGCCGGTGACGGCACTGTTGGATAGTGGCAGTTTCACTTCTTTAGTGAAGGAGAGCTATGTGCCTTTGAACTTGGTGGATTATGGGCTAAAAACTGACATTGTGTGTGTCCACGGTGATAGCCGTGCATACCCGAAAGCGGAAGTAACGGTGATGATAGATGACCAACTATATTTAATGACTGTAGCGGTGGTAAAGAACTTACCTGTTGAACTTGTCCTTGGAACTGACTTACCTGTACTGCTGGATCTTTTACAGGGGAAAGAATGTAATGTTTTGTGTGATTCAAAGGTGACTAATGTGTCGGGTAATATTACATGTCCAGTGGTGACTAGGTCCCAGGCCAAAACTGGTGTTGAACCCTTGCCTGACCTAGACGATGGTCTGTGTGAAGGGGGAACAAAGGGGGCTAGAAAGTCTAGACGCCAGAGGCGTTATGAAAAACAGCTTATGCCAAATAGTCAAGATCGGAATTTGGATGTGGATGAACTATGGAAGGTGCCAGGGAATATTGCAGAACTACAAAGGCAGGATACGACCCTGAAAACCTGTTTTGATAAACTCAATGCCAATGCTAATTGTAATGCTAAGGTAACGGGAAAAGAACAGTTCTGTCAGGTTGATGGGGTATTGTATGTCTATGACAATGCTCAGAAACGCCTTGTTGTCCCTGCACCTTGTAGACAGTTGGTCATGCGCGTCGCACACACACTTCCATGGGCTGGGCATTTTGGCCGCCATAAGACATACTTGCGCATTAGTGCTCGGTTTTATTGGCCCGGCATGTATCAGGACATTCAGGCATACTGCACCACCTGCCCTATTTGCCAAAAGACCGCCCCAACCCGAAAGTCTGAGCGAGCCCTTCTCCAACCACTACCAATCATCTCCACACCCTTCCGTAGGATAGCCATGGACATTGTTGGCCCATTAGTCAAAAGTGCCCGAGGTCACCAGTATATTCTTGTAATTTGTGACTATGCCACCAGATACCCCGAAGCCTTTCCACTCCGCACAATCACTGCCCCAGCTGTCCTCCGTGCATTGGTTCAGTTGTTCTCCAGAGTTGGGATCCCGGACGAAATCCTGACCGATCAAGGGACTAATTTCACATCTCGTCTTTTGCAGTTGTTTCACAAGCAGCTAGGGATCACAGCCCTGCGAACCACACCATATCATCCCCAAACTGATGGCCTTGTTGAAAGGTTCAACCAGACTCTGAAGAGGATGCTTCAGAAGTTTGTGAGTGACACTGGAAAGGACTGGGACAGATGGTTGCCATTCGTCCTTTTTGCCTACCGGGAGGTACCCCAGGCCTCAACTGGATTTTCACCCTTCGAGCTCCTATACGGGTGGGACGTTCAAGGACCCTTGGACCTGTTGGGTAAAGCATGGACCGCCACAGAAGCCAGGTCCAGTGAGCAGGGGATTGTCCAGTATGTGCTCCAGATGAGGGACCGTCTGTCCAGGTACCAGGATGAGGCTGAAGAGAACCTGAGGGAGGCCCAGAAGAAGCAGAAAACCTGGTATGACCAACAGGCCAGACAGAGAGACTTCCAGCCAGGCCAAAAAGTTCTTCTTTTGCTCCCTTCCTCCAACAGCAAGTTGTTAGCAAAGTGGCAAGGCCCGTACACGGTCACAAGGAAGATGGGTCCGGTCACATATGAAATACATCACCCTGACAAAAAGAAATCCCGGCAAATCTATCATATAAATCTGTTGAAGGCATGGAAGGAACCATCCACTGTGGCTCGTGAGGCAGCACTGCTGGTGAGACAGGTGGACGTAGAAGAGGAGGAGGATCCCGGTGTTCCCATAGTCCGCCAAGCCTCCGAACCTCGCACAGCGCACCTTTCTGCAGACCAAGCTGCCGATCTTCTAAAGATTTTCAGAGACATGCCTGTGTTGTTTGCTGCAAAACCCGGCAAGACTACTCTGATGGAACATGTGATTCGGCTGAAGGACCAGAGGCCCATTCCTCAATGTCCCTACCGTGTCCCTCAGCAGTTGGTGGCACAGTTGCGTCAAGAGATCGAGTCGATGCTGGAGCTTGGAGTTATTGAGCCCTCAACATCAGAATGGTGCAGTCCAGTTGTCATCGTGTTTAAAAAGGATGGGTCCTTGCGCATTTGCATAGATTTCCGCAAACTCAACTCCATCTCAGAGTTTGACGCTTACCCTATGCCAAGGATTGATGACCTCCTGGATCGAATTGGATCTGCTGCATACATCACCACACTGGACCTGTGCAAAGGCTACTGGCAGGTACCCCTGGAAGCATCCAGCCGACCCTACACGGCCTTCAGAACACCAGCAGGACTATTCCAATTTACTGTTATGCCTTTTGGCTTGCATGGTGCCCCAGCAACCTTCCAGCGACTCATGGACAGGGTGCTACAGGACTGTGAGGAGTTCAGTGCCGCTTACCTGGATGATGTGGTGATCTTTAGTGAGACTTGGGAGCAGCACGTCCAGCACCTAAAAGCAGTCCTGGGGAAGATTCAAGCCGCTGGGCTCACATTGAATGTGGCCAAGTGTGAGTGGGCCCACCACGAAACCCGGTATCTGGGCTACCAGCTAGGGAGAGGAGAGGTGCGACCGCAGATGGATAAGGTGGAAGCTATCCAGAAGTGCCCTCGTCCGCAAACCAAGAAGGAGGTGCGATCCTTCCTGGGCCTGGCTGGATGGTATCGGAGATTTGTTCCCCAGTTTGCCACTGTTGCAGCACCACTCACAGCCCTAACCACAAAACAACAGAAAAACCCAGTGACATGGACTGAAGAATGTGAAAAGGCCTTCAACACCCTAAAAACTGTTCTCTGCTCATCCCCAGTGCTACGCAGTCCTGATTTCAGCCGCCGCTTCCTTGTACAGGTCGATGCCTCTGAGGTGGGTTTGGGAGCAGTCCTTGCCCAGGGCGAGTCCGGAGCCGAGCAACCCATCTTGTACCTGAGCCGCAAACTTCTGCCCAGAGAGTCCAGATATTCGGTAGTCGAAAAAGAAGGGCTGGCCATTAAGTGGGCTCTGGAGAGTCTCAAGTACTACCTGCTTGGGAGAGAGTTTGATCTGGAGACGGACCATCGAGCTCTCACCTGGATTAATTCAATGAGGGATCACAACAGCCGATTGACCCGTTGGTACCTGTCACTGCAGCCCTTCAAGTTTATGGTCCGACATCGATCTGGAAAGTCCAACTTGGTCGCAGACTATCTTTCCAGATTGCCAAGGCTTTGTCAGCCTTGGGGAGGAGGAGAATGGTGTGACGGAGTAGCTCCGTCAAAGACCGCGCTCACTTAAGTACCTCCAGACAGCCCGCGCTCGCCGCTCACCCGGTTTCATTCATTTCGCTGTTTTGCGCTCCGTGTCCCACTTTCCATCTGTCCACGCTGTTTGCTGCTATATATTTTCGGTCCGTTCACCACCGCAGTAGTCTTGGGTGCACACAAGTCCGCTGTTGAATCCTTCACGTCCATAACTTTGTTTTACACTAAACTCCAAACAAGTATCCATCTCCCATTCACAACGCTCACTGTCAAACCGAGCGCCGATCGTACTTCCGTTTTATTTCGTCATGCGCGGGATAATGGCATCTTACGTCACAGTGACATCATGAGAAATATAAGAAATTTATCAATGTTACTATTACTGGTGCTGATACAGGTGCAGGGACATGGCCATGTTGCACACTGTATTTCAATGTATTTTCTATATTTTTGTTATTATTGTTAAATGGGTTTTAATGGGGAAAACCTAGTATTTTTGTATTAATTGGCTGGGGGGAGGAGCCTTGGTGGATAAAAGGGGGCCACTCTCCCTACCTCAGTCAGTCTGGACTTGGAGCTGTACAGAGAAGCACTCGTCAAACTGTCTTTTGGGAACTTCCTTAATTAAATAATCAAAACATCCTTCTGACTACGCCATCGTAATTACAGTAAAATAGACCCTGCGTCACATGTTTACACGGCAACTGTGTTGTCGGGCTCTGAAACCGCAAAAATCTGAAGACTCCTTCCAGAGTGTGGAGTTCTGAAGACAGCCCGGGTCGTGTCTCCGTCTAAACGGCAAGAAGCGCAAAACATGTTCACGTCGCATACACCTGACCTGATGCACCAAAACAATAACAATACGTCGCAGGCGACAGAGGCGAGTTTGGACAAGACCGGGCAGAACCAGTTAGTGGTGGGACAATTTTGAGAATGAATTAGTTGAAGACAGTGCTTGGGTGGAAAACTTCAGAATGACTAAACAAGCTCTTGTTGCATTAAGCGAAGAGCTCCGACCCTACATCGAGGCGAAACAACCGTAATGACAGCCCCTGTCGCTGTCCTGAAAAAGGTAGCGCTGACATTAGCGGCCTGGCATGCATATTCAATCAAATTTGCCCACTTTTGCGTCTTCGTATAAACAAACAATAAATCTCCACATGGTAGAGCGTGTGGGAGAGACACTACAGCCAAGCTCATCAGAGCAGCGGACACACAGACCCACCCCTGGGGCACTCGCTAGGAGAGCGCAGTGGAGAGGACCTACAGCCCCATTGCCTGGGTCTGAGCCACTTGCTGTTCGTCGCTCTATCAGGCACCGAGGATCTGTTACAAGTTACACCTGGGCGCAGTGCGCAGAGAGTTTATGTCTACCTGGTGGCCTAGTTGTAATATGGACTGGTGTAACATTCAGATTTAAGTCAGATGTAGGATTAAGACTAGTCTTACATCAGCTGGTTCACCCCGCTCCCCAACCTGCGTTGCAGACCTGACTGGACCAGTTTCGTCTCTTCATATTGGACAATAATACACATTTGGAGACAGAGCCAACATGGCAGCGGATAGAGAATACACTCTGCTTAAGTCTTCTGGAGAAGGTCAGATGTTTGTTTTCGTTAGTTTTGGGCAACTCTGAGCACAGAGCTTCACAGGTAAATAGTGTGTGCTCCGGTGTGTGTTATTGAAACTGTTCCAAGTTGTGACCATAGCCTCTTATTGTATTTCAAGATATAGTTCAGCCAATAGTGATCAAAATGACTGGCTGTCTGTATTTGTTATTATACAGGTATTATAGCCTGTGAGCTAAAATACTACATATAGGCTATAGTCTATATGTAATACTGTACATATACTGTATAATTTTGGCCTAGGCACCCCCTTCTTCAAAAAAAAAATATCCGACCAGCCACCACTGACTACACACCTTACAATAAAAGCTGTAAGAAATTATTGTAATGAAGTATACAGTTTTGTTGTTATTCATTACCTGACAGCAGAAGAAATAGCGCACACCATTTGGGAGACATTGTGGAATCTGCAGAAACAGATAAAGCATTCACTTAGAATTTTATTTTAATACACCAGAGAGGGCCATTTCACAAGTATTCAAAGGCACAGACTACATATGAAACACTATAAAAACAATAGTTCTCATGATTGCAATCCTGGTTTATCATAAAAAGCTAACTGTATTTACTCAAGGATCAGCACATGGGATATGCAGAAAAAATCACATTCTAAAATAGTACATTTCTGTGAGCAAGGACAAGAGGAGCACATGCAGCTCCTTTAGGGCAGGCTGTTATGTGAAAATGTTTGGACTTGATAGTAACATTTGAAAAACCAAAGGACTTGGTTAGTATGCAAAGCTCTAAAGTCTGCCCGTATAAAATGTTGATGGGCCAAATTGAAATCCTCTTGTTTTTAAGGTACTCAGAATTTGTATTTTGCCACTGAACAAACTGGAATTCCTTTTTTTCTACCATACAATCTCTCTTCTGTGATAAAACAGTTTCTCCACCCTCTCTAAAGGTATCAAGTAGAACTGAAGGATTTGCAGAAAATATCCAATTACGATTTTCTAAACATTGCAATGCTGATTAGATTTGCAATTTATGATTTAATAATAGAATTCTGTTCAAAGCTCACAATTAAAGGCCACCAGGAGAACTGATAAAAAATAATGAAATAAAATTGACAAACTATTTTAAGAATGACATTTCAGAACATGTTTGTACAGACAGTTTAGACACGATGTTGTGTTTTGAAATTACCTACATAATGCTGCAACATTTCCGATTTGTGCATCAAAGCCTGATTTTACTATGTGTCATGTATAGTCAACAATTATTTGAATTAAATAAGAATACATTTACAGTAGTTTTCAGAGTACTCACATGTGTGACGCCTGCTCTGGTAGGGATGTAAAGATTACTCGGTGGAGGCTGAAGACTCATCCAAAGGTTGTAAGGAGGAGCTATGGGATTTGATCATCACTCCCCTTTTAACTGTCTTTGTAATAAACACATTAAACCATGAATGATCTGAAAACAAGGAATTCACTATAAATAAAGACTACTGGATACAATATCATAGAAAGTCTAATATGTTGTCTTGTATTTCACCACAAATTATGCACTTGTGGTACGAATCCCGTGCCCACAGAGCAGAGCAAAGTTCAGTTTGTTAATACAGATCTGTGACCTTGTTGCTGGGTTACTGTTTAGACAGCCTTGTTGTATATCGTTTGTGGAGGCAAGTGACTCAGCGGTCAAATATCCAACATGCACTTGCTCTTTTGGTCATTAAAGCATAGTATTTTATAGCAGCTGTATACAGAAAGGTGAATGACCTTGGTGTTGTGCTGGTTTTGTAAGACAAATGAATCCAAAGGAGATCAAAGGGCAGCAATATTATGCCTTTTCTCTTTAGCCTTGAGCCTTCTCTATTTGCAGTGGGTATTTTTATTCTGAACTTGACATATCAGACCTGATAAAACAACACAAAATCACTTAGGACTAAAAGCAAAAGCTGGTATCATAATTTCCTTCAATATATTAAGGCTCAATAGTGTCCATCTGCCCAGCATTTCAATTCTCCAGCTTGAGCATTGACTACTAGATCACATTGGAATACGTACCACTGATTACAAACAAACTTGTTATGGTGGTACGCAGACTCCTCTTCACTTCTTGTGTTTACTTAAGTTGGAGTCAACTGCTTCCAAACTCCTCTCCCCTTTGGCTTAGTTATTTTGTATCAGTGCAGTAATCTGCCAAACCAAAAGGAAATTCAAAGAAAGATTTGTTGAACACAATTAAGCAATCAGAACTCAAAACAGTTTTGTTATTTGTTTATACAATGCCTGTTTATACAATGTTTTAATATGTCATCCTCTACCAATGTTTTTTATATGCGTACATGATCATTATGTTTCTCTTTTTGATAATGGTCGTGGGTAGTCATTGGGTCTTTGGGTCACATGTCTGTGATCACATGACCCCACCTACAATTGTGAAAGGGAGCCCTGACGAAGACACTCAGGTGCCGTAATGCATAGGCTGGTTCTTCTCTCAATAAAGGACTTTTAATTTTCTTACACAAAAGTGCCTCAGATTCTTTTAGCTCCAGTATCATTTACATTTTTTTATTTTTTTGATTATATATTACGTCAATGCAGCAGTCCTATTTATTATCTGCTTTAGACCTTGAATAATCCTGTTATAGTCCTGGTTTGGAGCTGATGGTCCTCAGAAAGCCAAATCTTTTCTCTGCTGGCACTTGGTGAGACTAGTTTCTGAGCCACTGGATTTGCTACCAATGTCAAAAACAACACTGTAAAGTAAAACAAGTTATTATAAAAAGCCCTAAATGAAAAGGCCCATAGAAATTGGATAGGCTTGAATAAGGGAATAACTATACTATACAAGAATATTATTCCAGCTCTAAAAAAGAAAAATGTGAAAGGGTTGAATAATGGAATGACTACTTACAATTTACAAGAAAATGAAAAACACAAATACAGATTTTTATGCTCAAAATCTTTGTATCTGACTTTGAATCAGGGAAACAATCACAGAGCATCCAAACCGCCAGATAGCTATCCCACTCTTGAGTACTGGATATTTTTTTATAAGATCCAAACACAGAACTATAATAAGACAAACATTTCAAGTGTTTAGGATGAAACAGCATCAAGCACGTCCGTGTTAGCTTGTGGGGTTTAGCGTAGAAAAGCAATATAGCGACTGGGGGGGTCAGGTACAAGAACATGATGTAATTTTCCGGCTCTTATCATTCTGCACCATGCTGTCACTCAAGTCGGGAACACTCCACATACCTTTATGCTGAGGTAGAATTCCGTCCTCTGGCAAGCTTTTATATAAATACATCTTAGTCAGGAGTTTCTTCCCATGTCTCCACCGAACACAGGCTTTCTCATAAGTGGTGCTTGTCTGCCTGGTGGTTTTGGCATTTTGCTGATTCGTAATGATTCCACATGATGAGGTCCACGCAAACACACGCATAGAGTACACTTGTCTTTTAATAATCTGGCAAGCCATCAGCAGTCGGATATCTGTAATTGGAATGCCTGGGAGTTGTCCAAAAATGGCACAAATCTAGTAATTGCCTGTTTGGCTGGAGTCAAATTGTTTTTTATCATGCTTTCATTTAGCCTTGAGTGTGCATCACAGTGTAAAGATGCCAATCTGTTTGGCAAATGTTCACTTGAAGGTATATAATGTGCTCTAATGGGGTACAAATGGGAGATTCAAAAGCTGTATAGAAGAAGTGACTGGACTACTTTACAATAAATATACTTAAAGGGACTGTATGAGACCTGCAATCTTGCACTGATTTTCCCGTTTTTATATTGCTTGCTTTTATTTTGAAGTGTGTTTTTACTGTGTGCAGTGCTGTGTATTTTCCTGTTTTTAATTACCTGATCCCTTACACCAATAGGGAACACACAAGTAGAGTTTCTCTGCCCTGGCTTGTAAGTACCACCTTTAGTACTCTGGCAGGATTATTTAGTCGCTGCTCCTTAGTGCTTAGTGTCTGTCAGGAACATTTTACTGCCACAGTGCGCTCTGGTCTGTCCGCAGAGAGGCTCGGCCATTGGGAGGACACGAGTGAGTTGGAAACTGATACGCTAGAGTATGACACTAATCACAGCAGGTGGGCAGAGTTACTCTGCTCAGCCCTGTAAGTATAGTTTTAGTACTCTGGCTGGATAACCTACCCGGCCATCACGCACCTCATTCATTTTAAAGGAACATTTGATTGCCCTTGTTTCCCTTACTTTTACAGAACAGCCCTCCACTGTTTGGATTTCACCCCCAGAACCCCCACTGTCTTAATGGACTTTTAACATTTTATTATTGGGCCCGATTGTTTTTATTTTCACATTTTATATATATATATATATATATATATATATATATATATATATATATATATATATATATATATATTTTTTTTTTAAACATATTCTGGTTTTAGTTTTTGGTTCACTTTATTTTAGAACCTTTTTAGCCTTTTTAACAGTTCCTAGTCTGTTTTGAGTAAAACTAGGTGGCATTGCTTAATTTTTTTAATGGTATTTTTATCCTCACTCGGCCACACAATCGCAATTTAGCTAGGGTTGCCAGAGCTTCATCTTGAATATACTTACATCGTATTTGGGACTCAATTAGGTCATGTTTATGGAATTAAATTTAAAATTCAAATCTACATAGTGTTCCTTTAATAATAATAATAATAATAATAATAATAATAATAATAATAATAATAATAATAATAATAATAATAATAATAATAATAATAATAATAATGGCATGGATTCAGTGATAAACTACATTGCTTATGCAGAACATTATTCACTTATCCTAAACACAAGCAAATTCTGTAGCTACTGTATCTGCCTGCCTTGGAGAGGATACCGTCACTGCTATCCCAACACTGCCAATCAAAGACACAACAATGTACACTGCTCGAAACTGAAATGGAACCACTAACCCTTAGGTTTTAGGGTGAATGATCCATCTATTGATCCATTTATTTGGTCAAGTATGTAGTAACTTTTATAGCAATGGATATACTACACCACCATACATCACCAGCATGTTCTTTCATTTGTCATACATATGTCTGTCTGCCAATAATGCCATGCCTTTTTGTAATCAAGATGCTATTTTTCCCCAAATAACATAATTATTTCCAAACATTTATGAAACAAGCTATACCCATTAGAACCAATCCTTCTGGTATTTCACATATTTGATTAGCAGAGTGTGTTTATTTCTGTCACTGATCTCCAGGCCGTTACCACACAGTAATTGATTGTAAAGATGTTCCCCTTTTTGGAATACAAAATGTCATATTAATTTGAACACATTACAATTGCTAAATGTGATGATGTTGAATCAATTTTACCTCAGGTTTATAAAATAGTGAAAACCTACATGAAAATGTGTCTCGTAACATATTTCATCACATGCTCCAGGGTGGCCTACTGTATTCTGACTACGTACATTAATATGCGTATATGACAGTGTAAAAACACAACATAGGATTAAAAACACCTTTGTCTCACTGACTGTTATGCATTTATTTTTCACAAATAGCACATTCACCATAAGAACAGTGCAGTGTGAATCCTAGTTTACATGATCATGACAAATTGCCTTCATTTTAGGAAAGTTAATTCTGCTCTTTCACCACCAAATGAAAGGAGCAGAATACAGTTGCTCAAGATGAGTTCTGTATGTATTGTTATTCCCCAAATCCTTCATATTTAGTCCCAGTGCCTCCTGTGTGTTATGTAAAGTTCCTCAGACTCATCTTTTTGAATAAAATCAAATTTATGTCACCTAAGATTAAGATTTTAGTGCTTTGTCCATTGATCCTGCAGAATTCTGCAATGTTTTTCAATTGCTTGTGATATTTTTTCCTTGTAGGAACCATATTGGTTTTGATATTGGGAAACCATGTGTGTCCCTGATTGGGAAATCCACCTGCCAGTCACACACAGCTGAAATTCACAAATGACCAGATTCACATCTTAGTCATGTATTGAAACATTGTGTATCCTGGATCCCAGGCAACCAAACTGAAGACACTTGCATAATTAAAATGTATGCTGCAGGAAATACAAAGACTAAAGTCTAAAATAGTTTTAAAACAAAATAATGTGCAATATAGTGCCGCAAACATGCCCTACCCTTTTGTCAATAGCCATTATACACACATTTCAGACTTCACACACACAGACATTTCATTCTCCATTGTGTCCCACTTTCAACAATTCTCCTGTTGTGCTAAACATTTTCTGGCACAGTTACATACAAAATGACCAGAGTGGAGCAGGGTCTGGCTAAGAGGCGTCCAGCGGTGACTGTTTGTTGCCAACAGGTTAATCTACCCATGGCTGACCTCTCAGACACAGTATTATCGTGGACCCGAGCTGTGAGCATTGATTTATTTCCACAAAGGCCACTGAAATGACAGAGCAAATCAGAGGAATTAAATGAATGCTAAAAGACAGATGAATGAGGTCAGAGACTGACAGGTGAGCAGTCAGGGTCATGTGGGGGGTGCTGTAGCTCTCACGGCAAAGAATGTGAGATACAGCATTCTCTTCAGTTATTGTATGTTACTGTGTATATACAATATGTGTGCTTATTTGTCATTGAGGTGACATATCCAGATTTTTCTCTTGTGCAAAAGCATATCTGAATTGTACTGTGGCCATGTGTTGTAGGGAAAACAAGTATCCACATTTAGCAATGAGTACTACTGCCTCTGAATGTACTATGTTATGCACACAAATAATTTATAATAGAATACATTGTTGCTTGGAGTCAAGGACAGAATGGTGGGTTCCTGTGGCCCTGCCATTGCATGGGAGCTCATGAAGTTAACGCTCTGGTGAGTGAAGAAGGTTCTCCTTCACCCACATCTCAGGGCTCTCCACCTGTCCTTTTGCTGTAGCTTTACCTATATGAGACGCTTAACCCTTCTGACTTTACATTTCAGATTCATTGTCCCCTTTGACGCTTACATGAAAAACTATCATCCTTACAGGATTTAAAGGTTGTATGGTAAGGTTGTATGGTAAGGTTGTACGCTTCTAGTGTAACTGACTTGCCATGCGCACTGGGATTACATGGTTTATGTACGCCTCTCATGCATTCCACAGATGCAAGACGCTGTTTACTCAACCAACACAGCGGTCCTTAGCAGTAAAAGAAAGTTAGCTGCAAAAGAAAGTTGAGGTTGCTGAAAGAAGAAGAGAAGGGGAAAAGGAGCAAGGTTAAACTAAGGTGATTCTCAATTCTCGGTGATTCCTTCCAGAGATGGTGTGCACTAAAGCAGAGGATCTAAGGACGCGTTGGTCGCTAAATTACTTCTGAACAGGTAACTTCTGCTTATCATTTGAAAACGTACAGTATAGTTTGAGCAGCGACGGCAATTCTGAACGCGAACTGCCTATAAACAAGCAGCGTAAGCATAAGGAGGAGGCGGGAGGAGGAGTTTCTAGTTAGGGGGGAGTGGGGGGTGGTTTCACGCATGCGCAACATTTGAAGAAGGGCAAAAAGTCTTTGATTTCTCCTTCCTTGAAAAATTCTCTATAAAACCTTTAAGGTCCCAATTCCGGATCTCTGGAAAACAAACAATAAATGGGCAAAGGCAAAGCAATGTCAGTGTACTTTTAGCTCCATGGCTCGAATCTGTATTAGGTGATGGACAAGTGTACCGAAGGCTATGACAGATGCTGCACAAGTGGTCTGGAGCAGTGGACAGTGTGGGCCCATGGCAGCAAGCACTGAGAGTGGTAAACAAATGGTGTTAACAGCAGGAAACTGGAAGTAAGAATATGAGGTCAGAGGGCAAGGGAAAGGAAGCAATTTTATAGACTGATGTCACCACTAACCAACTGAAAGACTGTCCCTAATTGGCATAGCCTGCCTGCAGGCTATACTGCCACATATACCTCATAACATTCTCCCTTGGAAACACATTTTCTGCCATTCTGTGGAATATCATAGCTTGAAGCAAATTTCCATGGAAACAAGCTGTTGGAGGCCCTCCTCCAGGTCAAGCATAACCGAATGGTAGGTAAGGATCCCCCTTTTTATTAAATACTCACACTATTCATTCTGGCATAAAAAAAAGGACAAGGGCAAGTTACAAAGCTTTATTTGATATAATAGATTTTTTAGTTTTTCATTTTTTCTAGGTGCACCAATAAACAAACAACTAGCAACAAATTAACTTTTGGAAATGTAGAATTCAACTAGCTTGGTTGATTAGTAATCAACCAATCTAGCCAAATGCTACATTCACAATAAGCTAAAGTGATGAACTAGTTGACTTTTAAAGTGCGTGTGCTAAAGTACTAGTTATGAGTTCTAGATGGTTAAAGTGCCTGAGGCCTAACCTTGCATTGCTCTGCAAACTGCGTATATTGCACTTAACCCTTCAGATAACGGTACGACTTTTGCTCCAACACAACAATCATCCAATAATCACACTGAACAGAGCATGAAATAGACCAATAGAATAGAGCAGAATAGAGAGCAAGAATATTAGCGGCAACAGCAATCTATTACACAGGGAACGATAGGTTAACTTCAGGCAGACCATAAACAACCATCATCCCCAGGTATACAACAAAAAGGCATTTACCTAGAATTTTGAAGATCACACCTTACATGGGCTTGGAGGGCGATCGGAGCTGCTGCCGTCACCACCGCCAACTCCATACAACACCTTTAACCCAGTTATCAAAAACACCACATTAGGACAGGCTTTAACAGCAATCACTATCAGAAAACATTATAACTCCAGCTACTTAGACGCGCCACTTCCAGCTCCCCGCAGAAAGCGGCACTGAGCACCTTTTTCTAGTTTCCAGTCAATGATGCTGGGTGCACCACGCATGGTGCTGCATTCACGGATACACCACAACTGGACCAAGACACTTTACCTTATGCATTCGGAGCATCCATATTATTGAGTTTAAAAGACCTTTTCACAAGTCTTAGAGACCATTGCGGAGTTTTATTGTAACAGTAAAGCTAAACAAAATTAGTATGCTAACAAACATTCCTGCTTATCGAACAATAAAACACTTTATAATTAGATCAGACAGCACACAGCTGATTTATTTTTACCTTATACAATGTTTCTGTATTGGGGCAAGACAGAATTTTGCTCAGACACATGGGTAAAAATCTGTTACAGAACCTCTCGTGGCTGAATTATTTGATGTTGGCCAACCAGAGACATCTTATATTTACTCAATCCTCGCATCATTTGCCTTGTGCACAAACTTCCCTATCTCTCTGTGACTCCCTTAACCTCTATAGTTTATAAGGCAGTTCATCTTTACGTAGCTCTGCATCCAAGCGTACAGTATCATGCCATATGCTCCGTCTGCTAAGTTCCTGCTTGTTCGCTCCCTGCACTACTGGTTCACACTGCTCATCCATGTGCACCCGGTGTACGTAGTGTCACCTTCCACCCCGCTGCACCCGGAGCTCAGTCCAAAGCTTTGACTGCACCGGACCATAAATCAACGCGACGCGCCTGTCTCAACATGGAGCCGCGTCTGTGTGAGAAGCTGTTTTGTCATGTCCCTCGTCCCTCGGTAGCACTCTTTCCAACGACTACCAGGGCCTCCACTGACCATGAATCATATCAGGATAATAATGAACCGTTTAATGTCCTCTGTGTTGATTTATCAGAGGTGCTGGAGTGGCCAATTTAAAAATATAACGCCCATAAGTCATCTGGCAAACGCAATGGTTTACCGGCTGGCTGCACTGTCTTAGTGGGAGGCAGTACGTGTGGACGATTGATGAGGAATGGTTACTGTGTCTAACAGAAAGCGCAATGTCGACAAAAGAAAGGGAGGGGCTCAGAGTCAGGTGAGTAAGTCAACTACTTTAAATTGGGCATGACCAAATGTGTCATGTCTCATGTATGTATATGTGGATTGGATAGCTGGAACAGAGACAAGGAGGTTTTTCTTTGACTACAGAATATAGACCTTTATTCTATGTTAAATCACTCCCCCTTTAGAGTGCTATCATAACACAGTCCGTGCACATCCTGCTAATGAAACTACTGCACATTGCATCAGGTTTGTCAAGCTGTCATGTAAAGTTTTGTATCATGTTTTTGTATATTTGGAGATTTGATGGTTTTTATTTTATTATTATTTTTTTTTATGAGGGATCGTCATTATAATATTGAGAGGTTGAAAGTTAAAAAAAATGTGATAAAAGGAGAAATTCAATTTGTCAACTGGACAATGTTTATTTGGTCGAAAACGTTTCGCAGCTCATCCGAGCTGCTTCGTCAGTTCTGGTTAGAGTGCTGGTTAGACACTGCTTATATCTAGCTGCAGGGAGGAGCTAACTATACTGAAATTATTCTGAAACTATCTCACCTATTTGTTTTTGAGTTTCTGTCTTTTGTTTTTCCAATTTCTCTGGCGTCTAATTTAGCCATACCCATTCAACCCCTAACGACTAATAATTTCAGTATAGTTAGCTCCTCCCTGCAGCTAGATATAAGCAGTGTCCTTCAGCACTCTAACCAGAACTGACGAAGCAGCGCAGATGAGCTGCGAAACTTTTTCGACCAAATAAACTTTGTCCAGTTGACAAATTGAATATCTCCTTTTATCATGGATTCTACCTGGACGACTGAGGGATTCTTCACGCATCTTAAAAAAATGTATTTTGCATAACCCTCTTTAAAAGTCCTATATTGCGCAAAATTGATTGTGTAATGCTCTGCTCCACCTTGTGATGTTATGTAGTGGTAGTTTTCAAGTTAATAGATACATTTTACCTTTTACCTGTTCCGTATATAAATGAGCAATTCCACAGCTGAAATTATCCAAATGATTCTAGTGAAAGTGTATGGAGTTTAAAAACACTTCCTGTATTACTGCATGACTTCACAAGGTGAAATAGAGTATTGTCTGTGTGTGAGTGAAACAAAACACATCTTCAGGTATGTTTGTGATGAAGAAACAACATAATAATATGTATTTAAAATAAACTAAATAAAATAAACAAACTGTAACATACAGGTACCCTGCATAAAGGAATGTAACATTACAAAATTGTAACATTACAAAATTGTGTGAAAGAGCTATGAGGCATTTGATTAAGCACACATTCAGTAGCCCGAACATAATCTCAAGACTGGGATTATAAAAGAAAGACGTATACTGATTTCTAGTATTTCTCCTTTAGGTATTAATACATCTTGTGTTACACCACCCTGCTACTTCTGCAGCATTTCAATGGACTTTGAGACCACAGAGCTAATTAACCTTGGCCCCTCATATTTGATGTTTTATTGAAAATATCAGATCAGAATAGCAGATCCACTGCTTTTTATTAATAACAGTTCAAAAGTTAATCTCTACAGTCTTCTACAGTGGTACCTCACCTTACGAAAGACCCAACAAACGAAAATTTCAAGTTACGAAACGCCTTCACGGTAAATTTTGGTCTCTAGATACGAAAGAAAATTCAAATTACGAAAGGCAAAATCTCAAAAATTCAAATAATGCGCGCTCAGCCACACACATTATACGCTTTTCTCAGACTGAATTTAAACTTTTCTCACATTTGTCTCTCGTTTAAACACTCAAACTTTCATAGATTTTCAACAAAATTATTAATAGTGAAGTGTGGGGGGAGGGGGGAGAAAACTACGCGCGGACACGTGTGATAGCGCGGGGCTGCCAGCAGGTCTAGACCTGGACTAAACCAGGACTGGACCAGGACTAAACCTGGACTAAACCAGGACTAAACCTGGACTAAACCAGGACTAGACCAGGTGGATTAAAGCGCCGCGCGCGGGTCTATTTCCTGGTTTCGTTTCGAGTCACGGCTGAGGCGAGCAGCGAGGGGGACCGCACGCAGTCTGAGCGCATGAACGCAAGAGCCGCGGTGGTCTAGACCAGGTCTAGAGGAGGTCTAGAGGAGGCACGGTTTGAGCATGGGTCTCGTTCATGCGCTCAGACTGCGTGCGGTCCCCCTCGCTGCTCGCCTCAGCCGTGACTCGAAACGAAACCAGGAAATAGACCCGCACGCGGTGCTTTAATCCACCTGGTCTAGTCCTGGTTTAGAACAGGTTTAGTCCAGGTTTAGACCTTGGTCTAGACCTGGTATAGTCCACGTTTAGTCCTGGGTCTACAGTCTCTACGCAGAACACAATGTTACACTATTAAAAAAAGTTACACTATAAAAAAAAAACTTGGATCGGGGCCTTGGAACGAATCAGGCTTTTTCCATTGAAATAGCTACTCAACTTACGAAAAATTCACGTTACGAAACCACTTCTGGAACGAATTAATTTTGTAAGGTGAGGTACCACTGTAATTCAATAGACAAAATTAAATATTTAATTGAACTGGTGAACAATGTCTTACAAAGTTGATTAGACTATCACAATAGTTTTAGAGCAGTTATCAATTTTGTCACTGTTGCTACCCCCTGGAGATTTTTGGGAACCTGACCAAGCCATGTCATAGCCTTCCCACGCCTGAGCTGATCACATGAGGTGCTCTATTATAGGCTAAAAACTGAAAAAGTTTGAAAACAATTAAACATCTTCAACAAGTGAAAAACAGCACTAGTAGTTTATTTTAAAAAAAGTTTGCACAGGTCCAAAGTTATTCCTCACTTATGCATCTGTAATTATTCAGCACTGTAATTATTCACTGGGGTAAATTTATAAACACATTTCACAATATTCACTGTAATACTAAAAACAACTAGCAGGCTAACAGCGCACTTCTGGATAAAGAGGTTTATAATTAGATGCAGAGGACACAGCGAGCTCTTATCTATTTTAAGAGCTGCTAATACAATATCTGTACATAACATAGCGGTAACATAAACTTTGCAGACCTACAAACCAACAACAACAACAACAAAAAAGCTACTGTACATTTTATTTTGATTTATTATAAGATCCAATCCTGTATACAATGTTCAACATGAGTGCATCTTGTGGGAAGTGACTAAATCAGTGGTGCCTGAAGTTTGTACCACCAAGTGGAGTTAATATGATTAACTGAGATTCAGGAGCAGGACCACGCCTCAACCGCCTTCTCCTCCTCTCCAGCGAACCACAGCTCACCGTAACCACACCTCTAATTTCCTGGAAGCTATTTGTAGCTGCTTCTCCCATCATTCTAGTTCGTCTCGTTTAACTCGACCTCGGTTAACTCGACGAACTCAACAGCTCTCTCGAACCGGGCTGCTAACAACCCGTCAGATTTAAACACCGACCTGTCACACGTTCCCTCCAGTTCGCAAATTCCTCATGCCACGACGGATCCTACGGATCCCATTCAGGGATCTGCAGCCAGAGGATCTTTTATTGCATGTCCGCGCCGCAGTAAGAACCGCCGCAGCCCAGCTCTCAGCGACCACAGAATTCGGCGTGGCCTGGCCTCCAGCAACCATGGTGCTCGGTGCAGCCCGGCCCTGGCAACCACGGCATTCGCCACGGCGCGGCCTCCAGCGTCCATGGTGTTCGGTACCCGCCGTGACCCTTCAGGTTAACACATCAAGACAGGACCTTCAAACATTTAGATCAAGAATGTAACATAGAAGCTCTCGAATGAGATGAACGAGCTTCCGGGTTCCCGACATGTTTCCCGCATGCAGCAGCAGACCTCGCCACGCCCACCTCTACTACAATCTGATAGCTCCCCCTGCTGGAGGCTAAGTAGCATCACCACCAGTGGCCGGTAAATATCTTCAGTCTACTGTGCAGTCTTATTTGAATCCCCAAGTATCTTCTCCTCCCTGTGCCTTGTTCGTCTTGTCCCTGTCTCGCAGGCTGCACAATTCCCCACGCACATGCATCTTCTCTTCATTTCTCTTTTTCAGTCATCATGAGCTAGATGGCTTCTCGCGCTCTACCCACAAAAGGCAGAGCCTCTTTCCGTTTCCGTCTTCTGCTCTCCCCCCCCCCCACACCCATGTTATTTCTCATGATGTTGCAGCCTACAAGTCACCACGCCCACTCACACTATTCTCGTTCGCACTCCGAAATATCATACCAATGCATTCGATTGCTTAACCCACCTCTACATTGGCACACTACGCCATCTCTGTATTCAACCTCTCCTACTGACTCGCATCTGCCCATTCTAGCTCACGCAATTCCAACACATGCTAAGCAGTCTCTACACCCGGTCTCTGCTATTTCGACAATCATCACCTGTCAACTCAAGTCGCTCATTCCAGCTCGTGCTGCTCATGCAATTTTGACATACGCTAGCTGTCATTACACCTGCTCGCCATCAACTCTGCCCCTTGCCGTCTCATGCTATTATAGCTCATGCAGCTCATGTCATTCATTACAAGCTAGCTTAAGCCGTCGTAACCACGTGTCACACTATCCAGCCTCAGCTCTGACCTCACCCCGGGTTACATTATCTCAGCTCACCACCTCTTACCCGATCAAGAATCCTGCCATCGATGTCAGCTCACGACTTCTCCGCCATTCTATCCTTATATGTGTCCTCAGTGATGCTCTCACCATCTCGTCCTCACCTCCCCCTGCTCATGCTACGTCTTCACAATCCCTCATCATTCTCTGCTCTCATGTCACGATGACTAATACTGTCTCCAATTCGCCCACTCTCATCCGTCCAGCGTCCAACCCGTAGCTGCCCCACAAACATCCCCAGTATGCACCTCCACCCTCAGGCCAAGCCTCAGATCCTTAGCTTCCCCACAGGTTTCGAGCCGACCGACCCACGACGGGTCTCCATGTCTCCTGACCCTCAATGGGTCTCCCTCTTGACCCACAATGGATCTGCCGACCCACTCCGGCTCTCCCGATCCACTCCAGGACTCCACAACAGATCTCCCTCTCTTTCTTGACCCATGACGGATCTCCTTCTCTCTCCTGACCCACGACAGGTCTCCGTCCCTCTTTCCCACCCTCATCCCTCCGACCCCCCATCCCCATCCTTCCGATCCCCATCCCCCATCCCTCCGACCCTCATCCCTCAGCCATCCGACCCTCGTTTCATAATTCAACAATTCGAGATGTGCTTCCTTCACCTGCAGGTTCCCACGCTTGCCTTCCGCACCCATGCTGAAGCACACACATTAGCGTTATCATGGTCACCTCTGTCAACTATCCATGCCAGCACATGCAACCCCACCCCAGCAACGGTCCAGCTCATCCGACAGGGGAGAAGACCCTCCACGTCACAGTCTCTCTACATCACTCCTGACTCCTGATTCTTCCCCATTGCACTTTCACGACACAGCTCCAGTTTCTCCAGCATTTAATCTCAGGCAGCAATTGGTTTCTGCATAGCTTCCAGAGCCCTCAAGTCGCACAATTAGCCTTCAGCTTCATCTGAACTCCCTACCGTTCTACCATTCTTTGGGGGTCTGACTAATTCAGGCATTCCCATTCATTCTACCAATAATAGATCAGTCAACACCACCTTCAATGTAATACCATTCTTCCAGCAATTGCAATGCGCAACCCACTTCAATCTTCTCGAACAATCCGTCATTCAAGACACTCCAACTCCGGGTCACTGAAATGGACTGCCAGCCTCTACCACAGTCCCACGTTTTCATGCTGATTAAAGGACCGCTAAAAGTCGAACCTCGTCTTCCTCCTAAACGCCTACCACTTACTTCAGACCTCCTCGACCGTTGCATTTACACACCTTCCACGGAGCTTAACCTCAAATGCATGTTCTTCCTGGCCTCCTTCGGCTTTCTCCGCTGTTCGGAATTCGCTCCGACATCAACCATCTTCAATCCATCCGTCCACCCTAGGCTTTCGGATCTCGCCATGTGTCCTCACAACTTGCTTGTCCTTACTCTACGCAGGAGTAAAACGGATCAGTTGGGAAACACCTTCCCTATCCACTATGAGATTTGATTCTCTTAAATTAAAGGGTATTCGCTGTACCTGGTAATCTTCTCTGAATTCAAGTACTGGAAGCACTGGGAAGAACTGGGTGCTGTGTCTATATGTTAAAATAGGTTTTAGCTGGTTGAGTGTAATTGTATCTACTTGTTTTTCTCCTTCTATTTCAAGCTGTGGTTGTGTAACTCAAAGACCCTCCTGGTGGACTCCCCTCCTGTTATTGGTTAACTTCTGGGAGCTACTCTACAGATCCCCTTACAAGGATGGGGAACTATGGGCAGTAAATTTGGAACACTGCATAGCTCAGCATATCTACCACTATATAGATGGCCACAGTGGTCAGTTCTCTGTGTGTGGGCCAAGGGGACACGATGTCCGTGTGTGGATGATGAGACAACTGAAGAGATGCCATCATTACGTTTGTATTTTGCTGCCTAATTTAACATTAAATGCTAATAACCTCAATCTACAGTTTTTGCCCTTTCTTGATCCCTTTTTTGAAAGCTCACACCACCTTTCAACTCGACTCTCCACTAAGTCCATATGAACCTTTCATAAAATACCTTGCTTTTCAATGCTCCTCCAATTCCTCCGACAACGATCTTCTCTTCCTTACGGAAACGGGTAAGATGGCTTCCAGATTCTGGTTCACTAAACATTTCAGAGAAATCTCTGAAATGCTCTTCCAGCATAGCTCCCCTCCATTCTCCATTCATTCTTTCTGCATCGGCACCGCCACATCCGCTGACAGGGCAGGCGTACCCGACTGAAAAATTCAAATTCAAACCCTTGTTGCTGGGCCTCCAGCGCCTACCTCACTTACGTTCATCATGACCTCAATGATCTTCTCCAGGCCCATTCCATCTTATGCTCCTTTCAAATCTTTTGGGGGTCCCGTTCCGGCTGGGCCAATTGATGATTGAGATGGAGACCCCACCCCTGAGTCTCAACCCAGCCACTTATCCCATCATTCCAGTTCGTCTCGGTTAACTCGACCCCTCCCTCCTAGGAAAAATGCAGGCACTTTAATGTTGAACAGCAGATGATACAGACATGATTCTCCATCTCCTTGTCGTCTCCCCTCGTCTCCTGCCTTGGTACAGAACTGAGCTAAATTTAACCTACAGAGTAGTTAACCATTAACTCCTTAGGTAACCCTTAGGTAATGAACTTATGCAAACATCGTGTCAATGGTACATAACATAATAATAAAACACAGGCAAAGTCCAGTTTAAAAGACCACGTCTTCTAGGTTTTTCACTGAATCAGCATAAATCAGCCATAGTTGTCGTAAACCTCAATGTATTGGTAACTATAGATTGATAACACAAGAACAGGACATCAGCGACCTTTGACGTATTACATAACAAAGATTATTTTCCTCACAGTTCCCTCCTTTGATCACATAAACACATGTGATCACACTTACATAGTAGAGTGGCATGATGCTCCCTCTACAAATAAAATTAATCATCCCAATATAACAATTTAACCTTAGCATTCATAGAGCATAACACATCTCAATGTCTTCATGTCAATATATCATGTAAATCATTGTACAAAACTCGGACGGCAGAATAAGTCACAAGGAGCAACACCTTAGGGCTTAGAATTTAGATAATTTATTTATTCAGCCAAAACTTAATTCATTCAGTTTTAATCAGACTAGATTGATGTATCAGTAAGTCGAAATTGCTCTATTAAACCTCTGAGGCAAGGGACAACGCAACAGCCAATTACAATTAAAATAGCAATTGCAGTCACTATGATAGTGATAATGGAGACAATTGTCGCAGCCCATGGGCCAAACATTTTATGAAACCAACTTGTCCAGGCATATTCAAGTACACCAGAGTTTCTTTAAGCTGTGAGGACAAGGACCTCTTATGGACATGGTCTGGTCCCGTTTTATATAGAACTTGAGTCGGTTTTAAATTCAATGAATCTATAGGACCTATAGTGAATGGGATAATTAGCATAATTGGCACACACCTCACCATGTTGGAGATAGTATTGCATATAGACGGAAGTCTGCACATAACCACCAAATATCTGCTCATGAAATGGATTGGTTAGTCAAAAGTGCAAAAATTGTCATAATTGTCAGAAGTAAAAGTCTGATTACAAAAATGATTAGTGAAACCCTCAATGTCAACTCTGTTGTCAGTCCTTATGTCTGCGTTTGTGATCGTATCTCTGAGAAAACATGTATACATTGCAGTTCCCATTTTCCAAATAGTGGGTATGTCCTTTAAAGTTACAACCAGTAACTTGTCATGGAGTTGATAACACTCATCAGTCCGTTCAAATGATTTTCTAATAAAGAGCTTAAGTATACATGTCAAGTCCTTGTTATTGGAATATGGTATGAATGCAGTAGTTAGTTGTGGTCTGGCAGTCGAACATACAATACAATCTTCTATGGTCAGAGTATGGACCGTATAATGTACTCATTTTAACTCATTTTAGTATGTTTAAAGTGTTTTCTGTCATTTCCAATCCTGTCTCTATTTTTATTGCTTCAGTCAAAGAATTTATTTCATTCACTGGAGCAATCTTATTAATTACTAATATGGTTATGTGGATATAGCCTTCAAAATTTAAATTGATTTTCCGATTACATAAAACAGTAGTGATTTTTGAGCACT
Source organism: Paratrypauchen microcephalus (assembly GCA_036785185.1). Lineage (NCBI taxonomy): Eukaryota > Metazoa > Chordata > Actinopteri > Gobiiformes > Gobiidae > Paratrypauchen > Paratrypauchen microcephalus. The sequence goes on along the minus strand of JAVJIX010000019.1, from coordinate 1,923,222 downwards.
GGAAACCTATAGCATATATTCCTAAGTCACTAACTTCTGGATTTTGAATTGATAGTTGCATCGCTGAGTAGGGGATTTACTCCCTCTGCAATGCTTTAGATCTGCTTGATAAGATGCCTCATCTATCCTGATCTTTGTCAGGGTAATTCTCTGCTGTTCATCAGTTCTAAAATCACCTTGGTCTGTATTATGATGATCGTCCGTACTAGAAATTGCTCTGGCGTTGTTTGTGACCTTGTGGTCCTCATAATTATTAACTCTGGTCAGACAAGTGTCTTTACAAACAATTTGGGTATTAAAAACATAATCTATAGCGGGTATGTTTAACATACAGTCCAATATTTCACATACGTCGAATAAAACATTACATGTTTGGCCTTCATAGCAATATTTTCAATTCTGGAAATTTTAGAAAGTTCCCTTTTTGCCCTTTTTAGTGCTCCTTGTGTCTTACCCATATGGTTGGCTGAGTTGGTCGTGCCGTGAGTGGTCGTTGTGGTTGTCGTGTTGTTTGCCAGCCGTCCGAGATCAGTCTCAGTCAGTAGAATGTATCCCCAAACTATAACAGAAAATAATATAATCAGCGTAGTCAAGATTACACATTGTAAATTTAACAAATTATCATAATATGGCCTATACTGTCCTTTTTCTTCTCTATCTCCTCGATCTCCTCCCTTTTTCCTCCCCTTCTGGAGCCTCAGCAGCGGAGGGTCGGATGGGGTCATCAGGCTGTTCACTGGTTTCAGCATCCGGTTCTGCATAGGCAGCTTCATCCTGGTTCCAGTAGTCCATTGATGGTTTCTTAAATTCCTGCTGCTTGTTCTTCTTTGAGTTCATTTTGGTATTTCTGCAGTTGGAGTTTCATAGTGGCCAGTTCCAGCTCTTGCTTCTTCTCCTCGGCCTCTTTTTTCCCTCTATGGTACTTGTTTATTTGATGGCTGCAGTGTGCATCGAACTCATCATCAGATTTAGTGTATATGCCCATCATATCGTCCAAAGCGTCTTGCACTGCTTTTGGCATACCTTTCACCAGAGCTGAGCGATAGATGATTGACATTCCTGCTCTGGCATCGATCCGCTCTCCTGTGGCATCATGGTATAGATTAGTAGCACGCTGTTTGTAACTGTAGTAGTCTTCGTTGTCTTTCATTTGCATTGACAACAATTCTTCAGTCACGACAGAAGGATAGCGTTGACTGAGTTCTCTCTCCAACACATCACGATAGTTGTATACACCTTCTTGATCACGCAGTGTATACCTCAAGCTCCTTTCGATAGCTTTTTTGATGTTTCTGGCAACGGCTTCGTCAGCAGCTTTGGTCAGAGCAGCCTGAATATCACCCCAGCAAAGTTGGTCTCCTGCGGTTTGTTTGAAAAGAGCTCTTAGCCATGGTAAGCCACCTTTGGTAAGTCTTGGAAGTGTCAACATCAAAGCACTCCAGTCTTTGATTGAAAATGGCTGATAGACCACAGTTTGACCATCTGTTCTCACTGGATACACACTTGCTTTTGGCCCTCGTTCCTTCCGCTGGCTGGGAGTATAAACTCCTATCAATACTTTGTGTGTTGCCTTGGAGGATGAGTCTTCTCCAAATTGGGAGGGCTTCGAGGATGTAGCAGCTTTAGTATCGGGGGTTCTCAGCTTGCCGCTGGCGTAGGGTGAGGGATGGTATGGTCTTGGTGACTTGTGGTAATAATCTCTTCGTTCGATAGGTGGGTCGGGTAATGATCGGTACATGTTATCAAATAGAGAAATCTCTCTGTCAGTGTCCTCATCCCATGCCCTTCTACTTCTTCTGTGTGACCTTCCTCTTCTCTCAGCAGACCCTTTTTCATCTTCAGTGTCACAACAAGAGTCTCTGAATTGTCTATGAGTTAGCACTGAATCTTCCTTTATTTTCACTTCTTTTCCGGTTTTCTTTAGGACCAAGATAGAAGACAGTTCTTTGGTGTCTTGTAGGACTTTCAGGACTTTTGATTTGCTCGGGCTTGTTTGGGGTCCGCTTCATCCTGGAGTGCTTTATTCAACCAATATTCTGTCAACTGGCCAACCATGATAAAGTGTGAGGACATTTTGTGGTAATTTGTTTTTTTGAAGTTGAATTATTTATTTATTATACAAATTTTGGGCACAACGTCCGGTTTATGGCTTTTTAGTGAATGTATCGCTATTTTGAGTACTGTATACTTTTGATTCTACCTTTGGGCTCTAAAAAAACTTAATTCTTGGGGGCTTCTCCATTCTATAGACAGTTCTCTAGAAGGGAGAAGAAATTTGACTTAGATAATTATGACTTCGGGTTATAATTAGTTTAAAATATTTAATTTAAAATTTTAATCACCTGATTTACGCACAGTTTTTTCCTTAATTAGAATATGTGTCCGTCACGTTTTGTTGTCTGCGGGACGGTCCGAATTGCAGCTATTAAGTTTTAAGCTTCTGCAACAAAGAGAGAGAAGTAGCGCAGGAGTAAACGTAGAATTTTGAAAATAATTATTTTATTAATATTTAATTTAGATAAAACAAAAAACTCCCAATCTTAAGTTAATTATAAAAGCAATTAGTTTATCCAGTACCTCCTTTAATATGACAGGTGATATAACCTTTTATATTTTTGAATTGTACCCGAAAAAATGAACTGTAATAAATTAAAAATAACTTTGAGCAATTTAAACCTCTATACTCCAATTATTTGTATTAAATTTTGAAATGTATCTACCTCCTCAATTGTTTTAGGGCCTGATTGCCGATAAGATATTTACTTTAATAATTGCAATGCTGTCTCAATAGCTTAAACTGTTTCTTATTTATTTATTATTTCGTTCATTGATGGCACCGTGCAAAGAGTAATTCTCACACTGCTCCTTTAAACTCAAACTAGTCCAACTCGTACTGAGCAAACATACAGACCAGAGGCGCTCCGAGCCTGAAGCAACAAAGCGCTTTCTTTAATTCCCACATAACACTCAAAATACAGACTGACACTATTCTATCCTTGTCCCTAATTTTTCTAATTCCTTTTTCTCAACTCTTACAACATTAACAAGAACAACAACATTAATAGAGCTAAATTACGGCTGACATATCTTTCCCTGTGACCTCTTGACCTCTCTGCTCACTGCCGCTCATACACACACACTCACACACACACTCAGAGAGACCACATGCAGAAATACACAAACACTCATAACAAAATTTATTATTCCCATGAAATTGATTAAGCTAACAAATCTTTGAGAGCTGAATTTAAAATATTTACAATTGTATTAAATTTAGAATTTATTGGTTTAAGTAAATTACACAATGCAAGACTTTTAATTGAGATTTGCCAAAACAAGACAATTTTCAGTAAATAGAAAAATCTCCCGTTTTAGGTTATTCTCCAAATATTCCAGGACATGCAATAATTTCAGGGACTTATTCCGAATTTTAAGAACATGCAATTTATTTCTAAGAACATGCAATTTTAAATTACTCAATAAATACAGAATTATTTGGTCCAAGTATCATTTGTAAGATCATGACACTCACACAACCAGAATTTCCACAAACATCTCTCCAATAAATGCCATAATTCTTATCTTTCAACATTCTTCTATCACATTTTATTTATAATCAAAGCTTTCAACAAAACTTTACATAAACCACCATAGCCAATATTTAACTCAGATCAAAACTGGGTTTTAACATCATAACAGCTCTAAACATCTCTCATCTCATGTTTGCTCAAATAAGTGCTTCTTAATAATTTCAACTATTTACAAAGTGCCATCAATTTGAACAATTCATTTATACTATCTTCCTCTTTAAATCGACACCAAGAAACAAATCTCCCAGGTAATTCTAAATGTGTCATACTCGTCTTTTAATTTTTTCAGTATCTGCGTAATTTTGGTGGAATTAGCCGAACACAGACTTTTCGTTATATTTTCAGCTTTTTCTGTAATCTCCTTTACAAGCTCAGCTTTTAGTTTCAAGTGTATTTCTTTTTCACAAACTTTTGATGACGCTCTCGTAACAGTACTACCAGACGGGAGAGTCATAAAAAGGCAACCTGCTTGTAATTTAAGTCAGTTTTTCCAGGTACAACTCAATTTAATTTCGGTCACATCACTTTCCTGTACCAAAGTATTATAAATTTCGTCGCAAACAAAATTGCGCATCCCCTATAAGATTGAGTATGCTACGAGTGTCTGTCAATTTGTATTAGTTGCGTTTAGTTGGACAATTGACCTTCGGCCAATTTTACAGAAGCAAGTGACGTCATGTTCTTCGAACTCTTACTTCTGCATCTTGGGTGTCTTGAGAGCTTAAGGCAATCAAAAACACCAATAATGTTACTTTTGGAATTCCTTTTTTTGTAAACTCAAATTAGGAGTTTTTGTTTTTTCTTTTTGTGTAAAGTTTAACCACAAAAGTGTTTTTCTACAAAATCCGCTTTTTTTCTCTCTTCGTGCAAAGCAATAAACACGGAACTTAATTAATAACTTTGTTTTTTAATCATGCTTTATCAAATTTAAAGCTTAAACACTCACTATTATTTTGATTCTACGCTCCTTCTTTTCTCACGTGTTGGCGTACAAACACGGACTTTTTAATTACTGATTTTATATTGTTTTAAAATTACCACTTAATTTATTACAAAGGTCCCTCACAAAACATCACATATAATTTTGGTTTTGGCCAATGTGACAGATATTCTTTGAAAAAGGCACTGCCATACCGTTTTTGTAGAGCTCTGGATGCGTTGTTTCTCAAAGGGGCCTTTGGGGAGACGACGGCCTGGTCCTTTCTGCATAGTTCTATCACGTCGGGGTCACCAAATTGTGGAAGAAATTCTCAAGACCTCGTAGGAAAAATGCAGGCACTTTAATGTTGAACAGCAGATGATACAGACATGATTCTCCATCTCCTTGTCGTCTCCCCTCGTCTCCTGCCTTGGTACAGAACTGAGCTAAATTTAACCTACAGAGTAGTTAACCATTAACTCCTTAGGTAACCCTTAGGTAATGAACTTATGCAAACATCGTGTCAATGGTACATAACATAATAATAAAACACAGGCAAAGTCCAGTTTAAAAGACCACGTCTTCTAGGTTTTTCACTGAATCAGCATAAATCAGCCATAGTTGTCGTAAACCTCAATGTATTGGTAACTATAGATTGATAACACAAGAACAGGACATCAGCGACCTTTGACGTATTACATAACAAAGATTATTTTCCTCACACCTCCCACCCCCTATCTCGTTTGTCTTCAGCCATAAGACATCTCCAAAAAGGGGAGTCCTGTTCCAGCTGGGCCAATTGATGATTGAGACGGAACCCCACCCTGAGTCTCAACCCAGCCATCTCTACCTCATTCATTCAGACATCCACCACTATCCTTTAATAAATATCTTCATCGCATTATGTTGTTGGTGTGGTCCTTGCTGGTGAAGCAATTTTGGCAAAAAAAACAATTAAGCTTTAAATCACCAGTACATATAGACCGACTTATGATCTTCTAATAGCTGGCCAGCCAGAACCACATGAACATAGTATCCCCGACTCCAGAGGGCGTGACTGACGTATTAACCAATCAGAGAAACACATGCACCATCCGGGTAAAAACAAACATTGCAGTTTAGGAATTAAAAAAAAAAAAAGAAACAACACGGAGGACTGGGAAACAGCACAGATTTTTGCAGAATCAGTAATCGAAATACCAAACGTAATTTGTCTCAGGTAAAAGAAGTTATATATTATTTTGTTCTGAATGATACAAGAATTTTCGAGAGATGTCTTCCTCATTTGAGAGACACTTGATTAGTGGTCATTGTTGGACTCTCTCAATTTAGGATGGAGGGCTTTTCACGCTTCTATGGTCAGATTCCAGACCCTTCTGGATTTGAACAGAATGTAGAAGGAACTGGCTGGTCTGGCAAGATCTTTTAAATCTCATTTGACATCACAATTTAAAAATCATAGTTTATTCCATTTCAAAAAACCATAAAGCACATGTAAAACATACAAGATACTTTCCTACATTAGAAAAGTACTTTTTTAAGCAAAATGAAAACCTTCTAAAGTAAAAAGTGTACATTATAATGCCAGTATACCATCTTTATGCATCAGCAATTTTTTATATCTTGTTTTTTCATACTTCATGCCTCTTGTCTCGAACACTGTATTCATCTCAACAGCAGCGACAGTTGCGGACTTGGTTAAAAATACACCTTGACTATGCATTTCCATATTTTCAATTTTCACTTGTGTTTTTATTTGTTGGGAGCCTGTTGTGAAGCTGCAGCTGAGGATGTGTGGGAACAGGGTAGAGCCTATTTCAGGGGCTGGGACAGCACTCATTCTTATGTGGCAGTTGAGTGTGAGCCTGGAGCGAGATGTCACACGGAGGATAACATGATCAGACTGTGTGGGTAGCTGTGAACACAGACAAATATGCTTTGAATATTTAGAGTTGTATATACAATATATGCAACCACTGGAGCAGTCTATCAAAGAAGGCATTCAATCAAAACATGTGTTTTAGTTCAGTTAAAGGTCCTATATGTTATAACACTGAGGTACATGGAGTTTAAAAACACAGTAGAGCACTTTGTGATGTCATGTGAAAATATATGTTACCACACAACTCCCGGTATTTTTGATGGGTTGAGTTTTTGATGAAGAAACAACCTCTTGGTGGTTGGTAAGTTGGTGTTTGGGCCTCATCTCTCCTCTGGACCCTCCTGGCGGAGGGTCTCATCTCTCCCCTGAGCAAGTGTGTGTGTTTGTGCGCGTGCATGTGAGACTGTGCTTGTGATGGTGACAGTGTGTGGCTTGTTTGGTTGTGTGGAATCAAGCAGCTGAGGGGTTATGGTGGGTGGGTGGGTGGAAGGAAAGGCTGAATATCTTTTATGACTCTTTCCTATGAAAAAAGTGCTTAATAAATCAATTTGAGTGATTGATTACAACAACCTAATGCACCCAGTGGAGTACTGTGCAAATCTACACATTTACAAACAATTCAATCAATATAAATTATACAAAATAGCAAAAATACATTTTAAATAATTCACCTCAAATAGCAAGGTTCCAGTATATTGGGTATTTTTCGATTACTACTTGAGATCAATTTCACAACAGCCAAATAGTGGCAGACAACAGTTACCCTTAATGTCTCTAGGCTCTTTAATGCGACGACTTGTAAACATTGGACTTTCGGAACAAGCAATCAGATGGATTTCAAATTATCTTTGTGACAGATCTCAAAGGGTTAAATGTGGTGACCAGTGTTCAGATGATCTGCCTGTTTTTCGAGGTGTACCACAAGGGTCTATTCTGGGACCACTTCTCTTCACTATATATAAATGATGCGCGACAGAATGTAAAAAATGCAAATAGCCATTTTTATGCAGATGACATGATTATATTGTTTTGCATCTTCACTCACTGAAGCCATTGACAAATTGCAAAATGCGTTTAACATTGTTTGCCACAGCTTCTCCGAATTGAAACAAAACCAAAGTAATGCTGTTTTCAAGAAGTAAGATTATGCAAAATGTTCCTCCAGTCGTCACACCTGATGGCTCAGTTATAGAAGTTGCTCATGCTTTTAAATATTTGGGTGTCATAATTGATGATGGAATGTCTTTTAAGTTTCATATTGACTCTCTTGTCAAAAAGTTGTGTCTTTAATTGAGTTTTTACTTCAGTCTTTTTCATTCAACCCCAGGAAGAAGCTTGTTGCTGCAACATTCCTCCCTGTGCTGGACTACGGGGATCTTTTTATATGCATGCCCCAGCCCAAGCTCTGCTCTCTCTGGATTCAGTATTTCATGCCTCTTTGTGCTTTATTACAAACTGTAGTGCTCGGACCCATCATTGCGAACTCTACTCTCGTGTTGGATGGCCTGCTTTAGCGACCTGGCGGCTCACAAACTTATTTATAAGGGACTTGTTGGGCTGCTTCCTCCATACCTTAGTGTGTATCTTCAGCGTAGGCCTGATGGACCCCAGAATTTACATTCTCTGGATGTTTACACGTTGTTGGTTCCTACTGTGAGAACAAAGAAAGGAAAACTGTCTTTTTAGTATTGTGCTCCAGCAGACTGGAATTGTTTGCAGAGAGTTTTAAAACTTCAAACACTTATGGCTATGACTTTTTTTAATACTCTTTTGAAGGACCTGGAAATGCAATCGATGACATGCCAATGTTTCTAACTGTGTCACTAACATTTTATCTGTGTTGATTTTATATTTATATTGATTTTATATATTATATTGTTGCCTTGTGGGTTGTGATGTGTGGGCCTCTTGGCCAGAACTCCCTTGAAAAAGAGATCTTTGAATCTCAATGAGACTTTCCTGGTTAAATAAAGGTTAAATAAAAAATTAAAACCAGAAATAGCACAGAGCACACCAACATGGAGTTTGTGCAAACATTTACATTTTTCATTACCGCTGCAATGACTGTAACAGACTCCTTACCTCCACCTCTCCCACTGCAGTGAGTACACCTCTCTTGTGGGCCTCTACAAGCAGGATTTCAACTGCACTATTCTTTTTGTTTCATTTTCACTGTGAATAAGACTGGAGCCCATAGAAAGGGAGCTTGTATCCTTGTGTATTTGTTTTCATTATGTAACACTTTTGTAGTCCTCTACTTTCCTGAACATGTGTGGGAGTGTTTTCAATATATTTTTGCTCAAGTACTAAATATCTGCCAGTATGCCGTCTCTCATCTCCTCTTCATATGTGTGCAGATGTGTGCCTCACCCTTGTCCTCACTGCAGCAGCAGAACCACCAGCCTCCTCATATGGACCTCTTCATCAACAAAGAAATCCATTTTCAAATCTATCAAATCATTGCATATGGGCAATTTTCATAACTCCACATAACTCCACATATGTTTACTTGTAATTATGTCGTGAAGTCCATATTGGTCCAGACATAAATGAACTACATGTGTTAAAGCAACTTTTAGCGTTCAATGGTGTTATACAGACGCTCCTCCACATACGATCATTTGATTTGCGAACATTTGGAGTTACGAACAAAACTATCCATAGGCCGAAAATTAAAAAAAAAAAGTTAAATGTTTGGGCAAAAGTGCTGTACATGTACGTAAGTGAGTTTTTGTATTTAGCGCCTATTCCGGCTTCCGAGTAGTGCGTATTTCCGCCGCTGATGCACAGGCAGGGCGCTGCGATCGTGTTCCCAGCATCCCCCAAGCATCACACTCTCTCCTCTGCCCACTCAGTTGAAACTACCCAAGTGTTCAGACGTATCTCTTGCGGTGTTACGAACTTTGTTGTTTTATCGGTAAATAATTCTTGCATCCGTAATCCAATATGGTTGGTGAAAAGCGAAAAGCTTCTAGTGAAAGTGGAACACACACACAGGCTCTCTCTCGCTCGCTGGCTGGCTCTCTCTCTCTTTCAGCTGCGTCTACTGCGTCTGCCTCTGTGTCTCTCTCTTCTTTTTATCTCATCAGTTTTCCATATTTTTAAAAAGCATATTGTTTTGTTACTATTTAGTGTTATTTAAATGCAGTACAAATCCATATAGATTACTTATACAAGCCTTAAACATACATTCCCTTCTACAGAATGCCCTATAACGACTTAAGAACAAATTCAGCAAACGAACGGCCATTCAGGACATAACTCGTTCGTAAGTTGAGAAGTGTCTGTAGTTGTTTCTTCTCACACTTTACTCAATCAGAGTTATTACTTTTTTATTTTCAAGACTATTTTGCCAATCTGTATAAGCACACCGCTCAATTTTTTTTCTTAATCTGTGACATTTGAAGTGACGTCTGCTTCCATTTGGTACCTCAGTTTTCTAATGCAGAAGTGCGCTTGTTTCTTTTATTAAATCATTTTAGATCTATATTGCAATTTAAAATGTCCAAATTGTAACGAAATGACTCATGGGTGTAGCAGACACAAGCACAACACGTCTTCTTTAAACAGTGGTGCGTGCACAAGTGATTGGTGGTGGTCTCAGGGGCTGAGGGCCCAGAATGTCAGCCTCGCTTCCATCAGTCTACCAAGAGCAGCTGTGGCAATAATAGTAACTTATCACCTCCGAGTATACAACACATTCCAAATTATTCTGCAAATTGTGTTTAAGTGTCATGAAGGTCAAATATTTAGTTTTCAAGTGAAACTCATGGATGGTCTTGTGTCTCAGTGAAATCATCTCACACACTGTGCCTATGAGTTTGCCCAGTGTGTCCAATTAAAGGAAAAACGATTTAAGGACGTTCCACATTATTAAGCAGAACAACATTTTCAAGCAATATGGGAGAGAAAAAGAATCTTTCTAGTGCCCAAAAGCGTGAAATAGTTGAATACCTTGGACAAGGTATGAAAACCTTAGATATTTATATATTTATTAAACTTAAGTGTAATCATCATACTATTAAGAGATTTTTAGCTGATTCAGAGCACACACGGATTCCTGCAGAAAAGGCACAATGAGGAAGGTTTCTGCCCACAAATGACAAAAACATTTGATTAAGAGAGCAGCTGCTAAAATGCCATTACAAAGCAGCAAACAGGTATTAAAGCTGCTGGTGCCTCTGGGGTCTCACAAATATCAAGGTGTAGGATCCTCCAGAGGCTTGCAGTTATGCATAAACCTTCTATTCAGCCACCCTTAAACAAAGCTCACAAGCAGAAACAGCTCCAGTGTGCCCAGAAATACATGAAGACTCATTTTCAAACAGTCTTGTTCACTGATGAGTGCCGTGTAACCCTAGATGGTCCAGATGGATGGAGGGGTGGATGGTTGGTGGATGGCCACCATGTCCCAACAAGGCTGCAGCAAGGAAGTGAAGGAGTCATGTTTTGGGCTGGAATCATGCGGAGAGAGCTGATTGGCCCCTTTAGGCCCTGTCCACACGACAACGTTTTTTGGTGGAAATGGAGAAGTTTGTATTCATTTTGGCCTTTCGTCTGGCGTTTCGTCTGGGTGGGTGAAAACGGAGTTTTTTGAAAACGGGTTCCAGAGTGGAGAAATCTGAGAACGCCGGGGGTCGCGTTGTCGTGTGGGCGGGCAAAACGCGACTTTTGGGAAAATGATGACGTCACGATGCTGTCATCATCACGTGACCAGAAGGTAAGGGACAGAGGGACAACTTCGTCAATGGCGTTGTCATGGATGATGAATGGAGAGCGAATTTCCGGATGTCCAGAGCTTCTCTTATCCTCCAACGCCACGGACTACATCAACAGAAAGGGCAAACATTCCCTAAACATACAAGCAGTGTGTGACTACAGGTACCGGTTTATGGACGTAATTGTAAAGTGGCCTGGCAGTACACACAACGCATGAGTGTTAGCCAATTCAAAGCTAAACACAAATTTTAAAACTGGAAAGATCCCATGAATGAAAAGGCAGATAGTGGACAATGAGGAGCCCATACCAATTTGAGTGTCATGTGTGCTGTAAATAAAGAAAAAGAGCAACCATTTCTTGTCTTTTTTTATTGAATGAAAATTTACCTTTTACAAACAGGCACATGCAGTATCACACACAAAAATATATAAAAGCATTTCTGTTCTTTCTTTACACAAATTCACACAACTATATAGCTGCCCTTTTGTGATGGTCCCCGGTTGTATATTCTCGCCGAAAAGCCAACATAATGTCCGAGTATGCTTGGGCAGGACTCAGCGTAATGAAGTTGGCTCGATGTTTGACATTCGCTTGATATTCAGGGTTTAACATTCCCGTATTAAGATCCAAACAAGCATTTTGCCTAAATAACACGACCAAGGTTAACAAGAGTTCTACTTGTTAATGTCTATCTAATAAAACGATAGCAAGTAATACTAATTATCGAATCATAGGCAAAAACTCTGCTCACGCAGCTCCTTCGTTCTGCGGCTACCGTCTATGTTGGGGACCGTCAACAAATGATCTTCACATTACTGGAGGGAGTCACTGCTACGTTGGTGGAGCAGGGGGACGAAATAATTTTGTATTTGTTGACGGTCCCTAGCATACACGTGTTTGCTTGTTTACGAAAGAGAAAGGACTTTATGCGTATGCGCTCTTTGTAGTATTGCGTGTCTGGCTGTTTCCTGTTTACAGCGCCACATATCGGTGTGGCATATGTATTACATCGTTTTCACTCAGTGCTCCCTTTTCGCCTGGACGCGAATATTTACTGATCCGACACGTGTGTGGACGCGTATTTTTTCCAACCCGCATAAAAAAAAAATCCAGGAGCATGTCGTGTGGACGTAGCCTTAGGGTCCCTGAAGGTGTGAAAATGACCTCTGTAAAGTATGTGGAGTTTCTGACTGACCACTTTCTTTCATGGTACAAAAAGAACCATGCTTTCTGTAACAAAATCATCTTCATGCATGACAATGCTCCATCTCATGCTGCAAGGAACACCTCTGCATTATTGTCTGCTATAGGCATAAAAGAAGAGAAACTCATGGTGTGGCCCCATTCTCCCCTGACCTCAAAACCTTTGGAGCTCCTCAAGTGAAAGGTCTATGAGGCCGGGAGGCAGTTCAGATCCAAACAGCAGCTCTGGGAGTCTATTCTGCAAAGAAATTCAAGCAAAAACTCTCCAGAAACTCACAAGTTCAATGGATGCAAGAATTGTGAAGCTCCTATCAAATATGGGCTCCTATGTCAAAATGTAACTTGACCTGTTAAGATGTTTTGATTGAAATAGCTTTTGATTTCAGTAATATGCCAGTGCTCCTAATTGAAAAATAAACAAATGACCATTTTCAGTTCTTACCAGCAGTGACATGGTTTGAAACTCTGTTGTGCATAATAATTTGGAACAGTACATTTTAAGTTTTTATTTAAAAAAAATAAAAAAATAAAATAAATAAATAAATAAATAAAATATTATTATTAATAATAATAATAATAATAATAATAATAATAATAATAATAATAATAATAATAATAATTGAATTGTACTCTAAAGGTTAGTGATTTGAAAATTGATGACTGTCATTTATATTATTAGAAAAATATAATTTGCATTTGCAAACTATAATTTGCATAATCATATGGAACGCAGTGTAAAGTGAATGAATAATGCATGAAATTGTAAAGCGACTTTGAGTCTGGAAAAGCACTATACAAGACTAATGCATTATTATTATTAAAATGCTGGCTTCACTTTAATGCCATTGCCTTTTGATAGCACTAAAGAAAGAAACAAGACATGCAGCTGATTTGCATTCCTTTCCTCCCAAACTTTTCTTTAAACTTCCTTTATACATCATTACGAGTGTGCCACACAATGGAACAGTAGCTCTCAGTTGCTTCGCTTGGTGTGCATGTCCCTACTGTACAACCCTTGTCTTGTTTCTTGCTGACAGGAAGGAACATGGTGATTTTCTTCTGTCGCTCTGACAGCACAGAAGATGCATCTTTCTACCAACTATTCTGCTGACTTGTTGTTTACGTACCTGTGCTCCTCCTGTTAGCTTCAAGTATCCTGACCATTCATCTGCCCCAATTACACTAGCTGTGCCTTTAAGCTTGCCGCCGCTTGCATTTTGTGTGCTATATGCATGATATTGATGGTCATGATTTAAAATAGGAATTCATTGCAATGAATACCAGTCAGTCAAAATTGTAAAAAAAGAAAATATAAAATATATTCCTTATTGATTCCTTAGTTTGATAATTGCAAACCACAGTATTTATTAAAAAACATGCTTTAATTAATTAATTTATTTTTTGGCTAAAATGTTACATACTATTGCTTTAATAATAGAACAGGTTCATTGATTTCCTGTGAAAAACTGAAAAACAGTTTCTCATAGTGACATTTCACAGTAGCAAGCAGGCGATGGGGGACCAATGGGAATACCAATTACCACAGCCAAAGCATATGTCATTGTCAGTTGAAAATCAGCTTGATATTTGTTGAATTGGTACCCCAAAAGATGTCACTGTATACATAACTGAACTATGTGCTGCTTTACACATATAGCACAGGTAAATGTAGAAGAACAATATAATATATTTCAATGCAATTGATCTACACATTGTTGGTTGTAAAACAGCCTCCATGCATCCTTCTCTCGGTTGGCCATTATTGCATTTTCTTTGCATGAATTCCCAATGGGATAAGACACCAGCTCATATAATCATACAAATGTATATCAATTTGTTGACATTCGCTGCATGTCACATATATGTAAGAAGCAATACATTCTTGTAGCTTTCATTAATCAGATGAGTTACAAACCCGTAACATTAATTTTCCTACACAATGCTTTTTCCTTTATATATTCAGGGCACATTTCTACATTTCCCATGCCAAAATGCATGAGTAACTTTCCAAAACCTCCAGCTATATTTGTTATGCTAAAACAAGTGGGAATAATTAATGAAAGGGGTGAATGTAGGCCTTTGGGGCATAACGTATCCAAGCATATCACCCATTTAGAAACCTCTCTTGGGAGGTGAGCTTGCAAAGAGTGCTGTTGTGTCTATTACGAACAATACCTGGAAACTTGGAATCTGTTAATGCTCGTAGTTACTCATTTGTCTTAAGCAACACTGTAGCTGTAAACACAAATGTAATTAGCAAAGAGGGTGAAACCTAGTAGTTCTGTACTTATCTTATAAATGAGCCAATGTTGTGTCTTCTCCTGTAGAGTATATAGTAAAAAAGCACTTTGTGATGAAATGAGATTGCTTGTATACAGTCTGTATCTTATAATAAAGTACGGTATCCACTGCAAAGCACCAGGTCCAGACAACATCCCAGGTCATGTGCTGAAGAATTCTACAGAGGAGCTAAAGGATGTCTTTACAGACATCTTCAACACCTCTTTAGAGCAAGCCATTGTCCCATCTTGTTTCAAAGCCGCCACCATCATACCTGTGCCAAAGAAACCACCTGCTTCACCTGCCCTGTAGCACTGATGCCCGTCATCATGAAGTGCTTTGAACGGCTAGTCATGTCTCACATCAAATTCAGCACCATAATACCACAACAACACATCTGCAAACTCGACAAGCTGGGTCTCACCTCCCTCCGCAACTGGCTGCTAGACTTCCTCAGCCAGAGACCACAAGCAGTACGTGTTGGCAACAATATCTCAACCACCATCACTCTGAGCACAGGGGCACCACAAGGCTGCATGCTCAGTCCCCTGCACTTCACCCTGCTGACACATGATTGCACAACAACCTACAGCACCAACCACCTTGTGAAGTTCGCAGATGACACAACTCTGGTGGGTCTCATCACCAAGGGCGACGAGACTCACAGGAAAGAGGTAGGCCTTCTGACCACGTGGTACAGACACAATAACCTCCAGCTGAATGTCAGCAAGACTAAGGAGATTGTTGTCAACTTCCAGAGTGGCCACACCCAACACCCACCACTAACCTTCAACGGTGCTGCTGTGGAGAGTGAGCAGCACAAAATTCCTGGGGGTGCACCAGTGAGGACCTCCCCTGGACCATCAACACTGCATCACTGCTGAAGAAAGCCCAGCAGCGCCTCTACTTACTGTGAAAAGATAAGCGCCTCACCACCACCCATGATGACCACCACATTCTACAGAGGAACCATTGAGAGCAACCTTTCCAGCGGCATCACTGTGTCCCGGAAGCTGCACTGACCACAACAAGAGGGCCCTGTGAACACAGCCAGGAAGATCACTGGTGCACCACTGCCCTCCCTACAAGACATCCACATCACCCACCTTACCTGCAAAGCCATCACAATTGTGAGTGATCCAAGCCACCCCGCACACAATCTGTTCAGCCCCCTGCCCTCTGGGAGGAGGTACAGGAGCATTCCTGCATCATCAGACTCACTAACAGCTTCATCTGCCAGGATGCTGACCCCCTTCCCCAAAAAAAAAAAAAAAAAAAAAAAAGACTGTCTTGTGCCATGCACACTATTTACCATGAGTTAATTTTCCAGGAGTAAAGTGGAGCTCTCAACAGTGACAAGACTCATATTCCTAAAGTGTTGGAGAAATGTGTAGTCTGGATCCCAGGCAACTGTAAGTATGCAGTACTCATATATTTCACAATGTATTATTACTACACATTTCAGTGAGAATTTTCCATTGCATTTAAAACTTTCCTAACTTGTTATCCGGAACAAATAGCTGGAGTTAGTCATTTGTCTTGAGTGCCGCCACTGGCAGTAAACAGGTGTAATTACGTCAGAGTGGTGGACAATTGGGTGAAACATACCAGGGCTCTGCTCTTTTTACTCCAAGGTCAAAGACTAGTATATCCTTTCCAACACAATGAGTTGAGCATATAATTCAGACGCAGCCACTGGCAGGTGAAAAATACGGTGGACAGGAATAAAGCTTTGGGGCCAGAAAGAAATGGGCAAAAGGTGTAAACAACATTTTATCATGTGCAATTAACCAGCGACCGCAATAAATCACAGCTGCTGGGAGTGTCACATATATTAATGACTCCCTTTCTTATTGAAGAAATTAATTATTTACAATGTGCCGGCAGAGAATCAAATCCCGCAGGAAGGAGATATTTGGGAGTAAAAAAGCTGAGATGCCAGTGTGATGCAAAGAAGATGACAGTTTATTATCTATGCTTGTAGCAGAAGAAATGTGGTGCATGATTATTATTCTCCCCACTACCAGTTTGTCTATTTCATGAACTAATAAAACACCATTTACGATGTGGCATTTACAAAGCACCACACTGCTCTGGATTGGCTTCACGCGGGCTCATTGAGAGGATCCTCATGCTGCTACCTCTATTTAATCAAGGTAATGTTGATATAAGTGGCCTTCAAATATTTAATTTGTTAAGGTAATGTAGGGTGAGGTTTTAATTAGAAGTGGGGCTCAATGTATCATAATTCAGACAGTGTCTCTATTAAAGGGTCTTTTGTCTTGACAAGCAGCTTGAGTATTTTCACTGAGCATGGATTAAGAACCACACTGAGACAATGACTGCTCTAAAGTCCTGTCCACTAAGTATGTCATACATACAACATATCCAGGATGTCTATTTTTATAATGAGAGGGAAACACAAAAGAATTAACACATAGAAAGAACACAAAGCCAAGAAAGAAAATATATTATATCTGTCAGTAGTAAAAAAAAAACAACCAACCACTAAAAAAAGTGGACAACACAATTTATCATTGTATGAATGATATATGTATGAACTGATATAGTTGCTCTGTGGTTAGAGCGCTTGTTCACCACTCTGAAGATTAAGCTTTGATTACCGCTCGGACCAAGTTATGGCACTGTGTCTTTAGACAAGACACTTTGCCTAATAGTTTGTGCATTATTGGTGGTGATCTGTGATCGGAGGGGATGCATTAGTGCATTACAAGTGTAAAAAGTCATTATTATTATTATGATGATTATGAAATACACCTACAGGAACATAAACCATTATTTTCCTTTATAAATCATTGGGTGTTTGGGTCCACAACGTCATTTTGATCTATCAAATAACTAATGGACACAGTAATATTTCAGCAGTTTTTTTTTTTTTTTTTTTTAGACCGATGCATAAATTTGGGCACCTTAACAGAAAAATCATATCAATATTTAATAGAGCCTCATTTTGCAAAAATAACAGCCTCTAGATGCTTTCTGGATCCTGAATGAAGGTATATTGGACCATTCCTCCTTATAAACATCTCTAGTTCAGTGAGTTTGATGGTTGCCGAGCATGAACAGCCTGCTTCAAATCATCCCACAGATTTTAAGTCTGGGGACTGTCTGGGGACTGGGACGGGCATTCCAGAACATTGTACTTGTTCCTCTGTATAAATACCTGAGTAGATTTTGGGTTTTTGTCTTGTTGAAATATCCAGCCCCGGTGTAACTTCAACTTTGTGACAGATTGCTGAACAGTATTCTCAAGAGTCTGCTGATATCCATGTGACCCTCAACCTTAACAAGATTCCCAGTGCCGGCATTGGCCACACAGCCTCACAGCATGATGGAACTCCACCCAATTTTACTGTGGGTAACAGGGGTGTGCAAAATAATCATCATGACAATGCATCGCGATACTAACTTCAATTCTTGATGCCAAAAATCGATTATTATTAATTAATAATTTATTACTTAAGTATTAATAAATAAATCAATACATTATTAGTTTATTTTTTTTTAATATAAATCCTATGCACTTTTTTCTTTGTGAAAGGGTATTGTTTGTTATGATGGTAGCTACCTCCAAAATGGCAAATGTTTGAACATAATTTTTTGTTTTAGAAAAAATCCTCTGCACTTTTTTTGTTATTGGTTTGGTTTATTTGTTCTTGTTATCCAATAAATACAGTTATGAATTGAGTTGCTCAGAGTTATGTATCAATTGAAGACACTACCCAGATACACAGCCCCTGATATTTAAGTTATCCTCTTTTTTTGGGTACTTTTTCACTGAAGTATGTCAAATATATTGCAATGCATCGCAATAATTCAAGTACCGTGATACAAGTGTTTTTCTTAGAATGCTGTATTCTTTTGCCGCCATGCATATCGCCTCTTGTTATAACTCAATTTTTGTTTCATCAGTCCACAGCATCTTATTCCAAAATGAAGCTGGCATGTCCAAATGTGCTTTTGCATACCTCAAGCGACTTGACTTTTCCTTTCTCTGTGCAAATTGCGCTATATTGTTGACCGATGCACAATGACACCATTTGCAGCAAGATGGCCTTGCAGGTCTTTGGAGGTGGTCTGTGGGTTGTTTTGGACCATTCTGATCCTTTGTCTTTGCCTCTGATATTTTTCTTGGCCTGCCACTTCTTAACAAAAACTGTGACTGTGGCCTCTCATTCCCTCACTATGTTCCTCACAGTGGAGACTGACAGCTGGAATCTTTGAGATAGCTTTTTGTAGCCTTCCCCTAATGCTGAACAATCTTTGTTTTCAGGTCATTTGAGAGTTGTTTTGAGGTCCCCATGTTTCAAGGACAAGGCCCCGACAGATGATGTGCTCAAGGAATGCCTCAGACAGTGGAGTGTAGAGGAAGAGGTGCTGGAGGAACCATCATGGCAGGACAAACCCCTACATGGGGCGTACCACCAAAACATAACTGAAGTGGCAGCACAGAGGCCCTCATCCTGGCTGCACAGGAGCAGGCCTTGAGCACCCGAGCAATAGAGGCCCAGATCTACCACACCAGACAAGACCCAAGGTGTAGGCTGTGCAAAGAGGCTCCTGAGACAGTCCAGCACATAACTGCAGGGTGTAAGATGCTGGCAGGGAAAACATACATGGAGCGACACAACCAAGTGGTGGGCATAGTGTACAGAAACATCTGTGCAGAGTGCAGGCTGGAGACCCCAAGGTCAAGGTGGGAAACACCTCCGAAGGTTGCGGTGAATGACCGAGCCAAGATCCTGTGGTACTTCTAGATACAGACTGACAGAATGGTGATGGCGAACCAACAAGACATAGTGGTGGTGGTGGATAAGCAACAGAACAAAGCCGTGGTGGTGGACGTCGCAATACCAAGCAATGGTAACATCAGGAAAAAGGAACACGAGAATCTAGAGAAATACCAGGGGCTCAAGGAAGAGCTGGAGAAGGCCTGGAAGGTGAAGGATCAGTGGTGCCCGTGGTGATCAGAGCACTTGGGGCTGTAACCCCCAATCTGGAGGAGTGGTTACAGCAGATCCCAGAAAAAACATCGGACATCTCAGTCTGCTTGGACTGCTGCTCCCGTGACCCAGAAATGGAAAAGTGGAAGAAGATGGATGGATGGATGGATCTAAGTCCAGAAAAGTGCAGTACTAGTGTAGGACCCGAGGAGTGAGAGAGACCAACCACCGTGGAAGGTAAGGAACACATTTTAAATTTTTTTTATATATATGTATGTATGTATGTATGTATGTATGTGTGTATGTATATATATATATACAGTATATATAAAAAAAAAACAGTGCTCAGATGAGTCGGTCTTCTGCAAGGTTCCACGAGCTGAAAGCATCTTTCAACCCTTGCTCGATTATTCCCCCCTTGTGATCCTCGGGAAAATACACTGTTTGGAGACAATCGCCCAGTTATTATTAACGAAATGTACCGTTAAACTCAAGTAGGGCTGCATTGTTCGGCTGGACCACAAGTCAGTCATGGCAGAATAATACGACACCTCCTCCATCTCCCTAGCGATTCTTAGGCATATGTTTGTATACAGTTGTGGCAAGGCAACTTCAGAAAAATATTTGCGGCTTGGTAGCACATACTTCGGGTCCAAAACTTTCACCATGTTAATGAATCCGGGCTTTTCCACAGTATATATGGGCACCATGTCTTTGCAATATACATCCTGGTAGCGTGTGTGATTGCCTTCCATCGTGGCCCGTGCTTATCATATGGCACACAGTTCGAAAATGTTACAGGAACTGTTGCTTGTTTGACTTTGGATGTGTCATGATGGGGGAGGGCTTAGCTTAATGTCATGCAAATTAGGCAAGGAGGGCTAAAGAGAGCAAACTTTGAGAGTTTTTTTCAGGGCTTTCGAAAATCTACTGTGCCTGCTTTTAAATAGCAACAACATCTTCAAATATGGTCAGATTTTCATGTGTAAGATATCATTGGAAAGCTTAGAATCTATACTTTCAGAATCTGTGAATAACTCAAAACGCCTTCGGGAGCCTATGTGTCCTGAAATCACGGGGTGGGTCACATAAATAGTTTGTTAACATACGTATTTGCTGGTTTTCTCCCTGGATTGTTCATCTTGAGTTTTGGAAGTGTTGAAATGAATGAATGAGAGTTCCTTAGCATCATGATGTTGTCCAAACACAATCCATGTTTGTGTAATCCTTATCCTTATCTGTCATTTATAACCCAGGTCATTTTACATCCTTCCTTCAGCAGCTGACTGAGGCACCCTCAGTGCAAGAAGGAGCGCTACTGCAGATCCTTCATCCCCACTGCTATCAGACTGTATAACTCCACTGTATAGTCCAAACGTGCAATTTTTCTACATTTTCTTATTTACTTATTATTATTATTACTTCTCTTGTCTGTATGCCTCTGCCTTTTTTTGTTCTAATTTTCTTTTGCACTAAGCTGCCTGGAGCTAATGTGGCAAGTGAATTTCTCCTGTGTGAGATCAATAAAGTCTTATCTTATCTTATCTTATCCAGCACAGTCTGTTCTGGCATGTTTAACAAACAGGGAATCAGAAAAGATTGTGAGCGATGCTAAAACAGCAATGCTAAACTCCACTAGCTTCTGCCTTTTACAATAAAGGTTCATCAAACCTCTTATTGGACACATATTCCTTTCACCTGGTGTCACGTGTAATGTGGGACTGTCTTTGTGTCCTGTAGAGCTTGTCTTTGTGCTGTGATTGTGGAGCTGAGCGCAGTGTTTAGGGGCTCTGCAGGTGTTTACAGGGCTGCGCCATAATTGCGTGAGGGCAATTTCTGTAGCTTATGTTGGACATACACGCGCCACGATCTGATGAGTCAGATTTCTCTTTTAGACTTTGAATGGAGCCGATGGGCTGTTTTCAGATTGCCCCAAGTGGCTGAGTTGTACTTTGAAACGCTGAAAACATTTACAAAATAACAGATTAGAATATATTTTCTTGTGATTTATTTTATTTTTAGTCTACATTTATGTAATATTTAAAGACTCATATGGCCTGAAGTATCTCAAATTTGAATGTTAAGTTGTCATGCCAATTTGTAAATTACAAATTTGCATGGTTGATAAAGAGGGTGCCCATTCACTCATTATGGATCAGCCACCTCTGGTGATCAGTAGATTTAACTTAAATTTTTTTTACCCCTTTAATAGTGTATCATTATTACACCTTTAAAATGACACATTATTCCATCACCCATTATTATTCGCTAAGACTAATTGTGTCATTTTCTGGAAAACTGCAATTGCAATGTGACAAAGCTAGAACAATAAATAAACATAATTACTGACAATACTAACTTCTCTGAAATATTGTAAATAGTAATTTTTACTATCAAGAAGAATGCATTATTGTGTGCTGTGCCTGTTTGTGACAGTGAAACTGCGCTGGAGTTATTAATTATCAGTCAATTCCCCAGCCTCTCATCTGCATTAATTAACCGCCTCGCCCCTTCCCCTCCATTATAGGACTTAATTAAGAGACTGCTGTTCCTTTGACAAATACTTTCCTTAACTTTGTCATTTTCAACTGGCAGCATAACACTAACTCTATCTAGTTTTTGAACTGCTTTTTTGTTAGATTGTTGACTCTAAATTGTGTTAAAAGAAAACTTGTAATAACATGAGTTATTACTATAGTTATAACTATCAGTCACAAATAATTTTCTGTTTTTTTTTCTTCAATAAAAAAAACCCACAAAACAAAACATTAACACCATCGATGCATAATTTTTGCCTAGCCCAATCCATCAATTTTTTCTGCTTATCCGGGGTCGGGCCAGTGACCCCACCTAGCCCCATTTCTATTAAGCACTGCAATTCACAATTAGGTCATTCAATATCAGCCTTTAAAGATGCCCCTATCTCCATCGCCAATCTCCATGGAGATGCTTGTTATGTTCTGGATTGTGGCATTAGACTTATATTACGTCTAACATATTTAATTTTGAGTGTTTTTATGGTTCAAAAATACCTTGAAAACAGTGAGCAAGGACACCTCTCCATGAATCTGACCAGTAATTTGTCTGATTGCATCATATCATTGTCTCCTTGGAGATAGATACGTTTGATAACATAATACGGGACACTCAAGACATTCATTGGTGACATAAAGCTGCATAGTGTACCTTTAAGCCAAGATCAAAACCAGTAGTTATTAGTTATTAGTTATTAGTTTCTGTTGGAAAAAACAGAAACTCTCATTTCCTTGCCATGAGCCTAATTCCACCATGTTGGCTATGTTCCAATTCAGAATCCATGTGGGAGCAGACAGATTTACATATTTGGGTTGATCTAAGTAGGGCTGACAGGTAAAAGGCACATTGCATCATGTTTGGATTAGACTCCACCGAGAACTGGCCCCTGGACTCACAATGTCAGCATGGCCTGGATTCCATCTCAAGATCATTCAGGGAAAAAAAATGACTGCCCTCTGCCTGGTTGTCAGTGGATATGGGATACCTTTTAAAATGATAGGAGTCTTCAAAAAGTTGATTTTTTAAGTTGGTGGAAGTAACCTGAGGAAGTCCACACAGATAGACTTCAAACCGTGTGGCATTTAAACACACAGAGCCATCTTATATTCAGCCAAGAGGGCCAGCTCCCACCACTGTGTCACAACTGTAGTTAAAGGCACTGATTGTTACTGTCCTAAAAACATGAAAACAGAACTAGTTAATTTTAAACAGTGTGCAGTGGTCCAAAATTGATCCTCATTTACCTTGTGCATTCCAGGCATCCTAATTAAATGACACCATTTGAGTTTATTACGCCACACGTTGTGTGTTTTACCTATTTGTACAAGTTTACTGTACTTTTACTATGGGTATATGTGATGTTTTAGTCATGGTGTTTATTGTCTTGTTTATTAGATGTTTTATGTTCACTATGGGCCTAGGGAGCGCTGCAATTTCAAATCCTGTGTGTGCAACCTGTACATATGGTTTTTGACAATAAAGCTGACTTTGAACTTGTGAACTTATTGTTCACCACAATGAGTTTATAAGCACTGTTCACAATTCTCAGACACCAGTGGAGTTTTTCTTGTGATGGTAAATCTAACAACAACTATCATGCTAACCCAATAAAATGCTTTATATCTAAAGGTTAACAGCACGCAGTGGACTTAATTGCTGCTTTTACAATATATCTGTACTGGAGCAATACTTTTTACTCAACTACAAAAAAAAAAAAAAAAAAAAAAAAAAATCTTTTCTTAATCTTTTCATTCATTCATTCATATAGTTTTTTTTTTTTTTTAATAGCTGTTTGTAATAGAGAGTCAGATAAATGTCCACTTTCACAATAGCTGATTACAGCGATATCCAAGCACTATTAGCGATTACATACACGATACTCAGATCCCTCAATGATCCTGATTCAGATAAACATAATCTTCCTTTGCACAACGAGCCAACTCTCATCCCTAAGTGTAACATAGCAGTGCGCGTCTCCTTCGTCTGGTTTCACAGTGAATAAAAGCCTCAATAATTAGATTATCTTCTTGCAAATTGCTGCTGTAAAATTGACTGAGGGTGAGAGATAAAAGTTCAGTAGCCCAGATTCTAAAATACTATTTGTGCCTGCAGCAGTGTGCGAATACAATACCAAACACGTAGCATTGGAAGCAGTGATAGTAAGTTCATGGGAAGTGCCATTTGGGTGTATAATGACTGAATCTTATGACCTTTAGATGGACCTTGTCATGTACTTGGCCCTATAGGATCTATAGTCTTAAGGGTGGAGGTCTCTGTCACAGTGGACACAGGTCTTTTACGTCTGAACCCCTCGTGTGAGCTTTGGGAGTGAAATGAAGGGGATGGACTGAGTAGAGCTCTTTGCCTCTTGTGGGCTGGTGGTGATCTTTCTCTTGACTCCAATCCTCAGGGATGTCAGACAGTGGATAGAGTATAGCTTTAAGTTCCCTCTTCTCAGAATGGAATGGTTTGCTGATTTTTCTCTGCTCCTTTAAGACGAGTGCATTAGTCTTATATGGCACTTTTCCAAAAGCTCAGACTTTCTTATTTTGTTACATTATTCATTCCAGACTGACTGATGGAACCAAGGCTGCCAATCTGCCCCATCAGCCCTCTGACCACCACCTACACTCACATACTCACATTAATGCAAAGCGTCTGCTGGAGTGCGGGTGGAGTGTCTTGCCTATACACACAAAAACTTTTTTTTTTTTTTTGCCACTAGTGCCCACGTATGTCAATGTAAGTTGTTCTTTGCATTGAACTCTCATAAATGGCTGTACCACAATGAGAATGCCCAATCTCATCTGATTTGTGAAGCTAAACAGGGTTAAGACTGGGTCGTAATGTAATGTTTCATGTTAAGTTTGTGATGTGATGATGTGACTAAAAAACAACTGGTAACTCAACAACTGGTAACTCAGTTGATGGAGTGTTTGTCCACTGATTCGAAGGTTGGCAGTTCGAATCCCGCTCTTGACTTAAACATTTTCATAAAACTCTTTGGTAGAGTGGTCAAATCCACTTGGGCAAGACAGTTAACTCACCTCACCTCCAGAATCTGTGTATGAATGTGAATTCCTTGATGCCTTGAAGGTGACCACTGACCACTGAACTTTACATAAACACTGAAGCCTGCCTGGGGCCTTCAGAGATGAGACTAAAAACAGATGCCATTTTCCACTTTGCCAAGTAAGTTTGAAGTTGTTTGTATTTGGCGACACGGTGGCTGAATGGCTACGCTCATGCTTCACAGCAAGAAGGTCACCTTGTCTAGTATGAAAGTTAAGTGTGAGTGATAGGCGGAGATCTTGAAGGGCCAGTGGCACAGCCTGAATGTATGTATGAATGTATTAACATTGACTTTGCTGAGATTCTGAGATCTTCTGGAAAATACAAAATGTTCTTTCCTTCTTATGGACTTGAAAAGGTAAAATCACTACCAAATAATAGTTCTAATTTGAGTGACCATCCTTGTTCAGTAAAGCTCCAAATCGGGGGTTCCCATGGAGTTCACTGTGCACATTGTATTCAGAGCAGCACTGTAATTGCTTTCATTGTGGCAAAATGAGAATTGTCCAGGATTGAGGACTGTGAACAAATGGGATATAACTATGCAAAAATGTCATCTCTCTGGTGGGAGACTGTGCCTATAAAATACTGCAATACTGTCGCGCTGTGTAGAGCAACAGCCTGTCCCAATACACAGGTTTTCATCCCATCATCTTTAATATTTAATGGTCAATATAAGATGGCGGCTTTGAGTCCCTCCAGTCTCAAACGGGCACGTCTGAGCTGTACAAAGTTATTTGCCCTGGGTAATAAGAGTTATTGAAGTTGGACACTTGAGCATTATTGCAGAGGAGATTGTGGTGAGGTGATCCTGGCATATTGATGCTCTAATTAAAGAAATGTCTGAGAAGCAGTCACTTTTCATTCATCTTTCTTATACTTTAGAAATAGCACACGTTTTATTTCAGAGCATGAGCTTCAAAGTATTGGCTTCACAAAAGGTCATGGAAATTATTTCAGAGCCACTGATCCACATAGAAACATGGGCTGTCTGCTGAGAGAAGTCTGAGAGAAGAAAGTCTAAAAGAATTGGAGAGAAGGGAGTGTAAGTTTAATACTGTCTACAAAGGTCATATTGGGATTTGTGTAAGTGACCCATGTTTTATGATTAAACCTTGTAAAATTTGGAAGAAAAGACAAAATCTTAAGGTTTTAAACAGAAAACACATTTTAAATTATGCTAAGAGTAAATGATGAATATACAGTGTTGGTGGTTTTCAGGTTTTAGAATGTGATTATGTCATACTCCCAGATGGGGGGCAAGAACCAGATTTCTCTATTGATTACAATGGACTTTACGATTAAATATCTACCATGAAAGACTTAGACAAAACTTTATTCATCCATAAGGGAAATTATTTGGACACAGTAGCTCACACTTCCCAGTATATTATAATAACACAGAGCAAAAATATAATTATTAATAATAAAATGTATATTCTCAAATATTGAAGATGTTTATTTGTGTTAGTGACAAGTCCCATCAACAATTACAGTATAACAACTGCTACCGACTGCCCCCCATCTGTATTAAATATTATTGGCCTGTAAAATGTTGTCATGTCATCTGAAACCCAGAAATATATATGAATACACAATATAAGATGTGATTATAAATGATTTGGCAATGACGCCATTATGTTTTTAAATGCCATTAAAGAAATATTTCCTATTATGTTTTTGAAATGCACATTCCATACGCTAAGACTGAGTTTACACTTGTACACAATGACAAAAATGGGCCTTAACTATTACTAAACCTGGACTACACTTAGACTTAGATTTAGACAAACTTTATTGATCCACAAGGCAAATTGTTTTGGGTACGGTAGCTCACTCATCAAATATAATATATAATATATAACAGAGGGTAAAAAGGAAAGAAAGGAAAAGTAATAGATGGAAATGAGGGAAAAAAATATAGATGGAATAGCAACCAAAGAGCAATAGACCTGTGTCAGACATAATTATATACATAATTATATACATAAAAATAATGATAATAAATATATATGTACAAATCAGATTTAAATAGAAAAGTAGTAGTCAAATATAAAAATACAATATCAAGTAAGATGTAGAATACCAGCTATATACAGCTGTAGGGAGTATTGTCTAGGGAGTGTCATACTATCTATTGCACAAGGATGAGTTGTTGTACAGTTGTATAATGTTAGAAGTGACTTTATTGATCTCACACTGGAGAAATTCTTCTCTGCATTTAACCCATCCTGTTATTAGGAGCAGTGGGAAGCACATTACTGCGCCCGGGGACCATCTCCATGATCTTCTTGCTTCAGTTTGGTCAGGACCTAAGCTGGAGGATTTTACCTATGGTGCATGTTTTGGGTTGGTGGGGGAAACCGGAGTGCCCGGAGGAAACCGACCCAGACACGGGGAGAACATGCAAACTCCACACAGAAAGGCCCAGTAATCATGCACAGTAATCAGTAGTTTGATCTCTGTGAGAATATAACTTTTATTGTGATGGAGCGCCCGTAGCTGCCCCGTCATTCCCCGACCGACTTAGCCGAAAGAGTGCGCGGAGCGCTCGCCCCCTGGTTTGCGGAGCCAGGCTCCAATACAAACTGTTTCCCCGCAGGACTGCTCACAAACTGTTTCCCCACTACCTGGACTCTGTTCCCCCCCTAGTGTGTTCGAGGGTGCACACTCAGTGCCTATGGGTTCACACGCTCTCTTTACCGTCCGCTGTCTCCACGCTGCTCTCTGGGTCAGGGGCCAAACTGGGGTACTTCCTGGTCGTGCAATAAATAGCGCATAGTGGCGCTAGTCAATGAAATCATACCATATGGGGGTTATTTAAGTAATTTTGTTATTATGTTGACTTACAGATGTTTTATTATAATGGGTACAGTTTGGCATTGGTTTCAACCTTAAAACCCCACCGTGTTAATTGGTTAGCCCAGGTTAACCCGTATACTTATATACTTTTGGAGAATTACCAACACGTATGAGTGAGGGGGTACTCGAGGTATGAAAAAAAGGCTCAGGGGGTACACAAGACAAAAAAGGTTGGGAAATACTAACCTACAGGACGCTAGCAACCACAGACTGGTAGAAGATCTCCAGTAACTTACTGCACACATTGAAAGACCTGAGCTTCCTCAGGAAGTAGAGTTTACTCATGCTCTTCTTGTACACAGCATTACTGTTGTCCCTCCAGTCCAGTCTGTTGTTCACATGAACACCGAGGTACTTGTAGCAGTCCACAAACTCCACCTCATGACCCTTGATGGTAAAAGGCTCCACAGGTGACCTCATCCTCCTGAAGTCAATCACCAGTTCCTTGTTCTTGTCCACGTTCAGGAGCAGATGGTTTGCCTAGGACCACTCCACAATTTGCAATCAGCGTCCTGTACTCCATCTCCTGTCTATCCCTGATACACCCTACCACTGCAGAGTCATCAGAGAACTTCTGCAGACCCTGAGTTGTATTGGAAATCAGAGGTGTACAGCGTGAACAGGAATGGAGACAGGACTGTACCCTGGGGGCTCCTACATTACTGACCACAATGTCAGACAGGGTGGTCCCCAGTTGCACATACTGAAGCCTGGGGGTTGATTTTGTCAGGTCCTGGAGACTTGTTCTGGTGGACTTTCTCCAGCTTCCTTCTCACCTGCCCAGGTGACAAGGAGACAGAGCTGGGTTCCTCCAGGCGTGGGAGCATAGGTGATGGGCTGATAAGTGGTCTGTGTAGGGGTGTGAGTTTGGTGTCTGGGAGGTGCAGAGATGGAGGTGCCAGTAATAGAGAAGCGATTAAAATGCATATTGAGTAAGTTTGACCCGACTGGGCTATTGTCCTGCTGTTTGGGTCTGGAGAGACCAGAAATAGCTTTCATTTCCCTCCAAATCTCTCTAGTGTTATTTTCTTTGAGTTTAGCCTCCAATTCCCTCCCGTATGCCTCCCGCCCCTGCCTCAGTTGGACTTTTAGCTGTTGCTGTATCCTCTTCAACTTGTCCTTATCACCAGAGTTGAAGGCCCACTTCTTCTTATTGAGTAGAGCCTTCAGCTTGCTGGTGATCCAGGGCTTGTTGTTGGGGTAACAGTGAACAGTGCGTGTGGGAACGGCTGTATCCTCACAAAAGTTAATGTAATCTGTTATACAGTCCGTCATGCTGTCATTGTTTTTCCCATGGGGTGAGCAGAGCACATTCCAGTCCGTGGTCCCAAAGCAGTCCTGGAGGGCATCGCTGGCTTCCTGACTCCACCTCCTCACAGGTTGAGTGGTGACAGGTTGCCTTTTCACTGCAGGGACATATTGAGACGTTAACAGGACCAGATTGTGGTCTGATCGTCCCAGTGGGGGAAGGGCAGTGGCACTGTATGCCTTCTTGGAATTAGCATACAGTAAATCCAGAGTTTTATTGTCCCGAGTTTTGCAATCCATATACTGATGAAATGTGGATAAGACACTGTCCAATGTGGTATGATTAAAGTCCTTAGAAATCAGTAATAACGCCTCAGGATACTTTGACTGCGGAGCAGTGACCAGTCAGTATTCTGTCCCTGGCTCCCTCTTTGTCCGCTGAGGGAGGGATGTAAGCTCTGATAAACAGGACAGAAGTAAATTCCCTTGGTAAATAATATGGACGCATTCCCACAACCAATGTCCGGCGCACAGATACGCTCCTTCACAGTAATATGGCCAGGATTACACCACCTCTCGTTCACCAAAACAGCAATCCCGCCGCCCTTTCTCTTACTGCAAAGGAGCGAGTCTCTGTCTGCATGCACCATCTTAAAGCCTGGTACCGATGCGCTGTTGTCTGGGAAGTTTTCTATGAAGTCAGGTCTCCGTGAAGTACATGATACTGCTGACAGCATACTCCCTCTGGGTCCGAACATGCGCACACAGTTCGTCCATCTTATTTCCCAGTGCCCTAACCTTCCCCATCAGAGTTGAAGGAACCGCAGGCCTGAATTTTCTCCTCCACTGTTTCGCTTTCACTCCAATGCGGCATCCTCTGCGTGGTCTTCTCCATAGTTCCACAGGAATATCCGGTTTAAGTCCAGAAAGCACCGAGGACTTAGAAAGGAGATGTTCCCTCGAATACACACTGGGGAAAACGCTCTGCTGGGTCATACAGACAGCACAAAGAGGCAAGCCAAAATCAAGAAAAAAATGCCAAAAATGCCCAAAAAACATGGCTAGTGTTTATTGGACAGCTAAAGTAAGTAAAGTAAGTAAACAACAACAAGTAAACTACAAACAAACAAGATTAACTTAAAAGGTAGTTGCTTAGAAAAAAAGCAGGAGCGACAGTACCCAGCTGCCACTCTCTCATGCGCTCGGGTGTACACCAGAATTTGAACTGGACCATCTGGAATAAAACAGGATTAAACTAAGTTTGAACACAGTTTAAGATGAAACAGAAATGTAATATGATTTGTTTCTAATTATCTTCAAATTAAATGATAAATATTATTGGCTAATAATATTGGCTGTGTGCATTGATCTTAACTAAGTAAATTACACCAGTATGTTTAAAGCTGGAGTTTGTTTGCTAGCCCAAGGACCAACCAGACAAAGAAGAAAATGTGTGTGAATGTCACTTTAAATTCCTTTGAGAAGTCCCTTAGCTGCATGAATCAGGCTCATCGTTATTACTTAAAGCAGGCAAATACTGGCTTTAAGAAGATTAATGAACAAGCTTTACTCACTTAAACATGTTATCAATGAGTCACAAAGGCTGAAACACAGGGAGACGGCCAGTGTGAAATGTTATAGGGATGATAGAGTCAGTGGAGTCAGCTATGGCGTGATACGGTAAGATGTGATATTGTTCACACCTTCTGGCCATTCGTTACACTGGACTATAGTGGTGTGGTCATTTCTTGTCCAAGGAAACAACAATAAGGCGGCAATTTTACACACAAATAGACATAGAGAACACAAATTGTTAAGCAATTGTATGTATTTTTCACTTTATCTTTTTACTTATTGTACTTAACATTATATTACACTCAGGTCACTTTACCTGCTGTTTATTCTTGTCCATATGTTGCATTGCACACAACCATAGCCACTTTTTGGCACAATAGCTCTATAACCTGATTGCTTTATGTAGTTTACTGATTTATTTTTATTGCTGAGTCTTTTAATATTGTTTCTGATTTCAATGTGTACAGATAAAGGTTATCATATCTTATATTATTGTCTGGGTTCAAGTGAGTCATAACATTTTATACCCTTTATTACTTTGAGAAGGACGACAGGTGAGAACTGTGTGGAAGAATTTGCCTTTTAACTGGCGAGGATTTTGCAGATGTTTTTACCTATTGTATGGTATCTAATTTGTTAAAAGTCCTATATTATGTGAAATAGACTCTTGTCATTTTAAAGCCCTGTTATAATGTTGTTACTTCCTCAAAAATATACCTGGAGTTGTGTTTTTTTCATTCACACATTTGAGCAACCATTTATTATGAGTCTGTCTACATCGCTATGACTGAAGATGCTCTGTTCCACATTGTGATGTCATGTAGTGGTAGTTTTCAAGTGAATATGTATTTTTTTTTACCTTTTCGTTGAATAGAGGATGGTGACTCCAGGGCTGAAATCCTCCAAATAATTCTAGTGAGGGTGTATGGAGTTGAAAAACACAGTGGAGGACTTTTTGTATTACCACTTGACATCACAAGGTTTAAACAGAGTGTTTTCAGCTTAAATATGCAGGATTTGTGTGTTAAATATGTGTGAATGAAACAAAATACAACTCCAGGTATGTTTTAATGAGGAAACATTATAACATCATTTCAGAAAATACAGTAATATGGACCCTTTAACTGTAACATAATTTTTAACTGTAACATACTTTTGGGAATAAATTATTATTATTTTGAGATAACACATTTGTATTTCAAGACCATATTCTTGTAAAAATGTAATTCAGGGTTTCAATCAGCAAGTATCAGTTTTTTAAAAATGAGCCCACTATGCAATCAATCACAATTAACTGCAAAAGGTATATAATTATTCTTACGGCTGCACTTTTCTTGCCACCGAAGCATACACAGAGACGAGGCTGAGGGAGCGCTGTCAATTTATAGCTGCGCCATTTCATCACGGCCCTTTAATTGCTATCGATCAAACCAGAAAAGACCAAAGAGAGGAGCTCAGCATTGATCATGATGACCTGTTTAAGAAAATAACGCAAAAACGAAAAGGTTACGCGTATGCACTTGGGAGACTTCTCGCTTAGCTGCCAATCGTTAGCAGGAGCAGCAGCAAATAAATGGAGTAAAACCAGGGTGGCAGACGGCCAGAAGAGCTTGTGGGATTAATTAAACTTCATGAATTGCTCTGAGAAAAGATATGAATGCTATTATCTTGCCGAAAAACACACAATTTATTGATCAGGTGCTTCAAATTGGAACATTTTTCATTATGCCAGACCTTACCTGAAATGAGTTTTGTATGCATTTTGTCCTGTTGATGGCACTAGCGAGACGCCGTGTGCTCATTAAGGATGAGGACTGGACAGGAGACTGGAAGGAATGTTTTCAAAAGAGAGGAGGGTAGAGGATTTTTTCAAAGAGTTAGCCAGTATTTGAATTTCAGCTTGACTTTTGTGTTTTATCATGAACATCTCCGGCTAATTATTTAACATCACAGCGCAGAGGCCATCACAGATTCTCAAAGATTTTCTCCCAAAGACACTACACTACAGCAAATTGCCCCAAGGAATGGATGTATGCGCTGCTATGAGGCTGTCTGGAAATAGCTTTATATATGGAGAAAATGAAACAAACTGGAAATGTGCACAGGGCAAATGGAATACTATGAAAATGTTTTTAATTCCAGAATACTGAATACCCACATTAAAGCCCCAGTATGTAGTTTTTTTTGCCAACTTTTTAATTTTGTTTGTTTTTATTGCACTAAAAACATGTGTCCTTACTCTCCATCATCTCCACAAACCTGACTCTTATTTAGCCTCCTTCTCATCCTACTTGTCTCTATGGAAATGTTGTTCCTTTGGCTATAAAGTTTCACAGTACGGCATAAAGATGTTCCAAAGTATGGTTTTAAATTTCCGGAGATGGCACCTCAGTTGCAAGAGTACACAGAAATATAGAAACTTACCTAGTGTTGCTTTAAAATGTACTTAGTAACATATTCTATTACTATATTCAGAATAGTTTGAATAATTTCACAGTGAGTTACATTAAATTATAATGGCATAGGCTTAAAATAAATTAATGATTATAGCACTGTTTGTTATGCCTTTACAAATCACTAATTAGAGAGAAGGAAAATCACACATGCACCACGAAAGAGCTGTTTAAGAACAGCTCTGTTTTGAATACCACTGAAATACAGCTACACGCTATGACATGTGTATTAATTAAGTATTTTTAGCACTGTGTATTTAGTTACTTGCTTATGAGGTGAGGGCTATAACAGCTAAATGGTTCTATTTGTTTAATTAGTTCTTTAAACTACACTTTAGGACTCTTTCACTTAACAAAATAATGAACTCAAGATGATGCTGCAATCATCTTTTTTTGGAACTTAAGTGCTGAAATTGTCAAAATAAATCTAGTGCAAGTGAATGAGTAAAATGCAACAACTCCAGATAACTCCAAACAACTCCAGGTAACTCCAGGTAACTCCAGGTAACTCCAGGTAACTCCAGGTAACTCCAGGTAACTCCAGGTAACTCTAGGTTTGCCACAGACTTTTTAGGAACATAAAACATGCTGTTGTGTTGTCCCAGCAGTAATGTGATACCTGACACTTTATATATAATGGCAACATGCAAGCATTATAATACACTAGCATAATTAATTGTATTGACATTGATAGTACAGAAGAGCTGCCAAGCCTGAGATGTACGGCTCTCCTGCAGACAAATGACACAAACACAGTCCTGTTAAGTACTGCTAAAATGATGGATGCCCCACATTTGTGACTCCGTAATGATCTGGAAAGAGAACATGTGTTAATCACCTAATTACTGCTTTCTCTCAGCTGTTACCCCCAAAATTCTCCAGACAAACTTCTCCTCTGCGGTAATATACTATTGCCTGATGTTGGTCAGGTATTTAAAGACTTTCCAACTGATGTCCTCAGCATTACCTCGGGGTGTGAAGCTATCTGGAGGCTCTACTCTGTCTGAAGCTCTGTTAATCAAGTTAGACTCGATCTGACCATTAAGAACTGACTTTGTTGGAATTACAACAAGTGAGCTGATTTATGCTGTTAAACAAGTCTCTCACACATAAAATTACAGTCACACATTTTTCAGTTCGTCACTCTCACCTTTTTTGTTGAAAATTAAACGCCAAAACAGGAGCATGAACACTCGTATTGATCACCGGCTCCTGAAAATGAGTTGTATAAATCCATTTTGTGTTTTTTATTGAGTTTTCAAACTATCTTAAAACTTTTTCACAGTGTTTGCTACTGTGTGAATTGTGTCACCATAGTAACGACTGAACATTCCACTATAGATGCATGTAGAACACCCCCATCGCGATGTCTCTGCAAAGTATCAATAATTATGCACAAAGCAGCTGATAATAGAACATTGCATGGGTAAAGAAAAAAAAATGTAGGAAGAACATAAAATACTTACACAAGAATTCATTCAACTTTTATTTGGTTGATACTGGATAACCTTTACGTACATTTACTGCTTATTACTGATCTTGCCCTAGTACAGATATTTTTTATAAGGAGCTCTTGGGGTCAAAATATAAAGCATTTTATTGTCTCATAATCAGGAAGTTTGTTCCCCTCTTTGAGTTTTGAAAAGCCTATAAACTCACCAGAGTTAATAATTAGGATGCTTGGAATCCATGAAGAAACCATTTAAAAGAAATAAGTTATTATTATTATTATTTACCTACTTAAGACTGCCTTTAAATTACAGTTAAATATGTTTTAACAAATAATATCTGTATTTTATTTAACTTAGTCTTCTTGTTTTATACATAGCACATTTTCAGAGCATCTTATCCACAGTATTTTCTGTAAAGAAATATATATTAGACATGCCTTTAAGCCTTAGTTGGCATGAAAGCTGTATCCTTCTAAATATCAGCAAAGGACCCTGAGGCTGCATCTGCTGGAGCATTGAAAATGTATTGAAAATGCAGCAGAGATAATCCTGACATCACTGGAGTAAATAATATTATGACACCTTAAAAGTCTGTTTGTTTGCTAGTATAACTGACAGTGACATTGACCAAAATGGCTACCCAATAGTTCTACAGTGGGCTACTTGTTTACTACGTCGGTGTATGCAAATAAAAAATAACCGTGAGTGAGTAGCCAAGTTTCTGTCTTGTCTTGTTTGTACTGCTGCAATTTTCTCATTCATTATCTCCTCTTCAGACCATTAGTTGTCATTTGTAGAAAGATTTCCATGTGCGCGGTACAATATGGTGGCAGGGAACATTACTGCGGGCTCAATTAGTCTTCATACAGAAGACTGCCGCACTGGAGTAGAGCATGTAAAGCTAATAGCCTATGCCGTATATTAACTTGCTCGGAATATCCCTCTCCCAATCAAGATAGGAGGGCTGTCAACCATTCTGCAATGAAACGTGGCATTTGTTTCAGCGTTTGTGTTGACAATAATTGTTTTTTCCATGGAATTAATTATGTATGATGGGTTTGATTGCCAAGTATTGTGCGCAGAGCCGGCTGTCAATTTCTCTTTGTCCCTTTCTGTTCTGCTCTCCCCGCCTTGTATTGGTTTTTGCTTTTTTCACCTTTGTTCGCGTGCATTTGTCTAAACCAACTGATCCCAGAGACTCATGAATATCAATGGCACTAACTGTCCAGCTGACCTTGCGTTGGAGACAGTGTGTTTTAGCAATTTGAATTATGCTTTTAAGGTTGTAGTTAAATGAGCTATTCTAGGTCATTCCACTGCAGACAGATGTATAGGGTTTAAAAGCTCAAGAGCAATAAAAAGTTAGAAATTCCATCTCTGTGTGTTTTGGGTCACTGCAGAATGCTCAGAGGCAGAGCACACATTTGTTTTGTCTGGTGCGTTCTTCAGGGACTCAAAGCTCCTAATCCCTGGTTTTACAAAAATAAGACACAACAAGATAAGATAGAATGAATATATTCTAGGGCTATGATTATGACTGCTTATAAAACATATGGTATGAATGATGTTCTATGTTATATTTAGAGAAAACATCAAACAACATAGAGAACTATAGCACACAGTAACATAAAAGTATACTAGTATACGTGTCTGGATCTTGAACAGAAAACTTTCTCCAACTTAACCAGGACAAAACAGGTTTTAGTCATCGGTCCTGAGGCCCAGAAAGAAAAACCTTTACCCAAACTACAAGCACAGTCTTTTAACCAATCTCCAAGTGAAAAACCTGGGCGTCATTTTTGACTCTGAGCTGACTTTTATCCCATACCTAAAAAAACATAGCCAGAGTCTGCCCCATTCTCTCTCTCGGGCCAACACGGAGACACTGATGCTTTTATCACCAGTCGAAGAGACTACTGTAATGCCCTGCTCTCTGGT
Organism: Paratrypauchen microcephalus; assembly: GCA_036785185.1. Taxonomy (NCBI): domain Eukaryota; kingdom Metazoa; phylum Chordata; class Actinopteri; order Gobiiformes; family Gobiidae; genus Paratrypauchen; species Paratrypauchen microcephalus. Next base: position 1,886,530 of record JAVJIX010000019.1, on the reverse strand, counting down.
CTTCCCAAAAGGAGTATTTCAGTTTGCAAATATTACAAAATTCAGCAGCACGTGTCCTGACTAGGACCAGGGGGCGGGACCACATTACAACGGTTTTAAAATAACTGCATTGGCTCCCTGTGAGTGTCAGGATAGATTTTATAGTTATTTTACTGGTTTAAATGTCTTAATGGTCTTGGGCCTTCTTATCTTTCAGAACTGCTTTGACCTTACGAATCTTTGCGGGCCCTGCGCTCCTCCGGCAGCAGGCTCCTGGTCATTCCCAAAGTCAGGACACACACTCACGGAGAGACGTCTTTTCAGTACTACGGCCCTCGTCTATGGAACTGCCTGCCGGAGGAGCTCAGGGGTGCAGGTTCATGTTTTTAAGAGTGGGCTCAAGACTCACCTGTTTAGCTTGGCCTTTAATTGAAATTTTATTATTATTATTATTATTATTTTTTTTAAATGTGCAGTTTTATGTATTTTAGCATGTTAGTGTGTGTGTGTGTGTGTGTGTTTCTGTTTGGGTTGTTTGGTTGTGTGGTGTTGGGTGGGTGGAAGGAAATGTGGGTTGTTTTTTTTATCACTGTAAAGCACTTTGTGTTACATTTTTTTGTATGAAAAGTGCTTTATAAATAAAGTTTTGATTTGATTTGAGCTAGGATCTTGGTCAAAATGACCTAGAACTTTAACTTTCTTTGCTTGCTTGGGATCCAGAATACACACTTCTTCATTATTTTACAAAGATGTGTGTCTGGTCACAGGTAAATCTCCTCGAGTTTAGATGGGTGTAATTGACAGGTGGATCAGCCAATCAGGAACATGCATGGTCGGTCTGTAAAAATATCACAAGCGACTGAAAACCATTGCAGATTTCTTCAGAATCAATGAGACAAGCACTAAACTCTGTTAATCTGAGGTGAGAGAAATGTCTTCTTACTGTTTTGTTTTGTTTGTGGCCCATGAGCTCCTTCATTTCACATGTGTCCTGTGGGATCTCATATTTAATTTCCATGTGTACTTACATATGAAAACTGTCATTTCTACCTCCACCTGGTTCTTCTGTGTTTTAACCCAGTGTTCTGTGAACAGCTAAGCGTAGCTCGATACCTACATAGACTATCCTGGGCTGTGTTGACATCACATGCTCCCTATCCATCAATATTTTGGCTGACTATTGGGAAAACTGGTCTTCTTAGCTAAAGCTGGGAAGTTCTCTACATGGTCTGTATAGCTAAGCTATTCTCCTATAGGTTAGCTGCTGCTGAGGTCATAAATAGTCTGTACTGTATTTAAAGACAGACCCTTGTGGTCATTTGTGTGTGTGAGGGGAGGGCCCCCACTATGTCCCTCTTCACGTCTCTGCTAAGCTGCAACATGGATGCTGATGCCCGATGTCACCATTTTGTTTATATTCTGCTATTTTGACATTAAAATGCTGAATAACCTCAATTTCGACTATGCCTTCCTTCAGACCTCCTTCTGACCCATTTTTACGAAACTGACAGTCCCTGAAATGAACATATCTGATTCACGATCAGGATGAGTTGGAGAGATATTATGGATTTGCCAGGCAATTACGTTTTTATTTTTTTATTTTTATTATTTTACATGTTTTAAGTTTGCAAGGAAACATCTAGACACATACACAACATGCACATTAGACACATCCTTCAAATATAGTGGTGACCAAACAAGACCTGGACAATCCTAACATCGGACCCTCTTACTGGGAAGTGAGAATGCCAACCATCAGTAGAATCTTCATAACTATTTTCTTAATATCTTAAGTAATGCGGCCAGTTTTTATTTATTTATTTTTTTGCAAGATAATTTGCTGTCTTCTTAATGACTAGTCTGCCAGACTGAAACATACTTGTTAGAGTTAAGTTTTCCTCAATTAGTTAGAAAAAAATTAAGTAAAAAGTTTTGGAAAAGTGGGTCATAACTAAATGAGAAGGAAAAATATCTGGGTTCTGAGAGAAGACCAGTGCAGAACCACTGAAGTAGAATCTAATGAGTCTATGGGGACCAACATGAGGCTGGTGAGGTTCCATGAAGTTTGGACTCCTGCAATCAAATCAAATGGCTCCCAGAAACAATTTGCTCTGACAGAGGAGTTAATAAGAAACCAATTAGCTTTTTACACAAACATTGCAATTACACAAAGGTTTAAATAAACAATATTTAATGAGTACTGTTTATACGAACCATATGTGGAAAGAAGAAAAAAATGACTGCTCTTGTTTTGTGATATACTTTGCAATGAACGGAAACACAAACTATATAATTAACTTAATTAACTTTAAAAAGGAATATAGAGCATGATGTTATTTACTCTCTAGTCCCAGAAAGAGCAAAAATAATATTTTTATACTTTAAAGAACATATATTATACAAAATTGACTTAAATAAAAATAAACATAAAAATAAATAAATAAATAAATAAAAAATAACCATGTTATAATGTGTCCCCTTGTCAAAAACATACCTGTATTTAGTTTCATTCATGCTTGTTCTATTAATTCATTAATCCAAAACTGTCTTCTCTAAGCACTGAAAAAGCTCCAGTGCTTAAATGCCTCATTGGAAATGGAGCACATTTTCCTGATGTAAGCTTATTTATTTTAATTTATAAAATATAAAATTTGTATTATTTTAAGTTAGAAAATGTGTAAATCTTATCCCAAGGTGACCAAAAGCATGTTAATTAAAGCTATAATAAGGAATATGTTCTTTAATATGTATGATTGTACTGCACAAAAATGGAACTCGTGAAACTCGGTTTAGCCATGTGTGCTAGGCTTTGCATATTCTGTACTTAAACCCACATGACAATATATCTATGAAAACATCCCAAATTCTACAAAGTTTAAATATAACACATTTTTACATGCCATTTATGCCACTGTAAGCCAGTACTTTAAAAATACTATGCTTATAGTTTGCTCTCCCTTTTATCTGATCCACACACCATGCCTAATGCAAGGCCTTCGTCTTAGATCTAATATCATATGATGAGTTAAATTGCATTTTAACCTAAGCTGAGGTTAATGAATGGGGTTAATTCAAGGTAAGAAATTTGATGGAGGATCCAATGTTACAATTAGGATTAGCCGGAGTTCTAATGAGGTTTGAGCGGTGGTATGTATCAGTGACGGTTAAGGTTGAACGTGCATATATTAATTCCGCTTCATTCGACAGTAATGGTATTTGCTTTGCGGTGGGTCGGAGACACCTTATCAGCTGTGTCTGGGTCGTGATGAAGCATGTGCCAATGCTAACATGAGTGCCCAGACCTCCCCCTTTCTCCTAATGCCTGCTTTTTCTCACTGCTCTTATCTTTTTATTTCAATTCATGTGTGATATTATATAATAAAAAAGTGGGTAAGTTATGTCACCATAAACCAGCCGGTGTTCCAGGTCTCAGAAACTACTCAACTACTCATTTGAGCAAGTATCTATAATGTTCTGAGTCACATTCACAGCACAGAAATGAACCTTTCCTGAGTAGAGTAGAGTAGAGGAGCTGTATCAGAGCAAGTATAAGAGCACACAGACAAATAAATACCCTATGCACTATAGAATCAACCTGGGCGACTGAGATAATACACAGCTATAATGTCAGATGGTAAAATAAAGGAAAGTACTATAATTTAACACTGAAAATGGCATTATATTGTCTAATTTTTTTTTTTAAATTATCATTGTCATATCAAAATCTGTAATGACAACAATGTAGTGACAACACTAGTAGAGACTACATAAACACTTCATCAGATTTGTCTATCCAGAGATAATACTTACAAAAAATAAAAAGCTATAGTCCTAACTTCTGCACAATATATCTCAAGCTAAGTGAAATTTTAGTTGGCACATTCATCAAATCACAAAGACTGCAATGATTTAGTTAAAAGAATGTCCTCTGTGTAATATCCGGTCTTTTATGTGCACTTTAAACACACCCTGAAATGTATGTGAGTATTGTATGGGTTTCAGTTCATATTTCAGTCTACACTCAAATTAGTTGCTTACAGTGTGTACTGTGAACAGAATCCTACAAATCTAATCACAATTTTAACACCTGTAAGACAAATCACAATACAATTTTTGCCAAATTCTGCAGCCCTACTGGACTGTTTATTTGGAGACAGCCGAATAACAGTTCAGCAGAAGTGAAAAAGAAAAACAAAACAAAAACATACCATCCACATTTTGGAACGTAATACCCACCAACATTTTTGACATTTGTGATTGTTCAGCCAACAGCTAAAATTCTATCCAAGGGTTCACTCTTGAACAGCTGGTAGTATTAATTCCTGACTTAAAGGAGAATTAACGTTTTTTACAATCTGAGCCTTATTTCGGTAATAAAACAAGTTGTTTTACTCACCCATAGCACTTTGGTGTCATTTGGAGCAGTTTCGTAGATGTTGTGGTGTAGCGGTATCCGTGAACATGAGTACTCGGGGCAGGCGATTGCAGTCACCAAATAACACAAACTTTAGCACTTTTCAAATCACAGAAGCTTGCTGTGTCAGCGAGCACTTTAAGTGGAGTCCAAAGCGGCCTGAAACCCGATATCCAGCTATAGTTTCATTTGATGACGTCATCATAGAGGACAGCGTGCATGCGTGAAGTCCCAGCTGTTTCGCAGATAAACACCGCTAGTCCGAAAGAAGCTAACACCGCTCTGAACTTTACTTTTCTGTTGCGAGACATGGCTGAAGATTCGGACTTTGAGGCTGAAGAGGACTTATGGAGGACTGAGGACTGAAGAGGAGTATACGGATGAGGAGACAGAATGGATACGGAAAAATGAAGCAGAGACAGTTTTAGGAGCAGTCCACCAGAGAACAGCCATCAGTTTTGCATTACTTATCAGAATCGTGCGCTGAATCCGCTGGCCTTCTTTCTTTTCCTTTGCTGGTAAAAAATCGTCCTGACTGAAGTGGGTACTGCAAACACGATGGTCCAAAAGCTTTGCGTTTCGTGTTTGGGTCCCGAGAGCTGAGAGCGCAATCAGCTGTGACTGAGCGCATGTGCACTGGCCTCCTCATCTCCTCGAAACTATGGCTAAATCTCGGATTACAGGCCACTTTTGACTCAAACGAAAGTCTAGATTAAGATATTGAGCTTCTATGATTTGAAAAGTGCTAAAGTTTGTGTTATTTGGTGACTGCAATCGCCTGCTCCGAGCACTCACGTTCATGGATACCGCAACAGCACAACATCTACGAAACTGCTCCAAATGACACCAAAGTGCTATGGGTGAGTAAAACAACTTGTTTTATTACCGAAATAAGGCTCAGATTGTAAAAAAATATTAATTCTCCTTTAAGACATTCCACTCAGACCCCTAAAGAGCACTTGCAAAGTACTAGACTATTTTGTCCTTCTATACTGCAGCATTTTTGTTACTCAGAAAAAAAAAAAAAACTCTCCACACACCATTATATCTGACAGCTTTCTGAAAAACTAAATATTTATGGTCAGAGATTTTTCCAGCTGCTAGCATATGGGCTGCACCATTCTCAAACAGTTGGAAATCACAAATTACAAATATCTGTACATGTGCAACCAAGGTCTTTACTCTTTAATCTTTATTTTTGCTTACTTCTCCACACTTCTCCGTATCTCGTTGCTCTTCCTTTGCAGCAACAATATGTGTCAGAGGCTTGCCCACTCACAAATACAGCCCCAACCTCGCGATGATATGCAAGGCTCAGATCCTAAATCCTCCTCGCGAACTGCTCCACGGAGATTCTTTACCCTTAATGCGATTCTGCCAGCTCTCACCAATCTCCGCTTTATGCCACATTTCTATTTAATGTGTTTTTCTTCTCACGCACTTTCCACTTCATACGGCACGGCTCATGAATAAATCGCAAGAAGTGTCAAAGTTTCCGGCTCCGTTTGCCACCGCGGTGAGATTTTAACGGCATTTGTGGCAGCTGTACGGGCAGAAAGGGCTTCGGGGTGAGTGACATGGCAACGCTTTCAACAAAAAGTCAGCGCCTGAGGGGAATCAGATCAGATAAGGTGGAAGGTAGGGTTACTAGTCCGAGACACAGCCGAAATATATAAGAAAGTGATTCCGAAAGCAGTTCTGTTTTATAAGTCAGAGGTTGTGCTATTGAGTACGTTTAAGTGAGAGGTCCTTCACTTTAGTTTTCAAGGAGCCATGTAATATTCAGAATGTTCAAAAGATCAGAAAAAGGGGGTTGGGCGTCTGGAGACTTTTTAGGTCAACGGGAGACAGGAGAGGCGGGAGGTAAAGTAAAAGATCAGAGATGTTCTGATATAATTATGATGAATTATGGAAACTTCAGGAAGCTGCAAACATTTCTACAACTGCAAATGAAAGGTAGGGAATTATAATATGAGGAATATTTTTCCTGTTTCAGTACACAAACGTGTGCAACTCAGAGCGAATAATTAAAAAATATTGTCTATATAGTCCTTAAAGTTGTTTCGATTATGTTACTATGTGCTCTTATAAAACACCTAAAAGTATAGTAAAAGTATAAGAGTTTATGCCTCATAAAACTCTCACTTTGAATTTCACCTGTGCAGTTTTTAAGTCTATAAATCATCACCAGACTTATTAAACAAACTTTATTAATCCACAAGGGAAATTATTTGGATACAGTAGCTCACACATCACAATATAATATAATATAATAACAGAGTAATAAAAATAAATGGGCAAGCAAAAAAGATAGCAAAAGACAGGTGTCCAATAAAATGTAATTATAAAAATAAATGCATATGTACAAGTCAAAATAAAATAGAAAAATAAGTATTAAAATAAAATTATTCTAAGCATGTGAATCATTACCTAGTTTAATTGTTTTCCCCAAGGTAATTCCCACTGCTGCCGAAAACTGTGGATTGTGAGTGAGCATTGACACTTTTTAGGTTCCTTTAATTTCCTCTATATACTCATTCTATACTTGGGATAAAGCCCTTGCAAGCCAGGCATAACTTCTTATTTCCTATAGCAGGACTGTGTGGAACTCTGAATTGAATTAAAAAAAAAAGTTTTATTTTGTTTATTTGGATGGGGCAGTGCATGCAGTACTCTTGTGTACACCACAGAGACACTAGCCATTTCCCAATTCAGCGAGTGCACGGTTCGGAGCGTGGTCTCAGCCTGCAGTCGAGGCGGTGCATACTCGCTCAGCCCTGAGTGCAGTCCATGGATCACATGAGCGTCTGCAAAATGGAACAGGTCCTGCCTCAGCTCAATGAGCCGGGTGGTCTGCTCCTTGTTCCCTAAAGACAAAAATATAATTCTATTGCGACTACTAATATTTCGAATTGGGACATGGCTATACTGTAGAATATCCAGCATTACAACAGCAAAGGAAATATAGAAGTGTAAGGGAAAAGCATGTGAACGGTAATACAGGTGCCGTGAACTATGCCGTTACGGCTACCGTCACACATGTTTAGCGTAGTTTATGAAGAGTTTCATGTAGCATAGTTGTAGGTGAGGTGAACCAGTACACACATTTTATAGTGAAGTCGCAACTGTCACATGGCGATGTTGCTGGCGAGTCCATCTTTGTAGTCATATATCCTGCCGCGCTGTGCATGCTGGGGCTTTTGAGTGTGCGAAGCGTGCATGTTTGCCCGCTTGGTCCACGCCCACTGCGCTGTTTGGATCGCGTCTTAACTGTGCATGGGACAAAAAGGAAATGGAACAGCAGTTGTCACACCAGATATGACGCACATCCCCCTCCAAGCACGCTCCGAACCGTGCACTCACTGAATTGGGAAACGGCTACTATCTCCCCCATGTCCTCTCCATTGTCCCTATCATTCACAGTGTACTGTCCTCAGCTGTTGATTCAGCACAAGTCTGCAGGCCTCCATGTGTTGTTTTTTGGTCCTGTTTCAAATGTTTTGGCACAGGGTACACCATCTGTTTCTCTGATTGGTTAATCCACCTATCAAGCCCAAATCCACCCTTCGGACAAAGGTTGAGACACTGCACAGTCTAAATGTGATTATTGTCGGATTTCTTGAGTTATAAAAATGACATATGATTTCTCTGTGAACATGGTCCCTCTGATCACGAAGATTTTGGAGTTTACATGTCATTTAAAAGATCTTGTTCAGAAATCAGATACTAATCAGATTAAGGGAAAAAAAAGGTTTTAATCCATGACTTCACTCAGCCACTTTAAGAGCACTTGCAAAGCGCTAGACTACTTTATCATTGTATATTGTAGCATTTTAAAGATAATGTTTCCCCCTGAAAACTCTCTCCACTATTTTATCTGACAGCTTTCTGAAAATCTAAATATTTATTCTGCCAACTCCAGTATTCTTCAGATGTACATCAGACATTAATTCCATACTTGAATCAGAAAGCCATCTTGTCTGGTAAGGCTGATTAAGCACTATTATAACCAGTGTTGTATAAAGTACTGGAAAATCAAACTCAAGTAAAAGTATAGGTACCCCTCCCAAAAATGACTTTGGTAAAAGTCAAAGTCACTGACTGAAATGTTACTGTTATGAGTAAAAGTCTTAAAGTATCTGGAACTTCTTGTACTTAAGTATGACAAGTAATGTAAAAATAAATGTTCAAGTAATGTAATTAAAAGTACAAGTAAAAGTATCAAGCAAAGGCAGTCTGAAGCTAACCCTCGCTTTGTTACTTAGATTGCACAAACACACAGCGCTTGTTTAAATTCTGAAAAGTAGGCACATGTTAATGTTATTTTTTGTCCTTTTGAACTCGTGTGCCCTTTCTCATTCGTTACACTTAGCCTACAGCTATGCCTTCCCTTGAGCCGAAAAAGCTAGGTAGCCTGTTAGCTCCAACATTGTCAAATACGCTTTGTGTAACCGAAACAATGTCACACAAAGTTAATTTCTACATGTTATGCTCAAGGTTTCACAACGTGTCTAGAATGTCCATGCTATGGTTCCTGAAATTGGAATATAGACGCTAACAATTTCATTAATCTAGAACTTACCTTGATGTGTTTCTTGAGGTTGGACGAGGAGTTTCTGTAAGATAGGATTTCCACGTTTCTTGGAAGGCACAAGAGGCACTTCATTCGATAGGACGAATCCTTCATATCAGCGTAAGAGAACATTGTGTTTAAGTACGGCCAGGGATGCTCATCGTCAGGTCCCCCTTCATTTGTAGCCGACGTGGATGCTGTCTCCTCTTCCATCAGGGATGCTGATTGATTAAACTAGCTGCATGAAACCAACAGGTGTAGGCTGATTGTCATGCGCAAGTAGCGAACAAGCCCAGGCACGTCCTGACTTCCTTACAGTCAGTAGAGGTTTTTTTTTGTAACGAGTAACTAAACGACACATTGAAAATGTATCGGAGTAAAAGTATGCAATTAAATTCGGAAATGTAGTGAAGTAAAAGTAAAAGTAATCATTTTTTTTAAAACTCAAGTAAAGTACAAAGTCTCCCAAAATGTACTTAAAGGCAAATTAACGTTTTTTTTAACAATCTGAGCCTTCTTTCGGCAATAAAACAAGTAGTTTTACTCACCCATAGCATTTTTCTGTCAATTGGAGCAGTATCGCAGAACTTATGTTGAGCCGTTCTGTTCTAGTAATGATCCCGTATCCGTTAACATGGTGCTGTATCATTTGCTCGGGGCATTACTTTGCGGTGTCCAAATAACACGAACTTTAGCACTTTTCAAATCATAGAAGCCCGATGTCTTAATGAAAGATTTCGTTTGAAGCAAAAGTGGCCTGTAATCCGAGATTTAGCCATAGTTTCGAGTAGATGAGGACGCCAGTGCGCATGCGCGGACTGCTCCCGGGACCCAAACATGAAACGCAAAGCTGAAAACTATGGATAAATCTCGGATTACAGGCCACTTTTGCTTCAAACGAAATCTTTCATTAAGACATCGGGCTTCTACGATTTGAAAAGTGCTAAAGTTTGTGTTATTTGGAGACCGCAAAGTAATGCCCCGAATACAAATGCTAACGGATACGCTACAACATAACTTTCTTCAAACAGCTCCAAATGACACGAACGTGATATGGGTGAGTCAAACGACTTGTTTTATTACCGAAAGAAGGCTCAAATTGTAAAATAACGTTACTTTGCCTTTAAGTACAGTAGTGAAGTATTATTACTTCGTTACTATACAACACTGATTATAACCCATATGTCTTACTGACTTTCTTTGCTTTATTTTTAGTTTCCTCCACATTGGCCTATTTATTTCTCTCACCATTGACCTTAGGCTGCCTTTACATAAAACTGAAAATCAAAAAATATGATGCAAATCGCAATGCAACAGAAAGCAAGAAGAAAAATTTACTAAAGGCCCAGTATCCAATTTTTCCCCATGTACTAGTATTTCAGCAATGTTTTTTCTTGCTCCAGTGCGGACATGTTGTATAAGCAGCTCTTGAGGTCAAAATATAGCTGTTGCATGCTGTCTGCATCTAATAAGGAACGGTTTAATTGTCTGCAATCAGGAAGTGCATGCTAGCATTCTAGTTGCTGTTGTTACCGTCACTGCAGAACTTTGCTCAGGTCTCTAAATGTTGTGAAAAGAACTTATTAACTCATTGTGGTCAATAAATAGGATGCTCAGAATGTGTAAGGTAAATGAGGGATAACTTTGGACCACTGCAAACCGCTTAAAATTAACTATTTCTATTTTTCACATTTTTAAGCTGTACCTACTGTAACCCCTTCAACTATTGCAGGCTAGTTACAGACACATCACCACACTGACACAGAAACTTTGCAGCATGTTACTGTTAAGGTTGAGCTATTAGCACAAAGTTTGCACCAAGACAGTTGATCTATGAAATAAAAACAGACTTTACCCACTATTGTTATTTTGGTAGCTGTCTCTGTGTAAACACTCCATCTCTGGCTTGCAGTCTTGATTTAAGCAAATTGTGTCAACCACTCTGTCCTCCATATTGCATCACCATTGCACCAAGCGTAAACAATGGAAGAAAGAGCCTCATGAACCATAGAAAACCCTGTCTGACGGAAAATGCTAGCACTCAAAAATCGACTAGTTAAACCTGAGATTTGGTCGGGTCAAAGAAGGGACCAATGAGGAGCTGGAATTAACAAACACACCGACAGATTCATCACAAATAATTAGAATATCATGGCCCAATCTAGAATGTAGAGCAAAGAAATTAATGTACTTTTCAGAAGCCTGACATTTCTGTTTAAAATATCATTGATCTTATGTAATATTGAGATTTTCAAAGACAGAATTTAGTTTTTTCATTATCTGTAAGCCACAATCATAAAAATTCAAGAAACTCTATGTGTCATGAATATATGGGTTTGACTTTCTGAAATGACAAAAAATATTGAACTTTTTCAAGATATTGTAATTATTTGTGATGGGCTAGTACGGTATATTGAAGAAGTTTAGACATGCTTATGTGAGAAACTACTTTTCTTTGGGCCTTAGCAGACACTGGGTGCTCAGAGTGCAAAAGGGAAGAATTCAGCTCATCTTTTAAATAAATGTAACACACTTGCCCAGTGATCCATCGTATCCATTCATCCTCCGCTGCCTCTGATGTAATTTCTCCACAGGCCTGACAAAGGTCAACAAGGTCATGCGGAAAAGTAGAGGAACAGACAGTCAAATACGTTTTATGCAAATACCTCACAGGGTTCATCCAACTCATCCAGCAAGTGCCTTACAATGTTCAATTTTATGGAAATATATGAGCAATTACCATAGGCAGCTATTTCACTTGTTTAAAGGGCTCATATTACGCAATATTTTGATCTATGTTTTAATGTTGTTTCCTCATCAAAACCATACCTGGAGTTGCGTTTTGCTTGACACACAAATTCTGCATATTTAGGCTGAGTTCTTCTCTAAAATAGAAAACACTCTGTTCCAGCTTGTGATGTCATGTGATAATACAGGAAGTGTTCCACTGTGTTTTAAACTCCATACACCTTCACTAGAATAGTTTGGATGGTTTTGCTCATCTCTAATAAACAAAAGGTAAAAAGTAAAAGCTGTTAATTTGAAAACTACCACTACAAGACATCACAAGGTTGAACAGATCATTTAGAGCTTTGGAGACAATTGGAGACATTTGTAGACAAACCAATCATAAAGAGTTACTCAAACATGTGTGAATGAAAAAAATACAACTCCTAGTACGTTTTTATGGAGGTAAACACATTATAACATGGCTTAAAGGATGGGGGGGGGGGGGGGGGGCTTGCCTCGTGGTCGTTTCCAGCCTGCTGCCTTTGGATCAAACTGGAGGATGGCTTTCGTGGGATGGTCAGCAGGAAGGCTTAGGACATGACCAAACCAGCGGGTGCAGCGTTGCGCAGCCAGGCAAGATGCTCTGGGCTGTCTCGTGTGAGCTCTGAGCACCTGTTTGGAAACTTGCTGGGGCCACCTGATATTTTTGATGGTACACAAAGCACTTGACAGGCTCTACAATGTCATTGCCAAGCTGCAGGGGGGGTGAATCCGGCCCATCGACAACATACATAAATTTGGTCTTGGAGGCCAAGCTTCCCTGCCTCTTCACTGTATATACCCAGTGCGTCTCTCAGGTGGCTGTAGGATGTGCTGAGCAGAATGGTGTCGTCAGCGTACTCCAGGTCAGTCAGATGATAGTCATCAAAGGATACTCCGGGGACCCGCTCACAAACCTTGAGCATCAGATGGTCAATGATGCAGTTGAAGAGGTCGGGAGCAGCCAGACAGCCCTGACGGACGCCACTGGAGATGGGAAACCAGTCAGAGTCTCTGCCGTTAACACGGACACAGCTCTGTGCGTTGCTGTAAAGCAGCTTGAGTAGGGCGACGATCTTGGGTGGTGTTCCAAGGGCCTGTAGGATACTCCACAGTGAAGCATGGCAGACGGTGTAAAAGGCAACCTTCAAATCCATGAACCTGATGTAGAGATGTCAGTCTTTGTGGAATTCATAGGTCTTCTCTATCAGCAGACGAATAGCGGCCCCCTCTTGGATCTGGCCTTGACGTGGCGAGGGGGCTTGCGCATTCTCGGGACCTTGGAGAGCGATACAGTCGGGAGCTCGCTCCTGGTATGGTCACCCTAGGTGGGCCGGTCTCCAGGGTAGGTTCCAGACGAACATAGACCCCAGCGTGTTGGTACGCTGTAAGGTGGAAGCCCCACCAACCGACTATCCTGCGGAGGGCTAACAACCCACCCAGGAGAAACCCTTTTGTTATGAAACTGGTTTAAAGCTCACAAGAGTCAATTTTGTGTAATATTTTTGTGTATTTTATGTACAGCCCAAAAAAGGGCTGGTGACATTGGGTCTCCATGACCAATGAACAATTTTGAAAACAATTTTCCTTTCTGGTAAAGCTGGCTTTTTGGCTATGGTGTTGCCTGCTTATTTATTTAGCACATGAAATACAGTTCACAAAATTAATATGAAACCAACTGGGTAGAAAGCCAAACTAGGCCACAATAGCTTCTTTTTTGAATATTCATATTTTTACTTTTTTATGGTAGTTTGGCCAAAAGGCAGAAAACTATTCTTTGCATCATGAGCACACTGCTTAAAGCTGAGAAGCTGAACAAAGTCATAAGTGAGTCAACTCAAAAACAATATATGGTGGTGAAAATGGCTGACAGATGGCAGTTAAAATGTCTCAATTTCAAAAACATTGTCCAGATGACATATTCTAAAATCTTCCTTACCATATGTTTGAGTTTGATTTAAAAAAATATTATTATTGTGGCATTATCCTGATTTCATTGGTTGTTTATGTCAGCTGTCAGTCAATATAAGCACTTCACTCACATCACACGACCTCTGTCCTCACACACTTTCAGTCTCCTTTTGTTATTGTCCATTGTCACCCTCATCCCCAGGGAGCAGAGAAAATATAGTCTTGTCTGTAATTAGCACTTTTGTCATGGCACTACTGTAGACATTCAAGTAATAACCCATCTCTAGCCTATAATCTTAGGTGACATTGTTGGCTGTTATTTATAATACATTGTTACAGCTAAAGTTAAAAATTATTAGTCAACCAGTCCCTCTAACACATTATACTTCAAATGGAGGTGCATTGTGCATTGTGTAACTTTTCTAGTAGAGGTTCCTGTCAGCTGCTTTTCTCCATGGAGATGTTATTGCTTTATCTAGAATGTTTCACAGTATGGCATTAACCTTTCTATCTTCATGGAGACCAACCCAGACTAAGTTAGAGGATAGATCTGTGGAGAGGCAACCCTGCTCACAGTCAGAATGCCTGTTTTTCTGGGTATTTTTGAACTACAAAACCACCTGTAATTGAATAAATATAAGGTAGAACTGTTTAATGTCATACTGTGGAACATTCCAGGTAGAGCAATGACATATCCACGGAGAAAAGTGTTTGATGGATCTTCCACCAGAAAAGTAACATATTAACTTAAACATAAATGACAGTTCACCACTGTAACCTCAATTTTACTGTCTATCTCATTTCTTTCATTCATTATAGAATACTGCATAACATCTTTAAATAGGCCGTAACATTTGAGTCCACTTCAAACAGCTTTAACCAAGACTTGCTCCACTGTAAATGAAAAGTGGAATGGACTACTTAGGACTTCATTTGCGGAAAGATTGCTTCTGGCGATAACTGAATGCTCTCAGTTACATCCTGACAAATACTCTTTAGAATGAGAAAATAATTCCGCAATTTCCGATGGAGTCCTTCTGGGAAAGAATAGCCTGTTATGTGTCCATTAGGCCTATATGATGTGTTTACGCAAAGAACAGTATAACGCGGAGGTGACATTGCTCCCTACTCTATTTGCGTCGTCATCACTCCCATCTCCGCACCTCCTGGAATCTTTATTAGCAGGGGTCAGACAATTACCCTCTCCTTGAAGGGGGCATGGGTCTTATGTTGAGGAGGTAGTCATCAACCAATAGTTTTCCATCCTTATCCATGGCCATACCTGCTTTATAAATGAGACACGGATAGATAAGACGACAATATGAAGCCACGCTGAATTAGCCGTGTACTCCACTGAATGACACCGCCATTGAAATGCGTCGCTTATCAGATAGGGAGACATATTATAAGAAGGCATCGGGGGCGGGGCCTGTCTTGTGTCTTTCTCAAAGGAGATGAGATACAGCTAATGCACTCGCACGCGCTCGCTCGATCTCTTAATTTGCCCAATTGTAGTCACTAAACGCTGCAATTACAGTGGAGTGGACAAGTGGTCTGCTTTCTGCTTTTCAATGAACTCAAGGATATTAGAGAGAAAGTAGTAAGGATTTACTGTACTGTGCAAATTCCACAGCAGTAAAAATCAGTGGACATATTCTGCTAAATCTACTTTTATGAGATCCTAACCATTTTGCAATGTTCCTCCCTAATAATGCACTTTTACGGACTGTATTTTAAAGGTCCTATATTATGCAAAATTGACTCTTGTCTGCTTGTTGTTACCTCCTCAAAAACATACCCAAAGTTGTGTTTTGTTTCATTTACACATGTTTGAGTAATCCTTTATTATTAGTCAGTCTACATCTCCAAGCTCAAAATGCTCTGGTCCACCTTGTGATGTCAAGAAGCCTTTGCTTTGTCTGGAATGTTCCACATTCATTTAACTTTACCTGGCGGTGTCAGATGCTGATGCTGAAATAGATACTGTATGTTTAATTCACTGTTTAGTGATCCTGTATTGTCGCACATTAAAGGTCCCATTAAAGGTCCCATGGCATGAAATTTTCACTTTCTGAGGTTTTTGAACGTTAATGTGAGCTCCCCTACCCTGTTTAGCCCATCCATGGCTAAAATTTGCAAAATGTCTAAACTGAGCATTTGCGGTCCTTTTCTGCGTTAGAAAAAAACACAGCTCAAACGGGCGATTCTGAACAAGGCAACTATGTGACGTCAGATCGAAAAAAGAAATGCAAATGCAGTTCCACCCCCGTCTGGATGTCCACCCCCTGTGTCTGGAAATCACGCCCAGAGAGTTTGGACCGCGAAGGAGCTACGCAATGCGAAATGCATTTTTTTATTTGCCTGGAGGCACGTGCGAGTGTTTCTAGGCTCAGAAGTCCTTTACCTGACCCTCTGGACCTCTGAAACACCAGTGGTTTAATTTTATTTTCTGTGAAAATGTGTTTTTTTTCATTGAAATGCCTCTCCTTTCTGCCTTCGGGCTTAAAACGCGGCGCAGCGGCGCTGTCTCCCAGCAGCGCAGAGGACACAGATAGGGTTAGAGGAGCGGGTGGGGGGGCCCCACCCGCTCCTCTAACCCTATCTGTGTCCTTCTCATTTGCATTTAAGCAACAAGGCCCAGAATGAGTTGTTCAGACAGAGAGATTCTGACTCTGACTGTGTACATGTGTCTTTCTCATGCACTGAATGTTGATTTTGAAGAAGGATTCATTTACAGTATTAGGGAACCATTAAGGCACCATATAAAAGCATCAAGAAGTACCATGTCATGGGACCTTTAAAGGGATAGTGCGGTTTTTTTTTTATGTTAATCTGTATGGGTTTCCTTCTAAAAGTTACGTGTGTTGACACCGGCTTACCTCTGACAGTCTCAGCTGATCCCAGTTCGGCTCGCTTTCTGGAGCCCACATAAGTAGGTCTGGTAACTTCCCCGGAACATGAAATAAAGCTTGTCTTTCTTCTCAAAACAAAACATTTGTCCGAAAAGTGATATATTTGCATCCGAAACAGTTGTCCACAAAACATCCAGCAGCGTATTTCGCATTCACGTATTGTCTCTCTCCACTCGTATCACTGCGCCCATGTTAACTCTATCACCCTGTTCACCTTCAGTGGATGTCTATGCAGAAGTTTACAAGTGAACAGGCTGATAGAGTTAACATGGGCGTAGTGATACGAGTGGAGAGAGACAATACGTGAATGCGAAATACGCTGCTGGATGTTTCGTGGACAACCGTTTCGGATGCAAATATATCACCTTTCGGACAAATGTTTTGTTTTGAGAAGAAAAACAAGCTTTATTTCATGTTCCAGGGAAGTTACTGGACCTACTTACGTGGGCTCCAGCAAGTGAGCCGAACTGGGATCAGCTGAGAGTGTCAGAGATAAGCCGGTGTCAACACACGTAACTTTAGAAGGAAACCCATACAGATTAACATAAAAAAAAAACCCGCACTATCCCTTTAAAGCCACCAGAGCTCAGAAAATGCTTTTCACCTATGCCCTATCCCCCACCCGGTCCTGTAACATATTGCTGGGTTTCCGATGACATCACAACATTCTATATGCCAATAATATTTAATACAGATGGGGCAGCCAACATGAATAACAACAAAATGCTGATTTGTGTTGTAACACAGTGAGTTCTTGGGTCTAGTCATTAATAGAAATGATCAGGTTCAACATTTGTGAATTTACCATTTGGATATTTCATGGCAAAGTACAATGTTATCAAAAGGGAACTCTGTCTTTTGCCCCCATCTGGTAGTATGCCATTATTATGTTAGATTCTGAAAACTACCAACACTGCAGTTCTTAGAGCCTCCATGGTAGATGGACAGATGATGGGGCTGTTGAAGGGTGACTTCTGGACATTGCTTTGTGTATCCCTACCCACTCCAGAGAACTGAAACTCTTAACACAACAGATCATGCAGGGTTAACAATGTCACATAGCCATATGAGCTAGAGAGGTGTTTATTAAACTGTGGTACTTATGTGGGTTTGCCTAACTACAGTGGCCTTTACACAACTAATAATAAAAAAAAAAAATTAAAAAAAATCCTGTTATAGATTTAACTTAGATGGAACTTGGAAAGGCAATATTTTCTTTAGTAGTTCTTGGTGTGAAAAGTTTGAGAGCCTCTGATTCTGAGTTGATCTGAAATATGCCAAGACCACTGCTGTAGTGGGGTCGTTATCATTCTTGCCTCAAAGCTGTGAGGTTGATCTGCTTTCTATGGGCAGTCTTAATATTCTTCTCTCACATGCTGCCAGGTTTTTTCCATCATCCAAAAGACATGTATGTGAGGAGTGCACATAAATCTGAAGCACCAGGAGTGCACAGACTTTCTCCTTATTTTGCACAATTGCTGTACATTTTCCCTCAACAATATATTGGTTAGTCATGTTATGGTCCATATAAGAACTTTTTTTTTGTCCAGTAGACAAATTTAATTTCTCCTTTTGCCATAGACTCTACCTGGATGACTGAGGGATTCTACACACATAAAAGATAAAGACTAGCCATTGTTTTGTGCTGTCTTCTATGTGCAATAATTACCCATACATGCCCTTTCAGATTTAGTTTGAAAAAAAATTGTTTTGTCTTGTCTTTATTTTCGTGCATCTGACTTCACGATCGACCAGGGATAAAGTGCAAGAAAATGGATAGATGCCACAACAGCCACAGCTCTGAGCTATTTTTATTTAGCAAGATACAACTTAGTAAGAGTTTAATTCCATTATGTTTAAGAGATATTTTTTTCTACTGGCAAAAGCAAAATGGTCACTAGATGATTTGTTAGATTTAAACCACTTATGCCTTTTGTATTCCATATAAGTAAATGACATTTGAACCATTCCCCCCTTTATTTGATGTTCAGTGAGCATTAAATGAGGAGCCGTGCTTTATGCAGTTTTAAAACAACACACTTCTATGTGTTCATCTGTGAAATGCAGAGTACATCATACATAACTTCCATGGAGTGATGCATTATGCAGGTATTCACCTGCATAATGCATTTTATTATGTATTTACGCTTACAATGGGTAGGCGTCGTTTATATTGAATTTTATTTTGCCGCCACTTGTATTGAATTTCGTCGTAGGGTTGTTTTTTTGACAAGCTCTTTTTATTTTATCATATTTGCATTTAGTTTTCACCTGCATAATGCATCACATATTTTTTTGAAACAGGTAACATGATTAAATGCACAAAAAGTGACTCACAGTGTAAATAAAGGACCTCAGACAAATTGCACTGAAAACAAAAAAAATACTGTCTTAATGGCAGAATCTATTTTGCCACAGTGAACCACCTTTTCTCCCTATGTCCTAACTGAGCAAATGATACCAACCAATATTATAAGTAAGTACATAGTGATTTCAAATTGGGGAGACGCACCAAATTGAAGCCTCTGTAAATGAGGAATAGTGTAGCTTTGCTGATTGAACATATTTTCAGTGTAATTACATATTTTAGAGGAATAATCCCAGGATTAGCTTTGCTTATGTAAATAGCACAGTGTTGCTACTTTTAAAATACTAAGGTGTGCTTTTGCCAAGTGACTAATTACAGAAGAACATGAAAAGAGCAAATTAAGAGCCAAGATTTGATTGCTTTGATTTTTCAGAGCAGGCAGTGGTAGATAAGTGAAGAAATGGCATTTAAAAACCCTGTACACTTGTTTTCCCGTGTATTTGAGTACAGTACAGTTATACAGTGGTACCTCACTTTACGAAATTAATTCGTTCCAGAAGTGGTTTCAAACGTGAATTTTTCGTTGAGTAGCTATTTCAATGGAAAAAGCCTGATTCGTTCCAAAGCCCCGTTCTGGAGTTTTTTTTTTATAGTGTAACTTTTTTTTTATAGTGTAACATTGTGTTCTGCGTCCTGACTGGCTAAGAGACTGTAGACCCAGGACTAAACATGGAATAAACCAGGTCTAGACCAGGTCTAAACAAGGTCTAAACCTGGACTGGACCAGGACTAAACCTGGACTAAACCAGGACTGGACCAGGTCTAGACCAGGGGTGTGCAAAATAATCGTCATGACAATGCATCGCGATACTAACTTTCACAATATACTGCATCGATTCTTGATGCCAAAAATCGATTATTATTATTAATTAATTATTTATTAATTAATTATTAATAAATAAATTAATTAACTATTAGTTTAAAAAAAATAAAATCTTATGCACTTTTTTCTTTGTGAAAGGGTATTGTTTGTTATGATGGTAGCTACCTCCAAAATGGCAAATGTTTGAACATCATTTTTTGTTTTAGAAAAAATCCTATGCTCATCCTATGCACTATTTTTGTTATTGGTTTGGTTTATTTGTTTTTGTTATTCAATAAATTCAGTTATGAATTGAGTTGCTCAGAGTTATGTATCAATTGAAGACACTACCCAGATACACAGCCACTGATATTTAAGTTATCCTTTTTTTTTTTTGGTATTTTCACTGAAGTATGTCAAATATATTGCAATGCATCGCAATAATTCAAGTATCGTGATGCATCGTGATAGTATCACATCGTGGCATATGAATCGTGATTCGAATTGAATCGTGACTTCTTTGCCAATACACACCCCTAGTCTAGACCAGGTCTAAACCAGGATTAAAGCGCCGCGTGCGGGTCTATTTCCTGGTTTCGTGCTAGCTCTGCTATTAGCAGCAGCACCGGTGTACCTCACGAGTCACGGCTGAGGCGAGCAGCAACTGCGTGCGTGGGAGGTTTGGGGATGGTGGAGAAGTGTGCGCGCGGACACATGTGTGATGCATGACCCGGCGCGGGGCTGCGAGCACGAGACCCGTGCTCAAACCGTGCCTCCTCTAGACCAGGTCTAAACCAGGATTACAGCGCCGCGTGTGGGTCTATTTCCTGGTTTCATGCTAGCTCTGCCGGTGTACCTCACGAGCAGTGATGCCGGTAACGCGTTGCTTAGTAACGCATTACTGTAGTCGGACTACTTTTTTCAGTAACGAGTAGTGTAACGCAACTACTATTTCAAAACCAGTAGTCAGATTACAGTTACTTATCTAATACATCGTGCGTTACTATTTCTGCATTTCGGGGGAACGTAGGTTACATTTATTTATTCTTATTTTTTGGCTACGCGTTTCTTACGAGGTTACGTCATCTCGGCTCTGCGGCGCCAAAGTCGATGTAAACAATATGGAAGGAGAGATTCGCCTTTTCCAGCTGGAAATACAGGCATTATTTTGATTTTATTTCGGCTAGGGATGACAACATTAAGGTCCGTTGTACACTCTGGTGACAGAGTGCTGTCTACCTTCAAAAACACAACGTCAAATCTGAAAAAACATCTGGAGAAACAGCACAGCACAACGAAGCTAACAGAGCAAGACCCGCCTGATGCGAAAGTCACAGGTGAAGGAGGTCCCAGACCTAGCAAGCAAAGGAAGCTGGATTTCGGTGTAAAACCAGTAAGTGGGGCGGAGTTGAATAGGTTGGGCATTATGTGGTTGACGAAATGCTGCCTGTGAACACTTTTGACTCACCATTGTTTCGTGCCATTGTATCTAAGATCCCTACAGTAACGATACTGGGCTGCCTCACAGAACATGCTTTTCTAGTTACCTGGACAAGCAATATAATAATAAGATAATATAATAATATAATAAAATGCAATATAATAATATTGTAATTAGGGCTGTCAAACGATTAATTGTCTTGATCGCAACTAATCTCAGAAATTTCATAGTTAATCGCGATTAATCGTGATTTATTTTGCATGTTTAAAATTGATATCTTGCAGTAACACCGTTCGAATCTAAAGTTAAACTCACAATGCAAAGTATTTCTCACCATTTTTTTTATTTCAAAAAAGTGCAGAGAAAGGAAAAAGTAACAATGAACCAGTAATAGTGCTTACTTTGAGAAATTGTAAATAAATGATTGAAGCCCGCTCGAGCTGCCTACGGATGCGTAGAAGGAACAAAATACTAGCAAACTCAAAATAGCGCGTTTAACCAACAATGAGTTTAATTAATACAACCAAATGAGCTGCATATGGATGGTAGAATTGCGGAAAATGCTGGCAAACTCTGATCGCGATTAAAAAAATTGTTCGCGATTAAAACTCTATCGCGATTAATCGCGATTAACGCGTTAATATTCCCAGCCCTAATTGTAATATAATATCATAATATAATATAATAAGCCTCTGCTGAAAGTAACTAAAATTAATCTAACATAGTTACTTTTAAAAGCAAGTAGTCAGTAATGTAACTAAGTTACTTTTTAAAGAAGTAGTCAGTAGTCAGATTACTTTTTCAAAGTAACTATGGCAACACTGCTCACGAGTCACGGCTGAGGCGAGCAGCGACTGCGTGCGGTCCCGAGAGGAGGCACATCCCCTCCCCTCGGGACCGCACGCAGTCTGTGCGCATGAACGAACGCAGGCAAGAGCGGCGGTGGTTTAATCCTGGTTTAGACTTGGTCTAGAGGAGGCATGGTTTGGGCACGGGTCTCGTGCTCACAGCCCCGCGCCGGTCATGCATCACACGTGTCCTCGCGCACACTTCTCTGCCCTCCCCCTTCCCCACGCTTCACTATTAATACATTTTGTTGAAAATCTATGAAAGTTTGAGTGTTTAAAAGAGAGAGAAATGTGAGAAAAGTTTAAATCCAGTCTGAGAAAAGCGTATGTGTGTGGCTGAGCGTGCATCTGAGCGCGCATTATTTGAATTTTTGAGATTTCGCGTTTCGTAACTTGAATTTTCTTTCGTATCTAGAGACCAAAATTTAACGTGAAGGCGTTTCGTAACTTGGATTTTTCGTTTGTAGGGTCTTTCGTAAGGTGAGGTACCACTGTATTGTAAAGTCTATTGCATGCTGTCTGCACCTAAATATAAGGTGTTTTACTGTCTGAAAATCAGAAAGTGTAAGTTGGCATGCTAGTTATTGTTAGCTTTACTGTGACAGCAAAACTATGCTCTAGTCCAGGGGTGCCCAACCAGTCGATCGCGGTCTACCAGTCGATCGCAGGCAGAGTGTCAGTCGATTGCGAGTAATGTGTGTCTATGGCTACGTTCAGACTGCAGGGCTTAATGCTCAATTCCGATTTTTTTGTGTGATCCAAATTCTCTGGGAGGTCGTTCACATTTCCAATTAAATGCGACTTGTATGTGATCACCAGTGTGAACTTTAAACACCCCAGAAGTGTCCCGCATGCGCCTTGGAGGGCACGACGAGGTCACGTGCAGTGAGCGTGCTCAATGTTTACAGAAGTAGCCTAAAGTTGCAGTCGTATTGGAGCCAAAACATGAACAGCTTATTTGTTTTAAGGAGGAGACGAAGAAGGACAAGGTTGGCAGCAACGTCCGTAGAAATGAACATGTTGGTGCAGAATCGCAGCCAAGAGTGAGGGGATTGCTATGTGCTTCGCCGCTTCACTGACACAGAGTTCATACACTATTTTCGCATTACAAGAAGAACGTTTGTGTATATTTGTGAGCGCTTACTTGTACCAGTCTCGCTGGAGGAAACACGGGCAGCCCCCCCCTTGGTAGATCTCGGCACACCATCAACCTCAAACGTAGATCTCGATTAAAAAAAGGTTGAGCACCCCTACTCTAGTCTCTTAAAGTTGTGAAAAGCTCTCATACATGCATCAAGATGAATAATTAGTATAAGGTAAGTGAGGAATGACTGACAACCATTTAAAATGAACTAGTTCTGTTTTTATTTCTCAGTTTGACAGTAATTTTTTTGTTTTTTGTAAGCGACCACAAGTAAAACAGCTTTATACAAGAGTTTGAACAGTTTGAATAAATCTACTACACTACAAAGGTAACACAACTGAGCCTCACTGCAACACTAAAAAGATGGGATTTTTCAATTTACACAAGAAAAGGATTGTAAGAGTTGCTTACCTCTGCTTCTGTTTGGTGATGTCTCCACCTTCCAGTTTTGAAAGTTGGCCAAAACAAAAACAAAAAAAAATCCCACAATCCTCCCCCCCAGGAAAAACGGAAGTGAAAAATAATGTAACATGTTGTATCTTGGATGCATAAACCAGAATTTATTAGTAGCAGCTGTTGTTTGTTTTGTTAAGTTGGCACCGTGTGGCTCGCACTTCATGGAGGCGAAATATTCTCATGTGCGATATTCTCTGGAGTCCATTTTTCACAAATGTCACTTAAGAATAAAAAGTGATTGGTTGTACGTAAAGATATGGCTTTATTTTTTATTGTTTTAATGCAGAGCTGTCTGAAGATTTAAAGATTAAAAGCACTGTACTTTACTGACTTAAAAATGTAAAAAAGAAAAGAAAAAAAAAAAGAAATAGTTTGCACTGGTCCAGAGTTATTCTTCACTTAACTTACACATTCTGAGCATTTTATTTGTACTTTTGCACTTTCCACTTGCTTGACATCCAGAATACACACTTCTTCAGTACATTACAAAGATGCGTGTCTACTCTCTGGTGAATCTCCCAGTTCCAATCTCCAATGCTTGTGATTGACAGGTGATCAAGGTGGTGGCACGGTGGCAGAGTGGCTAGTATCACGCCTCACAGCAAGGAGGAGGTTACCCCGAGCCAAGAGATGACGGGGTATTAGGACGTCCTGGACCACGGAAGCTACACAGTCTTTTGACCGTCATGTAATCGTCATGTAATCGTCGCGTATTAGTCACGTAAGACGGATTCCCATCGGGAGCATACGAAGCACGGTCTTCCGAGTGACAGACGGGAATTCGCACCACTACAAGGCACATACAGACAACAAAGAAGAACGTCAAGTAGCACCGTCGACATCGAAACATAGGGTGAGTCCTGTCGGTCCCCCAGTGACAGGCAGGAACTCACTACTGTACGACACGTAAGGACGTCACAACACATACAGAGCCTTTCACCACACGCATAGGAAAACCACAAGTCTCAGAAATTCCTTCTTCCGTTTCCTTCTTTATTTCCTTTTTTATCCACTCTGTATGACCTTCACTTTAGTAAAGATAGAAAAGACAAACTTTTGATTCAAGACTCTTTATTTTTACATTACGTGATGCGTCGTTTCTAGAAGGAAAGAAACTTCTAGAAACACCGAGGCCGAGGCTAGTGAGTCGGTTCGCTGCACTCACATGGGTCTTGCAGTCATGTGCTGCTCACTGCCCTTAATAAAAACGGATGGGTCAAATGCAGAGGACAAATTTCCCTTCGGGGATAGGTCATAGGTCATAGGTCATAGTTGCTTTATTGTCGAAAAACAATCATATGTACATGTACATAGAGTGAATTAGAAATTTCATTTCCCCACTAACCAGGCAGGATAGTATAGAGTGGCTAGGGGAGGGGCCGCTGCGCATGCACGCGCCGCCGACTGGAACATGCAGAGTGGGAAAGATGCAATACAATCAATGACAACTATACACAACATGTAATGTCAGAAAACAATTGGATAGGTAACATACGGTGTCTTTTTCTTTGGCGACAAGAGGGAAGGGTCTGGGGCAAGGGAAAAGATCAGAAACCAATGAAATTGATTGAAAACTGAAGAAGAAGCAGACATCCTAAAAATAGACTGGGCAGTATTACTTAATACATGTGAGTGTGAGTCCAATAGTTTGTGGCAAGGTTTTGTAGAGTCTGTGAGATAAGCGGCAGCTGTCGGCCTTGGACGTGTTTGTGCAGAAGATACAGTCAAAACAAAGTGAAGTCCAGTTGAATCACATTTTCCAGGAGAATTGATTACAAAAGGGGAATTTAACATAATCGATACATTTTAGAACCCAGGCGAACAGACAATTTGCCAGAACTCTGGTTTCTGTCAGTTCTCCACTTCCTGCAGGTCTGTGCGACTCGCAATCCTCCTCTTGGGACGTATGATAATGAATACGAACTGAGCCGCTGATCGGGGCTCTTTTTATCCGCTTGGCTCCATTTAGTGATGGGTCAGAAAACATCCCCCAAGCCAATCCAGATGTTCTGCCATCAAAATTCCAATAGTAATCGCTCTGTGTCCTCCGGTAACAGTGGTGCCAGGCACATGACCCGTCCTTCGTGTATCAGGCAGCATGTTCCCGTAGGGCTGACCGGCTCTCCAGACCGGCGCTCCTCCGTGAAAAAAAAGCGTAGGGACCAGCTTTATCCAATTCATAATTTAGGATTTGAGAAATCTGTTCCAACAGGAGAAAAAAAGATGAGACGAGAGAAATTAAACATCAAACAGAGCAGAGATAAAGGAGGAAGAGAAAAGTGTGTCTGCTCCTCATGACAGCTATTATCCTTTATTATAATAAAGGATAATAAATAAATCAATCAATTAATCAGGGACATGCATTGTCTGTCCCTATCAAACCAAATTTGATTGCTTACGAGAAAAAAAACCTTGACCTCCCACCTTATGAAGACCATGGAGAGGGTGATCCTCAGTCACCTCCGCTCTGTGGTGAGCCCCACCCTGGACCCGCTGCAGTTTGCCTACAAGCCAAATGTAGGAGTAGAGGACGCCGTCATCTACTTTCTGCAGCGGGCGCTCACCCACCTGGAGACCGCCGGGAGTGCTGTGAGAGTCATGTTCTTTGACTTCTCCAGCGCCTTCAACACTATCAGGCCGGCGCTGCTGCGGGGGAAGCTGGAGGATGCGGGAGTGGATGGACATCTCGCTGCCTGGACCATCGACTACCTCACTGACCGTCCACAGTACGTGCGGCTGCGCGGCTGTGAGTCAGAGGTGGTAGTCTGCAGCACTGGGGCTCCCCAGGAAACTGTCCTCTCACCCTTCCTCTTTACCATATAAGAGATAAGATAAGATAAGATAAGACTTTATTAATCTCACACAGGAGAAATTTACTTGTCACAGTAGCTCCAGGTAGGGACAGTTTGAACAAGAAGACAAGTGCATGCAGGCAAAAAAAGGCATAAAGATAGGTGATAATAATAATTAAAAAAAATAAGTAATAAATCGAATAATAATAATAATAGTAGTGATAATAATAAAAAAAAAAAACAGTGACAGGGAGAGTATTGAAAAAATTGGAAAAACGATATTGCACGATAGGAGTATTGAAGGAGTATTGAAAAAAAAACAACAATATTGCACATTGGGAAAACGATATTGCACATTGGGAAAACGATATTGCACGGTAGGACTATACAGTAGAATTATACAGTCTGATGGCGGTGGGGATGAAGGATCTGCGGTAGCGCTCCTTCTTGCACTGGGGGTGCCTCAGTCGGCTGCTGAAGGAGCTGCTCAGCTCCTCTACAGTCCGGTGCAGAGGGTGAGAGGTGTCGTCCATGATGGACGTGAATTTGGCCAGTACCCTCCTCTCAGCCACCTCCTCTACAGAGTCCAGAGGACAGCCCAGGACAGAGCTGGCCCTCATGACCAGCTTGTTGAGTCTTTTTCTGTCCCGTTCTGTGCTGCACAGGGCCCAGCAGACGACAGCGTAGAGGAGAGCAGAGGCCACCACAGAGTCATAAAAAGTCTTGAGCAGAGGCCTGCTCACTCCAAAGGAACTCAGTCTCCTCAGGAGGTGGAGGCGACTTTGGCCCTTCTTGTACAGGGTGTTGGTGTTGTGGGACCAGTCCAGTTTATTGTTGAGGTGAACACCCAGGTACTTGAAACTGTCCACAGTCTCTATGTCCTGCCCCTGGATGTTCACCGGTGAGTGAGGTAGTGGTCTCCTCCTGAAGTCGATCACCAGCTCCTTTGTCTTACTGGTGTTAAGGCTCAGGTGGTTGCGCCCACACCAGTCCACAAAGTCACTGATGACCGAGCGGTACTCCAGCTCGTTCCCCTCTGACACACAGCCCACAATGGCCGAGTCGTCAGAGAACTTCTGGAGATGGCAGCTGTCCATGTTATATGTGAAGTCCGAGGTGTATATGGTGAAGAGGAAGGGTGAGAGGACAGTTCCCTGGGGAGCCCCAGTGCTGCAGACTACCACCTCTGACTCACAGCCGCGCAGCCGCACGTACTGTGGACGGTCAGTGAGGTAGTCGATGGTCCAGGCAGCGAGATGTCCATCAACTCCCGCATCCTCTAGCTTCCCCCGCAGCAGCGCCGGCCTGATGGTGTTGAAGGCGCTGGAGAAGTCAAAGAACATGACTCTCACAGCACTCCCGGCGGTCTCTAGGTGGGTGAGCGCCCGCTGCAGCAAGTAGATGACGGCGTCCTCTACTCCTACATTTGGCTTGTAGGCAAACTGCAGCGGGTCCAGGGTGGGGCTCACCACAGAGCGGAGGTGGCTGAGGATCACCCTCTCCATGGTCTTCATGAGGTGGGAGGTCAAGGCGACTGGTCTGTA
Source organism: Paratrypauchen microcephalus (assembly GCA_036785185.1). NCBI lineage: Eukaryota > Metazoa > Chordata > Actinopteri > Gobiiformes > Gobiidae > Paratrypauchen > Paratrypauchen microcephalus. The sequence goes on along the minus strand of JAVJIX010000019.1, from coordinate 1,858,577 downwards.
GTGGGTCGGTTCCCTGGCGTTTGTTGTTTTGGGAACCGGGACCACACAGGAGGTCTTCCACAGGACGGGGACCTTCTCCAGGCTGAGGCTCAGGTTGAACATGTAGCAGAGAACCTCACAGAGCTGGTCTGCACAGGTTCTCAGCAGCCTGGGGCAGATACCATCAGGACCTGTGGACTTCCTCTGGTTGAGCCGCCTAAGTTCCCTCCTCACCTCGTCTGGTGTGATGGAGAGGGGGAGTGAGGGGGGACTGGGGTGGACTGCAGGGGCTGGTGGAGGTGGGGGGTGGAGGGGGGCTGGTGCTGGGTTGGGTCCGTGTGAAGGGGAAGGGGGATGTGGCTACTGGCCCGGGGAGGTGTGAAGAGGAGGAGGGGGGAGTCGGCAGAGGGGCAGAGGGGGTGGGGGGCGAGTCAAACCTGTTGAAGTAACGGTTTAATTCGTCCGCCCAGCACTGATCACCATCAGCTGTCCCTCTGCCACTCTGTCCGAAACCAGACATGTTCCTCAGTCCTCTCCATACGCCCCGTGCGTTGTTTTGGGCCAGCTCCTCCTCCATCCTCCTCCCATAGTCCTTTTTGGCCCGAAAAAAGGATATACACCTCGGACTTCATATACAACACGGACAGCTGCCATCTCCAGAAGTTCTCTGATGACTCGGCCATTGTGGGCTGTGTGTCTGAGGGGAACGAGCTGGAGTACCGCTCGGTCATCAGTGACTTTGTGGACTGGTGTGTGTGCAACCACCTGAGCCTTAACACCAGTAAGACAAAGGAGCTGGTGATCGACTTCAGGAGGAGACCACTACCTCACTCACCGGTGAACATCCAGGGGCAGGACATAGAGACTGTGAGACTTCAGCAGCCGACTGAGGCACCCCCAATGCAAGAAGGAGCGCTACCGCAGATCCTTCATCCCCACCGCCATCAGACTGTATAATTCTAACATATAGGCCAGACGTGCAATATCCTCTCTTCCATGTTGATGCTTGCTGTTACTATTATTTCCATGTTGATGCTTGTTGCTACTATTATTATTATTATTACTATTTTTATTATTACTTACTTTATCCCATTCCTGCCTCCATGCACTTTCTTTTCTTGTCCAAATGTCCTGGAGCTACTGTGGCAAGTAAATTTCTCCTGTGTGAGATCAATAAAGTCTTATCTTATCTTATCTTATCTTAAAAAAAAGAGAAGAAAAAAATACCACAGGGGACCGATAAACTGATTTCTGTAGAATCAATGAATGAAACACTAAATTCTTATCTAAGGTGAGAGAAATATAATTTTGTTTATACATGATAGGTGACCTTGCCTGGTTATCACAAGTGATATATGGTCTGGAAGCCACCTTCGAAATATCTCGTACCGGAGGTGTGGTTTACGATCGCCAACGGCCGTTTATTGGGCGTTACGAATGTCTATCATTTGGCGTATACGTAGCCCATAGCCAATCATGTCAGTTGTCAGTTCAAACTACAAGCTTCTGTTTGTCGCGTAGTACGCGTCACCGTCTTGCCACCCCTCCTCGCTCTCTGATTGGCTCCCAGAATTGGGAGAGCTCGCTTGCCATAGTCGCCAGGCTGTCTTTCAGATCGGAACGAACGAAAGACAGCCTGGGATTTCCCAGGTTATAGGTGACCAATGAGCTCCTTTGTTTCACATACGTCACTAAAAAAACTAAAAAACCCCAAATCTGATTGCATGACCATGTTTGTTCGGACTCAAGATGCGACAGAGAGAACGATTTTCAAGGCATCTTGTCATAGATTTCATAGATGAGAGTGAAGTCTACCATCACAATAAAGCCAACTACAATTAGTATGCTAACCATACACTTCCTGCTTCCTCAGAAAATAAAACATATACAGTATATATATAGGTTTATAGTAGGATAAGTAAGTGCAGACTTATTTTGACCTCAAGAGCTGCTTATACGATATATCTGGGGCAAGACACATTTTGCTCAAGTACAGGTGTTTTAATTATATAAGCTGGTGTATCCTTCCTTTGTACGGACTTAGTTCTAACTTTTGAAAACCTTTTCTAACTTGGTTTAACTTGGTTTAAAGATTGTCTGCAAAAATGCATCTTTATTGCAATTGAACATAAAGGAAACAAGCAGTTAACATGAAAACTACTGCTTCATGACATCACAAGGTGGAACAGAGCATTTTGAGCTTTGGAGATGTAGACAGACTAATAATAAAAGGTTAAATATAAGACCATTAGTCAGTGATACGTGTAGGATTCGGCAGAATTGCACTGTGATGTTAATGGCGATGCCAGCTCCCATTGGGCACCTCAGTTTTTACGGAAGTCAGTGGACTTAATTTCTTTTATTAAGTCAGTTTAGATCAATGTTGCAATTTAAACTGTCCAAATTATATAATATATTATTATATTATATATGTATATGTCATAGACTATAACTCGATAGCAGACACAAGCACAATATGTCTTTTTTAAGGTCAAAAACAAAAATAAACACAATAAGAACTTTTAAAAGACACATTTGATAAAGTTATCCCTCAATAAAAGTATTCCCACACCTTTTGCAAATGTCACCACCTTACCATGGACTTGCCAGAGCTGTAGTGCAACTGTGACTTGTTTGTGTTAGAAATGCCAGAGATGTCACTCCTCTTTGGGTTCTGATCAAATAGTTCTTGGATTGGCTTTAACAGGCCTTCTTAGCACCAAGCAAATATTCATATTTAATGTCAGTCTGGAGCATTGGACATGGCAACACCCACGTCTCCATCCCCTTTAGCTGCCGCTCTAAGTCCTGTCATTCTTTGTTGTGATATTGGGCTCAAATATCAGACTATTTGTATTTATGGGGTCTGTGCGTTCAGATCGGCCCACATATCATATCCGTCTCTTCTGGGGGTGCATTTCTATCACAGTGATTCGTGTTCATCAGTTCTCTGTCAGTTTTTGTGTCAGTTCATTTTGGGAGGCTGACAGCGGAAATGATTGTCTGTCACTGTCACACACCTCGCTGTAATTCTGTGGTTAGGCAATGGCTTTTGTAGAAGAAATGTGCTCCAAGAAAATACACTAAAACTGTACTTTTATAGTAGGGGTGGGTGATATCCCAATATTTAAAATATTTCGAGATATTTCAGACCCCCCAGGATTTCGCGGGCATTTTTTGTGATTGTTGCGGGCTAAAATACCTGAATTTGCGGGAGCTTTTCCAAAAAGTTGCGATGAAAGCTGCGATGCTTTTAAGGTTTTTGTTGCGATTTTGTTGCGGGAGGAAGTGAAAGTTGCGATAAATAGTTGCGATTTTCGCTTTTTGTTATTAAAATTGAATAATATTTTGAATACTGAGTTATTACTGACAAAGAATAATACAAAGACACAGAGATCACACATATGGTCCTAAAACAACCTTACCAATATCGAAAATAAATTACTACTAGGAGGGGAACTGTTTCGCGCGGTCTTTTGCTGTTATTTTTGTGGGCAGGTGGCTGGCCGCAGACATGTTTTTTGCCATTAGAAGCCGTGTCTCAATTCTCAGGGCGCGCGGCTCGGAGCGTGGCCCGAAGGGCATGTGCGTCACACATTTCGCCAGAACACTGGCGCGACGACTGCTGTCCCACTTCTTTTTTGTCCCATGCGCAGTTAACACGCGGTCCGAAGACCGCAGTCGTTAAGCGGTCCGCGGACTGCAGTCGGGGCTGAGCAAGTGTGCACCGCCTTGACTGCAGTCTGAGCCCCCTTCGGGCCGCGCTCCGAGCTGTGCGCTCTGGGAACTGGGACACGGCCGCAGTTTTGTTTCGTCACACGGAAGTAAGGCAGAATGTTGCGGCTTACAAACTCAAACCTTTTAGCCGCCAAGAATATGAGGTTGGGTCCTATGGCTCGCAGATTTGTGACGCGCAAAGAGGAGGCTATGGTGACAGATACGCTGAGATCCAGATATGCGTTTTGTGCATTTATTACAAAAAGAGCGCACACAGCTATGACAGCGCAGCAGGATGAAATGGAACTCATGAAAACCAGCAGGATGAACAGATTAACGTGAAAGATGAATGAATGGTTTGCGGTCAACAAAAAATACGGCTACACCCCAACCCTGACTCTCTCCTCTGTGTGACAGGTGAGCGCGCGCTTTTATACGCACACACTTCCGTACGTGCACACACCCACACTCACGTGACCCACCGCCTCTGCCGCACACACACACACAAACGCACCGTGCACCTCATCTCAGTTATGTCTCCTACACAGAAGGAAGTTGGTCGGCGTTCAATACGTCGCTGATGATTGGTCAAAATAGTAAAAATTGCGGGAAATCGTGGGGATTGGCTGAAGTTGCGTTGAAGTTGCAAATCGCAACATCGCAAATTCCTGGAGGGTCTGGTATTTGTTAAACTCGATATGGATTTTGACATATCGTATATATCGATATATCCATCCATCCATTTTCTTCCGCTTATCCGGGGCCAACAGTCTAATATCGATATAATGTTTATATTTAATTCTGATTTTGCCTCTTCACTTGTTTGCCTTCTCTGTGCTGTGCTTTTTTTTGTTTTTGTTTTTCAGGAGCTGACCACATCAGCGCACAAGGACAGAGCTGGGGTTTTTTTCCCGGCGTTTATAGTTTATGCTAATGAGCCATGTGGTGTTAAGATTAGTTTCTATAAAATGTAAACAAATGTGCGCAAAGTGGCATTAAACACATTATAATCTCATTAAACACATCATAATATCAGACGGGCTGAATTGGCTCTATAGTGGTTATGGTTTATATGTTGTAAAGTTTAGTAATGTAAAGTTTATTTATGCAGAAGATTTTAAACTAATCTGCTACAGTGTGAAACTTGTACAATCATTTTTGGAAATGTTTGGTTTGATCTGCACAGTGGGAAACATCAGAGCTCCTGATCACTGGTGAGGAACATGGATCTATTAAAATAAGGAACCTCCAGAGCTTCCTCTGCTAAAGGAGTTCATGTTTATCCTATGGTTAAGAGAGTTAATGCAAAGATGAGCTCGAGTTGGGTTTTTGAATAAAAATGAGGCAACATGTATTATTTCTTCCTTTATTTTACAGTTAAATTATTTTTCTATACAGGGATTTTTTTTTTATGTCACTTTGTTCCTACATGACCTGCACTTCAGTTGCACTTCAATAAAAAAAAGACCTTGTGGAATTTGTAATATTTGTTTTTGCAGTAGATTTTGAAGGGTTATTTTTCCTGTACAGATATCGAAATCCACCAATCATCTCTCTCATGTTCTTGCGTAACAACAGGAACCATGCTGTATCATATATAAACAAAACATGCAGAAGAAACAGTCTTTTGTGAGTTGATCTCAGTCGTGAGCGCACACCTGACCGTCTCTCTACAAAATATCAATAATATCAATAACAGCAATTTTCATTGCTATTTCACTGCTTTTGGGATGGAGTCTCTTGTCTCAATAAAGGGTCTGGAGTCTCTTTCCCAAATCAAGGGCCTCTATCCACATCAGGGTAAGTTTTTATAGGACATATTTCAAACCAAAATAAGCTAAACTGGCAAAGTGAGGAAAGTAAGGCTAAATTTGTGTTTTCAACAGGTGCTCTTCATCACCCCGATTTGGAGAAAAGCTCTTCAGTTCTGCTGGCACCTGCCCTCATATAAAGTCACCATAAGCATGAATTTCTTTTTGCATATTCAGTGCTATTGCTCTCCACACTCACATTACGTACAGCGCGTAGGGCATCAAGTGCTTGCAGGGGCACCACCAAAAATATCAGGCTTGTAAAGCCTCGCAAAAGCACATAGCATTTGTGCTTAGTGTTCACAGTGTTCACATCTTAAAATGGCCTGTAATAATGCGCTTCAATTCACTTGAACAATGAACAGTTTTAAAGTTAAGTTTTAAAATGGTGTACTGTCCAGTGTGGATATTATGCATGTCCCATATGCATAGCCTATTTTAAAAATAAACAGTTATAAGCAGTCACCTGTGGTGACGGCGCAGGCCCGTCTCTAAGCACGTGGTGTGGTGTGGAGAGCACAATAAACTACCTAAAACACTTATCCCAACTAAGCCTGAGTTTCTTGGAGAATCCTACCACACTATTGTACATTCCTACTGGTCGGTAGAATCTGAAATCCACCAATCGTCTCTTTCGTGTTCTTGCATAGCAACAGTAACCATGCTGTGTCATATATACAAAACACACAGAAGAAACAGTCTGAGTGAGTTGAGCACAAAGTATTTGTTCTTAGGGCACCCAGATTGCTAGCAACGGCCCTGTGCATATTTAACAGAATAAAGTGGACCACTGAACACTCAAGTGTGTTTGTCCCTCAGATTGCTGTGGTCCTGCACCTGCTGAGGAAGCAGCAGGAGGGCCTGCTGTCCTCTGCATTCACCACTGACCACATGACCAGAGCAGTACAAGCATGGGCCAACAGGTCCATTTGTGTGAAAATGTGGGAGTTTGAAATGGAGGGGAAAGACGAAGAGGAAGCCAGACCTCTTCTGAATTTGGTAAGATGTTCAATCTTCTTTGAAGTCTTTAAGTCTAGTCCTGTGACAGTCCTGGGCACTATTGCTGACTGTTCTCTTTGTTGCAGACTTGGGATGTTATGAACCAGCTCAAAATGTACGACGCTGTGTTTGAGGCAAGGAGACTGCTCATGTCTCCTGAAATCATCCCTGAAAACGTTTGGTAGGTCACACACTGTTCTTTACCATGTCTGTTTGAAATGAATGTTCAGCTCATTTGACTTTGTCTCCCCAGAGACTCAAAGACCCTCGGCCTGGCTGAGGAGTTTTCAGACTCCTTGTCTGAGCAGAAAGACCAGCCCAGAGATGTGGTACTGGCGGTTGTCCCAAAGGTGTTCCTTAGCCTGTGGCAGCCTTCAGTCGATGCTGATTTGTTCAGTATGCCATCATCTGAGCTCAGCATCCCAGCCACTGGACTGACCCATCGTGTCCTGGATAATGTCAGTGAAGATCTGGGAAACATGCTCCAGAGAGTGGAGTTTTCAGACAGTCTTCGGGACCAAATGGTCCTGAAGATTATGAAGAGCATCCATCAGATGTTTCCCCAGGATAAACTGGAGGAGCTTATGGACTCCTTCTCTCTCATCCTGCTGGAGGCCATTACTGACATTATTGTAGAAGAGATCTGCACACTCTTCACTCCTGAACCCGAGGAGCCTGAAAACCCCAGCGCAAATCTGGAGTCTGCTGCCTCTGCTCTTCCTCCTCCTGAAGAAATCAGTCAAGAAGCCTTGGAGGAACCAACAGGGGAACCCAGGGCAGACGTGACCACCTTCAGTGTGACATCAGACCTGCTCACGGAGATTGTAGTCTCCTCTGAAGGACTGTGTGAACCACAGCCTGTGGAGCTCTCTCATTCTGCTCCTGCCAAGCACCCTACTCTTCAGCAACCCCTGAACTTGAGAATATCCCAGGACTCAAGGAGATCCCAGAACTTGATGAGATCCCTGGACTTGAGGAGATGCCAGGCCTTGAGGTGATCCCAGAACTCCAGCAGATTCCTGGACTTGAGCAGATCCCTGGCCTGGAGACCATCCCAGGACTTCTCTCTTTCTCTCACTCACTCACTCACTCACTCTCTCACTCACACACACATGCACACACACACTGCTGCTGTGCGCCCTGTGCCCGCCGCTGCTGCTGTGTGCCCATCGCCCGGACTGGAACCAGGACTGGAAGCTGTGGAAAAGGTCAAGTGAGCCACAGACACAAGTACTCCTTTTATTTTTAAGAACTGATCCTTTTTCCCTTTGTGTTTCAGGAACAGAAGAGGAGCTGGAGTCTTGCTGTTAAGGGTGACAATCCTGATATGATCCTGCAGAAAAAGAGGAGGATGGGAAAATGACAAAGAACACACAGTACAGGCCAGTTTTTTAAATAAATTTGCAGTCTTGAATTATTGAAGTACAGAACATTTATTTGCTTGTTTTTCTTAACAGTGAGTGGAACTTTAAACTGGGGGGCTGTGGAGAGGAGGAGTGGAGGAGGAGGAGGGCACTTATATCCATGCTATACATAATACAGGTACATTGGAGAGAACTATGAAATGCATTTGTCTATCTAAGTACAGTGGTACCTCACCTTACGAACGACCCAACAAACGAAAATTCCAAGTTACGAAACGCCTTCACGGTAAATTTTGGTCTCTAGATACGAAAGAAAATTCAAGTTACGAAACGCAAAATCTCAAAAATTCAAATAATGCGCGCTCAGCCACACACATACGCTTTTCTCAGACTGGATTTAAACTTTTCTCACATTTGTCTCTGTTTAAACACTCAAACTTTCATAGATTTTCAACAAAATGTATTAATAGTGAAGCGTGGGGGGGAAGGGGGAGGGTGGAGAAGTGTGCGCGGGGACACGTGTGATAGCCCCGCGCATGACCCGGCGCGGGGCTGCGAGGACGAGACCAGTGCTCAAACCGTACCTCCTCTAAACCAGGATTAAACCAGGTCTGAACCAGGTCTAAACCAGGTCTAAACCAGGTCTAAACCAGGTCTAAACCAGGATTAAACCACCGCGGCTCTTACCTGCATTCGTTCATGCGGTCGGACTGCGTGCGGTCCCCTCCTCGCTGCGGTCCTCTCGCTGCTCGCCTCAGCTGTGACTCGTGAGAAACCAGGAAATAGACCCGCACGCGGCACTTTAATCCACCTGGTCTAGTCCTGGTTTAGTCCAGGTTTAGTCCTGGTCCAGTCCAGGTATAGACCTTGTTTAGACCTGGTTTAGTCCACGTTTAGTCCTGGTCTAGTCTCTTAGCCAATCAGGACCCAGAACAGTGTTACACTATAAAAAAAAAGTTACACTATAAAAAAAATCTTGGAACGGGGCCTTGGAACGAATCAGGCTTTTTCCATTGAAATAGCTACTCAACTTATGAAAAATTCACGTTACGAAACCACTTCTGGAACGAATTAATTTCGTAAGGTGAGGTACCACTGTATATTTAATATTTGTGTTTTTTTTCTCGTGATCCTAGAGTCTGCCTGAGGTCCAGGCTAGGTCAGGAGTGCTGCAGAGGTCCTGAGTTGAGACTGTTGTGTGTCCAGCTCAAGAGATAAAGCACCATGGCCTGTGTGCTCCAAGCTTCTCCATGACGACATGTGTGCTGTCCACCAATCTGCAGGAAACGCATCTGATGTCCCCTGTATCCCTGAGTAACAGCCCGGGAAAATACTGAAAGAGACAAAAGCAAAGAATAAACAGTGCAGGTACATTTTTAGTACAGTTTATAGTATTGAATTATTGAAATACAGTACATTTACTTGTCTTTTTTTCTCACAGTGAGATGGAAGTTTACAGTAGGGGCTGTGGAGAGGAGGAGTGGAGGAGGAGGCTTGAGACGTTGTCATACAAAATACAGGTAAATGTGACATTACTTGTATTTGTCCCTCCTCCAAGTATATTGACTATTTGTGTCTTTTGCACAGAGTCCAGGTTGGGTCAGGAGGGAGGCTGAGGTCCTGAGGTGGAACTGCCGTGTGACTAACTCACAACAGGTAAGTTTTTTTTTTTATTGTATTGAAGTACAGTACATTTATTTGTGTGTTTTTCTTCCAGTGAGATAGAAGTGTGGAGAGGAGGAGTGGAGGAGGAGGCTTATATCCATGTATCTTATATCTTGTATATTAAATTATATATTGTATGCGATTCAGCACAGATAATCTCAGAGTCACCCTGCATCCCAATTCAGCCTTTATTCCAAAACTGTTTGACGCCTTTACCAAAGTGATGTGGACATGTTTCAGCCTCCGTCCCACACTTCTGCTGAGCAGCAGCGTTCACACAGTTTGTGCCCTATCCGAGTGGCACATGGCATCCTTTACCAACACAGTAATGCAACACAACACAGTGACCACAAGGCCCTGGGAAACCTGAACATTTTCCTTAAACACCAAAACGTAAGTAATGCACTGTTCTATACACAACTCATTTTTAAGGGCATTCATGGTGGACAATAAAATGTATTCTATTTAATTGTCTTCTAAGATTCAGGAGCAGCTTTATTTATCCAGGCCTATCCCGACAACACCGTCTATTTCCGAGCTCTTGACCCCCTCCCTCCCACCTTGGGTCTCTTGTTCGTCCTTCAGCCTCATCGTCTACAAAGGAGGGGTCCTGAATTGGCCTGGCTGACCACCTGAGACAGAGTCCCCATCCTGACTCCCCTCCCAGCCATCACATCTATCCATTGTCAATAAACATCTTAATCATATTCCGTTGTTATGGCATGGTCCTTGCTAGTGAAGACTTTCTGTCCCATATTAAGACGTGTGTCAAGTGCCGCAACCTAAACTTGACCTCAAAAAGCAGCCAACAGCATAAGCAAAGTTTACATTTACAGTGGTCCCTCGCTCTATTGCGGTTCATGGTTCGCGGCCTCGCTGTTTTGCGGATTTTTTTTTTTTTAATAGTGTAAAAAAAATTTTTATAGTGTAACATTGTGTTCTGCGTCCTGATTGGCTAAAAGACTGTAGACCTTTGCCGATTGATAGATGGGGGATGCAGGGGGGACCAGAACTCGACCAGGACTCGACCAGGACTAGACCAGGACTAAACGAGGACTAAACCAGGTCTAGACCAGGTCTAAACCTGGACTGGTCCTGGACTAAACCAGGACTGGACCAGGTCTAGTCCTGGACTAAACTGGGACTAGAACAGGTCTAAACCAGGATTAAATCACCCCGTGCGGCTCTTTGCTGGTTTCGTGCGGCTCTTGCGTTCGTTTGTGCATGTTCAGTTTGTGGCTCGGGCTGCGAGGACGCGGTCCTGAGGGGGAGGCATGGTCCGGGCGCCGCGGTTCGATCTCGTGCTCACAGCCCTGGGGGACGCGTGGTCATGCGGCTCTGTCACGGATTTGACCACGCGCACTTCTCCAAGGGGTTGGTGCGCGTCGCGTCCCAGGACGTGGCAGTGCCGTTGGATGAGCGCGGTGCTTCCTGCGGATCCAGTGACTCATGTCTCCGTTCCCCTCCCGCGTCTGGCAGGGCTCCGCCAGGAGCCCCCACGCTTCACTATTAATACATTTTGTTGAAAATCTACAAAAGTTTGAGTGTTTAATCGAGAGAGAAATGTGAGAAAACGTTAATTCCAGTGTTTTAAGGCATTTACAGCCTTAAAACATGTATAATAATTGTAAAAAATAAAGTTGTCCTACTTCGCGGATTTCACTTATTACGGGTTATTTCTGGAACCTATCCCCCGCGATAAATGATGGACCAGTGTATATGTCGTTTTTGAATAGCCCTTTATTTATTCATTTATTTATTTAACTTCAATTATTCCACTTGTATTTACTTATTTATTTTTATTTTAATTCTGGATGAAGATAATAATCTGTTTGCACTCTTTGTATTCCTACCACCAGATGCCACCAAAACATATTCAAACTCTAATAAATGTAATAGCTGCAAGATTCTTATCAAAGACCTAATGATCCTGAATCAGGACACTGATTTCCTTCTCCATAGCCATAATCAGTGACGGTCTGGGATTTTAAAAAAAACGCGACCACACTACCACAATCTTCACCGTTCTATTGTGTATTGTTCTATTGTCTATTCTGTTGTGTTGTACTAACTTCCTCGAAAAGGTTTACTATTGTCTTCCGTATAAAGTGTTTTCCACTTCATATGCGAGCGCTACCAATTCTTGGTAGCAACTAGTGCCGTGATTGGTCAATTCTTGGTAGCAACTTGGATAGACATTGGTCAAATCGTGGTAGCGCGAGCTCGACTCGCGGCCGGCCGTGGGAAATTTCCCATAAGGCAGTGCTTTACTTCAGTTGTCGCAAACAAATACCAAATACAGATATATTTGTTTTATTTCAAACTGTGCACATTTTTAACATCGTAGGAAGAAATATCCCGGTAAAATAAAATAATGTAATACCTTAAACACATCATCATGGTGTCATGATCACTGTAATATATATGTAGTTGTAAGGGGTATAAATACGGAACGGGTCCTTTCAATTACAGCAATAGGGCGGAATTTTTAAGACGATGGAGGCACGTAACGACCGAATACCTAACGGGTGGGCCGAGACAATGCGGTTGCATTGTCGGGGCTGCGGCCCTTCTGGCATGTGCCCAAATGCCAGACCGCCCAGTCCGTCACTGGCCATAATAAAGCCATTCTCCTGAGTGTGGGGTGTCTCTCTCTGAAGCAAGTACAGAACAGTGGTTTGAACGTAACAAAGTTAAACAAGTAAAGTACTGTCCTTAGGTAAGGTACAGATACCTAAAATGTATACTTAAGTACATTTGAAAGTGAGTACTTTTTACTTTTACTTCATTTGAGAGCGTGTATTTGTACTTTATTCTCTACGTTTTTCCAACCGAAAGTCTATTCATTTATTATTATTATTATTATTATTATTATTATTATTATTATTATTATTATTATTATTATTAGTAGTAGTAGTAGTAGTAGTAGTAGTAGTAGTAGTAGTAGTAGTAGTTGCTAAAGGAGCTCATGGTTATCCTATGGTTAAGAGTGTTAATGCAAAGATGAGTTTTTGAATAAAAATGAGGCAACATTCCTTCCTTTATTTTACAGTTAATTATTTTTCTATACAGGGATATTTTTTTTTAATGTCGCAGAAGCACTTTGTTCCTACATGACCTGCACTTCAATAAAAAAGACCTTGTGGAATTTGGCATATTTGTTTTTGCAGCAGTTTTTGAAGGGTTATTTTTCCTGTACAGATATCGAGATATATATCGCATATCAAGATATAAGAAAATATATTGGAGATATATTTTTTTGCTCCATATTACCCAGCCCTATTTTATAGTATGTTTTAAGTAATATGCTTTAGTATTGCATGTAAACAATCAATTTCAATGGCTAATCAAAACCAGAAAGTGCTCTTGCATGTTCTTATCCTTTGTCCCTTTCATTTGCTGCATCTATTAAACGTCTTAACTGTCACTGACCCTGCTGCTAATTTGTAAATGCAAAATGATTTACTCCCCTTTGTTGCCAGCAAAGGGCAGAAACGTATCTATGTATTAGTGTATTTATATATCAATTTAATGTAATGTAATGCATCTGTGTATTAATGGAAAAATAAATCCAATAATTTTCTATTCATATTTTAATATAATATAAAATATTATTTAATGTTATGTTATCCCTCCTGTTGTCCTCGGGTCAAAATGACCGGCCACTGTGTTAAAAACCCGATAATTACCGATAACGATAATTTTTGAACTTGAAATTTTATGACTTTTCCTAGATTGATCCAAACTTTAGAAAAAGTGAATCGTTGCCTTTATTCACATTATCATGCATGCTGTACAAAAAAAGGTACAAAGGTTGTCTTCGGGTCAAAATGACCGAACAGTGAAATTCAATTAAAATCACGGTCACAGAGTTATTTACAAACCACAGAATGTGAGAATGTTTTAGATCTGTCTCAGATCAATTAGTAGCAGATGTAAACAATCAGTAGCAGATGTAAATAAGACAAGACAACACAGGTGGCCTTCTCGTGGACAGTGCCTTTGATCTGTGGATTTCCAGAAGTTATAAAGGTGCTGCAGATGACATTATCCCGAATTCTCTCTGTGCTGAAGCCATGAGTGTGCGTTATAACGATGGGATCAACTCATGGGTGGCTTGTGATGCCAAATCAAGCTACGTTTGGAAGATCCAAGTCTACACCGGGAAGCCGACCACTGGAGGTCCAGAGAAGAACCAGGGGATGCGAGTTGTGCTTGATGTGACAGAGGGACTGAGGGGTCACAATGTGACATGTGACAATTTCTTCACCTCTTATGAACTCGGACAGCAGCTCCTGAAGAGGAAGATCACCATGGTTGGCACAGTTCGAAAGAACAAGCCTGAGGTCCCACCTGCACTGCTTGCAACAAAGGAGAGAGAGGTCTTCTCATCAAAGTTTGCCTTCACGCCCACCACCACCCTAGTTTCCTACATCCCAAAGAAAAATAAGAATGTAGTACTTATGAGCACACTGCACACAGACGCTGGCATTAGCGATCGTGAGGACAGGAAGCCATCCATCATCCTAGACTACAACTGTAACAAAGGTGTGGACAACCTAGATAAGGTGATTGGAACATACAGCTGCAGAAGGATGACTGCCCGCTGGCCCCTGGTTATCTTCCACTACATCATTGATGTTTCCTTCTACAATGCTTTTGTGATTTGGAGAGAACCCTAACCCTAACCCTAACCTGGATGCCTCGTAAGCAGAACAAGAGGAGGGTGTTCCTGGAGCAACTAGGAAAGACACTTGTAACTCCACTCATTGAAAGAAGGAAGCACAGAAGCCTCTGCAGCAGTTGTCAAAGCTATACAGAGTGCAGGAACTCCTGATCAACCTGAGGATCCAGCTGCCACTGCCGCTGCCCCAGCTGGGGCAAGTAAGAGGAAGAGATGTCTGTTCTGCCTGCCAAAGAAGGACCGTAAAACACTTACTGTGTGCTGTAGGTGTAAGAAATATATCTGCAAGAGCTGTACATTTGCATACTGCCCTACATGTGCTAATTAGATCAAAGATCAAAGTCAGCTTTATTGTCAATTCTGCCATATGTGTTCAACATACAGTGAATCAAAATTTCGTTTCTCTCTGGCCAAATAGTGCAAAAAAAGTGCAAACATTTAGTTGAATGAGTTATATTGTTTTATGGATTGTATATTTTTCTTACATTGTTCAGTAAAAAAAAAAAATCAGAAGAATCTGACTCATTGGGATGAATAAAAATGCATTCAAAATTCCTTTTTGCACTTTTCTTTTGTTTCTAAAGCTACAGAAATGCAGGTGAAAAGGGAAAACTCAAGTATTCACACATTGTGTGGTGAATGTTTCTTCAAGCAAAATAAAATTTGGTGTTTAAAATTCAATTAAACTGCTTATATTTGGGATTTAGTGAAGACGGGTCATTTTGACCGGGAGGACATGGGGTGTATACAGAATATGAGGACAACAGGAGGGTTAAGTATTTAATGTATTTTGAAATCACCCATATTGTCTTATGACTACTTTAACATATATAAAATTGTACTTCAAAGCTGTATATTATTTGATGCATGTAACACTCTAAATTCACTTCTACTCACTATCTGGAATGGCTCTCACCAAAAATCAGAACATTCAGACTTCACACTTTAACACTTCAAGCTGATTGGTCAAAGCACCACAACAAGCCAAATGAGCAAACTTTCGTTAAATACAGTTCACAGAAAGGCAGACATATTTTCCATCCACAAGTATTTCTACTAAAATAATACCTCTGCCTTCCACTAAACCACTATGCCGCTCTGTGTTCCAGCCTGCGGTCCAATGGTGGCCGGGCCCTATGGTGGCCGGGCCCTATGGCACCAGTGGGAGCCTTTCCATACATTCTTGAGTTTGCAAATTCATAAATTTAGTGAGAATCCATCTTACTGGCCAGGTTATTATATGTTTTGATTTGCATATTTTTTTTTTACAGTTGAGTTGTTCAGGCTATGTGGAAGTCAGTCCATCCATCCATTTTCTTCCGCTTGTCTGGGTTTGGGTCGCAGGGGCAACAGCCTAAGCAGATCTGCCACCCAGATCTCACTGCACCAGCCCCTATGGATCCTCCTGTGGGTGTAGAAGGCCCGGCCACCAGACTCTCGCCGTCAAGCGCCCACCCTAGGCTTGGCTCCAGGGTTGAGCCCCGGTGACGCCAAATCTGGGCGATGTAACTGGCTTTACTGTATTTCTCTTCATAAAGGGCTTCTGAACCGCTCTTAGTCTGACCCGTCCACCAGGACCTGTTTGCCTTGGGTGACCCTACCAGGGGCACAAAGCCCCCAACAACATAGCTCCTGGGATCATTCAGGCACTCAAACCACTATGTTAAAGGCAAATTAACGTTTTTTTTTACAATCTGAGCCTTCTTTCGGCAATAAAACAAGTAGTTTTACTCACCCATAGCATTTTTCTGTCAATTGGAGCAGTATCGCAGAACTTATGTTGAGCCGTTCTGTTCTAGTAATGATCCCGTATCCGTTAACATGGTGCTGTATCATATGTTCGGGGCATTACTTTGCGGTGTCCAAATAACACAAACTTTAGCACTTTTCAAATCATAGAAGCCCGATGTCTTAATCTAGGATTTTGTTTGAAGCAAAAGTGGCCTGTAATCCGAGATTTAGCCATAGTTTCGAGTAGATGAGGACGCCAGTGCGCATGCGCGGACTGTGCTATCAGCTCCCAGGACCCAAACATGAAACGCAAAGCTGAAAACTATGGATAAATCTCGGATTACAGGCCACTTTTGCTTCAAACGAAATCATATATTAAGACATCGGGCTTCTATGATTTGAAAAGTGCTAAAGTTTGTGTTATTTGGACACCGCAAAGTAATGCCCCGAATACAAATGCTAACGGATACGCTACAACATAACTTTCTTCAAACAGCTCCAAATGACACGAACGTGATATGGGTGAGTCAAACGACTTGTTTTATTACCGAAAGAAGGCTCAGATTGTAAAATAACGTTACTTTTCCTTTAAGGTGGTGGTTCAAGGAGGGGATATGTGAAAGTGTTCCAGATTTGTTTGCTAGAGTGACTGAATATTACAAAACTCTTGGTTCTACAGTCATTTGATATGATTGAGCAATTCATTTTTTTTTAAATAAATTTTTTTGTCATCGTAGATATCACTTACCTTACTCAGCACTAAATGACTAAATTCCCTTAGTATTATTGTTGCCCTATCGTGTGATGGTATCCAAAGCCTCTCACATTTGAAGTCCGTGTAGGATGTTGGGAGTGTATTGTTTGCACTCGTACCTGTAGCATGCAGCTTTATCACGTCCCACAAAGAGAAACAGAAATAGGTGCTGTTCTCTTTTAACTTTGATTCCAAGGAGTGGGAAGCGTGCACCTTCTCAGCAGGAGACAACTGTGCCAGTGCTCTTATGCATTTTAATGATTAAATTTAGTTATGAATAAATGAACTAATTATGCACATAATATTTCTATCTGCCAACTTTTGAGAGTTGTTTAGATGAGTTAGGGTTTGGAATTCATAATCAAAACACACATATTTGTACTATGTTGAAGTCAGTGGAGAGAAATAAACACATACACACAATTAGCCAAACAGCGAACATCATTATACTGCCATTAAAGGTCTTATATTAAAATATATCTAGAGTAGCCCTACATCTACAAAGCTCAAAATGCTGTGTTTAACCTTGTGATGTCACGTTGTTTTCAAGTTAACAGCCACTGGCACTTCTAGGGCTGAAATTATCCAAATTATTGGGTGAAGGCATATGAAGTATAAAAACACATAACATCACAAGGTGGAGCAGAGTGTTTTCTGTTTGAGAGAAGAGCTCAGTCTAAATCTGCAGAGTTTGTGTGCGAAACGTGTGAAAGAAACAAAACAACACCGGGTATGTTTCTGACGAGGAAACAACATGATATCATTGATCAGAAAATAGTGTAATATGAGCCCTTTCAAAAGCTTCAAACAGTGCCTTTGGTGTAACTTAGGAAAAATAAATAAAATACACATCGGCTACATTTATAAGGAAATAGACCTTATATTGGACCACAGTCTCAGTTCATGTGCCCCCAACTGCAGCCAGTGTTAGCTCATTACATTTTAAAAAGCACTTCACACAGATATGTATGATGGAGGGGATGAAAAATGCCAGAGGTTATTCAGGCAGAGTTCCAGTGTCTTCTGTAGACCTGAAAGTAAATATTGAAGACAAATTCCACGTTATGTCCATGGGTTAGGGTTAGGGTTAGCCAACACACTGCCAACACATAACATATTATCTGACCATGTAACCTCTTATTGTTTTGAAAATGCTATATTCGCAGAGAACACTTTTTTTTTTTGATGCTCTGAGTCATCCCTCCACTCCCCCGTCAAAACACTTCACATCACATTTCAATCAGTGTGCATCCACTAATGAAACTACTGCATATTGCACCAGGTTTTCTGTAAGTTTGTTGTTTTTGTCATGTTTTTGTGTATTTATGGAGAATTGTGAGGGAGCATGAGTAATGTAGGCTTGTGAGCTCAGCATTGTACAGAACGTTGGTGCTAACTGTAAGGAGGGCTTGAAATGGGCCCGGGAGAGATCAATTTAATTTAATTTACTTAAACATGCATGGATGACATCTGAAACCTATTCATGTATGTTATAGCATGGTAGAAAGCTCAAAACATAAATGTGCATAATTAAAATGAATTAGTTATTACAAAAGAATAAGAGCAGACTAATGTTCTCTGAAATTTGTGGAAATGTGAGCAAGAAACTCAGAATACCACTGACTACAAATCTTAAAGAAATAGATGATAACTTCACTGACTTCTACACCTCATTATACACATCAGAAACTATTTTTAATACGCAAGCAAACTTTAATTACCACTCTAAATCCTCTGCATCTTCCTAGCCTCACAGGACAGGAATGCTTCAGTCTCCCATCACACTACCAGAACTTTTCAAAGCCCCGAAATCCATGAATTTGGGTAAGTCACCTGGATCCAGAGTTCTATTTGACATTTTGGTCCCAAATAGGACCTTTGCTCCTTGAGATGATCCATTCCTCAATAACTAGGAGATCATTTAATATAAACACTAATATTGCAATTATCTGTTTATCGTTAAAAAAGGACAAGGACCCAACAGAGTGCTCAAGCTATAGACCGCTTCCTTTGCTAAATACAGGGTAAGATGTATCTGCAAGTTTGTACACATGTGCACTTATTTATTGTTTGCTTTATTGTTTGTTCTTCCACCCATAAAGATACAGATGAAGGAATTAAACAACACAACTCAAGGTTTTTCATTATAACAAGTTGATAAGTCGAATATAACCTTTTTAATAATGTAAGGGTGTCTCTGGGTAAAAGGATGAGGATTTTATTTTAAAGAGTAGATCTAATGTAAAACTTGACATGCAAATTGCTGCACATTAAGTAGACATGAAATTGGTGTGGCAATCCAAGATAAGGTTAATGGTTACATTGTTCGTATGGGGAAATCAGTGCTTTGCATTTCATGCATCCCTCAGCACTTCCAAAGCACCTCCACAGTAGCAGTGCCATGTCCAGGAGAAGATTAACAAGCATGATTTCACAATAACAAATTTTGAAATACGATATATTGCTTAAAATTATATGTGGTAAACTATAATATTGAACCCTAAAACAACTCTATTACTACTATTCAAAATATAAAGTTGAATGGGCTGTAATATAGGCCTAAATTAAATGCTTAATGAGACATGGAAGCTTTTTATTCAACCCTCTGCAGCACAAATCTTCATATCTTCAATTCATTATAGTGCAGAAAAATAACAAAGTTCCACAAACAAAGAAAAGTACCCAAATATAGTTATTCCATCTTCATGTATTGACCAATAACTCAGTATAGTAATTATCACGAGAGGGCTAAGTGATACATTCAACCAAGCCTTAAAAAAAAACAAAAAACAAAAAACAAAAAAAACACCAGTCTCTTCTGAACTGAACACCAATCGCTACTGGACCAAAAGTAAAATGCTGTTATCATAAAAACTACTGCTTCCTGACATCACAGTGTGAAATAGAGCATTTTCAACTATGGAGATGTGGACAGACTAATAACAAAGGGTTACACAAACATTTGTGAATGAAATGGAACAACTCATGAGGTAGCAACATTATAACAGGGCTGAAAGCCCACAAGAGTCAATTTTGTATAATATAGGACCTTTAATACCTGAACAGATGATGCAGTGCTTAAATATACTTCAAGCACAAGTACATTTTTTGTCAAAACCTGTAGTGATGCAAAAGCCGAATCACTAACGTAGGGGATTTGCTGAATGTTTGTGAAAAACAGGATGCCCATAGTAATAATAACTCTAATGACTGTCAGCCAATTGCAACATGTTCTGCCATCACACAATGCATATAAAGGAGAACAGAGAGAGAAAAAAAACTATGGCCAAAGAGAAGTTAGAGTCAGCGCTAAATATGTACTGTTGGAGTGTTCTTAGTTAATAAATCACAATCCAGTATATCAGCGCAGACTGGGATATAAAAATCATTCTTTCTTTTCAACAGGATCAATGCCTGTCCACCACACAGCTGATAATCATAGAGAAGTTAGAGATGGCTGTTGAAATGTGGGGTCTCATGGATCTAGTCTCAGTCTGTGTGCACGACAATGCAAGAAATCTTACCCTCACTCTTCAACTGCCAATCATTTTCAGTACATTTGCACCATGTCATCTCATCAGCTGTCAGGTGCAGTCACATCTACAGCACTGAAAAGGAAACCAGACCATAAGAAGACCCTGACTGCTAAAATAAAGCCTGATCCTGCAAATGCTCTGGAACAATGTTTCCAAAAAACACAGGACAGTTAGAACAGTGCTCTTAGATCACACTGAAATGAAACAACGAGACACACAGCATTTGGAGACAAGAGACAAATACTGGTAGCTACAGATACAGCACAAGATAGAGTGCCAACCCTTGGGGCAGATGGTTAAGTGAGTAATTAAGTAAGTAAGAAGGTAAACTTTGTTGATGTAGTGCTTTTTCACAAA
Source organism: Paratrypauchen microcephalus (assembly GCA_036785185.1). Classification (NCBI taxonomy): domain Eukaryota; kingdom Metazoa; phylum Chordata; class Actinopteri; order Gobiiformes; family Gobiidae; genus Paratrypauchen; species Paratrypauchen microcephalus. The sequence goes on along the minus strand of JAVJIX010000019.1, from coordinate 1,837,980 downwards.
TACAAATCACGAATTACTGCAACAATGAGTAAAATAGGATACAAATAAAATAAGACTCAACCGGATACAACCGGAGCAACGTAGGCAACTATTGACACCTAACAGCTGCAACAAACAGTAAGAGAAAAAATGTAAACATACATCCATAGCCTGTAATGTTCCATGGTATGGCATTTAACTAATTATCCACATGGAGACACCACCAGGTCTGAAGGGTCAGATCTGGAGAAGAAAAGAAGAAGAAGAAGCAACTTTATTGATCTCACACAGGAGAAATAATTCTTCTCTGCATTTAACCCATCCTGTTATTAGGAGCAGTGGGCAGCACATTACTGCGACCATCTGAATGGTCAGGACCTAAGCTGGAGGATTTTGGGTTGGTGGGGGAAACCGGAGTGCCCGGAGGAAACCCACCCAGACACCGGGAGAACATGCAAACTCCACACAGAACACACACAGAAAGGCCTGGGTGACCCGGGGATTGAACCCGGAACCTTCTTGCTGTGAAGCATGAGCGCTAGCCACTCAGCCACCGTAAGAATGTTGTTCTAGGTATAAAGAACACGTATTGTGGTTGACTTGTGGTTTACTATGTAGTTATAATCTACATCACCCGTGGACTATTATGTTATAATTTGTACATTTTAAATTGCATTCATTTAAAATGACCTCTTAAAAGAAACACTTCTGCTGACTTCTGCATTAGAAAACTGCAGTGCCCAGTGGGAGCTGATGTCGTAGTAAACTAAATCACAACAAAGAGTCGGAAATTCTGGGATAGCTGCAAATCAAGCTAGTGAGTAGCGGATTTCTTTTCATTTGTACCATAATGACTACGCGACTCTTCTGAATCCTATGTGCATCACAAACTCAGAAAGTAAAGCTGTAGAACGAATTAAGTACAGAGCAAAGGGCGTATGCTTTGGTGGTGAAAACAGGGGTTAATTGGCAATATGGCATCTTGAAAATGATTGCTCAAACATTCGTGAATCACTCAAAGTGCAGCTTCAACAGGGTAAATGAGAAGGGGAAACTACTACACTGTAACACTGTTAAAAGCTCTGAAAAGCTGATTTTGCAGAATAGGTCCACTTTAAGCAATAAAAACGCCTTTAATTGGTAAATACACTAAACAGGACATTGATGTGTGACTATTTGCTGCCAATAGTTGAACAAACACGATGAATGTATAACCCTCCTCTTCACTCACCCACATTCTTTCCATCCTGCTTTGGCCCTGTCACATTCCTCACTGTGCTCAGGCTCCACCTTGGGCCGACCTCCGCCGTGATGTGCCGTCAGGGAAACACCAGATCTGTTGGCCGTCAGCCACCTCATCTGTCAGCCGAAGAGCCAGGGCAGGCCGGGGGACACGTTCCATTCAAACACCTTCTCCGATGCACAATGTCTCCCCACTCTCCGCCTCTGGACTTCCTCCCCGCAGCACCGTAATTAAGCGACCCCTCATAACCCAACCCAAGGTACTGTGCAGAATTTGCTCCTTCCTCCTTCCTCCTTCCAACGTGATAATTGGGCTTAAAATGCATTCAGTCAATATTGAGATTGGACTTGGTTTATGCATACAGTGACTCTGGGAGAGGTTAATGGAACTGGAAAACTATTGCAATGCTCAGTTTGCTCAGAACGCACAATGCCCGGGGGGAAACAGTTTTAATTTGGTGCAGCGACATGATTCACTCCGGAAACCAATTTTCTTTCTAAAAACAAAAGTGTTACGTTTTCCATCATAGGCGAAGGTTCACAGTGGCAGCTCATAAACTCTTCATATGAAATCGGCAGGCTTCTTGTTTTATTAATGATTGCTCTCACTCCAAACCAAAAGCAAGAGCCTAAATGGCGCACTTACCGGAGAGTGGTTCAAATCGTAATGTAACCGCTAAACAATTAATCAAAGCAGAAATACCAATACAACCTTGAGCTGTGTACTATTGAACGCAATGAAAGACCAGGGATTGGTTGGATGGAAAGGCTTCCAATGCCCAGTAAAATCTCTAGCTGAAGATATGTTATTAAAGAAGGGGTATTCATAAAAATAAAAAATAAAAAAATAAAAAAATTGAGCTTTCTACAATGTTATAACAAGTTTCCTGAACAAAATCATGCATGAAGATTACCTGTCCAGCCAAAACCACATGCTTTGAGGAAACTTTACAAAAACAAGTGGATTTGGAGCCGTATCTTCGCTCGCTAATTTCAGAGGTTGTGATTGACAGGTGGATTAACCAGTCAGAGACGCATGGTCTGTTTGCATAAAAACAACCATAGCTTCTTACATATAATAGAATAGGAAAAAAAAAAACAACAACACATAAAAGGACTGAGAAACAGCACCAATTTTTAAAGGGACAGTGTGTAAGATTTTTACCCGTTAATTACTGAAATTGAAGATACCCATTCAAAAATACATTGTTTTCCAAGCCTTTTCACTTCCATCATGAAATCAAAGTATTCTTTTGGACTTAGATATAGTCACATAAAAGGGGGATCTTCCCCATGCAGAGGCAGCCATTTTGAATACAAGAGGACATTTGGGCTCCGCCTTCGCCTTCGGCAAGGCTCGTGGTTTTGGGTAAACAACACAAGCATGCTGCCGGATCAGACGTCGTAATGGATCTAACACGTGTTTTGGACTAAATTGTTTTACTGGATTTTATTCGCTGGATCCTTACGGACAAATTGAGAGCAAGTTTATGGTGAAATACAGAGTTTGACCTGTGCAAAGCATTCTAAGGTAAGCTAACCTCGTTTTGTGCTTTTCCGTATAAAAGCCCCATGTGCTCGGGGAGTGATTATTGTGCAGGGAAATGAATTGCATAGTCAAAAAGAGGAGACTGTAAGGTTTCATTTGATGTGTAGAGTGTCATGGTACATGATCGGGAATGTGTGTTTTCATAAGAAAAGAAAAAACAAACAAACGGGACCGCGTTTTATTTATACAGTGGCAGCACGCGGCTCGTGCGCGCGCCCGGGTGACCCTCGAGGTCTACCGTAGCTAAAACAGAAAGTGCAATAGCACCATCCACCTATGCGCCATGAATCCTACACACTGGGGCTTTAAGTTATATATTTTGTTTTGAATGTTTCAGTAATTTAGCGATCTGTGCTGGGCACCCTTTTTATGGTTAGCTTTAAGATTCAGTGCAATGCTCAGCCCACATGCCTACATCACTCATGGTCACATACGACAGTTCTCCATAATGTGATGTGATGTGCAATAGTTCCATTAGCGGGATGCACACTGATTATGTTCTGCTAACGCTGTAAAAAGGGCGTGATTTAGCACGGAGTGTGTCAGAGGGCCAAAAACGAAAGTGAAACTTTTAGAACAGGTTAAAACATTGTTTTTTTTCCGTCTTAATGTAACACCGCACAATGAATCAAATCGGAAATATAAATACGACCTTGAGCTGTGAACTATTGAACGCAAAGGAATTCATTAAATGGGCTCCAATGCGATTTGCTCAATATTAAAAAAAAAAGAAAAAAAGAAAACGCTAATTGAAGACATGTTATTAAATATGGATTAGTGCTTGATTAAAATTAATTAGAGAACAAGGAGGGGGCACATGTTTGACAAGCGAATATTAGGTCATGGTTGATGCAATTTCGTTACAACATACAAACTCCAGTTGCCTTCGTAGAATATCCATGTACGCAAACACAATTATCTGGGAATAAATGATTTGCACCTACAGGTCACCATCTCATAATGCATTCAACAGAGGCATACAGGAAATGTATGCAGCAAACATGATTGTGTCAGCCATGGCAATTTATATAATTTACATTCAAGCACACATAAGCATATCCAAGCATAAACAGAAATGATTACAGACATGTTGGATAAATATTGTAGTTTTTATGCAGGTCAGCATTAAAAAGCCATATTTTTTAGTTTTAGCACATACAAACCTGATTCAGTCTACATTTTTATTTATTGGTAATGCTTCGTTTTTTTTTCAGCTTTTAACCATTTTAGAATATTTCCCTCAAAACAAAGCCCAGAGTTCTATTTCACATTATTCACGCTGGTTTCAGTAATCCTCTGTTAAAAGTTACTTTATATTAAAGCTCAATTCCACCATGTGATGTCATGAAGCAGTAGTTTTCAAGTTAACAGCTACCTTTTGTTTAATGGAAAATGGAAATTCCACAGATGAAATCATCCAAATGATTGTAGTGAAGGTGCATTAAGTTTAATGACACAGTGGAGCACTTCCTGTATTACCACATGACAGTCTGAGAGAAGAACTCGGCAAAATATGAAGGATTTGTGGAAGCCAATGACACAAAACACAACTCCAGATATGTTTTTGATGAAGAAACAGCATTATAACCTGTGTTGGGCACGTTACTTTGAAAAAGTAATTAGTTACAGTTACTAGTTACTAACCCAAAAAAGTAACTGAGTTACTACACTATAAAAGTAACTAGTTACATAGGAAAGTAACTAATGCATTACTTTTTTTTTTGTTAAAAAATGTCAAATAATTTGGATTTTTTTTTGACAGTGCATTATACAGCTTTTGCTGCTTGGCTGGCGTGGCTCCGTCACCGTGGCCTTCATTGCTAACGGCACCTAGCATGCGATTATCATCATGGGGCCTGCTTCTTCTGCCCCTTCCTCTCCTCCTCCTCTCCTCTTCCTCCTCTCCTCCTCTCCTCCTACTCCTCTCTCCTTCATAGCATGTGATTATCATCATGGGGCCTGCTGGGGGCCACTAGTTTAACAGAAGCGTGCGCCGTCCAGAGATGCTTCATTAAATTCGAGTTGCTTATATTGGACGTGGACAAAGTCTTTGGTCTTTGACACAATGTGCTTTCCTGGAAGAATCCATGACTCATCGCTGTACCAGCGGTATCGCGCTGTATAGGAAATACAGAGAGATAACATTTGGCTGGCCAGGTAAACAATGTACGTTTTTACCTTTTACCTCGACGAGGTTAAAATACTGCCTATACTTCTGTCTTCGACTCGGGACTCGCCATCTGACACGGGGTGTGTGGATTGTGTGTGTGCGCTACTACTGTGTGCTGGGATTGTGTGTAGAACCCGCCCACCGCCCACTGGGTGTCTCTGATTGGCTCAACATGAAATCTACTCTGCTTTAGCCAATCATCATTACTTATCCCGCCCTTACCAAAGGGAGAAAAAAATTCCCCTGTGCCTATGCGAGTCGCGCACATGATGCCAGTTTCTAAATGAGCAGGTTCAGTAACGCAGTAACGCGCCGTTTAGTAACGGTAATTGAGTTCCTTTATTTTAAAAGTAATGCGTTACAGTATTAGTTACTGTCAACAGTAACAGCGTTACAGTAACGCGTTACTGCACAACACTGATTATAACATAGATATAAATACCCCACACTCCACTCCCACTGCATATTTAATAGGCCCACCTAACTAACAGAAACTGTAAACAAATAGGTGTGGTAGTCTCTGAGTAATTTCATTGTAGTTAGCTCCTCCCTTCAGGCAGATATAAGGCAGTGTCCACCAGTGTCTGACCAGAACTGAAGAAGCAGCTTGGATGAGCTGCGAAACATATTCGACCAAATAAACTTTTGTCCAGTTGACAAATTGAATTTCTCCTTTTGCCATGGATTCTACCTGGACGACTGAGGGATTCTACACACATAGATATAAAGAGTGCAATATTGGCCCTTTAAGCTTGTTTTAAACATTTCTGCCATCAAACTGCATTCGTTACTGTTGTCCGGATGTGCACCTCATTTCTTAATTTAATTGTTTTTACTGTGGTAATTCCCTCTGCTGCCTGTAGATGGCAAGCTGCACCAGATCAGAGTGTATTTGTGCACTGAGGCTGTGAAATTATGTTTGTATTTTTAAAGAGGCATTATTTTAAATTCTAAATCTTTACAAGACCATGTTTAAATGTCAAACAATATAAACAATGCAAAATATATGTTTTTTAAAGATTAAGTTTAAATGTTTTTATAGTATTAAACTGCATAGATCATTATATCACATTTTATTAATTGTAAACTGCATTATGAATCTAAAACAGCTAAATAGAAATGGGTCCATTGCCTTCCTGTTCAAAAAATATTTATTCCTTTTTATTGTTGATAAGGAGAAGTAAATACAGAAGTAAATAAAGTGGGAAAAGATGGGGATAGTACAATTTCCTGAGCACTCAGGCTTCAAATGCACATTATATGCAAAATACGACTTTGAGTAAGATAATGATGAGGGACACCTTTATTACATGCTCATAAAAGTTGAATTTACATAATGTCTCCTTTAATTATCAATATTTGTCCAGCTGTTACAGTTGTTAACCGATATCTGCTCATTTCGATATCAGTGACTGGTGCATGGTAACTGGCTGGCACTCTAGCCACACAGCAAGAAGGTCACAGGTTCAAGTGCCGAGTGACTTCCTGTGCACAGTTTGCATGTTCTCTCTGTGTCTGGGTGCGTTTCATCTGGGCGCTCTGGTTGCATTCTAAAACTTGCACAGTAGGCAAAATCCGTTAACTATTTATTACTTATTAGTTTGATGCTAGCACATTTTTGTGCATGAATAAGTGTTGAGTAAAAACTACATTTCTTGTGGTTCTAGCCCTTGCTACCAAAAGCCTATTCATATTTCATGTACAAAAATGTCCTGACATCATACTAATAAGCAGTCATAGGAGATTAATGGCAAGAATAGCAGAATAAGGCTATGCAGAATAAGACATTAATACAGGCTCAATAAGGTAAGGTAATCTTTGAAATTTGTCCTCTGACCCATCCTTCAATGTCACTGGGGCAACCTGTGAGGAGCAGTTAGTTGGTTTGGTCAAGACTACCATAGCTGGAGGATTTTGCTTATTGTGCATGTTTTGGGGTGATTGTGGAAACCAGAGTGTGTGGAGAAAACCCACCCAGACACAAGGAGAAACATTCAAACTCTGGACAGAGTGGCTCGGAGGGTCCTTCATGCAGTGAGGCGAGAGTGCTAGCCACCATGTCACAATAAATGAGGGCTGTCAGCTTAACATGTTAATTAGATTAATTAATTACACTGCAAATTAACGCGTTATAACAATAAACGCAATTAATTATGAGCGGCAATTCAATGTGCACATTTTAAATTTTGCCCATTGAAGGACCTGTAGGCGACTTGGCAGTGGCACTTCACTTCCACCTGCGTCGCGAATCAAACAAATAAAGCCTGGTGGAAACTGACATGGATTTGACTCAGGGGTGCGAGGCGAGCAAATCGTTGCTCGCGCCTTTGAACAGCAAGTTTATTTATAAAAAGAATAAAGATGGGACTGTCAACAAGAATGCAGTATTTTGTAGCTTTTGTCAAAAAGAATTTTCCGATCACTGAAGCTGCTCCAGACTGATGGATCATTTGAACGATAAATACGTCCGGACAAGTTCCATTGTTACCGGTGATAGTGCGAGCATGAGCGCACTTCACCAAACCACGCTTGCAGAATTTGAGTTCTCTCTCTCTCTCTAAAATAAATTAAAAAAAAAAATACAAATGCACTTAATTTAAATTAATTACAAATCGTGTAATTAATTAATTTTTTTTAAATCGCCTTCAATAAATACTAAATAACACTTTTATAGAGGGGATTTAACCAGAAACTGCATAATGGCAAGAGGCTTGAGTTAGTTTTTTGCAAAATCAGCAAATCCTAACATCTGTCACATTCAAATTCACTCATTTCCATTTTGCTTTCAAACAGCCACTCCACTCTGTTACAGCAGAGGTGCCTCTATTTAGCCAATTATGATGAATTCAGCACTGATTTGCCCATTTGGAACTGGATAATGGAGGCAGTGAAAAGGACCAGGAAGAATAACATTTGTGTGACTGTGACTTGGTATTAGTGTTGGAATCTTTTTTACAGCTGCAAACACAAAAATGTACCAAAGTTAGATTACTGTTAATCTTACTGTTACTTCACAATAACATTAACCAAGCATATGGATTTCTAATAAATAAATGTACAGTTCATTAAAGAAAAAAGAAAAAAAAGATTAATTTATTGCTGTCATGGTAGCAATGCTTTTTGAACTACACCTTCTCAAACCCTAACAAGTTTCCTGTTTTTGTCCAAGCTAAAGGTAATTTTCCACATGTGAGCACAACATTTTTGATAATATTTTATCTTGTGAGACGTTATGGCGGCCCTACTCAAGTCCATGATACAGAAAAAATAACAACTAAACTGAACATGTTATTGCAAACTTTGTCATTTGTAAGACTGCCCTCATATGTCATATGTTGTTTTGTTTCATTCACATGTTTAACACACAAATCCTGCATATTTAGGCTGCGTTTTTCTCTCAGATGAAAACCACTATGTTCCACCTTGTGATGTCATGTGGTGATACAGGAAGTGCTCCACTGTGTTTTTAAACTCAAAATACCTTCACTAGAATCATTTGAAGAAAGTAGCTATTATCTTGAAAATGACCACTACATGACATCAGAGGGTGGAACAAAGCATTTTGAGCTTTTAAGATGTAGACATCCTAATAATAATCCTGGTTTACTCAGACATGTGTGAATGAAACAAAACACTAGTCTGGGTATATTTTTGAGGAGGCATTAAAGCTCATGGCTTAAAACTAACAAGACTCAATTTTGTATAATACAGGCCCATTAAGTACAATTACCTTTTAAAATGTTACAAGTACATAACAGACCCTATCTTTAGGGCTAGAGCAATGAGCTGATTAAGCCTCACTGACAAGCGGGCTGTTAAATAACAGTTTACATTAGGACAGAGTCAAACTAATGCATGTGTACAAACTGCTCCTGGAGGGTCAGTGGGCTGCTCGCTCTACATGTGCTAAACTTACGGCTCTACAAACAAGGAGTGAGAGTGCACCCAGTCATAAGCCTTCTCCAAAATGTGCAGGGCACTGTCACTTTAATGCTTGATTAAACAAGGCTCAGGCTAATTACCCCTGGTGAGAGCTGAATTTCAATTTTACACGTTTCATTTTTTGCTTAAAGACTGCTCATATCTGTTCATTTTGTGGCCAGGACTATGTACACTTGTAAAGGATTTTTTTTTTCTTCAGATTCTTAAAGATCCCATGACATGGTACTTCTTGATGCTTTTATATGGCTCCTTAATGGTTCCCTAATACTGTAAATGAATCCTTCTTCAAAATCAACACTCAGTGCATGAGAAACAGAGATAAGATGAGAAAGAGTCATAAATATCTCTCTCAAACACTTTATTCTGGGCGTTGTTGCTTGAATGCAAATGAGGAGAAAAGAGCTGGCCTATAGTATAGGGTGGGGGCGTGGCCAAACTCTCCGCTCTCGCTCTCCGCTGTCAGCCCTCAGCTGATCCATTTCTGTGTTTTTGCACGGGGGGAGAGATTTTAAGCGTTCCATTGAAAAATGAACACATTTCCACAGAAAATAAAATTAAACCACTGCTGTTCAAAGGTGCAGAGGCTCAGATAAAGGACTTCCGAGTCTAGAAACACTCGGACGTGCCTCCAGGTAAATAAAAAAATGCATTTCGCATTGCCTAGCGCATTCGCAGTCCAAACTCTCTGGGCGTGATTTACAGAGACGCTGAGTACAGACAGACGGGGGTGGAACTGCATTTGCATTTCTTTTTTCGATCTGACGTCAATAAGGTGCCTTGTTCAAAATCGCCCGTTTGAGCTCCGATTTTTTGTAACGCAGAAAAGGATCGCAAATGCTCAGTTTAGACATTTCGCAACTTTTAACCATGGGGGAAGGGCCTAAACAGGTTAGGGGAGCTCACATTAACGTTCAAAAACCTCAGAAAGTGAAAATTTCATGCCATGGGACCTTTAAGATGATCACCATGCCAAATGTATTAACTCCTATTATTTCTGACACCTTCCACCAGACAAGCAGATCTGATCTGTGGAGAGGCAAGCCGGATCACAGTAAGAATCCATGTTGAATCCACAAGGGGATTTTCCTAACCAAAACAATTTTGTTATAGGCTCTACAAAACTGCATCCTGCAACCTCACTGTTAGAGGCACCGCTTCCTATCCAATTCTATCTCTATGACATTTTTGCTGAGTCGGGGTAAGTAAGATAAGGCACTGGACAGTGTATTATGGAGGTCCCTGACAACATGTTAAAGACTAAAGTGAGGTGATTACTTCACTGGAGGTCACTTCTGTGTTTAGAGAAGTTTGTGTCTTAATGCTAATGTTATTACTAATTTTAAGGCATAAAACATTAAAATATACGCCAGTCTGAAGTATTCCCTACTCATTAATGTTAATTTTAATATGTTGTATATCTTATATTTTGTGCTTTTAATAAAAATAAGCTTTGAGACATAATGACGTAGCTAGTGTGCTGGTGTGCACAGAGCCTACTGAATGACTAGGCTACATGATAGGGAGCATTCAGGGTAAAGCAATAACATGTCCAAGGAGAGAAGCAGGTGGCAGTAACTTTGCACTGCAAAATGGATTTGTGAGTTCACAAACTCAAGAGAATCCATTAAGAAACTCTTGATGTAAGGTTAATCAGGCGAGCGGACCAACCACAAAGGACAACACCAACATTTTTCAGCTTGTACCGCTGCTGTGATGCTTTTATTCGATTAGATTCAAATAATCGTAATGCTACACATCTTAATCTGACGTGAGCCAGGTGAAGGTGGTGAACCACACTCCTGAAAAGTTACATAGTGCAGCTTTAAATCCTTCAAATAAGCATTATAGGCAATATAGACTACTGAAAGTAATCAAGTAATTAATCAAGCTGGTCTTCACCACTTGCAGCTCGTGCAAAATGCTGCAACTCGCCTCCTCACTAACACTTGGAAACATGACCACATCACCCCTGTCCTGTACTCCTTGCACTGGCTCCCTGTCCAGTTCAGAATCCAGTTTGTTTTTAATGCAGTCAATGGTCTTGCACCTTCCTACCTGTGTGAGATTTTGACCCCTCACCAATCCAGCAGAGCTCTACAATCCAGCAGAGCTCTACGATCCATCTGCTGGAGATCCCCTGGTTCCGAAGCAAACAGTGGGGTGATCGTTCTTTTGCAGTGGCCGGTCCAAAACTCTGTAACTCTTTGCCCATTGAGTTACGTGCCATCACTGACCTGCCTCTGTTCAAAGCCAAACTTAAAACCTTCTTATTTAGGATGGCTTTTAACACTTAGTGGCCCTGTGACACTTTATTTTAATGGTGTAATGTGTTTTATTGACATATTTGTATGATATTTCTTGTTTTTTTTAAATCTTGTTTTTAATGTTGTACAGCACTTTGGTCAACTTCGGTTGTTGCTATAGAAATAAAGCTTGATTGATTGATTGATTGAAAGCCACTAAATGGGCTCTAGTTGTGGTACTGGTGGTCCGCAGGCACCATATCCCCTGAACCTGTAGCAGCATATAAATAGGGGTGTTCCTGTTCACTGGGGTTCTGTCTTCCACAGCCCTTGACCTCCAGTGACCTCCAGTGACCTTCAACTATTATACCACATGCATGTTGATGTTCATGTGCCAGTCAGGGAGGAGGACCTGGTTCACTAATGTCCAGGGCTGATTGCGAGTGTGAAGATGACCACCCCAGTGCTGTCCTTCGGGAGCCTGTTGGGTTGTCTTTCTGCGCCTGCGTGGAAGCCTGGAATTCCGATAGGTCCCACTCCAGAGATTGGCCCGTTGATTCCCTGCAAGTCCATGTTTGTGCATCCTTCCTCCTGTGTCCCCTGGTGTCCTAGAAGAAGAAGAAGAAGAAAGAAGTGACTTTATTGATCTGGAGACACTGGAGAAATTCTTCTCTGCATTTTAACCCATCCTATATATATATATATATATATATATATATATATATACAGTATATATATATATATATACTGTATATATATATATATATATATATATATATATATATATATACACTCAACAAAAATATAAATGCAACACTTTTGTTTTTGCTCCCATTTTTCATGAGATGGACTTAAAGATCTAAAATTCATTCCAGATACACAATATTACCATTTCTCTCAAACACTGTTCACAAATCTGTCTAAATGTGTGATAGTGAGCACTTCTGCTTTGCTGAGATAATCCATCCCACCTCACAGGTGTGTCACATCAAGATGCTGATCTGACATCATGATTAGTGCACAGGTGTACCTTATACTGCCCACAATAAAAGGCCACTCTGAAATGTGCAGTTTTGTCTCACAGCAAAATGCCACAGATGTCACAAGCATTGAGGGAGCGTGCAATTGGCATGCTGACAGCAGGAATGTCAACCAGATCTGTTGCTCGTGCATTGAATGTTCATTTCTCCACCATAAGCCGTCTCCAAAGGCGTTTCAGAGAATATGGCAGTACATCCAACCGGCCTCACAACCGCAGACCACGTGTAACCACAACAGCCCAGGACCTCCACATCCAGCAGGTTCACCTCCAAGATCGTCTGAGACCAGCCACTCGGACAGCTGCTGAAACAATTGGTTTGCATAACCAAACAATTTCTGCACAAGCTGTCAGAAACCGTCTCAGGGAAGCTTAACTGCATGCTCGTCATCCTCATCGGGGTCTTAACCTGACTCCAGATCGTCGCCGTAACAGACTTGAGTGGGCAAATGCTCACATTCGATGGCGTCTGGCACGTTGGAGAGGTGTTCTCTTCACGGATGAATCTCGGTTTACATTGTTCAGGGCAGATGGCAGACAGCGTGTGTGGCGTCGTGTGGGTGAGCGCTTTGCTGATGTCAATGTTGTGGATCGAGTGGCCCATGGTGGTGGTGGAGTTATGGTATGGGCAGGCATCTGTTATGGATGAAGAACACAGGTGCATTTTATTGATGGCATTTTGAATGCACAGAGATACCGTGATGAGATCCTGAGGCCCATTATTGTGCCATACATCCATGAACATCACCTCATGTTTCAGCAAGATAATGCACGGCCCCATGCTGCAAGGATCTGTACACAATTCTTGGAAGCTGAAAATGTCCCAGTTCTTGCATGGCCAGCATACTCACCGGACATGTCACCCATTGAGCATGTTTGGGATGTGCTTGACCGGCGTATACGACAGCGTGTACCAGCTCCCACTAATATCCAGCAACTTCGCACAGCCATTGAAGAGGAGTGGACCAACATTCCACAGGCCACAATTGACAATCTGATAAACTCTATGCAAAGAAGATGTGTTGCACTGCATGAGGCAAATGGTGGTCACACCAGATACTGACTGGTTCTGAGTCCCCAAACCCCCAATAAAGCAAAAATAAAAAATAAAAAAATGCACATTTCAGGGTGGCCTTTTATTGTGGGCAGTATAAGGTACACCTGTGCACTAATCATGATGTCAGATCAGCATCTTGATGTGGCACACCTGTGAGGTGGGATGGATTATCTCAGCAAAGCAGAAGTGCTCACTATCACACATTTATTGTGTATCTGGAATGAATTTTAGATCTTTAAGTCCATCTCATGAAAAATGGGAGCAAAAACAAAAGTGTTGCGTTTATAATTTTATTGAGTGTATATATTAGGAGCAGTGGGCAGCACACGTCTGCGCCCGGGGACCATCTCCATGATCTTCTTGCTTCGGTTTGGCCAGGACCTAAGCTGGAGGTACCTATGGTGCATGTTTAGGTTGATGGGGGAAACCGGAGTGCCCGGAGAAAACCCACCCAGACACCGGGAGAACATGCAAACTCCACACAGAAAGGCCCAGGCGACCCGGGGATCGAACCCAGACCATGCATGCAAACTCCACACAGAACATACACAGAAAGGCCTGGGTGACCCGGGGATCGAACCCGGAACCTTCTTGCTGTGAAGCGTGAGTGCTAGCCACTCAGCCACCGTGCCGCCTACTGCTGTCTGCTCACCTGCTGAGGATGTCCCTCTGCCAGAGACCCAGTGTGATGGAAGTGCAGTTCCTGTGGACTGTGTTTGCTCCTTACGATGCTGTGTATGTTTTGTATGTGTATGTGTTCTATACTTTCTATACTAAGGGGGAAGAACTGTAAGCCACTAAATGGGCTCTAGTTGTGGTACTGGTGGTGTGCAGGTGCCATACCCCTTGAACCCATAACAGCATATAAAAGGGGGTCTTCCCGATCACTCGGGTTCTGTCTTCCACACTGTTATTCAGTAAACAAACCAAGACAGGCGTTCTGTCCTCCAACTATTATATTGACTCCATCTTTACCTCATCTCATTCGCCTCGGTCGGCTACACTACCATCATTGTATCCTGAAGCTTGGAGACGCACCAGAGAAATGTACATTTAGGTATTTAACTAGTGTTGCTGTCCTTTTGTCAATTACATGCCTGAATGCCTGTATTGTTGCTTGACATTTGTTTTATTAATTCATTAATCCAAAGTAATTTTTTCTGAGCACTCAAAAAATATGTTTGTATTTTTTCCAGTATTGCACTTTTCCAATATTGTTGTGTCATGGATAAAAATACAGATTTTTCCTGAGATTTATAAGATGTTTTAAAGCCCATAAACGTTCTTCTGTGATCAAATGGTGTTCGCAGTGCTCTATTCATATAGTATACGTGTTGTCTAATAACTTCATTTATTTTCTGAATGTTAATTCCCAGTAGAGGGAGAGGTAGTTTAGAATGTGTTTTCCATTTTATTTAAATATACAGTATAATATTTATTTAAAGCTAGACTATGTGAAATACTAATCTCAAGGTGACCAAAAGTATGTTTTGAAGGTAGTTAAAGCCACAAGAATGCATAACAGACTATGTATTCTTTAAATAAAAAGAAACGTCAACATAGCATGAGCTTTCCACCACTATAATATGAAACTTGAATTATAAAGTTTTGCAAATTTAATCCCCACATCACAAATGGGTTTTAGTGCGTCTCATCTTGTTCTTGTATTACTGAGTCCATCTTTATGTGATTTCTCTCACTTGTACTTTATTACTTTGAGGGGACATCTGCTTTTGTTTGCATAGCAGGTAATATAACCTTTCTTCTCCATTGTCCTCAGGGTAATTTGATATCCTGAGTTCTGAAGTGTCCACTATTTGAACACATTTTTTTTTTTTTGGTCAAATCTGTCTGAACTCGATACTCACAGATTCCACCAACACCTTTTTAACGCTTTTGTTTTCATGCATCTCATCAGCACTTCAAATATGTTAAATCGTTATTCAAATCAGGCCACCTCCAGCAGTTTGCTCCTGTCAGTTATTTTCAATTAGTGTCACAAGATTATGCAAAAAGTCCACCCACAATCCTTGCAATTTTTGGCTATTGTGTTGGGAAATGAAGACAAGCTGCAGTGTTTTTTTGGTAAATCAGGGCTTTTGTGTGTTGCATCAGATGTTATTTGCTTATTAATAATTTGCATTCTTATACAGTATTTTTCCTTATTGATTTTTGATTACATTTGTACAGTGGGTCAGTGATACTTTACAGCCAATGTCATCTACATTTCTTGGGGTGTGAAGCTAACTGTAGGCTCTGCTCTGTCTGAAGCTCTGTTACTCAAGTTAAACTTTATCTGAGCTTTATTTGAACACAGTGTGATCAGAAAGAGGTGACTTCATTAGAACTAACAGGCGATCTGATTTGTGCTGTTAAACAAGTCTCTCACACATAAAATTACATTACACAAGCATTAGCCAGCTGCTTTTCAGTTAGCCACACTCACCTTTTTCTTTAAAATTAAACTCCTAAACACAGGCTCCTGAAAATGTGTCGTTTAAATCTATTTTGTATTTTTTTTTTATTGAATTTTCAGACAATCTAAACTTTTATGGTAGTTTTTGCTGATGTATGAACTGTGTCACCATGGTAACTGATGAACATGCCACCATAGAAATGCACCCCCAGCACGCACTGCAACATATCAGTTTAAAGGGTTTCATCAAATACATGTTATACAGACCCCCCAGGATTTCGCGGGCATTTTTTGTGATTGTTGCGGGCTAAAATGCCTGAATTTGCGGGAGCTTTTCCAAAAAGTTGCGATGAAAGTTGCGGTGCTTTTAAGGTTTTTGTTGCGATTTTGTTGCGGGAGGAAGTGAAAGTTGCGATAAATAGTTGCGATTTTCGCCTTTTGTAATTAAAATTGAGTAATATTTTGAATACTGAGTTATTACTGACAAAGAATAATACAAAGACACAGAGATCACAGATATGGTCCTAAAACAACCTTACCAACATCGAAAATAAATTACTACTAGGAGGGGAACTGTTTCGCGCGGTCTTTTGCTGTTATTTTAGTGGGCAAAAGGCGCCGCAGACATGTTTCTTTGCCATTAGAAGTCGTGTCTCAATTCCCAGAGCGCGCGGCTCAGAGCATGTGCGTCACACATTTCGACAGTACACCGGCGCTACGACTGCTGTCCCACTTCTTTTTTGTCCCATGCGTAGTTAACACGCGGCCCGAAGACCGCAGTCGTTAAGCGGTGCGCGGACTGCAGTCGGGTCTGAGCAAGTTTGCACCTCCTTGACTGCAGTCTGAGCCCCCTTCGGGCCGTGCTCCGAGCTGTGCGCTCTGGGAACTGGGACATGGCCGCAGTTTCGTTTTGTCACCCGGAAGTAAAGCAGAATGTTGCGGCTTCCAAACTCAAACCTTTTAGCCGCCGAGAATATGAGGTTGGGTCCTATGGCTCGCAAATTTGTGACGCGCAAAGAGGAGGCTATGGTGACAGATGCACTGAGATCCAGATATGCGTTTTGTGCATTTATTACAAAAAGAGCGCACACAGCTATGACAGCGCAGCAGGATGAAATGGAACTCATGAAAACCAGCAGGATGAACAGATTAACGTGAAAGATGAATGAATGGTTTGCGGTCAACAAAAAATACAGCTACACCCCAACCCTGACTCTCTCCTCTGTGTGACAGGTGAGCGCGCGCTTTTACACGCACACACTTCCGTACGTGCACACACCCACACTCACGTGACCCACCGCCTCTGCCGCATACACACACACAAACGCACCGTGCACCTCATCTCAGTTATGTCTCCTACACAGAAGGAAGTTGGTCGGCGTTCAATACGTCGCCGATGATTGGTCAAAATTTGTAAAAATTGCGGAAAAGTTGCGGTGATTGGTCAAAATTGCAACACCGCCCTGAATTCGCGGAGATTGGCTGTAATTGCGTTGAAGTTGCAAATCGCAACATCGCGAATTCCTGGAGGGTCTGATTAAAGTGCATATGACAGGTTTTCATGCTTTTCTAATCACTTGGTTTGGTGAGATTGTACCTGTGCTTCATATTTACCATAGTTTTACATGAATTAAATGGTAGTTGAGAAAAACTTGAGGAGAAAAGTACAAATAGAACAGGAAGTAGCGCTGAGTTCTAAAATGTGATACCTCTACCTATGTAATCAATATGGAAAATTTCATCCAAAATGCAGAGGCAATTTATTCACAAGGAAGTCATTTTTTCTGTCAGTTTAAACATTCATTTCACTAACCCCATGTGTTATAATTATTTTTTAGTTTGTTTTTATTAGTCTAATCATAACTATTGTGTACTTTAGACAAGTTCTGGTCTTTGCTAACAGTTGAAACGAAAGGAGTTGGTTTACCCATACATAATATAATTTGAGATACTATATTTGCATCGCATTTGAATCATTCTAAAACAAAAATCAGACTTGTTCGGGAAATTAAGTTTATGTCGAACTAAACTTTTTTGCTACTCAACTGTGTACACGGGGTTTAAATAGTATTATCTATTGTGCCTAGAACTTAATTTTATCATTTTAGCAATTATAATTAAAACATCTAAATCTAAGTGTTCTACCCTCAGCGGCCACTGCAGTTTTAAGTACCTGGTGACATCACGCATGACTTCCTTGAGTGCAGCCAGGTGTTTCTGAGTATAAACACCTTGCTGCAGTTTGATGTGTGGATATCTGTTAGACCAATCACACTGCGCCTTATGCACTATTGGATGAAATACAATGTAAGATTTGTGTGTGTGCATTCTGGCACATCAGCTTTTAAAAATCTCATTCACCTTTCAAGTTCTCTATGTAAGTATGTTTCTTACTATTTCAGAAGGACACGCCATATGACTTTTTTCATTTTCCCTCTTGTCACTCAACATCAACAGCAAACACTAGAATCCGCACAATGAGTAATTCTGATTTTGGACAGAAAAGAGCCATATAACTGCACACTGACATCTGTGGACATTCGAGAATTGGCTCAAACTGAACAAATCTTATCTGATGACGAATGGTGTAAAATGATATAGACTGATAGGTAAGGAAGGTACAAGTATGAGATTTAAATACCAAATGTTACTACATCTGAACACAACCAAACTGAACTAAAGATGGATGAGAGATAGAGAAATATTTTCGGACATTTATTTTATCATTTATTGACAGTTAAACTAAGCCTTGAATCTCCCATATTTCTACAGTGAATGTTTTATAGAAAGACTGAGTATAGCTGTGGCACACAAGAAATGTATAGGGACAGATAGCCTATGGTGATAATCTGACATTTACATGAGGTACTACACTTTATTGTCCTCATAAGGAAATTTGTCCTCTGCATTTGACCCGTCCTTCAACTCCCATCCCTTTTTCTAAAACAGAAGTCCAAGTAACAATGAAGATGTAGTATCGATATGCAGTTATATTCATTTGAAAGAAGATGAAGATGTTCTTCTGGCTACAGCACTGTTTAAACCACAGTCACCACAGTCCAATAATCTCCTCACATCATATTCATTTACTGCCAGGCCCAATTGAAGCTCCAATACTGTATTGATGTGTTCTCGTCAATGTTTTTTGTATTAACGTTCTGAAGTTGTATTCTGTTTTAACAAATAATATAGTTAAAACCCAGGAGACAAGTGGTCCAAGCTACAGCATGTATTCCAGACTCTTCATCTTCATTTAAAGCTATACTGTTCAGTCAAAACTAAATATTTTACTTATTAGTCCTAAGTAAGTGATCGCTTTAATCCCAGTGCCTACTGAAAACCAGTGTTGTATAAAGTATTGGAAAATCAAACTCAAGTAAAAGTATAGGTACCCCTCCCAAAAATGACTTTGGTAAAAGTCGAAGTCACTGACTGAAATGTTACTTGAGTAAAAGTCTTAAAGTATCTGGAAATTATAAATAAATAATAAAAATAAATGTACTCAAGTAATGTAATTAAAAGTACAAGTAAAAGTATGAAGCAAAGGCAGTCTGAAGCTAACCCTTGCTTTGTTACTTAGATAGCACAAACACACAGCGCTTGTTTACATTTTTAAAAGTAGGCACATGTTAATGTTATTTTTTGTCCTTTTGAACTTGTGTGCCTTTTCTCATTCGTTACACTTAGCCTACAGCTATGCCTTCCCTTGAGCCGAAAAAGCTAGGTAGCCTGTTAGCTCCAACATCGTCAAATACGCTTTGTGTAACCGAAACAATGTCACACAAAGTTAATTTCTACATGTTATGCTCAAGGTTTCACAACGTGTCTAGAATGTCCATGCTATGGTTACTGAAATTGGAATATAGACGCTAACAATTTCATTAATCTAGATCTTACCAGACTTACCTTGATGTGTTTCTTGAGATTGGACGGGGAGTTTCTGTAAGATAGGATTTCCAGGTTTCTTGGAAGGCACAAGAGGCACTTCATTCGATAGGACGAATCCTTCATATCAGCGTAAGAGAACATTGTGTTTAAGTACGGCCAGGGATGCTCATTTGTAGCCGACGTGGATGCTGTCTCCTCTTCCATCAGGGATGCTGATTGATTAAACTAGCTGCATGAAACCAACAGGTGTAGGCTGATTGTCATGCACAAGTAGCGAACAAGCCCAGGCACGTCCTGACTTCCTTACAGTCAGTAGAGGTTTTTTTTTTGTAACGAGTAACTAAACGGCACATTGAAAATGTATCGGAGTAAAAGTATGCAATTAAATTCGGAAATGTAGTGAAGTAAAAGTAATCATTTTTTTAAAAACTCAAGTAAAGACAAAGTACAAAGTCTCCCAAAATGTACTTAAGTACAGTAGTGAAGTATTATTACTTTGTTACTATACAACACTGCTGAAAACTCACTGTTCTATAATATGGCAAGCTTATTTTGTATTCCTTTTTAACAGACAACCCCCTGGTTTGTGGACACATACTCCAACTACTGCACCCACCCGATCACCATTTAAATAATTTCTTAAACTTTCACATTTGTTTAATAGCACATTCATATCTTTGCAAGTCTCACATTGTAAAGCAGTGTGCATGCTCAAAACTGAAAGGACCATAAACGCTAGCTTTATACTCACTATGCCGTCATAATCATTAACTAATGGTGCAGGAGCAGCCATTGAAATTTAGTGGAAATGGTACGGCAAACACAAAAGGCCAGCAGACAAGTTTAATGCGGACGATTTGGCTGAACACAGGCTGAGGAGGAGGAAGAGGTGATTTAGGGCGACGTTAAGTAAAGCCGAAAGAGGAAGAGCAGGCGGGCCAAGGTTAGACATTTATTATATCAACAGCAAAATAGGCATAAGGCTCCGGAACTGTCTGAAGAATGGATCATTATTTTAACACTAAGAACTGGCCATTGTGGATTTATTGAGAGTGTCAGTAGAAATCTTTCATTTACCAGAGGCACCGTAAGGAAACAGGACACGACAGCACTTTGATAATACACAAAGAAAGAGGCATTTAGGACCACAATTTATAATGGTTAAAGCTGCATTATGTAACCTTTCTGGGTGACCGTCTGAAACCTGCTTGTTGACATGGAGATGGATTATTCCAGAAAGCACAAAAGTATGGTATGGCAAAATTTCATGGCCTTCTGGAGCCCTAAACAGAAGCTTTGAGCATTGCCATGGCTGACACCTACCTAACACACACCTTCCTTTAGTGTTAGCTATCAAGAGTACAATACATGTTACAACTCCAATATTAAATGACTGCACAGATGTCCAAGGTCTATTAAAACTCAAAGATGACAAAAACATTTAATCTTTTTGTCATCTTTTTTCCCTTTAAACTCACAGACTTTAAACTTTAAACTCACAGCATTGCCACAGGAAGTAAAACACAAATTGAAATGATGGAAATTATGGATTTAAAGGTGAACGGTTATTCTAGTGGAGGGTTCACCACCTTCTTGTCTTCATAAAGATGTTATTACAATGTGAAGTTCCACAATATAGAATTAGACTAATCCACCTCCATGGAGAGAAGCAAGAGACACCACATGTTCAAATTACAGGTCATTTCCAAGGGATTTTGTATTTCATGTGATGAAGTTAAATATTTGATAGATGATGCAAGGTGATTAAGTCTCAATGGAAGGAAGCAGGTAGTAGATCCACTGAAGCAGTATTAGCAATAGAAAATTTGTGAAATTTCAGGCACTGACAATGTCAGCAAACATTACTCTGATTCTGATCTGGCATGTCTCTCCGTGCTCTTTGTCTGCATTCTCCTGTCTAATAGAAGCCAAAAGTATATGAACTAATTTTGTTGATACAGATATTCTTCTTTGCTATTACATTTCTGGGACAGGTTATCAGCGGGGAGCCCTGTAGTTAAAGTCTACCTCATTGCTGCAGAATTTCACGTCCTGAATGCCAATGTGACCATTGAGTCCATTTACTCATAGGTAACCATTTCAAAGCACAGAAAAGCCAAACATCAATATGTTTTCTGCTATTGAGACTTTGAAGTGATTGTGGGTAAGCCAGAGGGGACAAACTTGCTATTCCTTTGTATTACCTGTGAACAATGGAGCCTATTTTATTTGTGGAACTATATCTTTGCTGTTTCCATGAAGGGCCTGAAGGAAGAACAGCATCAACTGCAACGTAATACTTGCATTTTCTCTAACCCTAACCCTACAATCTGGTGAATCACAAGTATGTTTTATTGATAAATTATATGCAATCTCTCTAAAGGTGAGAGTGCCTATTCACCATTGTATAACTGCGATGAAACTGTCTGGTCTGCAAAAGGCAAACAAATGTAACAAGGCTGAGAGAGGTACAGTTCAAATGAGGAAAGAACAGGAACTTAAGAAATTGGAAAACTTACTAAATTATTACTAAGGTAAGTTTAGATGCCCTGTACCCATAATTAGCTCTTGAGGTCACAATAAGACAGCTGTGTACTGTCTGCAACAAATTATAAAGCACTTTATTGTCCGAGAATCAGGTGCACCGTAAACATGATAGTTGATGTTAGACTTGACTTTAGACTTTATTGTCCCCAAGGGGAAATTCATTTTCACGCACACAGAGCCTGTTTGACACACACAGCAACAACACAACAAACACAAAGACATACAATATAATGTTAGCATTACCTTGATGTCAATACTTAGAACAAGCTGAGAAACTCTTCTAAATTGGGACAACGGACAAAACAATAACCTATCTATGGTAAAAAATACACTTTCAACACAACTGACCAGTCAGATTCACTGACACACAGGTTGACGGTTGCGATTCCATCTCCCACAGATGAATGTTGTCATTGAGTCCTTGGGCAAGACATTTGACCCTCCTCGTCCCCAGTGTCTGTATACGCTGGTGGATGAATGTATGCATGAATGGATGAGTGGTTCCTTGATATAAAGCGATGTGAGTGCCTTGAAGGTGGATAAGCGCTACATAAAAATGTGACCATTTACTATACACAATACCTGCCTTCTCATGTATTACCAGAGTCAAATGACACTGATCCAACCCCTGCTGGAAACGTAAGGGGAAAAGTGGATAAAAATTAATAGGAGTACGCTATGCACCAATGAGCAACCCATTAGAAATTATTGGTGAGTAGAACTGATTCAAGATGCAAATTCTGTAATACATGCATGAAGCAAAATCCAACTTTCAACACCATTTGTAACCGCAAATCTAAACAGTTGACATCTTCCATTAGGGGTAACTTTCCAAAGCTGCATTCCGTTTAGTTATGCGTCAGCGGCTCATATTCAGCCAACCCCTATTTCATCTCCGTGTACGGCTAATATCTGTTCACTAACGACCCCGGCTTTAGTCATTTGAAAGTGGCGAGTGGGCGCTGGACGGTTTTCATTGACCGATGGGGGCGATGATTGCTGGGATGCCTGTTGACCGAAATGAATTTGAACAACCCTTCAATTTCACCTCCATCGCGTGATCACCCCAGATGAGCCCCGGCAGTGACAGTATCGCTCCCACGACAGAAAACCAATTTCTTTTCGGAGCTCAGCAAACCCAGATGCAATTTGATGAGGGGAAGATTTCGGTGATTGAGTCCATGAGAGTTATTTGCCTCGGTCTCAAATTACACTTTTTTGATATTTACGACTATACAGCAGCTCTGATTTCTTTGCCCCCGCGTCGCTTTGTTATCTTTTGACAATTGCAAAATGATTACTCCTGTTTAGATAAAAGAAGTGCCGGGGAATAAAATATACCCAGTGCTGAAATGTGCATCATTTGTTTTCTTCTGAGATACAGCCTATACGTGCTAATTGTATCTCTTTGAAAGTGCTCAAACAGCAGTTTAGCAACAAGCTGAAAATTTACTTTCTGAGAACTCTTTCAGTTTCCAATTTAATGATTTTCTTGCGTACTTGGTACAACTTTATTATAACTACAATTTAATTAGCCTTAGACTTATTTAGAACAAATAGTACTCAGAAATTAAGGCTTAGCAATTTCTTAAAAGTGCTGTGCCTGATTTTTACTATTGTAAATGTGTAAAGCAGAACTACTTCATTTTAAACAGTTTGCAGTGGTCAAAAATGATTCCTCACTTACTTTGTGAATTCTGAACACTTTTATAAGCACTTTTCACTTTAACTTCAACTTCAACTTTAAGAAACCAGTGTGGAGCTTTGCAGTGATGGCAATAACAGCTGGCATACTAACCACACATTTCCTGATTCTCTGAGAGTAAAACAATTTCTAATTTCAATGCAGGCAGCATGCAGCTACCTCAAGAACTGTTTATAAAATATATATGTACCAGGGCCTCCTGGACGCCTCCCTCGGGAGGTGTTCCGGGCATGTCCCACCGGAAGGAGACCCCGGGGAAGACCCAGGACACGCTGGAGGGACTATGTCTCCCGGCTGGCCTGGGAACGCTTTGGGGTCTGGGAGTCCCTGCTTAGACTGTTGCCCCTGCAACCCGGCCCCAGATAAGCGGAAGAAAATGGATGGATGGATGTACTAGGGAAAGTATGCACAAATGCATGAAAAGCAAAAATCAGGCACAGACATTAAATTAACAGGTTAGGGTGGTGATTAAGTAGTTATCAGTTATTCTCATTAAATTATTTATTATGAATGAAGTCTTTGTTCAAGCTCTCCAAAGGATTTTGAAAGTGTAGTTATTTTAAAATGAAAATGTTACTTTCCACATATTAATTCTGCAAATGTCTGAGGTCTGGCTGGCATTTGTGCAAATATTTTTTAATATGACATTATAAAGCCATTTGTGAATTGCACTGAAAAGTTGTTTGAAAGTTGTTTGAAAAACCAAGCAATGATTGACTGAATGAATGAGGTCAATGAGAAAAATGTAATCATGCTGTAATAGAGAATGAATGCCCAATAACATCAAGTGTTAGCAACAGTTATATATGAAATAAAGTGTCTATATACAAAGCAGAGCAAAGTGGTAGAAGAAGCTTCATTAGATTTATATGGAAAATTTGTAGAATTGTTGGTTAGATTTCTTACCAAAAATACCAGATACTTTAGTAATTTCATGCTAGGTGTTGCTTTTGTTCATGCTTTACTATGGCTATTAACATTTAGGTTATAAAATATTTCTAAATCTATAAAGGGATTAACATTTTTCCCATTTTATACAACAACAAGGGAACAAACTACCCAAAGAATAAAGTGAGCTCAAACTAAAATCCAAGGTGTGCTTTCTTGTCTTGCCCAAGGACTCTTTGACAATGTGCATAGGCTGAGCTGGGATTAAACCACCAACCCCGAGGTTATTGGGCAAGCCATTCTACCTCTTAGGCATCTGTCTTTGTAGTGTGCAGATTTCTCACAATGGCAAAAGAAAGTATTTGAAATTGCCTAAACATTTTGGCATTGTAAAATGTATAGAAAAGCCACATTTTCAGTAACTACTTCTGTGTTGCCAAGGCATAAACTTCAACATACAAACTGCAACTGAAGCCACTATAGTGTGAAAACTATATTCACCAGAAATAACCCATCCAAGGGCATAGTTCCATTGATTGAATTGAGTCATTTTTGTTTGTTCATCTTCATCTATGATTGTATATTTCTATTCTCCTGCTGTTCTTGAACTTTGAGTTGCAACATTGAAATTTCCTCATTGTGGAAAAAAATAAAGGTTATTGTAACATATATGATTGGAAAGTATACTACATAAGACATGGGGTACAGGCTAGTGTCAGAAGATCTAGTTCGGGTCAGGGCGGGAAGTGAGACAGCGTTTAAAACACAAAACCAGAAGACAGTATTATGGTGCAGGATGTGAGTTGTATTAAAGGATTGGTGAACAGGGGATATTTACAGTATTTACAACATTTACAATATGTACACATAAAAAAAAAAAAAAAAGAATACGGCGCGTGTTCCGAGTAAAAGTTCAGTCCAATATTGTTGATATTGTAATGGTAAGTTTATAATGTCCAAGTGAGTAATGAGTTGGTTTTGGACCAACCAGTGTGGGGTGTAGTGTGGGGAGCTACTGCGCCTCCTACCGCACTGTAGAAGGTGGTGATTGTTATAGTTCCTTAGGCTCATGGCCTTGGGCAGCTCGCCATCGGATTGAGCCGGACCATGGAGTGGACGGACCGACGATCAGAGAGTTGTGGATTGATGGAAGAACAATGGAATGAAGGAACCTGGGACAAAGGAACCTGCCCTGTATGGAACACGACTATGTTTCATGTCCATTACCAATACTGTTAATAAATATTTAAATAATTACTTCAATTAAATTCAACTACATGTACATGTTCAATATAATTATACATTCAGTGCTCAACAGAGTAGTCTTAAAATACCAAATACTGCATCATTAATCATAATGTAGAAATAGTTCATTCAGTCAGTGCACAGTAAATACAGAACCAAATTAATACTACTGTGGAAGGCATAATCTAGTGCCATACAGTAATAACAATTAATAATATTAATTTGAAAAGCACTAGATAGTTATTCATATAAAAATAATAATACAACGTGTCAATGGTACATAATGGTGAACCATTTGTAAGCTGGGAGGCTAGCGCTAGCTTACTAGCTCCGAGAGACATAAACAATGAATGGACTCACCAGTTCCCTCTTTGTTTTTCATGTGCAAAAGTTGACAATCACACAAATGGCAGAAGCCCCTAAAAGGTTGAAAAAATATCAGTGCATGAAACCGGAGTAAAAGTACGTAAATTACCATTTTAATAAAAAAAAGCGTACCTGTGTAGCAGCTCCTACCAGGGGTCACCACAGACACACCACCGTATGTGGAGCGCCATATTAATAGGAAGTAATCCCACAGAAGACCTGCGGGAACTCTCTCGAGAGAGGGCATGTGGAACTCCAAAAAACACTCTGGGTACATTATCTCATCTCATCTTGGCTGTTTTAGGAATATACAATATAAGGTTGTCCTAATGGCATACAACGTCAACACAACGTGTCTTATGAGCGTAAGATTGACAAGTTTGAAAGTGCATTGTGTAACTTCTGGTTCAAATGCTTTTCCTCATGGACATGTTATTGCTCAAATGTTTCACAGTATGGCATTAAACATTTTTATCTCCATGAAGACCAAACCAGACCAAGTTACAGGTCAGATCTGCGGAAAGGGAACCCCATGCACAGTCAGAGCACCTGTTTTTCTAGGTGCTTGAGCTATAAAACCATCTGTAATTGAATAAAGGTAAGATAAATTCCATTCCACACAGAGCAATGACATCTCCAAAGAAACAAGTAACCGCAAACCAAAAAGTTACAAAGTGCACCTTTAAATGCAGAAGCTGTTACAGTGGAGGTCTAGTGAACTTTTTCATGTGAGTAACATATCCTCTGCGCTAGTAGCATGGTTGGTGTGGTGTTAAATAATTCTGTTCTTCTGCTAACCAAGCAAAGATGTATACCCTTTATTACAATGGATACACAAATCTCAAGTTTGTGGTTGTTAAGCAATCTGTAAAAGTAAATCATACACAAAAAATGTATGTTCACAATCAGTTATGTGTCCCTCAGGCTAAAGTTGGAAGTGAGAGAATAAAGAACATATGATGGCATATGATGGCAAATATGAGTTAAAACAGGCCAAAGCATTTGCAAATACATTTAAACTCAAAAGACCTTCTATCTCCATATTTTCTGTGTATGCCAGCCCTTAATTAACCTTGTTCATTATCCATGTGTTAATTTTAAAAATATCTGGAGGCCTGGCTGGCATTTTGTGTTCAATTACGTGTCATTTCAACATTATAAGGGCATTCGTGAAAGCACAGAAAGTTGTTCAAGAGACAAGTCAAATCAAGCAGTGATTGATTGAATGAGGGCAATAAGAAAACATGAATTAGACAGGCTGTAATAGAGAATACAGGCACAATGAGGTTATACATGAAAAAAAAAAAACTACAGCAAAATGAATGCAGCAGCGGCTTCTTTAGACTTAGCAATTGTTGGTTAGATTTCTTTTTTTTCTCTTCAAGCAGTTCTGTGTGTGATCTGCATCTAATTATAAAGTAATTCTATCCATCACAAATGTGGAATTAGATGGTGCAGGTGACTAAAAACACATGGACTATGTAAACAACCTTGCAAATTAATTTTCAGGTCTCTTTCAGTGTTCACTATGTCAGTACTTTCCAAAGAACAATAACCTCAACGCCCCTGCATAATTAATCACAGCTTTAACTATTCGATAATTTCATTTGATTCAAGGTCGCAGAAGACCGTGTTGACAATATTGCTGAAAGTGCTTTTGATGGTGCATTGACCTCCTCGTGAGGTGAGCAGAGGTGCCCCAGGTCCTGCATGTTCAGAGTGTGTCCATTGTTGCGAGGCTGTGCTGTTTGAAAGTGACAGTCACAGAGTTATGGTCAGCAGAGCATCAGCCCCGAAGAGCCCATTTAACCGAGTGAGCAGAGGAAAGGCATTCAGGTAGAAATTTACTGGCCAATTTTAACTTCCAAAATGTTGCTGGTTCAAGTGATAGCTCGTCCTTTGAGAGACATGAGTGTACACTTCTCAATTGAACAGCAAATAACATGACAGCAATTGTTTTGATTGGGAGTCTAAAATTGAAAACAAAATCGTGTGAAAAGTTTGAGAAGCACTGCAATAGACCAGTGCTTTTCAAACATTTCAGACCATGTACCACCAAGATAGTATTTGGACACTTTTAGAATTGTTGCACACACAGCATGGTGCTGATCAGCATTCACTCCCATTCATATGAACAGGACAGCCATATGATGTTTGTAGACAGTAAATTCAGCTCGGAAGACCTAACTGCGCTTCCATCTACTTCACCGTTTCTCCAGAGTTTACCTGTTCATCAGTCTTCATCACCTCAGTCCAAAAACTCTTCGACACAACTTATTTTAGTCCAATTAGTTCCCATTCTGGCCAATTCAAACCTCCATTGCAGATGCTCGGCTCGTTCACTTTCCTGAGAACTTCTAGCATGTCCGATGACCCCACAGGTTCCTTCTTGATGTTCAGCAGGGCCTCCTCCAGGTTCTGCTGCCTTGCAGATTCAGGATCCTTTGCACCATTCAAGCCCTGCACCATGCTGTCACCACTCTCAACTCTCACCTTCAGAGGACTCATTCTGTTTGCTCCGTGGCTTGGCTGCTGCTTACTCCATCTGCTCTGAATCCTCTGCCTGGGCCTCCTTCTCCCTCAGCAGCTCCCATCCTAGATATGCTATGGATATGCACAGAAACATTTAGCTCAGGGTGCAATCTAAAATCTTACAGGGTTGGTCTCATCTCAGACAAGCAGGTTAGAGCTTGACGCTTATCTTGTGTTGTTTTTTAGCAATAACACAAAGCTCTCAGGTCTAAATGTCCAATTTGAGGCCTCGATACAGACATCCTGATCATGATGACCAAGGCAGTTTTATGCTCCTCATGTAGTTACGCTGATCATTCCTGCCCGTGCACTTGTATTTAGCTCTGCCCCTCTCTTACTGCATATTTTGTCTAATTACCTAGTATGAATATAGACTCAAGGGAGTACTTACCTTGAAATGTGTATTTGCAATATTATTTTTCCTGTGTCATGTGACAAATTTCCCTATTGGTGACAATAAAGTATATTTGTTTGACTGACTGCACAATACAAAAAAAAAAAAAAGCCTGATTGGTGTAAAATCAAGCACATAACGAACATAACAAAATATACCATATATCGCTACTAGTAATTATCATCCACACCATCAGAGGGCAGACCTGAATAAAGGATTACTATAACCCAAAGGATTCATCAGTAAATGTAGTGTAATTTATTCTGACATGTATTGAAGCAGGGAGTGTATTATAATTTGATTGGTCTTTGCATTGCTGTAGTATTTAATATGAATCCAACACAACAATCATGCAACAAAATTGCACCTTAGTTTTCTTGTGATTGCTTTTGGAGCCCTGTGGCAAAAACCTGGAAAATATGAACAGTTTGTTATTGTGTGCATATCAAAGCATGTGTAGCTCTGGCCTTTCTGCCCTTGTTTTAAACAACCATTGTGAGGCAAGGTCAGTTTCAGAAGAAAAAACAGATTTAAGTTAAGTAATAAAGATGTTTTTGTATTTTGTATTACAGTATGTATTTGTAAGGAGGTTCTAATACTCCTTAAGTTGACAAAGGCTTGCAAGAAGAGTCAATATTCTGACCTATCTGAGAAGGAATCATTTCTTACACCTAAGGGCTAGGTGATATCTTATTAAAGACATAGACATATGGACCTGAGCAGAGTGTCAGGATCTTGGATGTTCACCTCACTCTAAAAAATGGATGTCAGATTCAGTTTTTATTTTGTGTTGATAGGACAAATAATTCCAGAGAAATTCACATTTAAAAGTTGGAATGAGTTTGTACAGTATATTAAACCTAATGCAAATGCACGTTAATGTTTGCGGCAGAAACACGTGCACACAGGCGCTACAGATATCAATAGAAACACTTGCGATGTCCGTGCGCAGAATAAATTTCACTCATAAGCAGTGACAAAAGAATAGTTTACTTTACATAACTTGGATTATAACAGGGCTCTCAAGTCTCACGCATTGAGAGTGTGGCACACGCAATTCGATGCTCACACATGGCATTTCTCATGCTGATTTTATTTTTTTTTGTGCCCAGAAAATAGGTCTGTGTGGCTCAGTTTATGCAGGCACCGCGCGTTTTCAGCGGGAAAAAAAAAACTCCCGCACGCAATTCAAGCGCACCCCCCCCTTTTGCTTTTGTCAAAAAGAATTTTCCGTATGACAGAAAAAGTCAACGATGGCAAAACATAACCAATGCCATCACCAGATTCATAGCCAAAGAGATGCTACCGATGCAGTCAGACCTGCCAACATGTACGCATTTTGCGTAGCGGGCACGCAATTTTGACCTCCTTGTTCGCTTGTATGGCTTTGTTGTTCTAAATTACGCATATGGATCTCACATTTCGTCCGTTTCACTCAAGTTTTCATTGACTTTCACTGACTCTGCGGCTGAGACGCAGATCCACAGATCTGCATGTAAACAGAGAACTTTCAGCCAATCAGAGCGCTTCATTTCCTCCCCACTCCCATGCCCTGCCTCCCTCCACGCCACAGTTCAGATTCCGCTCCTCGGAAATTACGCAGTCTCACGCACGACCCCGCTCAAAACTTGAGAGCCCTGATTATAAAGATGAGAAGCACCAGATGAGAAAAAGAGGAGAAACTGGGACAGAGAGGGAGCAGGTGGAGTGGTCATATGGTACTGCACACAAATGCACAGAGGGAGAGAAGGACTGGACTTTTAATCAAACTGTAAAGATTTAAGTCAAAACCTGTGAACATGTGAGGAGACAAAGGACACGCTGTGGCTCAGGCTACACGATTGGCTGTTGACCTGTCTATTTAAATGCGCATGCCTTATCGTCAAGATCGACCACAGTAGAGATCGCAATCTATCAATCTTTCGATTTTTGACACAGCCCTAGTTTTGCAGCTTGTCTGTTTTATGTCTTACTAAAAAGAGACAACAAATAAAGACAGGGAACAATGTGTGGGTACATGCATGTCCAAAAATGTTTTTAAAATGAAGTGTCTTAGGCTACGTTCACACTGCAGGGCTTAATGCTCAATTCCGATTTTTTTTGTGAAATCAGATTTTTTTGCGAGGCCGTTCACATTTCCAATTAAATGCGATTTGTATGTGATCTCCAGTGTGAACGCTAAACTCCCCAAAAGTGTCCCGCATGCACATTGGAGGACACAATGACGTCACACGCAGCGAATGTGCTCAATGTTTGCGGAAGTAGCCTAAAGTTGCTGCGTAGCGGAGCTAAAACATGTACAGAGAAGGACAAGGACAAGGTTTCTGGCCACGGCGTTTTGTGGGACAGTGACAGCAATGTCTGCAGAAATGAACGTGTGGGTGCAGAGTCGCAGACAAGAGTGGTGGGAATGTGCTACGTGCTACGGAGTTTATATACTATTTTCGCATGACGAGAAGAACGTTTTGTGTACATTTACTTGTACCACTCTCGCTGGTAGAAACACGCCTGGGTCGGATGAATGCGACCTGGCATGCGACTTCAGTCTGAACGGCCAGGTGGCATGCCAAAAGATCGGATATGTATCGGTTTTAGGACCACATATCCAAGTTACCTGGGTCGCATTTGAAAAAATCGGATCTGTGTCATTCAGACTGTCATTAGAAGATGTTAAAGAAAATTGTATATAGTGTCTTTAATGAATTATCAAAGTGTTTTCTTTGTGTTGGTTCATCTCCTATTGTGAAACCATAGGATGAGACAAGGACAAAGACTGATTAACTGCTTAGACAAACAATCAAAGCAACTGCTGATTAGTGATATATGTATGAATGGTAAAGATTAACTTTGTTGAAAGTTTGGTTTTGAGCTGGGAATTTTCCGCTCCTATGTGATTCTAAATAAAAGGAAGGACGAGGAGGTATTCTTTGAGAATTGAGTGTGTGGCCTGGACGGAAGCAGAGGAGGCTCTGCTTAACACATTCTACACCTCATTCTCCCTCGTACGAGTAAAATTACTTCTGTGTCTGTTTTCTCATTTGTTCCCTTTGTTGATTTTTATTAGGAAAAATCCCTGACAGAAGATCAGATACAGGTCACATAGAGGCGAAAAAAATCAGATTTGGGTCATTTCAAGCTGCAGTGTGAACGTAGTCTTGGTTGGTTTTGAGAATATTCATGTTTTTCACTTTAAGAGACACGTGCAAAATGTACTTTGTTGAGCTACTAACTGTGTTCCCTCATGAGAAACATGCCTGGTGTTGTATTTTGCTTCATTATCATTGTTTCATGAATCTTTTAACGATGATTGTTGCAGCACAGGTAGAGTACACTGTGGAACAAGTAGCACCTACATACATGAAACTGTCAAATATTGTATTTAACAAGATGCAGACAGATGGTACAGAAGCCAGTTATTTTATGTAAATCAATCTGTAAGGTAGGATACTGTGTACTGTCATAACTGGTAAAGACTATAGATATTGATAGGATTATTTAATATGTTAGTTGAGGATAAATGCAGTAACTAACCAAGTACCTACATTTAACTTTTTTTTCTGCCTGTTCTATTAAATTCATGAGCTGGGTCATTCCAGAATTGGAGGACATTTTATGTCCCACCCATCAAATATTAAATAATCCACATACAAAATACTAAAACATACAGTTTCTGAGTGAATTTACTTGTCCTGAGACCAAATCTAAAAAAAAGAAGAAAAGAATGCTTGAAAATAGTTTTTAAAATACGAAATAAGTCTGGAGTACCCCGCAAAATGCCATTTTTCTCTTGTTCCACCCCTCTTAATGGCCAAATTGAATCTCAAATAAAACAGTTAAAATTGAATTGAAATTTCTTGTTTTTTGTATTATTTGTTTCATTGCCATCTCTTGTAACTGTGGGAACATTTGTTTTAATAGACATAATATTTCAAATAATAATTATTATTCATGGAACATGTGTCCCACAACATGCACCAACCCTGTTACCAGAACATTTTTAGTCTGGTAGAAGAAGAAGAAAGCAGAACCACATGATCCCCTGGACTTGACATCATCAAACAGTTTTCCAAAAGAATGGGCAGAGCAAAGGTTTATCTTCTCTTCTATTTTTCATATTTTTATAACATCGTTAGCCTTGATTGAATGTCTCACTCTACCTCATGCAACCCTGTTATGCAAATGATCAGAATAAGACAATTATTATTATTATTTTCCTTTACGTATTTGCATAAATACGTTTTTCCTCTTGATTAGTAATAACAGCTAGCTAAACAGCTTCTATTCCTGAGATAAAGCTAACATTAGTGCAGTTTTGCAACCGTTACTGTGATTAGAGTAAATAAATAAATAAACCATATACATCATATAATAAAAATTTTACCACTGACCGTAAGCTGAGCTAATCAAGCATTTGATAGTTTATTACCTATTATTGATGAATATGTAGCAGAAAATCAGAAAAGTGAAGGTTTATTTTTCAAGAATTTTAAAGCCAAAAAGTCCTCCAATTCTACAATGACCCAGCTGCTAAGCTGACACTGATATACAACACTGACATTTTGACGTAAATGCCCTTAGTAAGTAGCAGACCCATGGCTGAGATGCTTGAAACGTGGCTTTTGTTTATCTGATTCGGTTACACAGAAATATTACACAGAAATAATTCCATCTGGAGTAGAATATTCCTCATTTTTAGTCCAACTATACAGCAGCAGTTTCTCTAACTTTACTGTCCCATCTCCAGAACATGAGATCTGTTTGGGCAGGACTGTGTTGGCTGCAGAATTAGCCTACTGCATTTTTGTAGGTGGTGGAAACTGGAGTACTGGGAGGTAACACATCCATACACAGGAAGAACATGCAAACTCCACACAGAAAGAACCCACCATGTAATTACCCACATAAAAGGAATACATAAAAGTATTACATATTCAAATTGTTATTTCAAATATGACATATTATGTTTCTTTGGTTAGCATCTAGCATCAAAGTCCTACGCAAAATGTACTTTCCATGTTAGAATAATGTTGCCTCATCAAACCTACCTGTACCTGAATTGTGTTTTGTTTCACTCATGTAGAGAAGTAGGTAGAGATGGAGGGTAGATGAAAACGGACATTCTGAAGTCACGTAGATTGCAGATGCCCCCTCCAAAATGTTGTGAAGGAAAGTAATAGTTTTACTTCTCGCTATCTCCCTTGCTGATTATAACACATACTTTTTTTTTGTCCAGTCCTTTAGTATTTTCTTGGTTTGTTTTGCAATCTTCCTATGACAGACCCCAACATAACCAATTTGACCTGTACGTTTATGAAAAGCAGAATTGGGGTCTTCTGAGGTCCACTGGCTCTGTTTACTGGCCTTGAAAATAGCCAAAAGTGGTAATCCTTGAGCGGGCAAAGTGAGATGGGGCATACCAGAGGACACTTGTGCATTTTCTGCCACTTCTTTCAAGACAAGGGCAAATGTCCCAGAGTGCATTTCTCTAGCAATTCCAGCCTCTGATTGCTTGTCCTTCCTGTGAATCCTTAATGCGCCCCCAAGCTTGCTTGCTTATTTACATAAAATACTGCCCTAACGTAAGACTCTGGTAGCATGCATTACGAGTTATACATTCTTTAAAGTTGCACTGAGCAACTTTTCTGGTGGAGGGTCCGTCAAAACGTTTCTCCATGGATGTTGTTGCTGTGTCTGGAAAGTTTCACAGTATGGAACCAAACCTTTCTTCATGGAGACCAAATCAGACCAAATTACAGATCAGTGGATCTGTGGAGAGGCAACCCCACTCACAGTCAGAATACCTGTTTTTCTAGGTATTTATGAGCTATAAAACCACATGTAATTGAATAAATGTAAGGTAGAGCTGTTTAATGCTGTGTAATATTCCAGCCAGAGCAATGACATATCCATAGAAAAAAGTTGGTGATGGACCCCCAACCAAAAATTACCTAGTGCACCTTTAACAGTAACAGTACAAATAATAATTTTAATTTCAATAAAAAAGTGGCTACATGGATAAAATTATAACCTATTATCTCTTGTAATCTATTAGAAATACAAATAAAGTCCAAGTAATTTCTACAGATATTGTATGAGCAGCTCTTGAGGTCAATATATCTGCCACATGCTGTCTCCATCTAATTATAAATTGTTTTCAAGATTCAAAGTTCAAAGCTTTTATTGTCATATGCGCAGTAAAGAAACACGTTTCCCTGTACAATGAAATTCTTACTTTGCTACCCACCCTGGATGCCAAGAGCAAAAAAATTAAAAGAGATAAATAAGATAAGAGAAGCATGTAAAAAGTATAATCAAATAGAAACAATCTTTACTGAATATACACCATGAAAAATATAGGCTAGGTGCTATGTACATATTTACAGATAATGTGCAACATTGGTTTTATGTGCAACTGTCGGGTGTAAACATTGTTGATATAGTGCAAAAAGGAAGTGTAAACATGGTTGATATCGTGCAAACAGGAAATGTAAACATTCAAGCAGTTACCTGTGTGTGTTTTATTGTCTTATCATCATTAATCATCATCATCATCATCATTAATGGACCTTTGGTCAATGGTTCAGTTTCCAATTAACATAATGTAAATAGCAGTCTGTGTATGTTATAGAGTTTAATACTATACCTTTTTTTAATAAACACTTTTTATTCTTGGTAAGTAGAGTACAGACTGGTACCCAGGTTCATTGTGACCCATTTTTCATTTACTTTAAAGGTGCACTGCTTATCGCCATGGAGATAGCACTGCTTCCAGAATATGGCATTAAAGCCCCAGTGTGTAGGATTCGTGGCGCATAGGTGGATGGTGCTATTGCACTTTCTGTTTTAGCTACGGCAGACCTCGAGGATCACCCGGGCGCGCGCACAAGCCGCGCGCCGCGCGGTCCCAGTTATTTTCTTTTTTTTCTTTTCTCATGAAAACACACATTCCCGATCTTGTACCATGACACTCTACACATCAAATGAAACCTTACAGTCTCCTCTTTTTGAATATGCAATTAATTTCCCTGCACAACAAACACTCCCCGAGCACATGGGGCTTTTACACGGAAAAGCACAAAACGAGGTTAGCTTACCTTAGAATGCTTTGCACAGGTCAAACTCTGTATTTCACCATAAACTTGCTCTCAATTTGTCCGTAAGGATCCAGCGAATAAAATCCAATAAAACAATTTAGTCCAAAAGACGTGTTAGATCCATTACGACGTCTGATCCGGCAGCATGCTTGTGTTGTTTACCCAAAACCATGAGCCTTGCCGAAGGCGAAGGTGGAGCCCAAATGTCCTTCTGCGGCTCTCGTATTCAAAATGGCTGCCTCTGCATGGGGAAGATCCCCCTTTTATGTGACTATATCTAAGTCCAAAAGAATACTTTGATTTCATGATGGAAGTGAAAAGGCTTGGAAAACAATGTATTTTTGAATGGGTTTCTTCAATTTCAGTAATTAAAGGGTAAAAATCTTACACACTGTCCCTTTAAACATATCTATGTAGCAGTCATTTATTGTTTTTATTCGTAACCCACTTCAAGGTATGTACACGTCTCAACCTCTAAGTTCGTAGGAGCTGAGAGTTTAGCAATAACCAATGGACACAGATAATTAAATGTAAACCTTTAGTTTGAAAAATATAAAAGGAGTGCACAATACATTTATACAGTGGTACCTCACCTTACGAAATTAATTCGTTCCAGAAGTGGTTTCGTAACGTGAATTTTTCGTAAGTTGAGTAGCTATTTCAATGGAAAAGGCCTGATCCGTTTCAATTTTTTTTTTTAATAGTGTAACTTTTTTTTATAGTGTAACATTTGTGTTCTGCGTCCTGATTGGAATAAACCAGGTCTAGACCAGAACTAAACCAGGTCTAAACCTGGACTGGACCAAACCAGGATTATCCCGGGACATGGCAGTGCCGTTGGAGGAGCTCGTTGCTCGTGTCTCCGCGCTCCTTGCGTATTCCGTGCTAGAGCTAAGAGGCCGATAAAGACGCTCTTTCAGCGGGAATAAGAGCGGGGCGGGGCGGGCTCTGGTTCTGTGTGGCTTCCAGAGCCGGGGGGCTGACAATGTGAGCTAACAGGCCGAGAAAGGTGCTCTATCGGCGGGCAAGACCGCGGGGTCTCGCTCGGGGCGGGCTCTGGTTCTATGTGACTTCCAGGTCTAGACCAGAACTAAACCAGGTCTAAACCAGGACCGGATCAGGTCCAGACCCGGACCAAACCGGGACCAGACCAGGATTAAATCACCCCGTGCTCAGCCAGCGCCCTTACGCCGTGTTGACGTTGCTTTTTGATCCTTCGATGTCGGCTCTTCCTATCATTGTGAAGCAGAATTCACCAAGCGTTGGATTGTTCACTCACTAAGGGAATGTGAGCGGGGTTTAGACCGTCGTGAGACAGGTGAGTTTTACCCTACTGATGATGTGTTGTTGATAGTAATCCTGTGTCTCCGCTCCCCTCGCACGTTCGGCGCTATATTGAGCCGTGCCCCCCCACGCTTCACTATCAACACATTCCATTGAAAATCTATGAAAGTTCGAGTGTTCAAACGAGAGAGAAATGCGAGAAAAGCCCAACTCCAGTCTGAGAAAAGCGTAGAATGTGTGTGGTGAGGCATTTACAGCCCTAAAACATGTAGAACAACTGCAAAATACAAAGTTGTCCTACCTCGTGGACCTCTCCCACCGCGGGCCACCTCTGGAACCTAACCCCGTGTGTGTTGATAAAGTGTATTTACGTTTCGCGGTGTGCATCTGAGCGCGCATTAATTGAATTTTTGAGATTTCGCATTTCGTAACTTGAATTTTCTTTCGTATCTAGAGACCAAAACTTGACGTGAAGGCGTTTCGTAACTTGGATTTTTCGTATGTAGGGTCTTTCGTAAGGTGAGGTACCACTGTAATTACAACCTATGGGCCCAGAATAAACTAAAAAATAAAAAAGTCTCTTCCCGGAAAGGGTATTGCAACTTCAATCAGTGTTCAAGTCAAATAAGTCAGGGGGTCTCTCCGGAGTAGGCTCTCATTGGTGTCGGTCAGTGGAACTGACACAATCCTATCCATTGTATGGGGTGGTAGAGGCTCTTCGACTGAGAGGCTTGCCATCAATGGATCATCTCATCAACCTTGTTGGACAGCAAAGCTGGGAGCATAACCTTTCCATGTGCTCAAAAAACCTGACTATAAAACAGGTTTTATAGTCCAAATTCTCATGTGCAATTGCAATTAGATTCATATAAAGATGGAATGGAATGGAAGCTTTATTTTGTCATTGCAAACAACGAAAAGATCTCTATATAGGTGTTACACAACATAAATTTACCTTATCAACTGAAACAAAACAAAAAACTAAAGATAGTTAACAAGTAGATGACTACAGTTATTTCCCAAATAAATGTCTCATATTGT
The DNA here is from genome assembly GCA_036785185.1 of Paratrypauchen microcephalus. NCBI lineage: Eukaryota > Metazoa > Chordata > Actinopteri > Gobiiformes > Gobiidae > Paratrypauchen > Paratrypauchen microcephalus. Next base: position 1,799,359 of record JAVJIX010000019.1, on the reverse strand, counting down.
CAAAATTTATCATTTTAACCCATAGTAATGTAGTAATATAATCACATTTTACCGATGGATTACTCACTTGTACAGTGTAATCCGCAAACCATATTTTCGTCTGTGCATTGTATCACTTTGCAACCCTTTTTAACATAGGTGTTTGAATTGTAAATAAAAGAACTGAATTACAATAAAATGAACAGCTTTGCTGGTTTTAACCATTTTAGATAACTTCAAATTACAGTTTTATCTCTCAATTAACAGTCACATTAAGCGAGTGACTAGTTTCTTATGCAGTGCAAAATATACATACTGCATCTGTAATGACACAGAGCATAGCCCCATGAATTCCCTTCTTAAACAATCAAATAAATGCTTTTAGCAATATATTCTTTAATCATAACATTTTTATTGAGCCAAAGGTAATTTACAACTGGAGTCGTACAGGATCAATAGCACTCAGTGCTTTTTTTTATATATATATATATATATAAATTTAAAAAAATTAAGAAAAATCACACAAAACAGAAAAACATTACAGAGGTACATGAATCTGCAATGAATTTGAAGGTGTTTCTCACATAGATACAGCCTGTAAAAAATCAATAAGAGGTTGCCATACCTTCTTAAATGTCTGTAATTTATCCTTTAGCAAATATCATATTCTCTCTAGATGTAAAGTATTGGCAAGGTCCCGTAGCCACATTTTAGAGCTTGGTACTGACGGCCCCTTCCATGACATTAAAAGTAATTTTTTGCAATAATAAGGCAATAGGAAATGAGTTGTTTTTGGGCTGGTGTCAGATTATTAAATGCTTCTGATGTACCAAGTATAATTAGCAAGGGTTCTGGCAATAATGTCATTTAAAAAATTTGCGATATTGTATTAAATACATCAGACCAGTAGGCGGCTACCTTTGGACAAGAAACAAATGCATGGAAAAGCGTTGCATCAAAGGACTGACATTTATCACAAGCTGACGAGGTGTTGGGGAAAATATTATGGATTTTCACTTTTGAGTAGTGAAGCCTGTGTATAATTTTGAATTGTATGAGACAGTGTCTTGCATTATTGGAGCATAAGTGTATAGACTCGAGGCAATCTTCCCAGTAATTAACAGGGATTTGAATACCCATGTCTTTCTCCCAACTTTCTTTATATTTGTTGGAGGATGGGGAGGAAATAGTTAATAATTTGTTATATATATCAGAGATAAATTTACTTTCATTTGGAGATGTATTTAAGCAGTCATCAACTGGAGACTGTTGCTCTGTTTCAAAGGATGTCAAATGCTTTCGTGCGTAATCCCTGATCTGTAAATATCTAAAAAAAATATTTTAGCAATATATTCTGTCACAAAATTAACTTTAAATGTGCAAAATACTCAAAATGATTCGCTGGCATGCCCTCAAGGGGGCGTCATAATACCTACAGTCAAAGAGAACATGTGAGCACGATCTGACCAAGAAGATAACTCAGGAATGATTTAGCAAAATAAAAGTAAATAAAAGTATCATGTTCACACAAAGTAAAAGTACTTCACTTCTCCCACCTCTAAACAGGAATTTTAACCATATTAGAACACAAACTTTTCAAGATATTTGTTTTTCAACCAACATGCCAGAGAAAAGGCCATGCTCTATGCGTCACTGAGCAAGTTTTTTTTTCATCTGTGTATACTACTTTTTGTTTCAAGTCAAAATAAACTTCAGATTTTCAAAATAAAGCCAGTTATATTAAAAAATGTGAAATAAAACCACATTTCAACATAAATTAAAGATTATTTGTCCTTTAACCAGGCAGGTTACATATTTCTTAAAAATGCCTTGAAAATATGCAATATGCCTCTCCACAGATCTGATCTGTAACTCTAGCCTCTAGGTGGCGGACCCTTTACCAAGCAAGTTACATAGTGCACCATTTAGAGAATTTACCAGCATTCACCCGGTTAGAAAAATCAAGACACAGCCATAACGATCCAACTTAAACACATATATCACAGAGCACTCATATATGCTAAATATGGTGCTCTTACAGTATATTTGACAGAAAGGCAGAGTAAATACATGTTTAAAAATGGAGAAACCAACCCTCCTGGCTTCATAAAGATGGAAATTGACTGAAGAGCTCTTATCGGATTGTTCTGGTTGCGCAGCAGCTGGCATCTGGTCAGACAGGAGAGAAATGAACCCATCCCTCTACGTACGCAATCATCAGCGCTGCCTTTGTTCCAACATTCACTATTCCCTGCATAATTAAGACTCAAGGGTTTTCTCTTTAGAGGCCAGTAATTGAGATTTGAGATATTTCAGAACCGTCATAATTGCTTTATGACGAGTTCTAATTCTTGTGGAAACGGCTAGGCATTGAACTGTGGTGGTGTAGAAAAAGTAGTTCTCAACACTAATGCTGGGACGTCATGTTTTAATCCAAGTGGAAGAAATGGGAAATTGCATATTTTTGCAGAGACTTGTGCATATTTCAAGTGCTAACATAAGAGTACACTCATCTATATTACTGCAGTGCTTTCCGTTCCAATCTGTTCCAATTTGTGGTAATACAGGAAGTGCTCTGTTGTGTTTTAAACTCCATACACGATCAGCAGAATCACTTGGATGATTTCAGTCCTGGAAATTTCAATCTCTACTGAACTCAATGTAAAATGTAGCTGTGAACTGGAAAACTACCACTACATGACATCATAAGGTGGAACAGAGCCTTTTGAACTTTGTAGATGTATACAGCAGACATGGGACCAAGTCACACATGTGCAAGTCACTAAGTCTCAAGTCCCCATGTCTGGTATACAGACTAATACAAGGATTATTCAAACATGTATGAATGAAACTCTGAGTATGTGTTTTAACATTCTAACAGTACTACATGCTCATAGGAGTCAGTTTGGGTAATATATGACCTTTAAGTGAAAGTTTTTATTATTTTTTTTTTTTTTACAGTGGCAACATAACTATATTTTTCCCTCTTATGCTGCATTCAGACTACTGTGTCAAGTGTGTTAGGTTTCCATGCACGCTCTATGGGGGAAAAGTCTAATCCATGGTTTCTACAGCATGTTTGAAGTTTTGATGGCACGATTCAAGTGTCCAAAATGCATCAAACACTAGATTTGAAAAATCTGAACTTTTGACAAAATAGTCATAGAAATGTGTGTGTGTGTGTGCGTGTGTGTGTGTGTAGAGCACCTCAAATGCAAACGTGTCCCAAATAAAGGTGCTTGGCATGTTTATGACTCCATGGTCTGAAGCAGCTGCCCTTAAAGGAGAAGTAACGTAAGAAGTAACAAGCAAATTTCACAGACATAATGTATGCTTTTAAAACAACCAATGCTGTTATCTGAAACATGGAGTGTCTTCTTCATGATCTCAACTAGCATATTTTGCAAAAAAAAAAAAAAAATCACACACACACACACACACACAAAAAGCTTTAAACGTGATTTTCTCGTTTTCATGAATGCCGACATGTGGCGGGTCACATATGTTCTCGTACTTCCTGGTTCGAGTCAGGACCGAGTCAGTACTGCAGCTGTCTCATAGCAAAATACATGGATAAGTATCTCCAAGTCTGCTTTAAACAGTATATCTTTGATTTTTGCTGTTGTTTAAATGGTAAAAGGCTGCCGATGCTATTGATTTGAGATGGCTATTCAATTTCAAGTCTTTGAGCCCTTGAGTCCATTATTACTCCTAGATTTCTAGCCTTATTTGAAGGTTTTCGAGGGTGAGACTGGAGGTGACTGCTGACACTGTCTCTGTTTCTGTGGACCAAAGACTATGACTTCTGTCTTGTCTGTGTTTAGCTGGAGAAAGTTGTTTTGCATCCATACACTGATCTGTTGGATGTGGTGACAGAGTGAGTTCACTGGTCCATAGTCCCCTGCTATTTTTTACAATCTGAGCCTTATTTCGGTAATAAAACAAGCTGTTTTACTCACCCATAGCACTTTGGTGTCATTTGGAGCAGTTTCGTAGATGTTGTGTTGTAGCCGTATCCGTGAACGTGAGTGCTCGGGGCATAGCTTTGCGGTCTCCAAATAACACAAACTTTAGCACTTTTCAAATCACAGAAGATCTCTGTGTCAGTGTAGACTTTAAATGGATTCTAAAGTGGCCTGAAACCCGATATCCAGCTATAGTTTCATTTGATGACGTCATCAGAGAGGACAGCGCGCATGCGTGAACTCAGCTGTTTATAAACACCGCTGTCAGATCTTGGTTACAGTCCGTAAGAAGCTTAGAAGACGAAAACATCTCCGCTTGAGAAAATGGTGCAAACATGCATTTATCCCGGTTGCGAAAACAAAATGACATCTTGGACGAAGTTGAGCTTTCACAGGCTTCCTCATCAGAATCCTGATTTATTGAAAATGTGGCTACTTGCTTTGAGAATGGACCAAACATGACAGGGAAAGCTGTAAGACGTCTGGACCCTCTTGTTTGCAGTACTCACAGATAGTATTATCAAAATATGACTACAGTATATATAGGCATAACAAACCAATTCAATGCAAACAAATAATTGTGTGTTGGCTACTTACTCAACTGAAAGTTGCCCGTTTGGTTCCGCAGGCTTTGGCTGGCTCCTCCAATTCAACTTCGGAACACAAAAAAATGATTCTATTACACCACGGTTCATCATGGCACGAATTCACAGATTTCTGTTATCATCACCCAGATGTTCATCTCCAGGACGCAAATCCCACTCGACACAGCAAAGGCATTCTTCCTCTGTTGCCATTGACATACAATGTCCACATAAACACCACAAGGTACTGTCTTTTCGTAGACGGACCGTCTCTTGCTGTTCTCTTGTGCGCTGCTCCTCAAGCTCTCTTCGCTTCCTTCTTTCTAATATCTCTTCCTCCGTAAACTCAGGCTCAAAAAGGTAGGGACGGCCATCATACTCAAATAACTCCTCTTCAATCTCAAAGTCCGAATCTTCAGCCATGTCTCGCAACAGAAGAGTAAAGTTCAGAGCGGTGTTAGCTTCTTTTCGGACTAGCGGTGTTTATAAACAGCTGAGTTCACGCATGCGCGCTGTCCTCTCTGATGACGTCATCAAATGAAACTATAGCTGGATATCGGGTTTCAGGCCGCTTTGGAATCCATTTAAAGTCTACGCTGACACAGCGATCTTCTGTGATTTGAAAAGTGCTAAAGTTTGTGTTATTTGGAGACCGCAAACATTTGCCCCGAGCACTCGCGTTCACGGATACGGCTCCAACACAACATCTACGAAACTGCTCCAAATGACACCAAAGTGCTATGGGTGAGTAAAACAACTTATTTTACTGCCGAAAGAAGGCTCAGATTGTAAAAAAAAAATGTTACTTCTCCTTTAAAAGTGATGTATTTGCCTCATTTGCGCTTTCATTTATTTTATTTCCAAGTCATTTTCTCTCGGAACACTCAGAAATCACACTTTGCAACATTTTGATCTCCCAGAATATTAGATGATAAATTCCACACTCTGAGGTCTCCAGTGCATTTTGTAGTCCATAAACCATCACTAGACTCTTCTGAGCATTTCTGTACTCCATTTCTGTCCCATTTCTACTCGGTTGCTAAAAAGACTTTTTTTAAAAATGGTTTATGCCCATTGGTGTCAACAGAGAGAGCTCACACAAAATCTTTTCCAAACATTGATATTACTCTTAACGGGCTCATACTGCGTTGTTTTCTGATCTGTGTTATAATGTATCCTCATCACAAACATTCATGGAATGGTGTTTTGTTTCATTCATGAATGTTTAACACAAACCCTGCATGTTTAGAGGAAATTCTTTTCTCAAACACAAAACACCTTGTTCCACCTTGTGATGTCATGTGATAATGACAGACGATGCCCGACTGTGTTTTTAATTTCCATACAACTTCACTAGAATCATTTGGAAAATTTCAACCCTGAAAATGCCAATCTCTTTTCAACTAAAGGTAAAGGGGAGCTGTTAACTTGAAAGCTACCACTACATCACAAGGTAGAACAGAAGAGTTTGAGCTTTGGAGATGTAGACAGACTAATAATAAAAGGTTACTTAAACATATGTGAATGAGGTAACAACATTATAACATGGTTTAAAGCTCACAAGTCTGTGTAAAATAGGATCTTTAAAAACAAAATACATATACCAAGGCGAAAGCATGTTTAAAAGACTGTAGTGGTAAAAATAATGCATAATATATCCTTGTGAAAGTTATAGTTTTAGACCATTTTTCGACACTAATTTCACATTTGAACAACACGTGAATCAAATAACCTGATCTGCATTCTTTCACCTCAAAAACATCGCCTGGTTCCTTTCATCTGACCTCCTGATTACTGCAACAGCATTCTCTACCTTCTCCTCACCTTCAAAGCCCTCCACAACCAGGCCTCGTCCTACTTCTCAGATTTGCTGCACCACCACACTCCATCCCGCTCCCTCCGCTCCTCCGACTTTAACGTCCTGTCCCTCCCCTGCTCCTGTCTCTGCATCTGTCTGCTCCTGTCCCTCCCCTGCTCCTGTCTCTGCATCTGTCTGCTCCTGTCCCTCCCCTGTAGGACCAAGCTTCGAACCTGGGGAGACAGAGCCTTCTCCATTGCCACCCCCACACTCTGGAAATCACTACCTGTGACAACTCCGTGGGTGCACTGACTTCACCGCCTTCAAGAAAACTCTCAAGACCCATCTATTTTGAGTAGCTTTTAATGTTTAACTCACTATTTGCTTATTGCTCTTTTGACTGTTTCAATATTTGTTCTGTAAAGCGTCTTGAAAAGTGTCTTGAACAGCACTATATACATAAAATGTACTATTATTATTTATATGAAATGGGCGATTTAAACTGACATATTATTATGATATTTACATGGAAATCTGACAACATCTGAAGAAGTTGTGGCCATTTGAATGAGGGACATCTGAAAATAACGAGTTGAGAAAAGCTCCTCTAAAGATCCTCTTGTCCAGGCCTTCAGAACTCAAATGCATGACATTAAGCTAAGCCCTCCCCCATCACTGACATGACTGTGGTGTGGCGTTTACATTCAGGAAAGGTCATAATTAGTGCAGAGTTATACTTTGTTAAAATGGAAATGCTTTTATAACAAAAAGTCCATATAATCATTCAATAATTCAATAATTAAGTTAAATTAAGTTAAGTTAAAAATCACCTGTATTGTCAGTTTAATACAATACAAAATAGTATAGGACACCACACACACACACACACGCACACACACACACACACACACACACAAACACACACACACACAGTCCTGCTTTAGTCCTGGTTTAGTCCAGTTTTAGTCCTGCTTTAGTCCTGGTTTAGTCCTGTTTTAGTCCTGGTTTAGTCCTGGTTTAGTCCTGGTTTAGTCCTGGTTTAGTCCTGTTTTAGTCCTGCTTTAGTCCTGCTTTAGTCCTGCTTTAGTCCTGCTTTAGTCCTGTTTTAGTCCTGCTTTAGTCCTGTTTTAGTCCTGCTTTAATCCCGGTTTATTCCTGCTTTAGTCCTGGTTTAGAAATAGGCTAGGCTGCGCGCACACTGGTTAAAGTTTATTGCTGACAACAGCGGCCGTAATGAAATATGATCGCCACACGAAAGCTGAATTAGTATTTAAACATGTCCTAAAGTCTATAAAGTAAATGTGTTCCTGCAAACATCATTGGGTACACTTACTTGTCTCATTGTTTGCCTCGGTGTCCAATCTTTTGCCAGTAAAGTATCCGATCTCATTCTGTACATGAGCTTTGGAGAAACGGACGTCTCCCAAATGTGTCCCATGTCCTGAGGAGAGATTCCTTCCTTCTTATGTAGCATTTACAGTCAAAGTTACGGATTTTTTAAGTTACGGATGCAAATGCATCCTACGAAATGCAGCAACATATTCACGAGCTGCTCACAGCTGATAGGTGGAAAAAGAAAACAAAAGAGCTCTACTCATCATGTGAACGGGCAGCTGCGGTAGTAAGGTCATTTATACATGCCCCGAAAACAAGCAAATTTCACAGACATAATGTATGCTTTTAAAACAACCAATGCTGTTATCTGAAACATGGAGTGTCTTCTTCATGATCTCAACTAGCATATTTTGCAAAAAAAACAAACAAAAATCACACACACACACACACACACACACAAAAGCTTTAAACGTGATTTTCTCGTTTTCATGAATGCCGACATGTGGCGGGTCACATATGTTCTCGTACTGCCTGGTTCGAGTCAGGACCCGAGCTGCAGTGTTCTGGATGTACTGCAGCTGTCTCATAGCAAAATACATGGATAAGTCTCTCCAAGTCTGCTTTAAACAGTATATCTTTGATTTTTGCTGTTGTTTAAATGGTAAAAGGCTGCCGATGCTATTGATTTGAGATGGCTATTAAAGTTCAAGTCTGAGTCCATTATTACTCCTAGATTTCTAGCCTGATTTGAAGGTTTTCGAGGGTGAGACTGGAGGTGACTGCTGACACTGTCTCTGTTTCTGTGGACCAAAGACTATGACTTCTGTCTTGTCTGAGTTTAGCTGGAGAAAGTTGTTTTGCATCCACACACTGATCTGTTGGATGCGATGACAGAGTCCACTGGTCCATAGTCCCCTGCTGCCAGTGAGACATAGATCTGCGTGTCGTCTACATAGTTGCAGTAGGACACATCATTGCTGTGTATTAACTGGCCTAACAGCAGTATGTAGAAATTGAATAAAAGGGGGGCCCAGGATTGACCCCTGGGGCCCACATGGCCCACAGGTCAGGGCAATGTGATCTAAGACACAATTTCCAATTTCAATAAAATACTTCCTGTCTTCTAGGAACTTGAACCAGTTTAGTGCAGTACCAGAGATGCCTACCCAGTCCTCTAGTCTTTGTAAGAGGATCCCACGATAGACCGTGTCAAAAGCAGCACAGGATCTAGACTGAGGCCCTGTCCCCACGACAACGTTCCTGTTTTTTTTTTTACCCGGGGTGAAAAAAAGTCTCGTCCACACACGTGTTGGATCAGAAAACCTTCGCGTCAAGATGAGCACGGAGCGCTGAGTGAAAACGATGTAAAGAGCCAGAGCCACCGGTAACGCAAGACTACAAAGAGCACATGCGCAGAAAGTCCTTTCTCTTTCATAAACAAGCAAACACGTGTACTTTAGGGACCGTCAACACAAGCGAATTTATTTTGTCCCCCTGCTCCACCAATGTAGCAGTGACTCCCTCCGGTAATGTGAAAATGCTGACCGTCCCTAACATAGACAGACGCCACAGAACAAAGATTTGCGCTGCGTGAGCAGAGTTTTTGCCTATAAATCGATAGTTAGTATTACTTGCTATCGTTTTATTAGATAGACATTAACAAGTAGAACTCTCGTTAACCTTGGTCGTGTTATTTAGGCAAAATGCTTGTTTGGATCTTACTACGGGAATGTTAAACATACTCGGACATTATGTTGGCTTTTCGGCGAGAATATACAACCGAGGACCATCACCAACGGGCAGCTATATATTTTTGTGTGTGATACTGCATGTGCCTGTTTGTAAAAGGTAAATTTTCATTTAATAAAAAAGACAAGAAATGGTTGCTCTTTCTCTTTATTTACAGCACACAACACACTCAAATTGGTATGTGCTCCTCATTGTCCACTATCTGCCTTTCCAGCGATGGGATCTTTCCAGTTTTAAAATACGTGTTTAGCTTTGAATTGGCAAACACCCGTGCGTCGTGCGTACTGCCAGGCCACTTCACAGTAACGTCCATAAACCGGTACCTGTAGTCACACACCGCTTGTATGTTGAGGGGATGTGTCCCATCGATCGATCCCAAACATTGTGGCATGTCATGCACACGGAGGAAGCCCAAAACAAGCTTCTCTGCCTCCGGTTCCGTGAAAGGCGTAATTGTGCATGGTCCTCTGCTGTTGTCGCAATGCATTGCATATGAACAGAGTTTGATGCAGCAGTGCCAATAAACTGCGGAAGGCGCAGGGTTACACCCTCTGGTCACCGGTCACGTGATGATTACGGCAGCGCGACGTCATAATTTTCTCACCTGCCGCGCTTTTTTGCCGCCCACATGCCAACGCGACGGGGGGCGTTCTCCGACTTCTCCACTCTGGAACCCGTTTTTGAAAAACTCCGTTCTCGCCCCCAAAAACGCCGGCGCCGTCTGGACGGCAGGCCCAAACGCACACAAACTTCTCCGTTTCCTCCAAAAAATGTTGTCGTGGGGACAGGGCCTGAGACTTTGGCTGCATCAGTGTTCAGGTGGATGTCATTTGTCACCTCGATAAGGGTGACTGTGGTAGGCTTTAAAACCTGACTGGAAAAGATCAAAGGAATTGTTAATTTGGAGAAAGTTAGTAAGCTGTTGGTAAACAGCTTTTTGAAAGATTAGCTTTAAGATGAGGCTTTCTAGATGGTTGGGAAATGGTGTTGCTGAATCATTATTAAGCTATTTGCTTATTTTGTTTATTCTACAATTAGTTTATTATTTTTGTTTGTCAGTTAGTTTACTAATTAGTTTTTGTTAATTTGTATAATACATTTTACTATGTTAATATTATGTTTGCTAATTTGTTTAGTCTAATTTGTTATTATTTACCTTAGCACTTTTTCTGTTTTTGGTTTAGTCTGAGGGATATCTAGGGAAGAAAAGAGGGTGGTACAGCAGGACCAGAGTGCACCTGGGTGGGCCTATGGTTTTTACCAGTTGACAGGAGAGGCAGCAAGTAGTCCTTGATCATGTATACTTGTTGTTTGCCTGTTAAACTTGGAATAAATCTTGTAAAATGCAGCTCTGTATATGGACGTTAATTTTGTTTAACTTTACTGTGTAAACCATGGTGCACAAAAGTGATTATTTGAGTTATGTTTATTTCTAAGTTTGCTCACCACTTTTGTTTGTTAGTTTTCGTTGACAAATTGTCACTACAAGCTATATTAAATCTAATTTAAAATCCATCTCATAAATCCATCCAACTTTCAATGTTTATTTTTGTCTTAATCCATTTTTTTATTCCAGTTTAATATGTCACACTTAATTTTCATTGCAAAGCCTATAGACACAGTAACAGTGTTAAAACAAGAGCTTCTTTCACCCTTTTATTATTTTTCCTTTCCTTGTGTCAGATTCATTCTCAGTCTGGTCTCCATAGAGTGGGCTGCCTGCGCGCTTGTCTCTGTCTGACAGTAAACCAGTGCAGAAATGCATGCTGGGAGTGTGGGCCTAGCCTGGGGGATAGAACTCACATTGGACTCTATATGCAAATAGGCAAACTACCAAACCCCCCCAGCACCCACGCACAATGGTCGTTCGAAGACAAGGAAATGTACATAGATTCTCAAACATGCTCAAATCCCAATTCACATTAGCTGTAAGTTTAACCCTCATCATGTATGCAACTTAATACACTTGGTGTAAGAATTAATACAATAGTAGCCTCAGAAGACACAAATTTGCATAAAGGATATCAGCTATGTATATTATATTAAAAGGAATAAATCAGTGTTATAGCAAGGGGAATATATTTGTTCCATATTAGTTAGGTCACAATGAAAAAAAAAATGTATATATATAGTATATACATATAGTATATATAAGTGTGTGTGTGTGTGTGTGTATATATATATATATATATATATATATATATATATATATATATATATATATATATATATATATACATACATACATACATATATGTGCATACATACATACATATATGTGCATGACTCTTACTTTAAACTGTTTAAAAAAATGCATTTTCAAGCATCTTAATTATCATCACTGTGATGAATGTATAAGCAATCCTGATCAGAGTTTTGCGGTCACAGTAATGCTAACAACAACTAGCATAAAAGCATGAAGCATAAAAAGTTTTAGAATTAAATGTAAGCAACACACAGCAGTCTCACTGAGTCTTTTTTTCATACAATATGTACACTTTGATTTAGTTGGAACTGCAATTAATTACAAATCTGCAATAGAAATTTGGTGTGATTATATATACAGGGCTCTCAAGTTTTGAGCGGGGTCGTGCGTGTGACTGTAATTTCCGAGGACCGGGGGGGGGGGGGTGCGAGTGAACAATTTTTGGCGCTTGAATTGCGTGAGAAATGCCGTGTGAGCGTGTGAACACGTCGAATTGCGTGTTGACAGCCCTGTTTGTCTAAAGAGCAAACTTAAACTACAAAGCAACTAATGAGAGTTATATAAATGAAGTTATTACCTGATGGTTCTCAGTTTCTTTTATCATCACCGCACTTTGTCAGTGCGCGCTGAGAGGGGCGGGGAGGAGGGAGCGGGACATTTTTAACGGATTCATGTAAGAGTCTGGTCAATGCACCGGGCCCGCGTCTCACCGCGTCTCCTCGCGTCTCATCGCGTCTCACCATGGGCAGTTCGGCTCTGGGCCGCGCGTATTCCGCGCGTAAGCCGTCGGGGGGGACACGTTACGCACAGACGGAGACACCGGGACCGGAGTCGGTGCGTCTCAGAGGAGACGTGGCACCGGGACTGAGGCTCAGGACGTGCCCGGGGGACGGCGAGCAGACGCGCCGTCCCCCCCTCCCCCTGTTTCCCCTGCTCGGGGGAGCAGGGGGAGGGGGCGGCGCTGAAAACGCGCGGAGCCTGCATAAACTAAGTCACACAGACCGATTTTCTGGGCACAAAAAAAAAAAAAAAAAAAAAAAACACTAATCAGCGTGAGAAATGCTATGTGTGGCGTGTGCGCGTGTGAATACGTCGAATTGCGTGTGTCACACTCTCAATGCGTGAGCCTTGAGAGCCCTGAATAGGCTTTAAGCCTATTTTCTAAAGTTGATGTGTGTTTTTGAAGACATTCCAATAAATCACATTTCTGTGCAAACATACACATCTCTGTATAGCAGTGTAGTAAATTAGATTAAATGATCTGATAACCCATGAATACTACTGGGTGTAAAGAGCCCATATTGTGCTGTTTTCTAATCCGTTCTTGTTTCCTTATCACAATCCTACTAAGAGTTGTGTTTTGTTTTATTCACATGTTTAACACTCTGTTCCACCTTGCAATGCCATGGGTTAATACATGAAATGCTCCACTGTGTTTATAAACTCCATACACTTTCTCTAGAATCATTTGTATGATTTCAGCCCTGAAATTGCCAATCTCTATTGAAAAAAGGTAAAAAGGTAGGTCATGACAGCACAATGTGGAATAGAAGATTTTGAGCTTTGGAGACATAGAGAGACTAATAATAAAGAGGTAATCAAATATGTGAATAAAGCAAAACATAACTCCAGTATGTTTTTGAGGAGGTGGCACTCACATGAGTCAATTTTGCGTAATATAGGACCTGTAAGAGCCGATTTATGTGTGTTTTTAGGCCACCCCACCATCTTGTGAGTTCTATGTGCGTTTCGGCCATCTTATGAGTTTTTTACATATCTGTTTTCTCATTGGACGAGAGTCCCGCTTTGATGTTCAGGAAACATGTCCTTATATGGTTCACATTGATCTTTATTCTTTGTTCTTTTATCATTGATGCTACCTGGTATATAACCACTCACAGCACACATCTCCACACACAGAAGGCAGAGGACACGGAAGGCACCACACCAAGACACATATACACACACAAGGGGTGTGGATAAGAAGCCGCGGTCTGGTGGCCACGAGGATACCCCGAGACAATAGAGTATCGGATGAGCCGAGATGACGGGGTATTAGGACGTACTGGACCACAGAAGCTACACAGTCTTTTGACCGTCACGTAACAACGTGGTACGTCACGTAGCAAGGAGGTCATGTGAAACGTCACGTAGGGAAGTCAAGAACGACGTTTGAGTAGCACATGAGGACGTCATGTGGTTGTCATGTAACGCCGCGCAATAGTCACATAAGAGTGTAACATCGGACGTCTCCCGGGTGACAGACGGGATACGCACCGCTACAAGGCACATACATCACAACACATACAGAGCCTAACACAACACGCATAGGAAAACCACAAACCTCAGAAATTCACCTTTCCATCTCCCTCTTTATTCAACGTATTTGTATCCACTCTGTATGACCTTCACTTTAGTAAAGATAGAAAAGATAGAAAAGACAAACCTTCAAGACTTCAAACCTTCAAGACGAAGATTCAAGACTCTTTATTTACATTACGTGACGCATCGGAAAGAAACTTCAAGAAACACCGAGGCCGAGGCTAGTGAGGTGGTTCGCCGCACTCACATCTAAAGTCAAAAGACTAATAAGTAATCTTTAAGTCAAAAGACTGGCATCACGTTGGTAGACTTAACTGAAGAAAGAACCAACCTGAATCAGCAAGAAACTCCATCCACGGCTGAAGCAAGCGTTCCCTGGGTCAGACCTGACGATTCTCTTCTCAGTTTTACTAGTCTGCTAGCCACCGGAAATAGAAGTACATGCCCTAAGGACAGATCCAATATCTCCTTTCCCGAGCGTCGGTGAAATGTAAGAGGAGTTAAAAGCTTTGAGGAATTCGAGGAATTACCTCTGGTTAAGGATGTCTATGGGAAACATGATGTCGAAAGGAAGTGGCGGTGCGCCGTCTAACCAAATGGAGGCTGCCAAGGAGAAAATAAATATGCTAGAGGCTGACCGGGGATGGGCCGTGACTGTTGACGAGGATGATGTCATCAAACCGGGCGATAGCATTTCACAGGTTAACTCAGTTACGAGTCGCACATCTCGACGTTCCACTACTAGTTCAGTGCAGTCAAAAGCCAGAGTAGAACGTGCAGCTCTGTTGGCAAGCCAAGCGGCTATGATTCAGAGGCAAGAGCTTGAGCAAGAAGAAAGACGCTTGCAACAAGAAAGGCAGCTGGAGGAAACGCGCTTGCAACAAGAATTTGAGCAAAAAGAGGCCTATTTGAGAGCTAAAAAGGAGCGGTTGCAGATGGAAGCTGACATTGCAGTCGCTGATGCCAAGTTAAGAGCTTGCGACCAAAGGGAAAATGACCGAGGGTCAGTAGCAGGGCCGAAGGCAGGGTCGAAGCCAACTGCCTCGCAGGAGCGGCCGGACCTCCCTTCAGCCATTCCTCCCTTCAATCCTCCATTGAGACAAAGCCAGGACTATGCTCGGAATTTTGGTCCTGGAGGAAGCAGGTGGGAGGTATTGCAGCCATCGGGTTGTAATCGTCAAGGCTTGTCCGGGCTGAAGTCAACTGGCAGAAATGAAGACTTCACCTATGGCCGTGAACATGTTGGTGTCGAAAGGGTTTGGCATGACGTCGGGCCTAGAGCTGTTGTGCCAACTGCCTCGAAGGCGCAGCTAGACCTCCCTTCAGCCATTCCTCCCTTCAATCCTCCATTAAGACAAAGCCAGGACTATGCTCGAAATTTTGTTCCTGGCGGAAGCAAGTGGGAGGTATTTATTATTTATTTATTTACCTTTATTTAACCAGGAAAAAAAGTCCCATTGAGATTCAAAGATCTCTTTTTCAAGGGAGTCCTGGCCAAGAGGCCCACACAATACAACTCACAAGACGACAATTAAATATAAGGTCAACACAGATAAAATGTTAAAAACAATTAGAAACACAATGCGACTCACCAGACAACAAATAAATATAAAATCAACACAAATAAAATGATGAAAAACAGTTTAAAAACATTGGCATATCATCGATTGCGTTTCCAGGTCCTTTAAAAGAGTATTAAAAGAAGCCATAGGTACGAGTGTTTGAAGTTTTAAAACTCTCTGCAAAGAATTCCAGTCTGCTGGAGCGCGATACTGAAAACACAGTTTTCCTTTCTCTGTTCTCACAGTAGGAACCAACAACGTGAAAACATCCTGAGAACGTAAATTCTGGGGTCCGTCAGGCCTCCGCTGAAGATACACACTGAGGTATTGAGGGAGCAGCCCAACAAGTCCCTTATAAATAAGTTTATACCAGTGTGTGAGCCGCCGGGTCGCTAAAGCAGGCCATCCAACACGAGAGTAGAGTTCACAATGATGGGTCCGAGCACTACAGTTTGTAATAAAGCGCAAAGAGGCGTGAAATACTGAGTCCAGAGAGCGCAGAGCTTGGGCTGGGGCATGCATATACAAAAGATCCCCGTAGTCTAGCACAGGGAGGAATGTTGCAGCAACAAGCCTCTTTCTGGCATTGAATGAAAAAGACAACTTTTTTCTAAAATAAAAACTCAATTTAAAACGCAACTTTTTGACAAGAGAGTCGATATGAAACTTAAAAGACAGTCCATCATCAATTATGACACCCAAGTATTTAAAAACATGAACAACTTCAATAACCGAGCCATCAGGTGCAACAACTGGAGGAACATTTTGCACAATCTTACTTCTAGAAAACAGCATTACTTTGGTTTTGTTTGCATTAAGACAGAGTTTCAATTCAGAGAAGCTGTGGCAAACAATGTTAAATGCATTTTGCAATTTGTCAATGGCAATGGCAAGGTATTGCAGCCACAACCGTGGTGTGGCCAACAAGGCTTGCCTCCAAAGAGCCTACCAGTATTTGATGGAGATCCTCTGGCATACAGACAATTTATGAAATCCTTTGAGTCATTGAAAGCAAGACAAATAGCGACGCGGAACGCCTGTACTACCTTGAGCAGTTTACGACAGGTTAGCCACAAGAAGCTGTTCGCAGCCATATGAACCGGAACCCCGAGAGGGCTTATCAGGATGCAAAAGACATGCTGGACCAATTTTATGGTAACCAACTGATGGTAGCTGTGGAAGAAATTCTCAAGACCTCGTAGGAAAAATGCAGGCACTTTAATGTTGAACAGCAGAGGATACAGACATGATTCTTCAGATCCTTGTCGTCTCCCATCGTCTCCTGAGTCTTGGTACAGAACTGAGCTAAATTTAACCTACAGAGTAGTTAACCATTAACTCAAACTAGGACCCTCAAGAAGGAACTTTATGCAGACAGCGTGTCAATGGTGGGACATAACATGATAGTAAAACACAGGCAAAGTCCAGTTTAAAAGACCACGTCTTCTAGGTTATTCACTGAATCAGCATAAATCAGCCATAGTTGTCGTAAACCTCAATGTATTGGTAACTATTGATTGATAACACAAGAACAGAACATCAGCGACCTTTGACGTATTTCATAACAAAGATTATTTTCCTCACAGTTCCCTCCTTTGATCACATAAACACATGTGATCACACTTACATAGTAGAGTGGCAAGATGCTCCTTCTACAAATAAAATTAATCATCCCAATATAACAATTTAACCTTAGCATTCATAGAGCATAACACATCTCAATGTCTTTATGTCAATATATCATGTAAATCATTGTACAAAACTCGGACGGCAGAATAAGTCACAAGGAGCAACACCTTAGGGCTTAAAATTTAGATCATTTATTTATTCAGCCAAAACTTAATTCGTTCAATTTTGATCAGACTAGATTAATGTATCAGTAAGTCAAAATTACTCTATTAAACCTCTGAGGCAAGGGACAACGCAACAGCCAATTACAATTAAAATAGCAATTGCAGTCACTATGAAAGTGATAATGGAGACAATTGTCGCAGCCCATGGGCCAAACATTTTATGAAACCAACTTGTCCAGGCATATTCAAGTACACCAGAGTTTCTTTAGGCTGTGGGGACAAGGACCTCTTATGGACATGGTCTGGTCCAGTTTTATATAGAACTTGGGTCGGTTTTAAATTCAATGAATCTGTAGGACCTATAGTGAATGGGATAATTAGCATAATTGGCACACACACACCTCACCATGTTGGAGATAGTATTGCATACAGACGGAAGTCTGCACATAACCACCAAATATCTGCTCATGAAATGGATTGATTAGTCAAAAGTGAAAAAATTGTCATAATTGTCAGAAGTAAAAGTCTGATTACAAAAATTATTAATAAAACCCTCAATGTCAACTCTGGTGTCAGTCCTTATGTCTGCGTTTATGATTGTATCTCTGAGAAAACATGTATACATTGCAGTTCCCATTTTCCAAATGGTGGGTATGTCCTTTAAAGTTACAACCGGTAACTTGTCATGGAGTTGATAACACTCATCAGTCCATTCAAATGATTTTCTAATAAAGAGCTTAAGTATACTCGTCAAGTCCTTGTTATTGGAATATGGTATGGATGCAGTAGTTAATTGTGGTCTGGCAGCCGAACATACAATACAATCTTCTGTGGTCAGAGTGGGCCGTATACTGTACTCATTTTAACTCATTTTAGTATGTTTAAAGTGTTTTCTGTCATTTCCAATCCTGTCTCTATTTTTATTGCTTCAGTCAAAGAATTTATTTCATTCACTGGAGCAATCTTATTAGTTACTAATATGGTTATGTGGATATAGCCTTCAAAATTTAAATTGATTCTCCGATTACATGAAACAGTAGTGATTTTTGAGCACTGGAAACCTATAGCATATATTCCTAAGTCACTAACTTCTGGATTTTGAATTGATAGTTGCATCGCTGAGTAGGGGATTTACTCCCTCTGCAATGCTTTAGATCTGCTTGATAAGATGCCTCATCTTTCCTGATCTTTGTCAGGGTAATTCTCTGCTGTTGATCAGTTCTAAAATCACCTTGGTCTGTATTATGATGATCGTCCGTACTAGAAATTGCCCTGACATTGTTTGTGACCCTGTGGTCCTCATAATTATTAGCTCTGGTCAGACAAGTGTCTTTTACAAACAATTTGGGTATTAAAAACATAATCTATAGCGGGTATGTTTAACATACAGTCCAATATCTCACATACGTCGAATAAAACATTACATATTTGGCCTTCATAGCAATATTTTCAATTCTGGAAATTTTAGGAAGTTCTCATTTTGCCCTTTTTAGTGCTCCTTGTGTCTTACCCATATAGTTGGCTGAGTTGGTCGTGCCGTGAGTGGTCGTTGTGGTTGTCGTGTTGTTTGCCAGCCGTCCGAGATCAGTCTCAGTCAGTAGCATTGTATCCCCATACTATAACAGAGAATAATATAATCAGCGTAGTCAAGATTACACATTGTAAATTTAACAAATTATCATAATATGGCCTATACTGTCCTTTTTCTTCTCTATCTCCTCGATCTCCTCCCTTTTTCCTCCCCTTCTGGAGCTCCAGCGGCGCAGGGTCGGATGGGGTCATCAAGCTGTTCACTGGTTTCAGCATCCGGTTCTGCATAGGCAGCTTCATCCTGGTTCCAGTAGTCCATTGATGGTTTCTTAAATTCCTGCTGCTTGTTCTTCTTTTGAGTTCATTTTGGTATTTCTGCAGTTGGAGTTTCATAGTGGCCAGTTCCAGCTCTTGTTTCTTCTCCTCGGCCTCTTTTTTCCCCTCTGGTACTTGTTTATTTTATGGCTGCAGTGTGCATCGAACTCATCATCAGATTTAGTGTATATGCCCATCACATCGTCCAAAGCATCTTGCACTGCTTTTGGCATACCTTTCACCAGAGCTGAGCGATAGATGATTGACATTCCTGCTCTGGCATCATGGTATAGATTAGTAGCACGTTGTTTGTAACTGTAGTAGTCTTCGTTGTCTTTCATTTGCATTGACAACAATTCTTCGGTCACGACAGAAGGATAGCGTTGACTGAGTTCTCTCTCCAACACATCACGATAGTTGTATACGCCTTCTTGGTTACACAGTGCATATCTCAAGCTCCTTTCGATAGCACTTCTGATGTTCCTGGCCACGGTTTCGTCAGCAGCTTTGGTCAGAGCAGCCTGAATATCACCCCAGCAAAGTTGGTCTCCTGCGGTTTGTTTGAAAAGAGCTCTTAGCCATGGTAAGCCACCTTTGGTAAGTCTTGGAAGTGTCAACATCAAAGCACTCCAGTCTTTGATTGAAAATGGCTGATAGACCACAGTTTGACCATCTGTTCTCACTGGATACACACTTGCTTCTGGCCCTCGTTCCTTCCGCTGGCTGGGAGTATAAACTCCTGTCAATACTTTGTGCGTTGCTCTGGAGAATGAATCTTCTCCAAAATGGGAGGGCTTCGAGGATGTAGCAGCTTTAGTATCGGGGGTTCTCAGCTTTCCGCTGGTGTAGGGTGAGGGATGGTATGGTCTTGGTGACTTGTGGTAATAATCTCTTCGTTCAATAGATGGATCGGACAGTGGTCGGTACATGTTATCAAATAGAGAAATCTCTCTGTCAGTGTCCTCATCCCATGCCCTTCTGCTTCTTCTGTGTGACCTTCCTCTTCTCTCAGCAGACCCTTTTTCATCTTCGGTGTCACAACAAGAGTCTCTGAATTGTCTATGAGTTAGCACTGAATCTTCCTTTATTTTCACTTCTTTTCCGGTTTTCTTTAGAACCAAGATAGAGGACAGTTCTTTGGTATCTTGTAGGACTTTCAGGACTTTTGATTTGCTCGGGCTTGTTTGGGGTCCGCTTCATCCTGGAGTGCTTTATTCAACCAATATTCTGTCAACTGGCCAACCATGATAAAGTGTGAGGACATTTTGTGGTAATTTGTTTTTTAAAGTTGAATTATTTAGTTATTATACAAATTTTGGGCACAACGTCCGGTTTATGGCTTTTTAGTGAATGTATCGCTATTTTGAGTACTGTGTACTTTTGATTCTACCTTTGGCTCTAAAAAATTTAATTCTTGGGGGCTTCTCCGTTCTATAGACAATTCTCTAGAAGGGAGAAGAAATTTGATTTAGATAATTGTGACTTCGGGTTATAATTACTTTAAAATATTTAATTTAAAATTTTAATCACCTGATTTACGCACAGTTTTTTTTGCCTCAATTAGAATATGTGTTCGTCACATTTTGTTGTCTGCGGGACGGTCCGAATTGCAGCTATTAAGTTTTAAGCTTCTGCAACAAAGAGAGAGAAAAGTAGCGTAGGAGTAAACGTAGAATTTTGAAAATAATTATTTTATTAATATTTAATTTAGATAAAACAAAAAAAAAACAACTCCCAATCTTAAGTTAATTACAAAAGCAATTAGTTTATCCAGTACCTCCTTTAATATGACAGGTGATACAACCTTTTATATTTTTGAATTGTACCCGAAAAAATGAACTGTAATAAATTAAAAATAACCTTTAGCAATTTAAACCTCTATACTCCAATTATTTGTGTTAAATTTTAAAATGTATCTACCTCCTCAATTGTTTTAGGACCTGATTGCCGATAAGATATTCACTTTAATAATTGCAATGCTGTCTCAATAGCTTAAACTGTTTCTTATTTATTTATTATTTCGTTCATTGATGGCACCGTGCAAAGAGTAATTCTCACACTGCTCCTTTAAACTCAAACTAGTCCAACTCGTACTGAGCAAACATACAGACCAGAGGCGCTCCGAGCCTGAAGCAACAAAGCGCTTTCTTTAATTCCCACATAACACTCAAAATACAGACTGACACTATCCTTTCCTTGTCCCTAATTTTTCTAATTCCTTTTTCTCAACTCTTACAACATTAACAAGAACAACAACATTAATAGAGCTAAATTACGAGCTGACATATCTTTCCCTGTGACCTCTTGACCTCTCTGCTCACTGCCGCTCATACACTCACACACACACACTCAGAGAGACCGCAGGCAAATACAAACACCCATAACAAGATTTATTATTCCCATGAAATTGATTAAGCTAGCAAATCTTTGAGAGCTGAATTTAAAATATTTACAATTGTATTAAATTTAGAATTTATTGGTTTAAGTAAATTACACAATGCAAGACTTTTACTTGAGATTTGCCAAAACAAGACAATTTTCAGTAAATAGAAAAATCTCCCGTTTTAGGTTATTCTCCAAATATTCCAGGACATGCAATAATTTCAGGGACTTATTCCGAATTTTAAGAACATGCAATTTATTTTTAAGAACATGCAATTTTAAATTACTCAATAAATGCAGAATTATTTGATCCAAATATCATTTGTAAGATCATAACACTCACACAACCAGAATTTCCACAAACATCTCTCCAATAAATGCCATAATTCTTATCTTTTAACATTCTTCTATCACATTTCATTTATAATCAAAGCTTTCAACAAAACATTACATGAACCACCATAGCCAATATTTAACTCAAATCAAAACTCTAAACATCTCTCCATCTCATGTTTGCTCAAACAAGTGCTTCTTAATAATTTCAACTATTTACAAAGTGCCATCAATTTGAACAATTCATTTATACTGTCTTCCTCTTTAAATCGACACCAAGAAACAAATCTCCCAGGTAATTCTAAATTTGTCATACTCGTCTTTTAATTTTTTCAGTATCTGCGTAATTTTGGTGGAATTAACCGAACACAGACTTTTTGTTATATTTTCAGCTTTTTCTGTAATCTCCTTTACAAGCTCAGCTTTTAGTTTCAAGTGTATTTCTTTTTCACAAACTTTTAATGACGCTCTCGTAACAATACTACCAGACGGGAGAGTCATGCAAAGACAACCTGCTTGTAATTTAGGTCGTTTTTTTTCCAGGTACAACTCAATTTAATTTTGGTCACATCAGTTTCCTGTACCAAAGTATTATTAATTTCGTCACAAACAAAATTGCGCATCCCCTATAAGATTTAGTATGCTACGAGTGTCTGTCAATTTGTATCAGTTGCGTTTAGTTGGACAATTGACCTTCGGCCAATTTTACAGAAGCAAGTGACGTCATGTTCTTCGAACTCTTACTTCTGCATCTTGGGTGTCTTGAGAGCTTAAGGCAATCAAAAACACCAATAATGTTACTTTTGGAATTCCTTTTTTTGTAAACTCAAATTAGGAGTTTTTGTTTTTTCTTTTTGTGTAAAGTTTAACCACAAAAGTGTTTTTCTTACAAAATCCGCTTTTTTTCTCTCTTCGTGCAAAGCAATAAACACGGAACTTAATTAATAACTTTGTTTTTTAATCACGCTTTATCAAATTTAAAGCTTAAACGCTCATTATTATTTTGATTCTACGCTCCTTCTTTTCTCACGTGTTGGCGTACAAACACGGACTTTTTAATTACTGATTTTATATTGTTTTAAAATTACCACTTAATTTATTACAAAGGTCCCTCACAAAACATCACATATAATTTTGGTTTTGGCCAATGTGACAGATATTTTTTGAAAAAGGCACTGCCATACCGTTTTGTGGAGCGCTCTGGATGCGTTGTTTCTCAAAGGGGCCTTTGGGGAGACGACGGCCTGGTCCTTCTGCATAGTTCTTTCACGTCGCGGTGTCACCAAATGTTGGAAAAAATTCTCAAGACCTCGTAGGAAAAATGCAGGCACTTTAATGTTGAACAGCAGAGGATACAGACATGATTCTTCAGATCCTTGTCGTCTCCCATCGTCTCCTGAGTCTTGGTACAGAACTGAGCTAAATTTAACCTACAGAGTAGTTAACCATTAACTCAAACTAGGACCCTCAAGAAGGAACTTTATGCAGACAGCGTGTCAATGGTGGGACATAACATGATAGTAAAACACAGGCAAAGTCCAGTTTAAAAGACCACGTCTTCTAGGTTATTCACTGAATCAGCATAAATCAGCCATAGTTGTCGTAAACCTCAATGTATTGGTAACTATTGATTGATAACACAAGAACAGAACATCAGCGACCTTTGACGTATTTCATAACAAAGATTATTTTCCTCACATAGCCGATCTCTACGTCAAAAAGGCTATGGAATGGCAGCCAATAAAGGGTGGAGACAAATCAGCGCTGAACAACTTCGCCTTGTTTTTGATGGGGTGTAGTAACTCGGTGGATGACGTTAACCGCATGGAGGCCCTGAATAGTTCTGCAAACATAAGGGTCATTGTATCAAGGCTTCCCCCCAGGCTAAGAGAAAAATGGAGTAGTTATGCCTTCAAAATCAAAAATAAACAAAGGCGATCAGTCGTGTTTCTGGACCTGGTGGACTTCGTGCAATACCATGCCATGGCCATGAGTGACTCGATGTACATAACGCGCCACGTCTCGACTTCTGATAAACAGACAAACCCGAAAAGGAAAAGCGGCTTAGGAAGGAACGAGACGAAAAGAAGCAGCTTCACTGTGACTGTGACTGCTGCGGATAAAAACACTGGTAAGGACCGGTTTGAGAGTAAAGCACCAGCAGTGAAGTCAGCAATGCCTTCCAAAGTCCCTGCCTGTACTGCAAGGGGAAACATGCGTTGAATGTGTGCAACAAAATCAAAGAGCGGCCTTTAGATAAGAGGACTGAGTTCCTAAGATCTCAAGGGCTTTGTTTTGGTTGTCTTACGCCAGGTCACATGTCTAAGGACTGTAAGAAAGAGAGCTCCTGCCCTGACTGTTCCTATAAACATCCTGCCATCTTGCATGTCACAAAACGAGATCAACCTCCGGAAAAGACCAAAGCAGACGACGGCTCAACCGGCATAGTCAATAGCGCCGCCCTGGTACGTGCAGGGTGTGGAAGAGGTGAACAAACCGGGGCCAGGGAAAAGGCATGCATCCTCCCCATTGTGCCGGTACAAGTAAAACATAAACATGGCACAAGAATCATCAAAACATATGCGTTCCTGGATCCAGGAAGCACAACGACCTTCTGCACCGAAAACTTGGCGAAAAGTTTGAATATTGGAGGTAGAAAAAGGGAGTATACGCTTCACACATGTCATCCGTGAAGAGGGTGTGCTATTGCGTCTTAACGGGTATAGAGGTGTGCGAATTAGATGGTCAAGACTTCATCAAGCTGCCCAACGTGTATACGCACCCCAACATACCGGCAGCGAAAGCCAACATACCAACAAGGAAGGATATAGAGGACTGGCCCTACTTGAACCGTGTACACCTGCCAAAAATAGATTCTGAAATCGGTCTTCTCATCGGTTCCGATGTGCGCAGAGCTATGGAACTGTGGGAGGTAATAAACAGCCAAAACAACGGACCGCACGCCATAAAGACTGTCCTAGGTTGGGTGATCAACAACAGCGAGAGCCAAATGGAAAAATTCGATGACGCCGATTTACAGAACCTTTTCGTTAATAGCATCTCGGTGTCACCCACAGAGGACATGCTGGTAAGGCAGTACAATGCAGAGTTCCCAGAGAGTTGGTGTTAGGACAAACAAGAGCCATCTCAGCACGATAAGCAGTTTATACACACTGTGACCACATCAGCCCATCTTTCAGATGGCCATTACTGCATCAAACTACCTCTGAAGGACAACGGCGTGAAGATGCCGTGCAACCGTGGTGTGGCCGAACAGAGGCTTAACTCCTTGAGGAGGAAGCTCGGCAAGAACCCAGATTTCTTTCAGGATTACAAAGACTTTATGACTAAGATTCTAGTGAAAGGGTATGCAGCTAAAGTTCCAGATGAGCAGCTGAACCGCAGAGATGGAAGGGTTTGGTACATACCGCATCACGGGGTATACCACCCGAGAAAGAAAGTTTGAGGGTTGTGTTCGACTGTACGGCAACCTACCAAGGAGTGTCTCTGAACGACCAGCTGCTGCAAGGGCCCGACCTTACGAACTCCTTAATCGGGGTTCTGCTTAGGTTCAGGCAGGAGCCTGTAGCCATGATGGCTGACATCAAAGCCATGTTTTACCAGGTACGAGTCCCCGATGAAGACAGAGATTTGTTGCGCTTCCTTTGGTGGCCAGATGGTAAACTAAATGAACCAGTGGAAGAGTACAGGATGTGTGTGCACCTGTTTGGAGCTACGTCGTCCCCCAGTTGCTCTTCTTACGCATTAAGGAGAACCGCGCAGGATGCCATTGCCACAATGCCTGCAGAAGTGATTCAGACAGTTCTAAAAAACTTCTATGTGGATGACTGTTTGAAGTCAGTTGCTACGGAAGATGAAGCGATAGGTCTGGCAAAGGAGTTAACAAAGTTGTGCACCAGTAGAGAAGCTACTACACGAGCTCAGTGGAAGTATGTCAACACCTCTCAGAATCCAGCCAATCACGCTTCAAGAGGCTTTAAGGTTGAGAGCTTCATGTCTTGTAAAATCTGGTTCCAAGGTCCTGGTTTCCTGAGTAATCCAAAGGAGTGGCCGGAACAACCTGAACAGTCTACGTACTCGTCGGAATCTGACGATGAGGTCAAGACGTCAGCAGTATCTTGTTTAACTCAGGGGTCAAACGACCCGGACCCCTTAAGTCAACTTGTGGAATATTATTCTAGCTGGCATAAGCTGAAAAAGGCAACCGCTTGGATTCTGCGTTTAAGGGAGACATTGCAGCAGCTGAGCAGAAAAAGGAAAGCGTTCGAAAGGGCTGTTCGTCAGTCAGAGCAAGATGCAAGGAAACGCATGTCATTGGTTAAAGAACACATGATCATCTGTAAGAAAAGTCTTGTAAAGAAGATGCTGACCGTCCAGGAGCTATCCAGAGCAGAGGCAGAATTGATCAAGTACAGTCAGCGACTAACTTATGCCGAAGAAATAAGAATTTTACAACAAGGGAAACCTCATGTAAAAAGGAACAGCCCAATTTCTAAATTAGACCCATATTTGCTAGATGGGGTGTTGCAAGTAGGAGGGCGCCTGAACAGGGCAGCGATGCCGGAAGAGGCCAAACATCCTGCTCTTCTGAATAAACATCACAGAATTAGCCACCTTATTCTTCACCACATCCACCTGGAAACAGGACACGGCGGCAGAAATCATATTCTGGCAAGGTTAAGACAACGGTATTGGATACCTAAAGCAAACGCCGCAGCAAGAACCGTGATTGCAGAGTGCAACCTCTGTAAAAGGCTGCATGCCAAAGCTGGAGAGCAGAAGATGGCAGATTTGCCGCAAGATCGTCTGCTCCCCGACAAACCACCTTTTACCAACACAGGCATGGATTATTTTGGTCCCTTTGAGATCCAAAGAGGACGCGTCAAGGTCAAACGTTATGGTGTGCTCTTCACGTGCTTGACAGTCCGAGCGGTGCACAGGACCTTTAAACCACTTGCAAATGCACTGAACTCATTCCTCACATGTTGTTTCTACACGATGATGCCTACCCAGAAGTTACAGTCGTTTTTTTTAGCTTCTTCATACACGCTGGTAGGATGGCTTTATAGACCAGTGGGGGTGCTTTGAAATGTCCCAGTGGGACTAGGCATCAAAGTGCAGTCAGTCAGTCTGCTGTCCTGGGAATGCCCACACAAACACAGGATAAATGAATGATGAATACAAATGGCCCTGGATATATATTCCATCCAAGGATATTAATATGCCAATAGAGTTTGGGAAGAAAAAACAGTAGTGCAGAGATTTGCCAAAAAAAAGTTAAAGGTGCACTATGTATATTTTTGGATTGGGGTCTGACACCTGCTTGTTTTTATGGATACGCCATTGCTCTGGAATGTTCCACAGTATGACATTAAACAGAGCTACCTTACATTTATCCAATTACAGGTGTTTTTTATAGCTCAAAAATACCTAAAAAAAAAAAACAGGCATTCTGACTGTGAGCAGGGTTGCCTCTGCACAGATCTGACCCATAACTTGGTCTAGTATAGTCTCCATGAAGATAGAAAGGTTTAATACCATACTGTGAAACATTCCAGACAAAGCAATAACATCTTCGTGGAGTAAAGCATTTGACGGACCCTCCACCAGAAAAGGATCATCTCTGGTAAATACATCATCACTCTGTAGTGTTACACGTTTAGTATTTAGCATTGATTAACATTAGGGTAACTGAAAATTCTATGTTGCGTGATATCAACCCAGTGTTCTATAGAAAGGTTTTCACTTTATTTCTGAATTTCTGTTTTTTTTTTGTTGTTGTTATTTTTTTTTGGTTTATGGCCCTTTGTTGATGTCTCTAGACTCACACTTGTGTAATCCAGTAATATAAAAGGTACAATGAGAATTTGTTGCATTTTTTTTCTTATTTTAAAAGATATAACTTTTCAGATTGATGACCATGATATAGTCTACCATCTGCATCGCTCTATGCAAATATTATCGTAGCTTTTTTTTTCTGGAAAGTTCTATAATATGGCATTAAATGTATCCCTGCCCATGAAGAAAAGAAGGTGACTCCACCCAGCCAAGTTGCAGGTCATATCTGGGGAGAGACGAGCTGTAAAAACACCCACCAGTGCAAGACAGAAGTTTAATGCCATATTGATGAACATTTTAGGCAAAAAAACCATCTCATAAGCCAAACGTTAGATAGTGCACATTTCATTAAAAAAAAAAAAAAAAAAAAACAAATGTATTAACAAAAGAATGCAGAAATTGTTTGGTTCCCATCCAGATTGATAAAACACAAATGGACACATAGAAACATTCAAAACAGCTGCAAATTCAAAATTAACTGTTATTACTGGGACAGGATCAAAAAAAAAAAAAAAGAACAAACTGAACCCGCAACTAACACAGATAACCTCTCTGGCCAACTCTCTGCCTTCTCCTCCCGAACTCCTCTTGACTCCATTAGTTGACGATTACTTGACTCCATGTGGTCAGCTCTGAGGGGAAGCGCGGCGGTGTCACTCGAAATGGAAGTGAAGAAAAAAAACGGATGATTCAGTGCTACCACCCACAACCCCGAGGGCCAGTTCATATCCACAGTGAAGCCTTTGAGCGCCTTGACCTGCTTGGTAAATAGCAAGAGTGCTCCAGCTATCTAAAATGGATTCCCCGACCCCCACTGCGAATGCCCAAGTGCGAGTTAGGCCTCCATTATCCTATCAATCCTTCGGCTGGGGGTCCTCCCCCTCTCTTAAATGCGGCTTGGTCTCCTGGGGTGCTTCAACCTGCTCATGGCCCCCCTTAGGTCTCGCTATGCATGACTATGTGGACCAGTCTTGGGGGGGAAAAGAAAGAGGATTCTGTGTGGTTGCTGGATTTTGCTGTTAATTCGCAATAATACAACTAAAGTCATTTGTTTCAGTAATGGGCGTAAGAAGTGGAGCTTTTGTGTTGGCCTAATCACCAAATGCTGCTGCTCTCAGGGGAGTGTGAAGGACAAGCAGAGGTTATTGTAATTATTCCAGTGCGCTACCCAAAGTGCATTATTCATCACGGGCAC
The DNA here is from genome assembly GCA_036785185.1 of Paratrypauchen microcephalus. Taxonomy (NCBI): domain Eukaryota; kingdom Metazoa; phylum Chordata; class Actinopteri; order Gobiiformes; family Gobiidae; genus Paratrypauchen; species Paratrypauchen microcephalus. The sequence continues at coordinate 1,770,452 of JAVJIX010000019.1, read as the reverse complement.
GGAGCGCAAATGAGATGTCAATGCTTTGGCTGTTGTTTTATCAGACGTGGGGAAAGACAGGCGTGCTCGGTATCAAACAGTGTGGAGAAAGGCTGGAAAATGTTGGATTAAAGAGGTCTGGAAAAGATCTCTTATTCTGATGATGTTTCATGCTGTAACTATAAAGTGAGGCATTGGTTAGATGAGTTTAAAGAGGGGGTGTGCCAAATCAACTTTCTACCATGTTATAATGTCCCTATAAAACATGCTTGAAGAGGTTTTACATGCCGATGGTCTATACATACAGGTTTGGGGGCACGGTGGCTGAGTGGCTAGCGCTCATGCTTCACAGCAAGAAGGTTCCGGGTTCGATCCCCGGGTCGCCCAGGTCGATCCTGTGTGTGTTCTGTGTGGAGTTTGCATGCATGGTCTGGGTTCGATCCCTGGGTCACCCGAGCCTTTCTGTGTGGAGTTTGCATGTTCTCCCCGTGTCTGGATGGGTTTCCTCCAGGCACTCTGGTTTCCCCCATCAACCCAAAACATGCTCCAGGTACAATCCTCCAGCTTAGGTCCTGACCAAGCCGAGCAATAAGATCATGGAGATGGGTCCCCGGGCGCCTGAAAGACGAGCTGCCCACTGCTCCTGATGGATGGGTCAAATGCAGAGAAATAATTTCCCTACAGGGATGAATAAAGCGTGTCTTCTTCTTCTTCTTTTGACCTATTACCTATAATAATAATAATAATAATAAAGCACCTGTAGGAACAAAATTCCCGTACCATCACAAAGACTGAAAAGGTCACAAAGTATTTTTCAGGAGGCACAATTAATGCCATCAACAACTCTGTGCCTCACTGTGTTCTACTGAAATCAGAGAAATAATCCTTTGTTAATGTTAAATACATGCACTTGTCATGTATAGCGATAAAAGAAATGAAATGATCTTTTTTGTGTTTTTGACATGATAGCCTCCCAGAAATGCCACTATATTAGGTTTTCAGTATCCCCTTTAGAATGGGTTTATAGTCCAGTGAGGTGCTTTGAGATGTCCCAGTGGGAGCAGACATCAGTGCAGCCCAGCCAGTCTGCTCTCCTGGGAATACACTGGGAATACAAACACAGGGTAAATGAATGATGAAGGCATAAATCCCTACTGGGCAAGATTCAGAGGAGAGTGACGTGACAATGGTGGGATTGGGATGCAACTATTCTGTGACCACAGCTATTGTTTGTGTGCCACACTAATGATACTAAGAAGATTAATCACTACTACTAACTCATGCATATAGGGCAAACATCTATTTTTTTAAGTCATTCAAAGGTGCACTGCGGAACCTTTCTGGTGGAGGGTGCACTACCTACTTGTCTCCATGGAGATGTTATTGCTTTGCGTGAAATGTTCTATAGTATGACTTTAAACATATTCATCAAGCATTTATTCATTACAGGTGTTTCTGTTGCTCAAAAATCCAATAATTCCTTCTGTGAATAGAGCAACTCTCCACAGATCTGAATGGTAATGCAGCATTTCTGTAGCATGCAGCGGTTCTGTAGCATGCTCATCTCCTCATATTAGATAATAATTAGTCTATACTGTGGAACATTCTAGACAGAACAATAACATTTCCATGGTGACAAACACGTGGCTGAATTCGAAATAAAACGTTGCCAGATGAAAGGAGGTTTAAAACGTCTTTGAGTGTCATGAAAAGCGCTATATAAATAAAATGTATTATTATTATTATTATTATTATTATTATTATAAGTTCAAGTTCAAGTTCAAATTTATTTCCATAGCACATTTAAAAACAACGTCAGTTGACCAAAGTGCTTCACATGAAGGATAAAAGACAAAAAACATATACATATATAACACAGTGTAAGGACTATAATAAAAACTATAATAAAAAACGGACTAACTAGTATTAAAAGCCAGGGAAAAGAGATGAGTTTTTAATCTCGTCTAAACTGTGTTACAGACTGAGAGGATCTGACAGGAAGAGGAAGGCTGTTCCACAGTTTGGGCGCTGCCACAGAAAAGGCTCTGTCCCCTCTCGTCCTGAGTCTAGTCTTGGGAATGACCAACAGAAGCTGGTCGGCTGATCTCAGGGCTCTGGGTGGAGTGTAGGGCTCCAGTAATTCCCTCAAATAGACTGGACCCAAAGAGTGTAAACATTTAAACACAATTAATAACACTTTAAATTTCACCCGATAGGGGACAGGGAGCCAGTGCAGGTCACACAGCACAGGTGTGATGTGTTCACGTCTCTTAGTGCCAGTGAGCAGACGAGCTGCAGCGTTCTGGACGTGTTGTAGGCGTTGCAGGGAGCTCTGGTCTAGCCCCACATACAGAGAATTGCAATAGTCCAGACGCGAAGTTACAAAAGCATGAATAGCTTTTTCAAAACCTGCACGAGGTAGGTAGGGCTTTTATAAAACCGCTCCTGCAATGTGAATCCCACCGTATGAACTCTGGACACAGCATCACAACGGCTTCAAAGTACTGTTGATTGTACAGTAAAATGTGAAAGCTGAATTGTGTAGAATGGCATTTATCACATTACCAGAGCTACCAAGTGTTGAAGAAGAGGCATGATGCTGGCGTTGTAACGCAGTAGAACTTTGTTGACCCCTCAAGACATTGTAATAGTGTTGCCTATTACAGTTCAATCCAATCTGGTCTAGCTATGCTTCCGTGGGGAGTATTATACCTCCGATGACTTAGGCCAAGGACTGAGGTAGCAGTGTGGGGCTGGCACAGCACAGAAATGCAATTTCTCTCCAAAATCACCAAGTTACCAATCGATCTTATGTCACAATGCTGAGACAATGTGTCAACCTGACCCCTAGGCCACTGTTCAGCACAACCCAACATTGTTTTCTTTTTCCCTTGTTCTATGTTCATACGATAGACTCAACTAGAACATGATTTGATGAATACTGGGTTTATTTTATTACTGTAATCAATAACAAGATTCATGATTCACCACCTGAAAACCTAAAGCATAATATGAAACTGAAATAAGCTGAATTTTAGTTTGTTTATCATTGGGTTTATAGACCAAGGTATGCCACTGTTTCTGTCTCATTGCTTTTTCCTAATTAATATATTAGTTGTAAATTAAAAAAATAATAATAAAGGGGCTAAAACTGTAATAATCCTGTAACAGACTGACTTAAAGTGAACTCAGGTCATATTTTAAATCCCCATCATTGTTTGCACCTAAAATAATATGTCTACATTATGACTTGGATCATACTAGCAGCACGTATGGCTAATGGAGTCATCTCTTACTGAACAGCCCCATGCAGGAGGTCCATAGATTTCCCATACATTACCTGCAATACATTTTCCATCAATACGCAAAGAAATGAGTTTCAAGGCCAACTGATGTGAATGTAATGATTCAGGCACACACTTGTATTGTCACCTGCTGGTCGTAAATGGGCTCCTGGATGCTTTCATGTTGACAATATCCATATGATTTCAATACATTCAACGAGTCTGGGTTTTGAATGAGAAAGATGGCAAACAGAAATTGTATAGAAGAATTTGAATGTATATTTGCATGGTTTATTCAAAATGTACTGTGTAATAGAGAGAGGTGATACCCTGTTTTTTTGTATCAGTGAGTACATTTGAAGTCACATTTTTTATACAAATACTCAATGTTGGGCTAAACTTATGGGTGAAGGCATTTCAGTAAACATATGTATACAACAGGGCATCAAACTGGCTCTTAAGGATATCTGACATGAGTCCAAAATGCTGCTGAAAGTGTTTTGAAGAAATGTCCCTAAAACATCTAAAACGGATGACCTACAAGTCCTAAAATTTAATGATATGTGCATAATAATACTGATATACTTTTTGATATATTGATACTTCGATATCGATCGAAGTTTTCAGGTGGAGGTTCCATCACCAACTTAACTCATGAACATGTTATGCCTTTGCCTGGAATGTTCCACAATATGGTGTAAACATAACTATTTTTTCTTGTATTCAATCACAGGTGTTTTCATTGCTAAAAATGTTCATTTTGAAGGATTTACCTGCTTGTTTCCATGGAAGACATTTTCCACTTCCACTTTATATAGGCCTACACTTACTCTTTATACTTAATAACTAAACACTTAAAGGGATATGCCACCCCCAGGTCAAATTTGGGCATCTCCCCACAGTCCAGAGACTAAAATAAGTGGTGGAAAGCGTTTTCCTGGTCACCCAGCCATTGTCCGAGTCTGTCAGCACTGACCGCCGCGGTATCTGCAGCTACTCCGCGTTAGACTGGAGTCTAACGGAGCCAGAGAAAGATTTCGGCCAAAAGGAATTAATTTGCTCGATGCTTTTCCCAATTACTTTCTGTGTAGTGCGCATTCATATCGAGTGCAAATAAATGTACAAATCAACACGGAGAGCTTGACTTGGTCATTTTGGGTGGGAACTATTTTTCAGTGCGGAAAAAGACAGCCGAAGCACACACCACGCTGATAGGGGAATCCCTGTTACGCACCAGGAAGGGAGTTCCCCTGTTACGCAGCGTGGTGTGTGCTTCGTCTGTCTCTTTCCGCACTGAAAAATAGTTCCCACCCAAAATGACCAAGTCAAGCTCTCCGTGTTGATTTGCACATTTATTTGCACTCGATATGAATGCGCACTACACACAAAGTAATTGGGAAACGCATCGAGCAAATTAATTCCTTTTGGCCGAAATCTTTCTCTGGCGACGTTAGACTCCAGTCTAAGGCGGAGGAGCTGCAGATACCGCGGCGGTCAGTGCTGACAGACCTGGACAATGGCTGCATCACCAGAAAAACGCTTTCCACCACTTATTTTAGTCTCTGGACTGTGGGGAGATGCCCAAGTTTGACCTGGGGGTGGCATATCCCTTTAAGGGCTTAGGCATTGGGTAGTATTTAAGTAGCTGATTTCTATGTGCCCCTTTATGGTACGTCACTGTAAACCAGTTGTGAAAGTAGTTTTCATTTCTTACAGGTGCTATAATGTCCAGTGCATCACTTTACTGTAAAAAAAACCCAAAAAAAACCCCACTAATTTTACCCGTTTTTTTTTTTTACGTTTTACACCTTAAAATATAACTACAGTGCTGACTCAGCATAAACCCTCTCTTGCCAGGGGGGATTTGAACTCACAACCCCCAGGGGGGAAAAATCACTGACTCACCAGTTGAGCTAACCAGCCAGTAACCAACTGAGCTAACCAGCCGGTAGCTTTCAGTTATTCTCGAAAGGCATAGTGTGGTTGTTTGTGTTTTTTACTTAAATAGCGCACCTTACTTTTTTTTTCAAATGTGGGTTTTGGCCACCATTAACCATATTCTCTTAGCGGTGCTGCGTACCGGCTGTGAATTTTATACCGGTGCGCACCGCTTTACTTTCACCACTGCTGTAAACACCATTACTGTACAACAAAGTTCCAATGTTGCCCAACCAGACCCATATCTTCTTTAGCATTTTATGGAGCTAAATTATTCCCTGATTGTGGGAAAGATGAACTTGTGTTTTGTTATTTGTTTTTGCTCGAGTGATGAAGAAAAGAGGGAGACACTGTCTGTGTGAATGTTCATGTATGTTAGCTATCCATAGCTACAGTTCATGCTATAGCAGGCAGTGGATTTTTATTTTTTTTCATTTGTATTATGACTATGTAATGCTGGTGAACCCTACGTGTACCACCAATAAAGAAATATAATAAAAGACCAGTGGGAGTGTATGGGGGATAGGTGTAAACAAGGATTTTTCAGAGCAAATACATCTTGTTTACAGAAAATAAACAAAATGAATCACTCTAAATACAACTTTGAGTGGGTAAAGGAGAAACGAAAACAATTCTTAAAAGTGGATTATTGCCTTATACGTCCCCTTTAATCTGAGGTCAGGGAAGGTTGATATTGTTTGAAATGATAAATGACCAATGAGCCTGTTCAGTCCCATGTAACTCTGACACAAATCTGATTGTATACCTCTGTCTGACTATAGCTTGAAATGCTGTGGGAGAGAGCGGTGCTCAGTCTGTAAATAACTTTCACCTCAACTTCACCCTAGAATATGAAGGACAAACTAATGATATTGAAATGTGTGACGTGTGACTTGCTCTGAATACTACACAGCTGAAGTTATGTTTGGTGTCAGCATAGAAACAGTGGATAAATGGCTGCGGTTATGAGACTTACCGAACACAATGGTGGAGGTGGACAGTGACACATTGTCGAGATCCTGGAGCATACCTTCCCTGACTACACAACGTGCGCACTATATAACTGTCAGGCAGCCGGTGATTTGGGGCATAACCAATCGCAATCACTCATCCCCGCGGTATACAGACCATAATAAGAAGGTTGCTCAGGTGACCCACTGGCACATTTACTGCACTTGGGAGTCTAAAGATATGGAGACTTATTGTCCCCACAGAAGCGTGATTAATACCGGCTTTTACGCACTCTCTCCGTGGTAATAACCTAAATTCATTGCTGCTTTAATAAACAGTACGTCTTGTGATGGAAGGGGGAGGTGACGTGAACTCATTTAGTGTTATTTGGTCACAAGGATTTGTTTTTTGCGCACACATAGTACAGTGCCCTCTACTAATGTTGGCTCCCTGGGCGAAGAAGATGGTAAAAATGGTGTCCTTATGCTTTCAAACATAGAACACAGTGTCAAATTTTAGACTTCACTACTTACATAATACATTAAACTTTACTTAGAAAGGGATTATAAAGTGATTATTGGAATCCTTTTTATCGTAGAGTGTTTGTGCCATCTCTTGGCCAGGAGAGTCTTGGAAAAGAGATTTTTAATTTCTGTAAAGTTTTCCTGGTTAAATAAAGGTTAAAATGAGGTTAAATTAGGTTAAAATGCAGTGATTTCTAAATATTTAATGAAGGAGAAGGGAAATAATCATGGGTTTAGCAGCATTTCAAATCAACCAAAAAAAGGAATACCCTTTGTTTAAGAGTCAGGTAGTGTAGCTAAAGCAATACCAGTTACATGCTGCCATTCCGATATACGGCCACTGCAACATTGATGTCTAATTGTCGGATTGGAGGCATTTTTCATTTTTTATCAAATGTCCCTGCACTCTGACATTTTTTTTCCCTTGGCGGCACTTAAACATTTTTTTCAACATTCTGCCATTCCAACAAACAAAATTAAATGATTAAAAATACATGGGCCTACTAGACTAGAGCTATATGTATGGAGTATGAAAGCTTTCAGAAATATTTGTGTCCATAGGATAGAAATCTGTGCATATGTGGGAAATCCATGCATAATTGGCTGTAGTTGAACATAAAATAAATATTTGTAAACTCAAATGAGACCAGTTGTACATAAAATGTATTGTGTGTATTTTATCCATCAGAATACGAAATGAAAAGTTAGAGTAACATCAAGAATTACAATCATGAAATGAAAATCTGCGATTACATTTACTTCAGTACATATATGAATTCACAGCCGCGACTGTCAAAAATACATCTCTTCACTTCACTGGCATCATTTATTGAGTAGAAGAAACATCGAGATGCCGCACTTTTCCGCCACATACGGACTGAACAAGGACTGAACCCAGGACTGAACCAGGACTGATTCCAGGACTGAACCAGGACTAAACCAGGACTAAACCAGAACTGATCTTGGACTTTCTTGGACTTTCACCTGCAGTCACCTGACACTCTACGTGGGTGCACCTCCAGGCCCATCCTGACACTCAGTCCTGGTTCAATTCTGGTTTAGTCATTGGTTTAGATCTGGTTTAGACCTGGTTTAATCCTGGTTTAGTTCTGCTTCAGTCCTGGCTCTGGCAAAAAAGGTGATGCTCCAAACTATGAGTAGGTTGTCAGAATGGCGGCATGTCGGAATAATGGAATGTCAGGGTGGGGGTCTGTTGGAGTGGCGGAATGTCAGAATAAGGACTGTACCCCAGGAATAGCTCCTAACTTCAAAGTTGAGCAGGCTAAGCAATTTTAGGACAGAAACACCCAGAATGAGTTTGTACTGGCTGTTCTTTTTTTTTTCTACTCAACCAAGTTCACACAACAACCACTTTTCATTGGTTGCTATGCTAACAAATATTCATCTTTGATTATATGTATTATTCGTCAGTAAGGTGGGAGCTGGCATTATTGCAGGGTGACCAGCCGTTCCCTATTTACCCAGAATAGTCTCTGTTTTGAACCCTGTGTCCTATGTCCCTGCAGATTTATCCAAATCCATTAATTTGTCTCAGTTTTATGCAAGAAATGTCCCAGTTGTCTGTTTTTGACCCACAAGTGAGTTGAGAATGGACAATATTATGCACTCTTTTCTCAATTTTATTCATACAAACATCCCAACCCGGATGTGTCCCATTTTTTAATTTTGAAAATCTGGTCACCCTGTTAGAGTTAGATTTAGGAAAACATATTTTGGTTAATGTTAGTACTTTGTGACAGTTTGAGGAACTGGGTCTTGACAAAAAAGTCTATTCACCTTATTCCTGAAGTTGCCATGAGTCCCGCTATTGTCATTCAGGTTGTATTATTTTGCATGGGGCTGCCAGTCTTTACAGCAAATAAGGTCTATATGGACTATAAACCAGTTTTAAAACCTCAGTTGTTAATGTGCACATGAACACTGAAATTTTTATACAAATCAACCTACTTTATCTCATTTTAATTCTGACACTGACCTCCAAAGTAAATGGGAAGTACCACCACATTCTTGAGGTCTAGAAAAAGAGAATGTGCAAAAATGTATGAATGAAACAAAACATGAGGCCTGGTAGTAGAAAGACTAGAACATGGCTTAAATAGTAGATAATAATATCGATAATAACATTGGACATCATTGTATACATTATAGCCTAATCTTGAATTAACACATGGTGTAGTCCTACTAATCGCCATTCTTAACAGATCTCTATATTTGCAGAATAGGTGTGTGCTCAGATGAGGTGTGCTGCTGTCTTGTTAGCTTGTTTTACATCTCACTGATGGAACATTAATTTATCTCCAGTGAAGTGTTAATCAAGTCCCTCACTATGAGACCAGTGTTTCTGTCTGACTTACACCACTCATAAACAAGTTTGTAATAAGCACCGTGCTGACAGGTCAAATATGATGAGGAATGCTGAGGCATGGGCAATCACATGGGTTAACTATTGGCAGAACTGAAATTAGACCAGACACACCAAATACACCAAAGGTGTTGATGTGTGATGACATTTGCATAAAAGTAGTGTGGCCACAAGTGAACATGGCCAAGAAATAGCCCAGGTTTAGTCTTGGTTTAGAACAGGGGTCTCTATCCTGTAGGTCGGGAGATACTGATACCTCTCCACCCCCTTCCAAGTAGCTCACCAAGGAATTTCTGAATTACACATATTGCACTGAATAAAGTAAAATCTGATTATTTAAATGCCTATTACCATTGTACATTCCTAACTTTGTACACTAATAAATGGACAATGGTTTATGTTTTATAGGCCTCTAACTGTACCTCATCTAACTTGCATGAAGCTCCCCAACTTTTCCTGTAGCTAATCCACCAGCACCCCGAATGGAAATAGTCAAACTGCAAAATAAACTTGAAAAACAACCAAGCAAAAAGTTCTGAGTTGACCTCTCAAAAATTACACTTTGTGAAGTAATTATTTTCCAGTCACTGAAGGGAAGGAGAAGCATCCAAAATGTTTTTTTCATTCTGAGAGATACAGACTCATCAACCCCGTTGTGGAGCTGGAGTCTTAACATGAAAAAAAGCTTTGCAACCACTTTCAAAGTATTGAAATCAGAATATTACAAGCTAGAAAGGTACCCATACTGCTTATGCCCAACATGGTCATGTCCATGGAACTACTGGTGAAGTCTCAAAAACAAGGCGTCTTTGATGAAAGCCCATACTGTATTCAAGTCTCTGATGTTATAAGACAAGTCTCTCAAAGTCCTGGAACAAAACCCCTGCTTGCCTGGCAAATTCAGAATGATGTCTCTGTATTTTATTATTTTTTCAGTCTAGTCCTCTTGGGCAAATATCATAAAATCAGATTTGAATGAACTGGTGCATTGGGCACAAAAAAAATTAACAAAAAAATATAATTTCTCTTACCTAAGAGTTTAGTGCTTCGCTCATTGATTATGCAGAAATCTGCAATGTTTTTCCGGCCACAGTGGTATTTTTTCCCGATATGAACAGCCAATGCATGTCCCCGATTGGCTAATCCACCTGTCAATCACACCCATCTGAAAACTGGGAGATTCTTCGGTGACCAGACTCACATCTTTGTAAAGTATTAAAGTGTGTATTCTGGATTTCAGGCAACCCAGCAGCCTTATCCTCTACTAAATTATGAAAACAGGTGGCTAGTGGCCACAATGTCAAAGGTATGACCTGAAAGACATTGAAATGGATGATGGAGCTAACTTCCTGGGCCATGATATAAGAGAAAATTGGGAATATTACAAACCACCTGAGGGAACACTATAGCTGGCCAAAGTAAGCTAGAGAGAGGACAGCTTTCTCTATTTAAAAGCAAGAACCTGGAAGAGATCAACACTAAATAAATAATGGTAAAGGTAAATATGTTTAAAGATGCACTTTAAACGTATTTACCTTTGCTATAGCCCCCAAACCTTTCTGGTTTAGGGGCTATGGCATTATTCTCAATTAGAGATGTTTGGATGAAACATCTTGAAAAACAGGGATTACTTCTCCTTAAGTGACTTGGTCAAGTGGTCTCACCTGTTTGTCTTCATGGAGATGCTTATAGTGATAAGCAGGTAGAATACCCTAATGTAGAAATTTGAAAATGCACTATTTGAATACTTTTAGCGAGACAACTTTGTTGTGAAATGTACTTGCCTTGAATGTTTCAGCTGCTGGCTGCAAGCCCCCTTCAGAAGTGTCAGTGGCCTTAATGGAGACATGTCTTATACCAGCTGGTATTTGTTCAAGAGATCAAAACAGACCAACATGAACACATTCCAGCTTGTATGTTTTTGTTTCTTTTTAGGAAAAAGCCCAGTACTTTTTATTACAGCAGACTTTATTGCTAACTTGATGAACTACATTGGATTTCTTATAGCTAAAAATGTGAATGAGCTCACACATCTCACGATCCTTCTATGCCCTACATAATGTGTGAAAGAAACAGGGAGCCAACTGTTCTGTCCATATGTGCCAGTGAGAAAGTCACAGTGAGAATGTATGGTTGTGATGATTGATTGTGGATCCAGGTCTAATAAGGTCTGCTAACACATCCATCACACAGATCTGTGCCATTAGGAGCTGCTATCACCACACTGGTTATCAGGGAAGGGAACATCAATGTTAATTGGGTGCTTATTTATCTTTAGCCCTGTGATGGAACAATAATCTGCACATTGACCTCTCTGATCGACCTTTGATAGGTAAAGGCGTGCTAATGGTACTAAATGTTACTTTAGATAGCTACTGCTAACTGGCTCAAGAGGAGCACATATCCCAAACAGAGGAGGAGGAGAAAGTGCTGAATTAAAAATCTATGTAGCTGAACAACGTCTGTGTACCTCTGGTACGGAAGTATACTTTTCAATTCTAAACCCTTGGCTTTCTTAAGTTTCCTACATATGACAGAGGTGATCATATGGATTCAGATTAAATGTTTAAAATGTATGTTTTGCAATTGTTGATTTGTTTGTCTGGTTAATAATATTAATTAATTAGTAGTAAATGTATTCATATATATTTTTTACTTTTATTTCTGGTTCAAATCTTGGTCAAAGTATGTACTTCTTCAAGAAATATCACCCAAATGAAACACTTCAACAACAGATTGGCCCAATAATACTGGTTACTAACTCAATAGCTGAACCATGCAATATGAAGTACTACAAAACTTGTAATTCTTTTTGTATGTGTACTTAACCAGTAACTCTGAAGTAACTACAATTTATCTTATCCAAATGTTGAACACAATTGCATGGACTTGAATCAGTGTGGCCGTATCCCCAGTGCTAGAAGGTGAGTGAACTTATTCTGCTAAACACACATGAACAAATGAAGCAGGCACTTTCCATCTGCAGCTCTGCTGTTTGCACGTGGGGAACCTATCAACCCTATACACTCCAATGTGCTTCTGCAGAGCAAACAGACGCGTCTGCCTGTTTGATCAGCACGAATCAGAGGAAACACAGTCCACTGGCAACTTCACATTCAAACTGTGGAGAAGTCTGCTCCTGCTCCGCTCTGCAGCCTGTCTCCTTGGCGCCTGTTTAAAGGACGTACACTTTCACACTTCCCTGGCTTCATTTGCAGAATATGAGGACAGTAAAGTAGGCTAACGGCTATCTCTCCTAAATTAGGTGTGCAGAATGTTTCTGGAAAATCAGAGGTGCATTTTACTGTTAATGAGTTGAAGGTTGAATATTAAAATGTATGATCTCTTTGAATAACTTAAACCTTTATATTTATCAGAGGGTGGGTAGAGCAGCCAGTAAAGTGTACTGTGTAACATTACTTCAAATTAATATTACTATAGTAAGAAGCGAAAGAGTAGGCTAAAAAATGACTCAAGTAAAAGTCAAGAAGTTGGATGTTCCACCACCTGCATGTTATTGTTTTGCTTGTAATGTTCCACAGTATGGCATTACACTTATAAATCTCCATGGAGACAAGCAAGTGGCACCACAGATCAGATCTTTGCAACCCTGCTCTCAATAAGGGTGTTTTCACACTTGGTCCCTTTCAGCGTTTAAAGTGATCTCAGATCGCTAACTGAGCATTATAGGTTTATATGTGAACACTCTAAGCGCACTCAGACCCTTTTAAAACGAACCAAACTGAGACCATCTCGGGAGGTGGTCTCAGTACGGTTCGCCTAACCTGCGCAGTGTGTACACATAACGCTCCGGGTTCAAATCGCCTTTTGTGCAGTGCACCACCACGAGCCGGTGAGCCAAGAGCCGGCAAGAGCCAATCATAGGCCGAACTGCGCTCCAGCTTCCAATCATATTGCAGCATAATTACGCACCAATCGCGCTCCCGCCAATCATGACGATTACCGCTGTTGTGTTTGTGCCTGTTCGCCGATCAGCTGTGAGGGAGCCGCGTGATATTTACCCGGCATTTCCAAGAGAAGAAGAATCCTTAACTTGCTACGTTAATGATACGTAAGAAGGAACTCTTGCCTCGGGACACGGGATAAGTTCGAGATATGTTCCTTTTCTCCGGAGCTCCGGATTATTAAAGACCGTGACACGTGCATACATGGATACCGTTCTTATGGGTGAGTCATATCGTCAGATTATTTCTGCATCTATTTCGGCACTAAACCAGGACTAAACCAAGACTAAACCAGGTCTAAACCAGGTCTCAGAGCTCTAGAGAAGCTACAGTGTGAACAGAAAGAGGACTGAGGCTCCATCAGAGCTTAAAGGAAAAGTAACTTTTTACAATCTGAGCCTTATTTCGGTAATAAAACAAGTTGTTTTACTCACCCATATCACTTTGGTGTCATATGGAGCATTTCCGGAGATGTTTTAGATTAGCGTTAGGCTAACGCCGTTAGGCTAACGCCGTTAGCCTAGCGCGACTTATAGCCATAGCTTGGGGCATTCCCTGAGCATGTAATATGCCCCATGCGGGCTCCAAATAACACAAACTTTAGCACTTTTCAAATCATAGAAGCTCGATGTCTGTAGTCTATGATTTTGTTTGTATCAAAAGTGGCCTGTAATCCGAGATTCATCCATAGTTTACAGCTATGTGTTCCATGTTTGGGTCCCGGGAGCTGAGAGCACACTCCGCACATGCGCACTGGCGTCCTCATCTACTCGAAACTATGGCTAAATCTCGGATTACAGGCCATGGCTATAAGTTGCGCTAGGCTAACGGCGTTAGCCTAACGCTAATCTAAAACATCTCCGGAAATGCTCCATATGACACCAAAGTGATATGGGTGAGTAAAACAACTTGTTTTATTACCGAAATAAGGCTCAAATTGTAAAAAAAATTTACTTTTCCTTTAAGTGGGCCAGAAAGAGAACTCGGTCCTCTTTCACAATGTGAACACAAACAGAACTGAGTTTGTGTTCTCTTGGTCCCCTTGTTGGTCCACTTTTAGGGGACTGAGTTTGGTTCGCTTAAAGGGGACTATATGTGAAAACACCCTAAGAATGCATGCTATTCAGTGTATTTTAAGCAATAAAAACACCCAATGTGATTTTCTGAATTTTCTTTTTTGATATTCTATCTCTCAATGTTAAAAACATCCTACCATTAAAATTATAGACTGTTCTTTTCTTTATCAGTGGGCAAACCTTATTTCCTCCACTATATGGCCAATTAAAAAGTAAAAAAAAAAAATCTTAGCAAAAAATATCTTAGCAATATCAAAAGTTAATGAAAACTAATTGTGATAATTTTGAGACCATTCATTGCTTGACTTTATGATGAAGGTTGATGTTACTGTCGGGGATATATTTGGAGGATTAAACTGAGGCTGTTTTCCTACAAGAGAACAACTGCAGTTTCAGCACAAGCTTTGAAGCATAGTCCAAAATGTATTTATGTAATCTTCTCAGTTTAAAGGTCCTAAATCTTAGTCCTCAATTGAATTTTATTCCCAGTTCAACCCTGATTAAATCCATTAATAGGAAAATAATCGTTTGTTACTTTTTCCACAAACACAGCTGACATTATTTTAGGTCATATTAGGTATAAAATGTGAACTAGGATAAGAAGATTCAATTTTGCAACTTATAAATGGCCTTAAAAATAGATCTATGTGTTAAATATAACTGTACCTTGCCCAGCTCTTGCACATCTCCCAGCTAGCATGCACAGACTTGACAACCTTCACTCCCACATTCCCTCACTGTGGCCAATTTAGCCCAATCCCAAAGTGAATTGCAGTTTTTGGCAAAGTATCTCAACCTTTTAGCTGTAAGACACAACTCTCCTCTCCTCACTGCTATATCTAGGGGGGACACATTATACATAATTTACTTTTATAAACTTTAAACCATGTTATAACAGTGTTCCCTTGTTGTTAGCTTACTCAAAGTTGTATTTTGATTGATTGATTCTTTCCTGTATTGTCCATTCATGGCTTTAGTGTTCAGAAAATCTCTGTTTTGACCTACCTTCTATCTCCTCCCACTGTTCTGCTCAATTTAGGCACTCCCTAAAGTGTAATCTGTAGGGCTCCATCTACTAGCAGCACAATAATTAAGAAACATGCCTAGACAAACAGGTAAAATCATTTACCAAGTTTTTAAATATATCTAAGTATTCCCTAGCTCTCACAAACCTTTAGGCACATCACTAGTTTTCACACGTGACAATTCTTTGGCCACTAGCATAGCTTTAAAAGAGTTTTTTCAGAGAGAAATGAAAACAGAGAAGACTTTGCCTGGTTTACACTTGACCATATCACAAGTGAGATATGGTCTGGGAGCCACCTTCGAAATATCTCGTACCGGAGGTGTGGTTTACGATCGCCAACGGCCGTTTATTGGGTGTTACGAATGTCTATCATTTGGCATATACGTAGCCCATAGCCAATCATGTCAGTTGTCAGTTCAAACTACAAGCTTCCGTTTGTCGTGTAGTACACGTCACCGTCTTGCCACCCCTCCCCGCTCTCTGATTGACTCCCAGAATCAGGAGAGCTCGCTTGCCATAGTCGCCAGGCTGTCTTTCAGATCGGAATGAACGAAAGCAGCCTGGGATTTCCCAGGTTAGAGAAGCTAACCTGGCCTTGGACAGCCAATCATTTATGACCCCAAAGCGTCATATAGCGACTCACATGGCTCACGGCTCAATCTTACAATAAATGAAGTAGGATGAATACGGTATCAACCCTTCTGATATTTATGTCACGCAGAAACAGGCCGCATGTCAGCATTAGTGAAACCCAGATAATCAAGTTTTTATTCTTTTTTTTTTTTTTTTTCAAAATGTGTGATTTTCGTTTTTTTGCAGGATGTGCTAGTTGAGATCATAAAGAAGCCACTCCATGTTTCAGATAACAGCATAAGTGACGTTAAAAACATACATTTTTAATTTCACATTGGCTTGTTTTTCAGAAAGAAAGAAGGCGGGCATAAATCACCATAATTTCCCACGCTCGGGCTCCCGCCAATCATGTTGCGAGTAGCGCTGATGTGTTTCCGGCTGTTCGCCTATCAGCTGTGAACTCATGTACAGAAAGCAGTCGGAGAATTTAGCCAGAAGTCCGTGGATATATGCAATACGCGTATACACATATACAGAGATACGCGAATTATCAGACAACACGGGAACACGGTGTGAGTCATATTATTATCATTATTTCCTGCCCTGAATGTAAACACCACACCACAGTAATGTCACTGATGGGGAAGGGCTTAGCTTAATGTCAATGTTCTGACGGCCTGGACAAGAGAATCTTTTTTGTCACAAAGTTCAGCTTTTACAATACACTTTCTGTGAAAAAGGTGGGTACTTCAGCTTTAATATAAGCATGCAGTAGGAGTAATTTTATGGAAATTCTTAGAACAGGCCTGGACTGGTAATCAGGCATACCGGGCATTTTCCCTGTGGGCCGACAGTCCTAGGGGCCGATGCTGTTTTTTTTTTTTTTTTTACTTAGAGACCGGCCCACAATTTAGAGGAGGCGGCCCATTGGTCCATCTTCAATATAGACATTGGACTAAACCAATCAGGATATAGAAGCTTATGAGAGCGGTCCCACCCCTTTCTCTGCACTGATCCTGGTGTTGAACGTGGAAAGAAAAAAGTGACAGAAAGGGGGTCTGGAGAAGTTACGGGATAAAAGATTAAAAAATTACGCTGCAAAATGTTCTAAAATAACAGACATATTCTCTGGAGGGGCTGCTGGAGCCTCCACGTCCTCTGCAATCCAGGTTGAAGGTGGACAGGGAGAGGAGCAGCCAGAGACTGTGGACAGGGAACCCGAGGGAACCCGAGGGAACCCGAGGGACAGAGTGAACAGGTAAGTGTAGCACAGGCACAGCAGGTAAGGAGGTAGGAATGTTAGTGACTTTTAGGCGATGGACAGTCATGAAAATTGCTCACCTTTCGGCAAAATTCCCCGTTTTGAAGCCAAAAGAGGTGACCTACATGAATTGTGTAGATTCGATGAGAAAGGTTTTTTTTGTGTGTGTGTGTGCAAGACGCATTTTAAATAAACCATTGAATGTGTAGTTACTGTGAGTTTGCTAGTGTTTTTGCTAGTGTTTTTTGGGAGCTGGGATTTTTCCTTTAAATGTTGCGCCCTGGTTTCCCCTTGGCCAAGACATAACAATAGTAAAATACTTTGCATCGGGGAACACACATAAATTAGTCCGTTGTGCTCCGCTAATTATGAGGGGCCGGTCTAAGCCAAAAATGCCAGGGCCGTTTTTTTGCCCCAGTCCAGCACTGGCTTAGAATGAGAGAGAGATATTATGCAAAGGGTTTCTACCTGTGAGATGTGGGATCTCATATTTAATTTACATGTGTACTTACATATGAAAACTGTAATCTCTGTAGTTCTTCTGTGTTTGAACCCAGTGTCCTGTAAACAGCTAAGCGTAACTCAATACTCACATAGGCTATCCTGGGCTGTGTTGGCTACATCACCTGCTCCCTATCCATCAATAATTTGGCTGACTCGACTACTGGTCTTCTAGTCAAAGCTGGGGAGTCCTTTGTTCTGATTGGCTGATTCAACCATGGCTAAGCTCTGGGGTTAATTTAGGTACTGCATAGCTAAACTATTGTCCTATAGGTTAGCTGTTGCTGATGTCATATGTATTCAACAGTCTGTACTGTATTTAAAGACAGTCCCTTGTGGTGTGTGTGTGTGTGTGTGTGTGTAGGTGTGTGTGTGTGTGTGTGTGTGTGTGTGTGTGTGTGTGAGGGCCCCCACTGGGAGGTCTCTTCACGTCCCTCTTCACGGCCGATGTCTCTTCTCTGAGGGTCTGCTAAAGCTGACAACATGAATGCTGAAGATGTCTGATGTCACCATTTCGTTTGTATTCTGCTATTTTTACATTAAAATGCTGAATAACCTCAATTTCGACTAATGCCTTCCTTCAGACCTCCTTCGGACCCATTTAACGAAACTCACAGTTACAACAATCCAGGGAAAATTTTAACCCTGTGTTTTGTGATGGCTCAGGGGGGGCTGATATGCTGTACAAGACTCCAGGTATGTTTTTGATGGGGAACAATGTTGGTGTAATAGTGATTAAAAGCTCAAGAAAGTCAATTTTGTGTAATACGTGTCCTTTAATTTATAATGCTTAATTAAAGAAAAGCATAAGAACTGTTTAATGTTCTTAATCATAATTTCTGGTACATCCCTGACCTCTGTCCAGTCTCGTATGTGCCTGTGACTTTTCCGGCTCCTGGATGTGAATAGAAAGGTGCTCCTCCTCGCAGCGCTGTGGTGACGGGGCGCCGCCTGTGGCTTATTTAACCGCCCCTCAACAGGAACAGACACATTTATTAAAAGGAGAGCGCGTTTTATCAGCCTGAGCCTTATCACAATATGATTAAGCTGCCTGCCTTAATGTGTCTATGGCAATTCCCGTCCCCCCAGAGAACAGAACGGGAGATTAAAAAAGCTGCTTATTATTGCTAGGGGAAATAATGAGTGAAATATACCTCCTAGTCTTAGCTTCTATACCCCTCCCACCTTCTCTCTCTCCTTCTTTCTTACTCACTCTCCATGCTATAATCCATCCATCCTTTTGGCTCTTTCAGTCATTTTCAATTTCTTCCTTCCCTCTCCTCTCTATAGAATCCATCCATCTGCTCTCTCTCTTTTTGCTGTTTTCATTTGTCCTCCCTTTCTCTCTCTCTCTCTCATTTCTGCAATCCATCCATCTGCTCTCTCTCTCTCCTCTTGCTCTTTCTACCATTTTTGGTTTCTCTCTCCCCTTTCTTTCTTTCTTTCTTCCTTCCCTCTCTTGTCCTTCATTCTCCTCTCTGCAATCCATCCATCTGCTCTCTCTCTCTCCTCTTGCTGTTTCATTTTGTCCTCCCTGTCTCTTCCTTTCTTTCTCCTTTCCTCTTTCTGTCATCTCTATAATCCATCAATTTGCTCTCTTGATTTTTTCTTTCTCTTGTCCTGCCTCTCTCTTTCTCACCCTTTCTTTCTTCGATCTCTATTTCTACCTCTCTTCCTTCACTCCTCTCTAAAATTAATCATCCTCTCTCTCTTCTTACTGTTTTCTTTTGTCCTCCTATCTTCCTTCCTTCCTTTCTTTCTTTCTTTCTTTCTTTTTTCTGTCTTGTAATCCATCTGTCTGCTCTCTTTCCTTCTTGATTTCTCCCTCCCCTATCTTTCTACTTTCATTTTTCCTATCTCTCTTCCTTCACTCTCCCCTCTACAATCCATCTGTTCTCTCTCTTCTTGCTGTTTTTGTCATCCCTCTCTGTCTCTTCCTTTCTTACTCCTTCCCTCTCTCTGTCATCTCTACAATCCATCCACCTGCTCTCGTCTTGCTATTTTCTGTTGCCCTCCCTCTCTCTCTCCTCCTTTTTTCCTCCTTTCTTCTCTCTGTCATCTCTATAATCCATCAATCTGCTCTCTTCTCTCCCTTTTTCTTATCTCTTCTACTTCCTTCTCTCTTTCTCCCCTTTCTTTTCTTATGGCTTTTCTGTCTCTCTGTCACCTGTAACCCATCCATTTGCTCTCTCTCTTCTTGCTATTTCTTTCTATCATGATTTCTCTCTCTCTCTCCCCTTTCTTTCTTCTCTGTTTTTCCTATCTCTCTTCTCTCCAGAATCCATCTACTTTTTTCTCTCTCTTCTTTCTTTTTCCTCTGTATAATCAACCCAACTGCTCTTGTCCCTCACTTCTACTTCTTTTCTCTATCCCCTCCCTCTTTCACCCTCTGCCCCCCCACTTCTTTTCCCTTTCTCCCTCTCTCCAACCCCCTCCCTCTCTCTCTACCATCCCAAATCTTTCTTTTGCCCCTGCAGCCTCTCTTTTCCCTTTCGTCAGTCTCTCGCCCTCCATCATTGTGTTTCTCTTTCCTGTCTAACCATTCTATAACTCATCCATCGGTTCTCTCTCTTATTACTCTTTTCTTTCTCACATTATTTTGTCTCTTCCTCTATTTCTCTCATACTGCTTTCTTCTATGCTCTTTTTATTCTCCCCCTCCCCTCTTTTCTTTAACCCCCCTCCCTTCTCACTGTTTCTCTCTCTCTCTAACCCCACCCTACCTTCTCCCTTTTTCTCCCCCCTTTCTCTCTCTCTTTAACCCTTCATCCTGTTTCTTCCCTCCTCTACCTCTCTCCGTTTCTCTCTCCCCACCTCCCCTCTCTTTCTTCACCCCCGTTCCCTCCATTCTTACATCTTTCCATAGCTACGTATATAATCCATCCATCTGCTCTCTCTCTCTTTCTTTAACCCCCTCTCTCCCTTTCTGGCTCTCCATCACCCTCCCTCCCTCTATCTAATCCATCCGACTGCTCATTACTTCTTCCTGCGTGGCGTTGGAGACCTCACCTCTTAATAAAAGACTGGCTAAATGTCACTTTTCACTCTCTCCTGACTCGCCCAGCTGTTACAGGACAAGTACGGGAAAGAGAACACTAAGGCAGGAAAAAAAAAAAAGATTATACCATGGAACATTTGTCAGGAGGGCAGATAGATTAATAAGTGCGGTCATTAAAGCAAACACAGGTCCCAGAGGAGCCCAGGGACTCTGTCTGTGCAATCATTACAGCAGCAGATGTGGAGTGTTCTTCAACAGCTGCTCTGGTGGAAATGACTTTGGTTGACCTTCCAGCTGCATGTTTTTACTAACAAGTGCAATTGCCAGAGAGAGGGATCTATAGTTTAGTACCTGTACGTGCACTTAATTAGACTTTAATCGAATCCAGATAGTTTCAAACCGTCAGTGATTAGCTTAGGGCTGAGTCCACTCGGTTAGTACAAGCGTGTGGTTTGGAGAAGAGATTGGACTTCAGTAGTGGTTTTCAGGTTCTAGAATGTGATGCATTGTTTTGTTTATATGTTGCTCATGTTGTGCAGTGTATAGTCCAGGCTATAGTCCATATTTCTGCTACCGATAACAAGAGCTGTTATTGTAATTTCATCAAACATTGTAAAGTTTGTCAGGAAAAGAGTGTTAGACTTTGGAGTAGGGATGTCAACAATTAATCGATTAATGATTAATTGTCGATTAAGACGTTAGTCGAACAAAATGCATTAATTGTAATTAATCGCTAATCGCGGACACGCGCACCCGCATGGTCACGAAACAAGGCAACCGAGCACCGCGCTGCGCTCGACTCACAGCCGGCCGCAGGCACCAACGGCACTGCTCAGCAGCCCCGGGTGTACGCGCAAGGCGAGATCGAACAGCGGCACCCAGGAATGCGCCGCAACATGCCGCTGCTGGTCCCGCGCGGCCCGGGCCCCGAGCTTCGCGCGGCTGGCCCGCGGCTCCGGCCCCGAGTCCCGCGCGGCTGGCCTGCGGCCCGGGCCCCGAGCCACAAACCAGCCGCACCAAACCAGCAGCGGCACGCATCGGCCCAATCCTGGTTCAGTCCAGGTCCAGACCCGGTCCAGTCCAGGTCCAGTCCAGGTCCAGACCTGGTCCAGACCTGGTTTAGTTCTGGTCTAGACCTGGTCCAGTCCACGTTTAGTCCTGGTCTAGTCTCTTAGCCAATCAGGACAGAACACAATGTTACACTATAAAAAAATGTTACACTATAAAAAAAATTTAAAAAATCCGCAAACCGCGGTAGAGCGAGGGATTACTGTATTTTGTTATTCAGCATCAATACATTCGTCTGCTTTTTACTAAGAAATAATTAATTGAGGAATATACAATATAATAATACTATGATATATTTTTGACTATGATATATTTTTGTGTTATGTATACTATAACTTATATTCTTAAAGACCCTATTGAAACACTAAAATTCAGGTGAAAAACGCCGCTTATCAGTTAATCGTTAATCAATCGATAAGGTCAATCAACTATCAATTAATGAATTAATCGATAATTTGCATCCCTACTTTGGAGTAATTGGTGGTTTTCAGGTTCTAGAATGTGATGATGTACTCTTTTTTTTGGCTCTTGTATATTCTTAAGTGTAAGTTAATGGCCAATATTATGCAGAAATACATTTTAAAATCAGTTTTTCCTCATTTTAAAGGTCCCATGACATGGTACTTCTTGATGCTTTTATATGGCTCCTTAATGGTTCCCTAATACTGTAAATGAATCCTTCTTCAAAATCAACACTCACTGCATGAGATATGACTCTGACAGTCTTCATGAGGCTAGATATGTGTCTAAAATTCTTTATTCTGGGTGTTTCTGCTTCAGTGCAAATGAGAAGGACAGAGAGATTGGCTAAGGAGTGGGGGGGGGCGGGTTTCTTCCGCAGCTCGGCACCGCTATCTGCTCTCTTACGTGTTTTACACACCAAGACAGATGAGAGACTTTGCAATGAAAAAAAGCATATTTACACAGAAAATAAAATTAAACCACTATTATTTCAGAGGTCCAGACGGTCGGGTAAGGGACTTGCGAGCCTAGAAACACTCGGACGTGCCTCCAGGCAAATAAAAAAAACACATTTCGCATTGCGTAGCGCATTCACAGTCCAAACTCTATGGGCGGGATATACAGGGACGCTGAGCGGAGACAGAGGGAGGGGCTGGAGCTGCATTTGCCGATCTGACGTCAATAAGGTGCCTTGTCCGAACTCGCCCGTTTGAACACTGGTTTTGTGTAACGCAGAAAAGGACCGCAAATGCTCAGTTTAGACATTTCGCAACGTTTAGCCATGAGGGGGGGGGCTAAACAGGGTAGGGGAGCTCACATTAACGTTCAAAAACCTCAGAAAGTGAAAATTTCATGCCATGGGACCTTTAATGTCTAATGTAACTGTTTTTAAAAAAAATATTGTTTAAATGTTTAACTGTTTGTTTTTAACTGTTTGTATTTTAACTTATACTTGTTGTAAGGCAACCTTGAGTGGCCAGAAAGGCGCCTAATAAATAAAATGTATTATTATTATTATTTATATTAATGTTAATTGCTATTTAAAACATACAGTATATGGTATACAGTCTTTTCAATTATAGATGTGCAAGCAAATGAACCAGAGAGCACATCTGATCGTCATGTGTGCTAACATGTGCTTCAGTTTCACTTTTGCTTTTTCCATATACACAATGCTATATCAAAGGCAGGCAGGTACATGCTTTTTTGTTGTCTTTGTCCCCAGACTGTCTCTGCCATTGAATCAAATCTATGTTTAAATACATTTTCACGCTAGCACCCTACTCTGGTTGGCGTTGCCGGCAGGAGTGTCTGATTCTTAACAGAGATTAGGCCCAATGACCTCTATATTAGGATTTGGGGTGCACACTGTATAGTTACAAATGTTGTCTAGCGTTTAGGTTTCAGGTGCATTATTTATAGTGCTGTGCATGTTCTATTTTCAGTGTTTTTGTTTTCAAGAGCAATGTTTAATTTGTACAGTGTCTAGACTAGGCTATAGTCCATATTTGAATTACTGAGAAGTCGCCCTGTTATTGTAACTTCATCAAACAGTGTAAAGTTTGTAAATTGCAAGGGGAGGCTCAAGAAACTAATGTCGAGGGTGTGAGATCAGGGAGGCTTTTCTGTACTCAGGTTTTAAAGGCCTAGAATTCAAACCACACCACTAATCTTTTATCTAACAACACAAAATCCAAGTTTTTATAGAAATGTACCCATTATAAAACACAAAACTGAGAACAAAAGGATTACATTTGTTCCTGTTTTGGTCCCTCCTCCAGCTGTTGTATTGTTGCTGCTGATATAAATCCTAGCAGCTGATCCTAATCTAAAACCAATAGCATCTGTTTTTTTGTTTTTGTTTTTTTTTGCTTGTGCAATATGTCACTGCAAATACACTCACAGGATGTCAATATATGTGATTTGGAACCAATAAATCCACCTTGAATGGGAGAAATTAAAGGTAAAGTATGTAACCCAGAGGTGGCATGTTGCCTGCCTGATTCCACTGAAATAAAAAGTAAAAAAAAAAAAAGAATATACAGTTCTTTGGAACATTCTCCATTGAGATAGATTTGTTTTACTCCATACAATAACAAGTAGCTGTCAAAATCCAGTGAGTTTTTGTTTAACAGATCTCTTCAGAAAAAAGTAATGTTGTTGCTAAGACTAAGAGCTTGAATGAACATACCCACCGATTCAGTTTCAGTAAAAGGGACATTAGACATGTTTTATTTTGGCTTTTGAAATGACATCTCATGTTTTCAATAATGCATTTTCTATGCAAAATGTGTTGTGAACACTTGAAGAAATTGTATAATACTGACATTGATGAACTTGTATAGTGTTGAATCTGCAGAAGCTCAAATAAGACAATTATAATCTTTATTTTTATATATTTATAAACAATAGGCGGCAGTAGCTCAGTTGGTAGAGCATATGCCTCATGATCCAGGGGTTGGTGGTTTGAATCCCGCTCTTGACGGGTTGACCGCATGTGATCCCAGCTCCCACAGATGAGTGCTGCTGTTGTGTCCTTGGGCAAGACACTTAACCCCACCTCGCCTCCAGTGTCTGCGGACAGTGGTAGCGCCCATGGCAGAAGATACATCAAGGCCCGTTGTGACGTGAGCCGTCCTCCTGTGGACCCACCACCTGCGGAAGGATTCATGGGGGCTGGTGCATTGTGTTCTGGGCAGCAGAACACTGTTTGGACTGCTGCCCCCATGACCCAGAAAAATGGAAAAGTGGAAGAAAATGAATGAATAGATAGAATAAAGATGGCCTGTCAGCAGGGTCTCCTCTCCACAGATCTGACCTGTAACTTGGCTTGTCTCCAGGAATATTGATCAGTTTAATGCAATAGGGTAGTTGCCATGGTGACAGGCAGGTGGTGGCCATTCCCTCCGAAAAGATACACAGTGCACGTTTAAGTCCACAACACACAGGTACACAAACTAAGTGCTTTTAAATCTGTGTGTTATGATTCCTGTAATACTCTAAATGAATAGACTGACCACATTCATATGAACATTTAGAGAACACTAAACATCACATCAAAAGGACTGAGCTGTTGCTAACAAAATGCCAAAGAGAGAAAGCAGTGGTTCAAGTTCAAGGCTGCAATTGAATGATTGGATTTATTTGCTGGCCTGGTCATACCACATTGTTGATTTTCCTTTTGGCAATTTTCTATCCCCAAATTAAAACTTAAGAAGACTCTATGGTGCACTATGACACTTTTCTGGTTGGGGATCTGCCATGCCTTGTCTCCATGGAAATTTTAAAAAATTGCTAAAAATTGCTTTGGAATGTTTGATAGTATGCGGTTGACTTATGTATCTCTGTGGAGACAAGCAGTGGGAACATTTCATTTACGTAGTCCTTTAAAGGAGACCTACAATGCAGACTCAACCTCTTAGAGCTTTCAACCATATTAAATGAAGAGTTCAATACATCTCCGTTTTTTAAAAAATGACCAAAAAGTATTTTTCTTACGACCTTCTAGAGATACTATAGCAAGGACAATAATGTATAAAGGATTTTATCAAGAAGGGGTGGAATTTTGTTTTGATAGCAGTAAAATAGAATGGAAATATTACTGTAGAGTAAACTGCGAGCCTCTGATCACTTTTTCTAATGGCCATTATCTGTTTTTGCAAAAATCTTTCTCATTTACCCACTCAGAGTTGTATTTAGAGTGATTCATGCATGTTTGAGTAACTGTTTCTTAAAGGGCCCATATTACACTATTTTCTGAGCTATGTTATAAGCCCTGTATGCTGAGGTTGAGTTCTTTCAAATGAAAAACACTCCTTGTGATATCATGTGGTAGTACAGAAAGTGCTCCACTGTGTTTTTAAATTCCATACACCTTTCCTAGAATTATTTGGATAAAGGAAATCTCTGATTAACTGATGAAAACTATCGCTTCATGACATCACAAGGTGGAACAGAGCATTTTGAACTTTGGAGCTGTAAACAGACTTATAATAAAGGATTACGCAAATGTGTGAATGAAACAAACCACAACTCCAGATATGTTTTTGATGAGGTAATAACATTATAACATACAGAATAATATTGCAATTGAAAATATCCAAAATAAAACTACTATGACATCTACAGATGTCAGGTGCATTGTGTAACTGTCAAATACTGTACTCCATGGAGACGCTATTGTTTTGTCTGGAATGTTTCACAGTATGGCATAAAACCTTTCTATTTTCATGGAGAAGAACCAGACCATGTTACAGGTCAAATCTGTGGAGAGGCAACCCCGCTCACAGGAAAGTTTGTTTTTCTAGGTATTTTTGAGCCATACCCATACGGAAAAGAAATAGAAAAAGCCTATAAAATGTATTATTGCCACCAATATTGTACATCGTAAAAGACTTACATGGCTAATACTATGAGGTGCTCTTGAAAGTGGCCACTTTTGCATTTTCCTCATAGAAAATGACAATCAGAATCAAATATGATCCAACTGAATGTCATACATAACATATATAAGTAAAGTGCACAATCATTTATATTGTCTTTGTATGATACATGTAAACTTTTTATCTTATATGCTTTGTTTTAACTGAGCACTCACTGTTATACTAAGGTTTGTGTGCATCATACAATGTATATATAAAAGTGTTATTGAATTTAGGAAGGAATATTATATGTATACATATAATATTAACATATACATAATAATAAATATATAATATATATATACATATAATATACACACTGGCATATACTATAATAACAGACTGACATATACTCTTTTTGTATGTTGGTTTGTTATAATTACACTCTTGAAAACCATGAAAACATATTGGCATAAATGCACAAAATTATACACTGTGAAACGAGTTTAGCCCTTTATTAACCAGGCGTTTTTAATCAAATTATTGGATATTAATGAGAACTCTTCACCTAATTCCACCCTAATTCTCCACTGGTCCAGGGAATGTGATCTTCACCAAAATGACTTAAAAGTATTTAAGAGGCTATAAGAAAAAAACAACAGGCCTACCACAAAGGCCTACCAAGAACAGTTTCTTGGTCATCTTAGCTCATGTGCTTTCATGTAACGACTGTAAGATTATGATATTTTATAATATCTTATTTGTTGGTGTTTCCTGTAACATTTTAGTGTAAATTAATGCTTGAGAAACTCTGACATTTATTTTCTAAGAATATTGTATGAATATTATTAGTGTTATCTACAGTCCTTATAAGTTAGAAATTCATGTAAGTTTCATATTATATGCATTTACTAAGGGTTTTACATCTGATTTAAAGGGACAGTGTGTAAGATTTTTACCCTTTAATTACTGAAATTGAAGATACCCATTCAAAAATACATTGTTTTCCAAGCCTTTTCACTTCCATCATGAAATCAAAGTATTCTTTTGGACTTAGATATAGTCACATAAAAGGGGGATCTTCCCCATGCAGAGGCAGCCATTTTGAATACGAGAGCCGCAGAAGGACATTTGGGCTCCGCCTTCGCCTTCGGCAAGGCTCGTGGTTTTGGGTAAACAACACAAGCATGCTGCCGGATCAGACGTCGTAATGGATCTAACACGTGTTTTGGACTAAATTATTTTACTGGATTTTATTCGCTGGATCCTTACGGACAAATTGAGAGCAAGTTTATGGTGAAATACAGAGTTTGACCTGTGCCTGACCTGACCATTCTAAGGTAAGCTAACCTCGTTTTGTGCTTTTCCGTATAAAAGCCCCATGTGCTCGGGGAGTGATTGTTTTGCAGGGAAATTAATTGCATAGTCAAAAAGAGGAGACTGTAAGGTTTCATTTGATGTGTAGAGTGTCATGGTACATGATCGGGAATGTGTGTTTTCATGAGAGAAAAAAAACAAACAAAACGGGACCGCGTTTTATTTATTCAGTGGCGGCGCGCGGCTTGTGCGCGGGTCCCTCGAGGTCTGCCGTAGCTAAAACAGAAAGTGCAATAGCACCATCCACCTATGCGCCACGAATCCTACACACTGGGGCTTTAACTCTCATGTAAGCTGCGTATGAGATTCTGATAAAGCATATTAAAATTGTGTAAAATGTATCTATCTCTTTTCCATATGGGTAACACCACCTGTAACTGAATACATGTGAAGTAGATACTGTGGAACATTCCAGGCAGAGCAATGACCACAGAAACAAGCAGGTGACGGACCCCCAAACAAAAAGTTACATAGGGCACCTTTAATAAAACGAAACAGCCTGCTTCTTTCTCCCGTTTCGTTAACTACAGCCCTATGCCATTTTTTCCCCCCGCTGACCTGCTATAGCTGCCTTTGTGCTGACGTCTCACGCCAACCAAGTTTGGATTCACATAAGAATATATCTCCGTCTGGTTGCCATGGCACCTATCAGGGGATGTGATGTATGAGATGGAAGTGCGCATTTAGTCCTTGAAGGAAAAGAGGGCTACATTGTGCTGTTATACAGGGCAGAGTCAGAGCTGGTGAGGAGAGTAGCTACACTTTGGACTATTAAAGGTAAAAGATCGAAGTGTGCCACGCCACTGGATATGCAGCACAAAAGAACTGCACTTTCATTTGGGTTCATTTTTAGAAGATGAAGACCATATGCTAATACAAGTGAGATGTATTTCTGTTAAATAAATACATACATAAATAAATAAAGGATTATTTGAGGTTTGTTTTGTAATTGGGATTATAGTCACAATATAATGCTAGGAGCTAAATAAATAATAATCCTGTCAAATTTAGAAGCAAAATTAATGCATGTAAAGTTCTAATGATAGCGCATCACCTGCATAATTTCTTGAAATCAGAAAGTTTAAACCATACTTTGGAACATTCTCCATGGAGATTTATGCCATACTGTGGAACATTATAAAGGGCATTTTCCATGGACCATCTGTATAAACCTGATTCTTACGCTCCATAAACCTGATTCTTAAAGGTGCACTGTGTAACTTTTTGGTACGGGGACTGTCACCTGCTTGTTTCTATGACTATTTCAGTGCTCCAGCTGGAATGTACCACAGTATGACATTAAACAGCTCTACATTATATTTATTCAATTATACTGTAGGTGCTTTTATAGCTTTATAGCATTTGGGTCATGCCTACAACTCAATATAAAGAAAACTGTCTGCATGATGTTCAGTAAAAAAACAACTGAGCTACAGCGGTCCGATGTCTTTCTGGACGGGGTGGAACTCTTGTCAAAGAGTTTAAATACCTGGGATTGACGTTGGACCCGACATTGACATTAAGAAACACATTAAGCGCCTCACAAAAACTGTTAATTTTAATTTTAGAAAAGCAAAATCCTTTATGACTCTGTATGTGGCACAAATGTTTTTACACTCCATGATTCTGTCTCATATAGAGTACTGCAGAACTACATGGTCACATGGCGGCACGGTAGCTGAGTGGCTAGCGCTCTTGCTTCACAGCAAGAAGGTTCCAGGTTCGATCCCCGGGTCGCCCAGACCTTTCCGTGTGTGTTCTGTGTGGAGTTTGCATGCATGGTCTGGGTTCGATCCCTGGGTCGCCCAAGCCTTTCTGTGTGGAGTTTGCATGTTCTCCCCGTGTCCTCCGGGCACTCCGGTTTCCCCCATCAACCCAAAACATGCACCATAGATACCTCCAGCTGAGGTCCTGACCAAACCGAAGCAAGAAGATCATGGAGATGGTCCCCGGGCGCACAAGTGTGCTGCCCACTGCTCCTAATATATAATATATATATATAGGATGGGTTAAAATGCAGAGAAGAATTTCTCCAGTGTGAGATCAATAAAGTTCTCTTCTTCTTCTTCACTTGCTGCTGGCACAACACTCAAACCAGTTGAATCACTTTTTTAAAAAGCTGTGAAAATATTAGACAAGAAACCATTCTCAGTCCACCACTGCACAATTTTAGACAAGTACAACTTGCTTAATTTTAATAATATTGTTCATTTAAAATATGGTTGTTTTATATATAAAGTTTTACATGGACTTGCTCCTCCTCCGCTACAGGATTTTATCAAAACAAAGACTGTCATTGGGATGGGAACTAGGGCCACGGACCAGAGGAACTGTGAGGTCCCGCACAGACGCACTACATTTGGACAAACTGTGCTCTCAGTCAGAGACACTAAGTTCTGGAACACTCTCCCATCATCAATAAGAGAGACTCCAACACTGGCCACTTTTAAATCACACTTGAAACAGCGGCTCAAGGAAAACCAGATTTGTGGACACTTTTAATGTTTTAATGTATAACTGCTGCTATTGTCATTGTTTTTGTTGTTTTTGCTGTGGTGTCACCTGCCTAGGGACTACAGCTGGAAATGAGCATTCTTTCTATAATCTGGCGTATTTATACTGCAATGTTGTAGATGTTCATTAATGTCCCTATTAAAAAAAAAAAAAAATCTCCTTTCTTTGCCTGGTTTGGTCTCCATGACGATAGAAAGGTTTACTACCATACTGTGAAACATTCCAGACAAAGCAATAACATCTCCATGGAGAAAAGAAATTGATACAAAATGTGCCTTTAAATATGAATCAGGTTTATGGAGATGCAGGCCCACTCACACTAAGGACACATGTTTCTCCAAGTTTGTCAATACAATAAAAACACAATAAGAATGATTTTATTTGTATATTTTGCTAAAAAGTTACGCTTGAAGCAATTTGAATCTATTGATCAACTCCCAAATGTACACATAAATATTGTACCTTGTTATCCATTTGCTTATATTGCATATGGCTGATACATCAGATTATGTATCAGCCATGTGAAATTTTTTTCCACAATTTTCACTATTGCTCTGTTGTGGTATATATATATATATATATATATATATATATATATATATATATATATATATATATATATATATATATATATATAATCTAATCTAAACTTTCTTTTGTCTCACAACAATTTAAACACTAAAATTTGATATGGTGGCATCCCTAGTCGTAAATATATAAAGCAGGTAGAGATGACGTACAAATATGGAAGTTGGTGGTTCAATTCCCACTCCCACCAATGTTGTGTCCTTGGGCAAGAATTACAAATAACCATGGGGACTAATTTTTTTCCATATTTTAT
Organism: Paratrypauchen microcephalus; assembly: GCA_036785185.1. Classification (NCBI taxonomy): domain Eukaryota; kingdom Metazoa; phylum Chordata; class Actinopteri; order Gobiiformes; family Gobiidae; genus Paratrypauchen; species Paratrypauchen microcephalus. The sequence continues at coordinate 1,739,370 of JAVJIX010000019.1, read as the reverse complement.
CAGTTGCAGTCCAGAGTAGTGCTAGCATGTTTTTAGAATGCCTGTTGAGTCCTTGTTGCCCCGTTAAAAATTGAGAAAGTGCTCACCTTTGCTCTCCTTGCTAAGTCAGTCCCCTCCAGAGCGATATAACATTACAATCAGCATGTATCCTGCTAATGAAACTACTGCACATTGCATCAGGTTTGTGAAGTTGTGGTGTATTGATTTGTAACCTGCTTTTGTATATTTATGGGTAGTTGTCGTGTGGGAGTATGGATGTCGTAGGCTTGTGTGCTGATAGAATCATATTACCAACTGTAAGGAGGGTTCGAATAGGGCCCTGGAGAGATCGCAACATAAGACAAACATGCATGGATGTTAAAACCTCATATAAATGCAGGGCGGGACTGGGACAAAAAAACAGCTCTGGCATTTTTGGCTTAGACCAGCCCCTTATAATTAGCAGAGCACAACGGACTAATTTATGTATCTGTTTCCCGAAGCAAAGTATTTTAATATTGTTATGTCTTGGCCTAGGGGAAACCAGGGCGCAACATTTAAAGGAAAAATCCCAGTGGGGATCAGTGCAAAGAAAGGGGTGGGACCGCTCTCGTAAGCTACTATATCCTGATTGTCCACTGATTTAGTCCTCTGTCTATATATATATATATATATATATATATATATATATATATATATATATATATATATATATATATATATATATATATATATATATATATATATCAGTGGCGGCTGGTGAAAAAAAATCTTGGTGGGGCTGATGTGCCAATAGATTTCCCTGCCTATTATTGTGTTTGTTATGTGAGAGAGACTAACCTGAGTTCTTATTACACATTTATACTAGTGTGGTTACACCTTTTAGTACAGTATTATGGCTATTAAAATGCACGGTACACATGAAATGATTCTTATTAGTATAATGTGAGTAAATTCTTAAATGTACTATATGTCTTGTGTTTAAAGGGTTCAAACAAACATGACACTCAATGACCACAACAAAGTTATAAGTAAATATAAACTATATTACATCTAATGGAAAAAAAAAGTGCTTTCAAGCATTTAGATGAACATCTCAAGGCTGATAGGAATCATATTTTTTTCATTTTCCCCTAGCAACCACACACGATTGGCTATTTTGCTAGAGTTCGAGGGCGCTCTGGACGCGAGCCCCAAGAAGAGAACCAACTATGTAATTCACTGTTGAATAAGAGTAATTTGGTGGCAATGTTGTTTGAATAATTCAGATTACATGTAGAGACACACAAATCATTAAAATTGACATTGATTTAAAAAAACAACAACAAAAAAACACACACATATTTTTAGTATTATACATTTTATATTTTTCCTCTCCTCTTTGGGAAGGGCGGCGCCCAAGTGCCCCCTATGGGCCAGCCGCCACATATATATATATATATATATATATATATATAGTCCAGTTTATGACTCAATGTTTCACTGTTTAAATTACTACTTCTATTTCCACATTAGATACAGGAAAGTCAAGGTTTACAATGACCTTTTCTGATCATTTCTGGTGCTATTTGGGTGCCTTTTGCAGGGCCTTTCCCAGGAGAGTGGACATGTGTAGAGTCGAAAGGATATGAAAGGTCACTTGTACAGCTTGATCAGGTGATGAGTGTCATCCTTATCTGGAACCCAACAGTGCAGCACGAGCATTTGTGTGAGGGGCTCTTCAAAGTCTATTGTCGAACAATGGAATTGAACAGAGAGCTCAGAAGGGCTGCTAGGAGTCTGTTGCTGTGTTTCAGATGACATCACAGCATTCAGTGGGCTAATTATATTAAAGTACAGATAGGGGGCAGTTAAAATGAATATAGTCAAAATGCAGTTTTTTGTTATAATATAGTGAGTTCCTTCATGCAGTCACAAATAGTAATGACCAGGTTCAACATCTGTAAATTTACTTTTTAAATATTTCAATAGCAGGGAAATCTTGCCCATGACATCATCACATTGTAGAATCTGGAAACTACCAATGCTCATAGTTGGTTGAGGTAATAAGAGTAATAAGAGTATAATACATTACAGAATTTATTTATTTTTTTCCAATGGACACAGCTAGTTATTATTATTATTATTATTATTATTATTATTATTATTATTATTATTATTATTATTATTATTATTATTATTATTATTATTATTATTATAAAGATTATCTCACAACAACTTAATAAGAAACAGCTCCATTGACTTCCTGTACAAAACTGTAACTGGCCCTGTCTCTTCATAGTGGGATGTTACTGTAGTAAGCAGCTACAGCAGCATAAGCAGCAGATGTTCATGTATTTGTTTTTAATATTTACATTTTTTGAAATATTTTGGAGCTTGAATTATCAAAGAATTGCAAATAAAGAGCCAGGATTGACTATGATAATTTTGGATGCATTTTCAGAGCACTCAAGCTACAAATGCAGAATATATGAAGTTACGCAAATATCCATGAATCAATCAAAATACAACTCCCAGTAAGCTCATGATGAGGGGAAAAAACATTATACAAACATTATAACTGGAACTGAACTAAAAAATCTTTGAAGTTTGTATTGGTATAATGTGTCTCCTCTAGGCCAACATTATATATAGCCAACATTCACCAACATTCAGATACGAACACCTCCGCGCTCATTTACATTTCATTTAAGTAAAAATGAATATGTATTTAGAAAGAAACACCCTCTGAACTTCCAAATATGGCGAATATGGGTTTGCCATTATAACACGTGAAAATGCAAGGGAGAGAGTGACTGAACCAGTCAGGTGGAGCGTGTCTACAGACTACGGCTGTTTTACAGCTTCAGCAGTGATTTCAAATGTCCAAACTCACATGAACACACTCAGAGAGGGAATATTTAAATCATGTGGTAAATAGCGAGGGAGGGGGACTGAATTAGGGATGGTAAAGAGTGCCCTCTGGTCATGGGGGCTCATGGGTATTGTTACAGACAAGCGTTTTGTTTATTTTATTTTATTTGTTGTATTTTAGTTGGTATATGTGAATGTGTTGTGTTACATGAGCCATTTCTCTGTGTTTTTCTATGGGTGCCGCCATTTTGTAAGGTCCATGTATGTGGGCGGGACACTTCTTGTCCCGCCTTCAGGTTCAGAGAATGCTTTCTGATTGGATGACTTTGATCTAGCTTTATTCTTTGTTCTTTGTTCTTTTATCTGTGGTCTTACCGGCTATAAATTCAGACCTTAAGGGGTCACAGACAGAGGGAAGACAGACACCACTGAAGACACACCGGAAGGTCAAGGACCCAAGCAAGAAGAAGCTCGGTACAGACGGCAGGTAGCGGTGCCGTGAGCTTGTATTTGTGCTGTGGGTGCTGCTCCAGCGCCTTGGATTACACGTTTTTCTGCGGACTCTCTGCCTCGAGGGTGCCACTGGAGAGGATTCCGTGCATTCCATGGACTTCTGGAGACTACGGGCAGTTGGACTGGTGGGAGGACGGCCAAGTCACGAGCGCACGCCAGTGGTGCAGGACTGTAGGATACCTGTGTAAACTTTATTCTGTTGTTTTGTTTCTTTTTTTTTTGTGTGCGTGTGTAGTTTTGTATCCCAGATAAACGGAGACTGTTTTTATAACTTTGTGTTGGGCATTGGCTAACTGCACACGTAACATAATGTTGAGTCCCCCGCGGTGACCAGGTGGAGAGTGCTGAGGCTGGGACAGACTGAGGCTCACTGCAGTCTGTTAGACCCAATTGACCACATGCTCAATAAAACACCTCAAAAATGTTATTGGATCACATAGTGATATTTTTATAGGAAATAATTTAAGAAAATATATAACTTACAATGATGGAGGAATTAGAATTTTTTTGTTGCATTATCAGGGTAATAATATTCTAAAACTGTAGAATTTTTGTTCTTACAAGTGGCCCTGAGTGTTGGTAGAATTTTTTCTTCTCAAAGAACATTTTCAGATAAGAAAAAGGTTTGTGAATGTTTGTATGAAGCCTTTAAGTACAAATCTGTAAGAATGTTTCACTAAGCCCATTATCTACATATCACAGCTACATTTTCTATTATATAAAAATCAATATAGTTCTTCTTATATGAAACCTCATATATTTTTTATATAATATAATACAATATCCTCCTTGACACAGCTCACTCCACTCGCATACCACACTGAGATGGAAAAAAACACACCGTCTTTTCTCACCATAAGTACAGATCACTCATTTCTGTCTGCATTCTCAATATCTAAACTGCATAGACATGAAAGAGCCTGTGGCGACGAACCAATCAGGCTGGAGGAGCTCTTATATAACAGGTTCAAATGCGCTGATGTCACAGTGTCTGGATGGCTCTACCTCTGCACCACTTGAGTATTCAACCCCATCCATCTCTTATAACCGTTATAGAGAATAGGAGGATCATAAAAAAACTATGGAAACAACACACCAAGCCATGACCCCAATTTCCCCAGCTGCTCCTTGAACACCCTACTTCACGGCCATTTTTATAAGTCATTTTTATAAGCAGGGATGGGTAATTACATTTACTTGAGAAGCTGTGCAAAGAATTTATATTTTTATTGTGGCTTTTAATCCTACTAAAGTAATAGCACTCTTACTTAAGTAAAAGTTTTGGTTACTTTTGGTCAGCCTATAACTGTAGTGGGAAAAGTGTACTGTGGCAACTTAAGCAACAAGAAAGGGGTGTCCATAAACATTGTTTAAAGTAATTCTAGGAAATATCAAACCTATTCTCATACTCCTTACATGAAGCTTGTTTATCCTTCAACTAATATAAACAATAATATGAAATGATTTGAGCATTTGTGTTTTTTGCATCATTCTTTTTGGCATTTTTATGTCTATCCTTTAAAAATATCAGATTTTGTGGATTATTTAACGAGCCCATATACTGTATTTTCAGATCTGTTATGTTTCTTCATCAAAAACATACCTGGCTCATTCCAGACTTAGAGGACATTTTACGACATTTACCAAATCTAAAAAAAACTAAGAGAAAAGAATGCTTGAAAATAGTGTTTTAAAATACCAAATATGTCTGGAGTACCCCCAAAATGCGATAGTCCAACCCCTCTAATGGCCAAATGGAATCTCAAATAAAACAGTTACAATTCAATTTAAATTTCTTTCTTTCTTTTTTTTTTGTATTTGTTTCATTGCCATCTCTTGTAACTGTGGGACCATTTGTTTTAATAGAAATAATATTTCAAATAATAATTATTATTCATGGAAAATGTGTCCCACAACATGCACACAACTCTGTTACCGTAACATTTTTAGCCTGGTAGAAGAAGAAGAAAGCAGAACCACATGATCCCCTGGACTTGACATCATCAAACAGTTTTCCAAAAGAATGGGTAGAGCAAAGGTTTATCTTCTCTTCTATTTTTCATATTTTTATAACATCGTTAGCCTTGATTGAATGTCTCACTCTACCTCATGCAACCCTGTTATGCAAATGATCAGAATAAGACAATTACTATTATTATTTTCCTTTACTTATTAACATAAATAAATTTTTCCTCTTGATTAGTAGTAACAGCTAGCTAAACAGCTTCTACTCCTGAGATAAAGCTAAAATTAGTGCGATTTTGCAACCCTGTTACCTGCAACCCCGTTACTGTGATTAGAGTAAATAAATAAATACACCAAATAAATCATGTAATAAAAATTGTACCATTGATCAGTAGGCTGAGCTAATCAAGGATTTGATTAGGTTTATTACCTATTATTGATTAATATGTAGCAGAAAATCAGAAAAGTAAAGGTTTATTTTTCAAGAATTTTAATGCCAAAATGTCCTCCAATTCTGGAATGACCCACCTGGAGTTGTGTTTTGTTTCATTCACACATGTTTGATACACAAGTTTTCTTCTCTCAAACAGAAAACACTCCAACTTGTGATGTCATGTGGTAATAGGATAAACTCCATACACCGTCGCTAGAATCATTTGGATGATTTCAGCCCTGGAATTGCCAATCTCTACTGAACTAAAGGTAAACGCTAGCAGTTAACTTGAAAACTACCACAACATGACATCACAAGGTGGAACAGAGCATTTTGAGATTTGGAGATAGACAGACTAATAAAGGATTACTGAAACATTGTGAATGAAAAAACAAACAACAACACAAAACTCCCAGGTATGTTTTTGAGGAGGTAACAGTAGAGCTGGGCGGTATGACCAAAAATTTATATTACATTATTTTTCAAAATTATATCAGTGTCACGGTATTTGATGGTATTTTTTTTTCATGCATGACCAAGTGTTAACCCCATTTCCTAATAATTACTGCAGTAAATTCGACTTGGTAAAACATATCTGGGTCTAGTGCTTTAATCATCTCTGTGAAGCTCCTTTCTCAACAGGACTAAGTGGTACCATGTCTAAATGGATAGTAATAGCGTTGGTAATATCGTTCCACTGTTTGCTTTTCTTGTCGTAGGTAGTCCCCTTAGCAAACACGTCTTTGAGTGACATCTGAGTCACTACAACTTAAGCCCGACAACATTACAGAATATGTTTGTTTGATCAGCGCCAGATGTAAAGCCAAAGTACTTCCACACAACTGACATGGCTCCTCTTTTCGGTATAAGTTCCTCTGTTTCTAACAACAACGTCCATGTTGTTCACCGCTCAACACACACTGTAGCCATGTCCCAATTCGAGGGTTGTTGATCCGTGTGCGTAATTTTCGTGGTGCGTGTTGTTAGCATTAGTGTTAGCAGCGTGTCTCTGGAACAGCTCCGTGGACCTGTCCCATTTCGGCAATGGCCTTGCGGTCCGCGGAGGCTAGTTCGAGGGCTGGAGCTTTTGCAGCCTTCGGAGCGGCCGAAAAAGCAGCAAAGGCTGCAACCCTCGAATTGGGACACAGCTTACGCTTCTATCGCTCTCATGCCACTGCAAAACAGTTCCCTGGCACGACATTCCGGCACGACATTCCGCCGCTCATATTCATCAGGGCTCTCAAATCTCACGCATTGAGAGTGTGACACACGTAATTCGACGTGTTCACATGCTCACACGCCACACATGGCATTTCTCACGCTGATTTTTTTTTTTTTTTTTTTGTGCCCAGAAAATAGGTCTGTGTGGCTCAGTTTATGCAGGCACCGCGCGTTTTCAGTGAAAAAAACTCCCCCACCCCGCTCCCCGGAAAAAAATCTCAGATATCAGGCGCCGCGCCCTTTTCAGCCAATCAGAAAATAGATTGTTCTGTTGTTGGGCAGACTGTTGACAGTGCAGCGCGCGCTCAGTAAGGACAGCGACTGAACAGGAGGAGATGATAAAACAAACTGAGAACCATCAGGTAATAACTTCATTTATATAACTCTCATTAGTTGCTTTGTAGTTTAAGTTTGCTCTTTAGACAAACATTTACACAGGGCTCTCAAGTCTCACGCATTGACACGGCATTTCGCACGCAATTGAAGCCCCCCCCTTCCCCCGTTCCTCGAGAAAAATTGTTCACCCCCTAAAGCTCAACTTTGTGTAATACAAGATCTTTAATATTTTGTTTTTCAAATTACATTATCTTAAATTATAAATCAGATGTTACGTCCTGACAGTTACTCTTTAAACTTCTCGCTTGAGTAATACTTTTCCCCAACACTTTTTACTTGAGTAATATTATTCTGAAGTAACATTACTGCTTTTTGGCTATTCTTTTTCTTACAATTTGAAAGATTTGTACAAACTTTGAGCGTGACTTTTTATTCTTATTATAGGTAAAATGGATGCGCACTGCAGTCATTCAACAATAAAATATGTGGAGTGTTTAATAGAAACAATAACTGGAGGACAGAGTGGGAATGATTTACATTTATATGAGAAGTAGTTTTAAAAGTCACTTAGGACTTGGGGCAATAAGAAGCAGCCAGAGTGAATGACAATGATCAGGAGAAGCGGAGAGGCTGGCAGACATATACGGCCACTGCTAATATTTACTGTATACATTTACAATGTGATGGATGCAATGTGATGATGACGTGTGGCTTCTATAACTTTATTCAGATATCTACTAGAAATAAAATACAGCTGTAAGTTAGTCTAAGAGAAATTTTACGTTTTTTTCTGTTTTACTGAGAAGAAAGCATAAAAAAATCCAAATACATAATCTCAGAGGCGCTGTACCTGATTTTTACTGTCTTAAAACTTCCTGATTATGAGACAGTGAAATGCTTTATTATTAAGTGCATGCAGTGAGTACAAAGTGGAGTTATTCTGAGAGCAGTTTATACAGTATATCTGTACAGGGGCAAGACATATTTTGCTCATATACAACTGCTGGAAAAAACACTTCTGTAAGTTAGTCTTTTTTGTATTGGTTGTTGTAAATGTTGCATGTGGCTGCTATAGGTTTCAAAGTAATAAAATTAGGACATTTGACCTAACTACTGTAAACGTGAAACTGAAAACAACGTAAAATATTGATATCACACTGTTACCTTTTACTGTTTTGGTGCTGTATTCGCTGAAAATGTATTAACACCAATGTTCCCCCTAATTTTTCATGTGTCTGAGCAAACACACGAACTCCCTGAGCGTTCCTTGGACTCCTGTGAGCGACGTCCGACATGCACACTGTGGCCACACCAGTATCACACCTGAGATCATGGCAAGTTACATAGCTTATGAATCAAATTACTGCTGTTATTTCTGTTAGATTACTTTTAATATAACTGATTTTTTTGGTCCACTTCTCAAAAATCTGTTCATGAACTTTGTACATGTTGTATGTCAGTGTGAGGGTCCTGCTGTGGTCAGTGAAACATTGAACATTACAATATTTTGAAAAATAACCTGTGTATATACCTGTGTATAAACCTGTAAAACCACATGAAGAGAGATTTTTTTCAGCTGGATAAATATAGCCTACATGTAGCTGCAGATTTTTTAGGGATGATTGTAGGACCTATAGGACACTATAAGATGGGTCTTTCTCAAAATAATGATCTCCAAAATAAGTATACATTTTTATCAGTTTATATCTTGCTTTTTAATCATTACCCAGTTTAAGTAATTTTGTGAGAGTGACAGAGCTCTGTGGTTTAACGCTCTGGGGAGAGGATTGACACTTCACACAGAAAGTCCCGTCTTTTTGCTCACAAAAACCTATGGCTTGGACAGAAACAAAGAAAACAGCCGAGGATTACATTATGGCTCTACCTGTCTCCTTTTCTGTTCTTCCCTACGTGGAGTGTGTGCGGGTGGCGCTCCCGTCGGCTGCTGCGGACCTGCCGCTCTGACCTGCCGCTCTGACCCACGGCGATGAGCACGACAACTATGGTCTTACTGAAGAAAGCGAGCGAAATGCGATCGAAATGAATCTGTTTGTAGTTGGCTTGTCCCTAAAGCATGTGCACATTCACATGTGCAAACTGAATCTATCAGACTGGATTCCGTGTGTCAAACCAGCGCTGAGTTCAGGTTAGATTTTATTTTATGCGCTGAAAAGGATTTGATGTGCGCGCTGAACGTCTGGGCGGTGCGCGATTGCGCACGCGCGCACCTTAGAGGGAACACTGATTAACACGTTTTAGAAGTTTCATTTACGTTTTTGACCCTTTGCTTCCTACGTTAAGTCACTCCCCCTTCAGAGCACTATCACTTTAGCGAATGAAACAACTGCACATCGCATCAGGATTGTTAAGTTGTTGTGTACAGTTTTGTATCATGCTTTTGTACATTTATGGAGAATTGTCGTGTGGGAGCCTGGGTGAGGAGGGTCCAGGAGAGATCACTAAAATACTCAAAGATTCATGGATCTTCAGGCATGTTTTTGATGAGGGATTAACATTACAACATTCAAAAAAATCAAATTTGCATAAACCCACCTCTTTGAATCTGTTGGTCACTCCTTTTTCCAAGAATGTCCAAAACATTAGCGTAAAAATGTAGAACAAAGAACACTTTTTAGTACAACTACTGTTCAGTTTTACCTTCTTTTAAAATCTGATACCATTCCAAGTAAGTGCTTGCATCCCCCCAGGTACTTAACCCTGATCAGGTTGTTTTTGGATTAGTCCATCTTCTCTAAATTCAAAATAGTGATTTGATATTGGAATTTAACATACAGTATTTATGGAATCAGAGAGAAGTTTATTCATTTCAGTAATTTTTTAAAGTTTTAACATTTTATGAGAAACTTTGACTCCTAAAGCATTTTTGAAATCTTAAAAAAGTGCACTATATCACTTTTTGGTTTGGGGTCCCCCACCTGCTCTTACTGTGGATATGTCATTGCTCTACCTGGAATGTTCCACAGTATGACATTAAACGGCCCTACTTTACATTTATTCAATTACAGGTGGTTTTATTGCTCAAAAATACCTAGAAAATTGGGCATTCTGACTTTCAGTGGGGTTGCCTCTCCACAGATCTGAACAGTAACTTGGTCTGATTTGGTCTCCATGAAAATAGAAACTGTAAACCATTCTAGACAAAGCAATAACATCTCCATGGAGACAAGCATTTGATGTACCACAGTGTACCTTTAATCTTAATCCCTGTCTTTTGGATGGCGTACTTTAGACCTTATTTAGTTCCAATTTATTCATCAAGATTTCATAACCTTTTCTGAGTTACTTGAAATATAGCATGATACCTATTATTTCAAACAGCATGGGTCTGTCTCATTATACTCTACTGTACTAACGTGTTCTAAATTTGTCCTTTCGGAACTTGCCCCCTTTCTGGTTCATTATTATTTTACCAATTATGAGTCACTTAACAGATATAAGACCTGAATTGAAGGAGGATTTCAGTGGGAGTATGCTGCCGTTGTAAAGTACCAGGCCCCCGCTGTGCAATCCTGATGATTTCTTATTCAAGATTTACGTGGATGACTCACTTCACCACTATGGGCTTTTCACTGTGGACACTTATATGAGAGAAAACTATCAACTCAAGACATTTAGATTCCACCACCAGCAATTCACTGTGTGGTTAAAAGAGTATATATGTTGTGTTTCGTTTTATTTAAAATGTGTGTCATCAACTCAGCAAAGTGGTGTGATTTGTACCTGAAGTGTTCCAGGAAGGTAAAGAGGCTATATTGTTCAAAAACAACTGTGAGCTTTGTCCCATGTTATAATGATGTTTTAGAAATAAAAAGGTTCAGGCCCAGGCCACACAGCACAAACATAACACTGAGTTACAAAGGTATTTATTTTTTTACAAAAGTTCTAAAAGTTCAGTCTAAAATTGTCCCCGTCTAATAATCCGCTAAAAGTTATTTTAAAAAGTTCCGTCCAATGCCACAGAAAAAAAGTCACTGGCATCAATCCTCGGCTGTGCCCCGGGTCCCACAGCTTACTCCGCAGCCTCCACAGCACGCTGCTTTGCGATGAGGAAACAACATTATCAAAGTTCAAAAGTTCAAAGTCAGCTTTATTGTCAAAAAACATATGTACAGGTTGCACACACAGGATTTGAAATTGCTGTGCTCCCTAGTCCCACAGTGAACATTGAACATTTTATAAACAAGCCAATACACATAATGACTAAAACATCACATATACCTGTAACAAAAGCTTAGTTTAGTTTAGTTTATTATTAGGATCCCCATTAGCTGTGCTTTACAGCCAGCTAGTCTTCCTGGGGTCCTTGTTAAAAAGCACAAAGTACATATACATGTAAATACATTTCAATAAATATCACACATCAATACATTTCAATAAATGTCACACATATGACAGACAACAGGCGCATCACACACATCAACATCTCTATAAAAAGACAGCAAAAATCAAAGTCTGCAATTTGTTGATATTCCACAACAATTCATATTACAAGTAGCCAATCCTGATGTAATTTTTCAGTTTTCTTTTAAAGTCCAACTTCTGTCCTGTACAAAAGCCTTGTATATAATACAAATAAAATAAGTAAAACACACAATGTGTAGTGTAATAAAGCAAAAATGGTGTCATTTAAGCAGGAGTGTCAAAGTCATTTAAGTGTCAATTTAAGCAGCAGTGTCATTGTCATTTAAATGGAGTTAATGTGATTAACTGAAATTCAGGAGCAGGACCACGCCTCAACCACCTTCTCCTCCTCACCAGCGAATCACAGTTCACCATAACCACACCTCTAATTTCCGGGAAGCTATTCATAGCCGCTCATCCCTTCACTCCAGTTCTTCTTGGTTAACTCGACAGAGCACGAGACAGACCGGCCAGTACCATGGAGCATGAGCTGATCATTAACCCGTCCGATTTGGATTCAGACCTGTTCGGCGCGTCGCAGTCCGATGTCTCCTCACTTCAGCAGTGGTCCCACGAAGACGGTTCTCAGCGGGCCACGAGCGGGAACACTGCACGTCGCTCCTCGGTTCACTAAGTAGTCCGAGCAGTAGGCCGGCGTGCCTCTTCCAGCCTTCCAAGCGCGATCTCCTCTACAGCGCCACCACGGAGCTCTCCCTCGAGGGTGCGCAGTCATCTTCGCTCAGCGTGATCCCACTCTCCTCCTCACTTGCTACCTCCTGCTCGTCGCTCGCTCGACAGTCGCTTCAGAAATCTCAAGAGCTCCCGCTGCAGCGCTCGTGAGCACGCACCTCCCTGCAGGTTTCCCCTGCCAGGCGAGATATCGGAAGCTGGACCGTGGAAGGCCTCCAAAAGGAACTCAAGCAGAAAGGCATTGCTTACAGCCGCCAGGATAACAAATCAAAGCTGTTTCGACTCTATTCTGCTTCGGTTAGAGCCTCGCCACCCTGGGCTACCAACCCCTCTGGTTCTCATTACGACGAGCGCACAGTCACAGCCATCGGCGCGCCTCCAGTTTCTCAGTCCGCCTCCTCAGCCCCCCTAGGGGGGGCATGTCATGTTTTCCCCTGTGCCTGCTCCCTCTGTCTCAGACCATCAGGTCGCCTCTCTCCTCTCATCCCTGTCTGCGCAGGCTGCACAAAATCCCCACGCACATACATCTTTTCCTCCCATCCCTCCTTCATTTTCTCTTTTTTTCCAGCCACCGTAAATCAGATGGCTGCTTGTGCTCCACCCGTCGTCTCCAACGCAGCTTCTACATTCTCCTCGGCAGCACCATCGGCCTCACTGGCCCCACAAGCTGCAGAGCACTCTTATCTGTTTCCTTCTTCTGCTCTATCGCTACGCTATTATAGCTTGGGCGGCTCACGTCATCCATTACAAGCTGGCTGAAGCTGTCGTAACCATGTGTCACACAATTCAGCCCCTCCCAGCTCCGCCCTCACCCTGGGCTACACCATCTTGACACACCACCTCTTTCCCGATTGAGAATCCTACCACTGACGTCGGCTCACGACTTCTCCACCGTTCTATACAGTGGATGCTGTTGCCATCTCGTCCTCACCTTCCTCTGCTCATGTTACATCATTGCAATCCATCATTCTCTGCTCTCATATCGTGACTACTAATACTGTCTCCAAATTCGCCCGCTCTCATCCATCCAGCGTTCAACCCATAACCGCCCTGCGAACACCCCCAATTTGCACTTCCACCCTCAGGACCTCAGCCATCCCAGGTTCCAAGCCAACTGACAGCTCGTCTGGCCCACACGACGGCTTGCCCGGCTCTTACGCCGGCTCTTACAACACCTCACCCGGCTCTCAAGACGGCATGCTCGCCCGGCTCTCACGATGGGTCTTTCTCTGCCTCTCTCTCTCTCCTGACCCATGACAGGTCTTCCTCCCTCCCGATCCACAACGGGTCTTTCTCTGCCTCTCTCTCCTGACCCACGACAGGTCTGCCTCCCGACAGGTCCCCCCTCCCGACCCTCATCCCTCTTCCATCCGACCCTCATTTCATAAATCAACATTCGAGCCTCGCTTCCTTCACCTACAGGTTCCTACGCTTGCCATCCACACCCATGCTGAAGGACGCACATCAGCATTATCATGGTCATGTCCATCAACCATCCGTGCCAGCGCGTGCAACCCCACTCGAGCGAAAGTCCAGCTCCTCTGTCAGGGGAGAAGACCCTCCATGTCATGGTTTCTCTACATCACTACTGACTCATTCTCCTCCTGGCACCTTCACGGCGCAGCTCCAGTTTCTCCAGCGTTTAAGTATGTGTTATTATGTACAGTGAACCCTCGCTGTATCGCGGTTCACTCTTCGCGGCCTCGCTGTTTCGCGGATTTTTTTTTCCAATTTTTTTTTTTTTTTTTTTCAATTTTTTTTTTAGTGTAACTTTTTTTTACAGTGTAACATTCTGTCCTGCGCCCTGATTAGCTAAGAGACTAGACCAGGACTAAACCAGGTCTAAAGCAGGTCTAAACCAGGACTAAACCAGGTCTAAACCAGGACTAAACCAGGTCTCGACCAGGGATGGTAGGGACAGAGTCTCAGATGTCCTTCACGAGAGCGCCTGGGTGACAGGAGGTGTGGCCTTTGTTTACTTGCACGAGCCATGGAAGAGACTGAGTGCGAGCCGGACCATGGAAGAGCCAAGAATCAACATGGACGGGCCTGGCGCCTGGCCGCGCGGCGTCCGGGGGAGCCGCAGTGGGGAGAGCCGCATTCGAGCCGAGGAAGCCCGCAGCGGGGGGAGGACACTCGCGCGCACAGAGGAGACAGTGGCTCTTCCCCGTGAGAGGACGAGAGGACGAACCCGACCCCGTCCTAGAGAGCTGTGGAGTATTGGCGACGCATTGATAGCGGTCTGATTTTGGAGCCGGGGTGAAATGCAACCAACTCTTGTGAGCGCAGGTTAGTCTTACCTGGTCTTGTGGTGAGGACTGGTGCTCAGAGGCGTCTGTTAGCAGTTTGGCACTGTTAGCATTGGCTTGAGTCTTGCCCAAAATGATATCCAGGTCGCTTTCCACTCGACTTTCGCACATGGCATGGATATGTGGTACCAAAACAAACACACGTGTCCGCGCGCACGTGTCCGCGCGCACGTGTCCGCGCGCACGTGTCCGCGTGTCACGTGCCCCCCCCCCTCCCCTCCCCCCCACTATTAATATATTTTAATGAAAATCTACAAAAGTTTGAGTGTTTAAACAAGAGAACATGTTAATACCAGTCTCAGAAAGGTGTATAATGTGTCTGGTGAAGCGTTTTCAGCCTTAAAACATGTAGAATAATTGTAAAATATAAAATTGTCCTACTTCGCGGATTTCACTTATTGCGGGCTATTTGTGGAACCTAACCCCCGCGATAAACGAGGGTTCACTGTACCTTGAAATAATAAGAGATAAAAAAAAAATCTGAATCTCCGGCAGTAGTTGGATTTCGCATAGTTTCCAGAGCCCTCAAATCGCATAATTAGCCTTCAGCTTCATCGGAACTCTGTCCTACCATTCCACCATTCTTTGGGGGTCTGATTAATCCAGGCATTCCCATTCATTCTAACAATAATAGATCAGTCAACACCACCTTCATCAGCTTCCCCTCTGCTCATCTGACGTCACATCTGCAATTTCATCACCTTCTCGCACCACTCCAGGAACATCCACCATCCAGGCTTACCTCTCAAGGATAAATCTCATATACAAGATGACTTCTGGCGAAGACTGCCAGTCTCTATCTCGTCCTCACATTTCCATGCTGATTAAAGGATTGCAAAACTGAACCTCGCCTTCCTCCTAAACATCCTCCTGACATCCAACATCTTCGTTCCATCCACCCTAGACTTTCAGATCTCACCGTACACTCTCACGATTTACTCGTCTTTACTCGCCGCAGGAGTAAAACGGATCAGTTGGGAAACACCTTCCCTATCCACCTATTTCACCTTGACTCTCCACTAAGCCCATACGAAACCTTTCATTAAATACCTCGCTTCTTGACGCACTTCCAATTCCTCCCACGATGATCCGCTCTTCTTTACAGAAACGGGCAAGATGGCTTCCAGATCCTGGCTTACTAAACATTTCAGAGAAATCTTGCGCTCTTCTGGCATAACACCCCATCCGTTCTCCATTCATTTCTTTTGCATTGGCGCCATTACGTCCACGGCCAGGGTAGATGTACCCGACCGGAAAATTTGAACCCTCAGTCATCGGGCCTCCAGGACCTACCTCGTGTACGTACGCCACGGCCTCAACGATCTCCTCCAGACCCATTCCACTTTATGCTCTTTCTAAAACTTTTGGGGGTCCCGTTCCGCTGGGCCAACCAAAGATTGAGACGGAGCCCCCACCCATTGTCTCAACCCAGCCATCACCGCCTATTCACCCAGACATCCACTATCATTCAATAATAAATATCTTCACTCCATTATGTTGATGGCCTGGTCCTTGCTAGTGAAGTGTCATTTAAGCAGCAGTGTCATTGGGGGAGGGAGGACAGGGCAGGGAGAGAGTTCAGCATCCTGACAGCTTGGTGGATGAAGCATTATAACAGAGATCAGAAAACAGAGTAATACAGGCCCTTTAATGGTAAATGATTCTATGGTACAGGCTTTCTAAGAATCATAAAGGGAAATATATTACACCTCCATTTAATAAAAAAGGGTGCCGTTTTGCCTTAAACTTCTATAATGATGTTAAAGGCAATCTATTCCATTATGGACTTTATTGCTGTCATAAATAAACAGGTGTAGGAACAGCACCGTTCTATTGTGATCTTTACTTCATTATCCATCTGTGAATAGAGAAAGTAAATCTAGCCAGCTCCCACAAATCTCTGCTATTCAAAAATGTCTTCATTTTTGGGCCACTAGCACAGCTTTGTAACAGCTTTTTGCAGACTGGCATGGCAGACCAATGCAAGTTTAATGCTCTACTGTGAAACAACCCAGGCAAAGCAGGCAATGTATCCTCATAAAAGTTATAATCATAGTGCACCTGTCAACATTTCGTGAGAGGTAATTCTACTCTAGAATTAGTAATAATAAAAATATTGATGCTACCACCAATCACTCATGCACACATCACTTTCATACTAGAGTAGGGGAGTTATGTGTGTTGCCTAAGGACACAATGAACTTGGTCCGAGCAGGAATTGATGCTCTAAGTAGTGATGTGACGTTTGTGAACGATCCGGTTCTTTTGAATCCTTAAAGGTCCCATGGCATGAAATTTTCACTTTCTGAGGTTTTTGAACGTTAATGTGAGCTCCCCTACCCTGTTTAGCCCCCCCCCCCCCCCCATGGTTAAAAGTTGCGAAATGTCTAAACTGAGCATTTGCAATCCTTTTCTGCGTTACAAAAAATCGGAGCTCAAACGGGCGAGTTTGAACAAGGCACCTTATTGACGTCAGATCGAAAAAAGAAATGCAAATGCAGTTCCACCCCCGTCTGTCTGTACTCAGCGTCTCTGTAAATCACGCCCAGAGAGTTTGGACTGCGAGTGCGCTAGGCAATGCAAAATGCGTT
Organism: Paratrypauchen microcephalus; assembly: GCA_036785185.1. Classification (NCBI taxonomy): domain Eukaryota; kingdom Metazoa; phylum Chordata; class Actinopteri; order Gobiiformes; family Gobiidae; genus Paratrypauchen; species Paratrypauchen microcephalus. The sequence continues at coordinate 1,722,058 of JAVJIX010000019.1, read as the reverse complement.
TTTTTATTTGCCTGGAGGCACGTCCGAGTGTTTCTAGGCTCGGAAGTCCTTTATCTGAGGCTCTGGACCTTTGAACAGCAGTGGTTTAATTTTATTTTCTGTGGAAATGTGTTTATTTTTCAATGGAACCCTTCAAATCTCTCCCCCGTGCAAAAACACGGAAATGGATCAGAGGGCACAGCTGACAGCAGAGAGCGGAGAGTTTGGCCACGCCCCCACCCTCTGCTATTGGCCAGCTCTTTTCTCCTCATTTGCATTCAAGCAACAACGCCCATTATGACCTGTTCTGAGGGAGAAAAATTACTCTTTCTCATCTTATCTCTGTTTCTCATGCACTGAGTGTTGATTTTGAAGAAGGATTCATTTACAGTATTAGGGAACCATTAAGGAGCCATATAAAAGCATCAAGAAGTACCATGTCATGGGATCTTTAACATGAACAGTAGGGTCCGGATCTCATTTTTTTAAAGAACATTTTATTTAGAATGTCATCATTTCATTGGGTAAACTCAACTCATCTCTCAGTTTGAACCATTTTAAACAAATCTGAGTCTTGATCATCTGCAGTGGGATATGGCTGCATTCTACAGGTTATAAAGTTGTGAGCGTGATCATGTCTGCTGATTCCTGTTTACAGTAAAGCCACTCGCTCTGACACTCTTAAGTGTTCAAAAGTTCATCAGAGCACTGCACTTCTAGTTTAGATGCAAGTCAAAATCAGACCTTGGTTTCTGTCATATAAAAAAGAGCCAGTCTTTTGAACAGCTTTGAACTGCAAGATGAACCGATCTAAAAGATTCAGATCCCATAAAAGAGCTGAAAGTCCCATCAGTAGCTCTAACCACAGAGCCACTGTTGTCAGATTACTGAATTAACGGGGTTTATTGAAATTTATTTCCAGAGAATACAGGATTACTCAAATGAAAGAAACAAAAACTATTATAAAGCACTAAAACTTCACGACTGGCAAAAATATTCATTCAGGCTTCAGTTACCTTCATTGGCTGATGGATGTGCGGTTGCTAATCATATATTACAGGATATTGATACTGGGGGTACTCTACATGCATCTCTATTAGCAGAATATTCAGCAGTTACCATGGTGACACAATGCACAAAGTAGCAAACTCAAAAATGTTAGGATAGTCTGAAAACCTAAGAAAAATTACAAAATGGATTTAAACAACACATTTTCAGGAGCCTGTGATCTCAATGAGCATCCAGGTGAGCGTGACTAACTGAGAAACTGTGGGCTGATGTTAGCTAGTGAATGTAATTTTATGTGTGAGAGCGCACAAATCTTTTCCCTTTTTGTAGTTCCAACCAAATCAGTCCTTTTTGGTCTGATTTTGTTAAAATAAAGCTCAGATTAAAGTAACTAACTTGAATAACAGAGCTTCTAACAGAGTACAGTGGTCCCTCGCTCTATCGCGGTTCACTGATTTTTATTTTTTTTTCACATTTTTTTTATTTATGTTTTTTTTTATATAGTGTAACATTTTTTTTTATAGTGTAACATTATGTTCTGCGTCCTGATTGGCTAAGAGACTAGACCAGGAATAAATGTGGACTAAACCAGGTCTAGACCAGAACTAAACCAGGTCTAAACCTGGACTGGCCCTGGACTAAACCAGAACTAAACCAGGTCTAGACCTAGACTAAACCGGGACTAGACCAGGTCTGAACCAGGATTAAATGACTCCGTGCGGCTCTTGCGTTCGTTTGTGCGTGTTCGATTTGTGGCTCGGGCTGAGAGCACGCGGTCCGGGCGTTGCGGTTCTCTCGTGCTCGCAGCCCCGGTGTACGCGCGGCCTCGCGCTGCTCTGTCACGGATTTGTCCATGATAAACCCCTCATCGTGGACAAATCCGTGACAGAGCAGCACGTGTCGTGCACTTCTCCAAGGGGTTGGTGCGCGTCTCGTCCCGGGACGTGGCAGTGCTCCTTGCGCGTCCGTGTCTCCCCCCACGCGTCACTATTAATACATTTTGTTGAAAATCTATGAAAGTTTGAGTGTTTAAACTAGAGACAAATGTGAGAAAATGTTAATTCCAGTCTGAGAAAAGCGTATAATGTGTGTGGTGAGGCATTTACAGCCTTAAAACATATAATAATTGTAAAATATAAAGTTGTCCTACTTCGCGGATTGCTCTTATTGCGGGTTATTTCTGGAACCTAACCCCTGCGATAAACGAGGGATTACTGTAGTGCTTTCAGTTAGCTTCACACCCCCAAGGAATACTGGTGATCAGCGGCAAAGTATCAAAACAGGTAAAGCATGGGCTATTATAGAGCTGGGTAGTATGACCAAAAATTGATATCATGGTATTTTTCAAAATTATATCGGTGTCACGGTATATTTTTTTTTTTACATGTATTAAGTGGTACCATGTCTTTGGCGAAGTGAATAGTAATAGCGTTGGTAATATCGTTCCACCTTTTGCTTTTCTTGTCGTAGGAAGTCCCCTTAGCAAACTTGTCTTTGAGTGACGTCTGAGTCACATTTTGTGCTGCACTTCATGTTCCAGGACATGTTTGTGAGGGAGGTGGTGAAGCAGATTGTTTGTGTTTCCTCCTGCAACTACAACTTTAGCCCGACAACATTTACAGAATATGGTTGTTTGATCAGTGCCAGATTTTTTAAAGCCGAAGTACTTCCACACAACTGACACGGCTCCTCTTTTCAGTATAAGTTCCTCTTCTGTGTCTGTAACATTTTCTCCGTCCATGTTGTTCACCGCTCAACACACACTGAACTTCTACCGTTCTCACGCCACTGCAAAACAGTCCCCCTCTCAAACAATGTCCCGCAGCGCGACATTCCACCGCTCTGTGTTCCCGACGTTTTGTACGCACACACTCACCGGTATTGGGATATATGAAAAATTCATATTATAAAAGAAACAAACAAACAAACACTGGTATTCAGCATGAAGCGGCATACCGCCCAACCCTACGCTATTGTGAGAATTAACAGCTAACCCTCTTTATAAACCACTTCACTCTATACAAAAAAAAAAATTAATAATAATATGATAAAACAGCAATATAAATTTGTATTGCATAATGTAGATCCTTAACATTTGAAGTTGAATGGATTGAACTAAAAAAAAAAAAGACTTTTACTCACTGCAAGGACAAAAAAAACGCATAGATATCTGTAACAAAATTAAGCAAAATTGGGGCGGCAGTAGCTCAGTTGGTAGAGCATATGTCTCGTGATTCAGAAGTTGGCGGTTCGAATCCCGCTCTTGACGGGTTGACCGCATATAATCCCAGCTCCCACAGATGAGCACTGCTGTTGTGTCCTTGGGCAAGACACTTAACCCCACCTTGCCCCCAGTGTCTGTGGCAGAAGATACATCAAGGCCTGTTGTGACGTGAGCCGTCCTCCTGTGGACCCACCACCCGTGGGAGGATTCATGGGGGCTGGTGCATTGTGTTCTGGGCAGCAGAACACTGCTTGGACTGCTGCCTCCGTGACCCAGAAAAAGCGGAAGAAAATGAATGAATATTAAGCAAAATTGACTCTGTGTGAGCTTTAAGTCATATTATAATGTTACCTGGAGTTGTTTTGTTTCATTCACATATGTTTGAGTAACATTTTATTATTAGTCTGTCTACATCTCCAAAGCTCAAAATGTTCCACCTTGTGATGTCATGAAGTGGAAGTTTTCAAGTTAAGGCCTGAAATCATCCAAATGATTCTAGTGAAGGTGTATAGAGTTTAAAAACACAGTGGAGCACTTTCTGTATTACTTAGTAGGTGGAACTAAGTGTTTTCAGTTTGTGTTTTAAAGATGTGTGTATGATAAGGACACAACATGATAACATAGATCAGAAAGTAGCGTAATATGGTCCCTTTAAAAATCATGATGGTATTAATGAAACAAACCCTGATGTTTGACTACTGCTGCCTCTTAACATTTCGCCCCTCTTAATACAGTTGAGTGCACACTGGTTTACATAAATACTTGGAAGTCTTGGCACAGACGTGGAGTTGCAGCCGCAGGACTTGGGCACCTGGAGACAGTGACACAACCATGAACATCTGTGAGCTTTCCCACAGCAAATGTGAGTGAAAACCTGGCACAACAGAGTGAGGGAAATACAAATGAATCTTCAGCTGGCCTTGTCACATTTTAATGATGCACAATTAAATAATGTGGGTTTTCAAGAGGTTTCGAGTCATATAAATAGTGGTAAGTAAAACTGATGACTCTTGTGAGCTTTAAGCCATGTTATAATGTTATAAACTTCGTCTTAAACTGACTTTTGAGTTGTGTTTTGTTTCATTCACACATGTTCGAGTAATCCTTTATTAGTCTTTATTAGTTTACATCTCCAAAGTTCAAAATGCTCTGTTCCACCTTGTGTAGTTTTCACATTAACAGCTACAGTGATGTGTACAGTGAAGGTAAATGGAGTTTAAAAACACATTGGAGCACTTCCTGTATTACCACATGACATCACAAGATTTCCATGGAGACAAGCATCTGACAGGAAAGTTACACAGTACACCTTTAATAGATTTTTATAATTACCTTTAATTTATCTTCCTCGATGGGCATATGTGTACACCATTTGACCATTTTGTCACAACTTCAATTTTGTCACAACTTCAAACAGCGTCCTTCAGCTTTCCCACAGATAACCCAGTGCCCTAGCATACGCTGCGCCGTCAGATAGCACAATGTGACAAGCGAAAGGCTACATACCGTGAGGAAGATGACAAGCCGTGTCAGACTACTCGAAAAATCCCAGACAAGAAAGTGCGTGCCCTGCTCCTGGTGCCCTGGAGGCAAACTGTCAGCACACATTCAGGTGAGGGCTGCACTCTCTGCTCTGTCGCTATAGCACTGGACCTGGCATCTACAGAAGTGGGTCTGGTACGCTTCTCTTCAGAACCTCTCACCCTGTGGTTAGGTAGTGGGGACTTGAGAGCAGTAAAGGCCAAACAGATCGGACCGAACGGACCGACAGTGGAATCACAGTGCTCCTGTTAAAGCATACGAGTAAGAGCACAGAGTCCTGGTGAAGTTAAAGGTCAATATGATTCCATAGGCAGCATATGTCTACAAGCTGCTGCATTATGGGAGAGAAAAAGACGGAAATGGCTTCTCAAATGTATTGACTAGGGTTACATGATAAAAGGAGAAGTTCAATTTGTCAACTGGACAAAGTTTGTTTGGTTGAAAACGTTTCGCCGCTCATCCGAGAGGCTTCGTCAGCTCTAATAAGAATACTGGTAAGACACTTGCTTATATCTTGCTGTAGGGAGGAGCTACCTAGCTAACTACTTTCCGGAACAATCTCATTGGTTTCCGTCTTTTGTTTCTCTGGCGTCTAGCTTAACGATCCCTATTCATCCCTACACGCCTGTTTTTCACACCTCTGGCCCTGACCTGGCTAGCCCTATTGTTTCCCTGTTTGCTTGATCTAGGCTTAAGAATGGAATTGTAGATGGGATGCAAATTATGTCTGACTCCACCATTTCTGTTCAGAGAAGGATTCTCTTTTTTGACAAAAATAGACTCTTTAACTCCCCTCTCAAACCAATTCTTTTCCCTGGCTAAGATCTGAACCTCACTGTCCTCAAATGAATGACCCGTGGCTTCTAGGTGAAGATATACGGCAGATGACGGTCCACTCTGGCACGCCCGTCATCTGTCATCTGTCATCCGTCATCCGTCTTCTCCTTTTATCATGGATTCTACCTGGACGACTGAGGGACTTTTCACGCAACTAGGGTTACATGATGTGACTGATTTAACGTTACTCTTAAAATATACTTATCCAAAAAGAACATCACAGCTATAAGCTAATGGGCTACAGTGTGCATTTGTACTCTTATTGGCTTCAACATGCTTCTGAGGACCTTTGCTCCAGAAATCTATGATTTATCATTTAAAATAATGCAGACGGACAGAAGCAGTTCAGTTGGTAGAGTCTTTGTCCTCTGTTCCAAAGGTGGTAGTTAGACTTTATTGATCCACAAGGAAAATTATTTGGACACAGTAGCTCACTCATCACAATATAATATAATAACAAAGAGTGAAAAATAAATGGTAATAATAAATTCAAATCCCACTCTCGACATAAACATCATTAGTAGAGTGGTCAGATCCACTGACCCACAGGTTCCAGCTCCCATATGGACACTTTACACACCTTGCCCCCAGTGTCTGTGTACACTGGTGTATGAATCGCTTTGAGTGCCATGAAGGTGGAAAAGCGCTATATAAAAATGTGGTCCCCCCAACCCAAAGGTCAAATACATCCCATTGGTGATATCAGTGAAGTTTAAGTTGAGTGAATTTGATCAAGAAGAATGAAACAATCTACGGTGCTGTTCTTTTTTTAGCAAATAAACCTGGAGCGTTCTCAAAAGTTTCACAAAATTACTCCTGATATTAATTTGTTGTTTGTTTGTTTTTTTTTTGTAGATTTTGTTTTGAAAGCTTGAAATGTGACAGAAACCCTCAAGGATATTGTCAATGTAGTTTATTACTGCAGTGACCCTGGTGCTGCTGTGTTTTCTTTTGTTGTGTTCACTGTTTTCTGGCCTTGACCTTCAAACCGCCAGGCTTTGTTTTTTCACACTACAGTTTGCTTTGTTGATATTTCTGACCCGTGAACTGCGTTGGCTGAGGAGACAAAAATATCTGCTTCAAATGACTGTACATGTAAGAGGACCATTCAATGACAGTTTTTTGCAGTTTGAGTCACCAAGTGGTGTTTTTGCGTTCCCTTTCACTTGACTTATGATTAGGGATGCAATAATGGTGTTTTCACGATTCTGAAGTTTCAATACTAAAGAACCTGGCCCCCCCTTACCTCACAGACCTGCTCCACCACCACACTCCATCTCACTCCCTCCGCTCCTCCAGCTCCAACCTCCTGTCCCTGCCCTGTAGGACCAAGCTCCGAACCTGGGGGGACAGAGCCTTCTCCATCGCTGCCCCCACCCTCTGGAACTCACTGCCCAAACCCCTCCGTGACTGCTCTGATCTCCCCACCTTCAAAAAAGAACTCAAAACCCACCTGTTTAAAATAGCTTTTCATGTTTGATTTTATATTGTAAATTTTGTGATATTTTAAATGTTTGACTTTATGTTGTAAATTTTGTGATATTTTATTCTTTTATGATTTGTGAAGCGTCTTTGAGTGTCTTGAAAAGCGCTATATAAATAAAATTTATTATTATTATAGAATAGACTCAATACTGATTTTGATACCATAATAATGATTAAAAAAATCTTTCTTTAGACAACAGAATGTTATTTTTCTTATTTCCTTATTATTTTTTTTTTTTTACATTAAATTGTAGTACTTTCTTTTATGCTTGGCTACTATGTGGTCTTACGTCTGTCCAATCCCTCAGTGGTCCAGGTAGGTTCCATAGTGGTCCATGGGGGTATACTCGTCTATGTGCTCTTATACTTGTTCTGATACAGCTAAAGATAAAGATCATTCTAAAGCTATTCAAGAAAGGTTCATTTCTGTCCTGTCACTGTGAACATTTTTTTGTCTTGATACTGCTTGAGTGAGTATCTCGTGTCAATACAACTTTTAGTATCTGATTTTCAATACTTTTGATAACCCTAACAATGATCAAAATATCTAGATTGTTAAGCGTTTTACACTACCAGAAGAAATAACTTATATCTTGCCTTTTTACAATAACAGTATGTTTACAGCCATGGATGAATGAATGGAGAATCTTCTGGCCTATAACATGCACTAGTGGCATCCCCTGCTTGTCCCAATGGAGGTGACTGAGTTATGCCATACTGTGGAACATCTTCATGGTGACAAGCAAGCGGCGGACCCTCCACCAAAAAAGTTACTTGGTGCATTTTTTTATTTTTTGGCAGTTTTTCTATGCCCTCTGTGGGTACCATCAACTGTGAATTATCATCCAGCACTTTTAAATCTTTGTATTATAAACATGCATATCTTGACTATATGGTACTGTGAAATTTGGATATCATTACATTCCTTCTATGATCGTATGAGTGGATCAGTTTTCTTCCCTACAAAGGTTGTGTTGCTGTTTGTTTAAAGGTGCATTGTGTAACTTTTCGTGGAGGGTCCGTCAAATGCTTTTCTCCATGGAGATGTTATTGCTTTTTCTGGAACATTTCACAGTATGATATTCATCTTTTCTATTGTCATGGAGACCAAACCAGATCAAGCTACAGATCAGATCTGTGGAGAGGCAACCCTGCTCGCAGTCTTCTTATATATAAACCCACTTGCAATTGAATAAATCTAAAGGCAGAGCTGTTGTATCATCCTGTGGAACATTCCAGGCAGAGCAATGACAAATCTGTAGAAACAAGAAGATGATGGACCCCCAACCAAAAGCGCCAAAAGTGACATAGCCTGATTTGAACTGCTCACTGCTTCTTATGTTTTGATTTATTTTTAAGTACCAGTACCACATTTTGAAGGTAGCTCAACTGTGAGCTACAAATATTACTATATTTAATGAGGCATTAAAAGTCCATTCATTTAATCAAAACACATTATTACACAGTACAACAGTGATGAATATAAGTGTAATAATTATTAGTGAGAGATGTTTGATTTAACACAATAAACACATGTGCTGATGGAAACTAACCCATGGAGATAATCTGTCATACTCACATTTGTTTTATTGTGTCATTAAAGTCTTAAATCACATACACATAAATAAAGTATCTCCAAAAAAGAAAAATAACCCAAAGAGTACTGTATTACAGTACAGAGGTACAGTACCTCTGGACTGGCAGACCGGAGTGGTGGTCCCTCTGTTTAAGAAGGGGGACCGGAGGGTGTGTTCCAACTATCGGGGAATCACACTCCTCAGTCTTCCCGGTAAGGTCTATTCCAGGGTGCTGGAGAGGAGAATTCCACCGATAGTCGAACCTCGGATTCAGGAGGAGCAGTGTGGTTTTCGTCCTGGCCGGGGAACACTGGACCAGCTCTATACTCTCCATTGGGTGCTCGAGGGTGCATGGGAGTTTGCCCAACCAGTCCACATGTGCTTTGTGGATCTGGAGAAGGCATTCGACCGTGTCCCTTGTGGGGTCCTGTGGACAGTGCTCTGGGAGTACGGGGTTCGGGGCCCATTGCTAAGTAAGGGCTGTTCGGTCCCTGTATGACCGGAGCAGGAGCTGTGTTCGCATTGCCGGTAGTAAGTCGGACCTGTTTCCAGTGCATGTTGGACTCCACCAGGGCTGCACTTTGTCACCGGTTCTGTTCATTATATTTATAGACAGAATTTCTAGGCGCAGTCAGGGGCCGGAGGGGATCCGGTTTGGGAACCACAGGAGCTCATCTCTGCTGTTTGCAGATGATGTTGTCCTGATGGCTTCATCGAACCGGGACCTCCAATGTGCACTGGGGTGGTTTGCAGCTGAGTGAGAGGGATGAGGATCAGCTCTTCCAAATCCGAGGCCATGGTTTTCGACCGGAAAAAGGTGGCTTGCCCTCTCCGGGTGGGTGGGGAGTCCTTGCCTCAAGTGGAGGAGTTCAAGTATATCAGGGTCTTGTTCTCAAGTGAGTGGAGGATGGAGCGTGAGATTGATAGGCGGATCGGTGCAGTGTCAGCAGTGATGCGGTCATTGTACCGGACCGTTGTGGTGAAGAGGGAGCTGAGTCAAAAGGCGAAGCTCTCAATTTACCGGTCAATCTACATTCCTACCCTCACCTATGGTCATGAGCTCTGGGTAATGACCGAAAGGACAAGATCGCGGATGAGTTTCCTCCACAGAGTGGCTGGGCGCACCCTTAGAGATAGGGTGAGGAGTTCAGTCACACAGGAAGAGCTCGGAGTAGAGCCGCTGCTTCTCCACATTGAGAGGAGCCAGCTGAGGTGGCTCGAGCATCTGTTCCGGATGCCTCCTGGTTGCTTCCCTCGGGAGGTGTTCCGGGTATGTCCCACCGGAAGGAGGCCCCGGGGAGGACCCAGGACGCGCTGGAGGGACTATGTCTCCCGGTTGGCCTGGGAACGCCTAGGGGGCCCCCCAGAGGAGCTGGAGGAAGTGTCCGGGGTGAAGGAAGTCTGAGAGTCCCTGCTTAGACTGTTGCCCCCGCGACCCGGCCCCGGATAAGCGGAAGAAAATGGATGGATGGATGGAGTACTGTAGTTTGCAAAGCACTTCAGTTCAAATGTTAAGATCATGATGAAGCTGGTATAGAGGCATTTTTCAGAATCTTACAATGTAAATGTGCTTTTTGGACAACCGTATTATGGATATGAGTTTAGATATGAGTCAGCCTTCATGATGTCTTTAAACATTTTTGTTTGTATGGGAAAAATGAAAGGAACATGTACTTCCTGAACCAGAGAGTCACTGTTGAGCCCATAGCATTGGACCAGGAAGACTTTTCAGAGCATTATGCTATGCTTATGAATGACGTTTATATTTTGTGCATTAAATATCATTAAATAACATCATTAATGGCCAGAGGGACCGATGCCTGTAAAGAGCTATACTAGTGTAATCTAATGTATAATCACACTTATTGGAACATATAGAGAGAGATTAATTGTTGGCAATACATGTCTGTTTGTTTCCATGGAAATGTAATTGATATGCATGGGATTTTTCAGTCTGTCATTAAACTTATCTTGGATTTTTTAAATTATGGAATACATTATAGAAAAACATACTTCTGCACTATCAAGCGACATAGTGAACCTTTAAAGGAAAAGTAACGTTATTTTACAATCTGAGCCTTCTTTCGGTAATAAAACAAGTCGTTTGACTCACCCATAGCACGTTCGTGTCATTTGGAGCTGTTTGGTGAAAGTTATGTTGTAGCGTATCCGTTAACATGAGTATTCGGGGCATTACTTTGCGGTCTCCAAATAACACAAACTTTAGCACTTTTCAAATCATAGAAGCCCGATGTCTTAATGTAAGATTTCGTTTGAAGCAAAAGTGGCCTGTAATCCGAGATTTATCCATAGTTTTCAGCTTTGCGTTTCATGTTTGGGTCCCGGGAGCTGAGAGCACAGTCCGCGCATGCGCACTGGCGTCCTCATCTACTCGAAACTATGGCTAAATCTCGGATTACAGTCCACTTTTGATTCAAACGAAATCTTACATTAAGACATCGGGCTTCTATGATTTGAAAAGTGCTAAAGTTTGTGTTATTTGGAGACCGCAAAGTAATGCCCCGAATACTCACGCTAACGGATACGCTACAACATAACTTTCACCAAACAGCTCCAAATGACACGAACGTGCTATGGGTGAGTCAAACGACTTGTTTTATTACCGAAAGAAGGCTCAGATTGTAAAATAACGTTACTTTTCCTTTAAATAATAAGATTGATCTCTGTTTTACTCTGCGCTGGAACTCATTCCACACCATCTCTTCACATTTATGATGAATTATTACACAAAGAGCCTGTTATTCAGAGCTAATGCACTTACACATGAACAGTGCACAAATGAACCGCTGTTGTTTTAAATAAGAGCATCATTATAACACTCAGAGCAACATTACAGGCGCCATTAGCAATAAAATAATAATTCCAATGAGTAAGCACTGCTCTGTAATTAAAGCTCAAATTGAATAGCTTTTTCTATTACAGGTGTGCTTTGGGTAATTTCAGAGAGGTGGACCTGAGTTAGCTGTTTTGTGCTTCGATTTAATAAATGCAATTAGAGAGACGGACCAGATTTGGCTGTTTTCCGACTACAGTTACGATGTTTACTCTTCCTTTTAGTGGTTTTCAAATTCTAGAATGTGATGAATTATGTCCTCAGGTTGTTAATCTTGCACTGTGTAACTTCTTTTATTGAGGGCCTGCTTGTTTCTATGGAGATGTCATTGCTCAGCCTGGAATGTTCCTCAGTATTAAATGAAACAGCTCTATCTTACATTTATTCAATAATAGGTGGTTTTATAGCGCAAAAATACCTAGAAAAAGTGGGGTTGCCTCTCCACAAATCTGACCTGTAACTTGTTCTGGTTTGGTCTCCATGAAGATAGAAAGGTTTAATATCATACTGTGAAACATTGAAGTTGAAGCAATAACATCTCCATAGAGAGAAGCATTCGACGGACCCTCCACAGAAAAGTTACACAATGCACCTTAAAGAGTATTGAAAAGATAATAATCAATCTCAAAACTCATTTAAGGATATAAAATAAATAAAAAAATTTAAAAAATCACACAATTGCACAAAATTTTACTTTTCAGAACAGTTTAATTTTGAGTTTTAACAGAACTAGTGTAAGACCACATGGTATAATAAACATTATTATACTACTTACTAGAGTTTTATCTATGACACAACATTTATGAGTTCCAAATGTCATTGCCTCTCTGAAATGTTGTCTTTTATTGTGATGTGTTTTAAATGTGTCGTATGACTTTTATGATGAATGTTGTCACCTGCTGTCATCTACCTATTTATCTATCCATCTAAAACGTATCAAACTTAAACAATGTTTCTAGAGTTTATACTTTTGCAGCCCTGCTGTGCACTTTAACAGTTAATGAATACAGCTACCAGCATTTGTGCCTCTTAGAATAGGCACTTTTCTGCAATGTGCTTCTTGAGAGCATCTTATGGCTTTGATGGATGAAGGTGTCTCTGTGGGAGTCTCTGCTAACACATGGCCCAGGGGCTGCTTTCTCACTGCTGTGGAAAATAAAAAAAATAAAAGAAAATAAAAAAAATTAAAGTATTGTGCTTAAAGGCATTCTTTCTGATTTGTACTTACAAAAGCATCTTTAAAAAGCAAAAAACAACACCAGTTCATTTTAAAGGGTTTGCAGTGTTAAGTCATTCCTCACTTACCTTATGCATTCTGAGCATCCTGACTACACTTGTGTGCACAATTATTAGGCCATTTTGATTATATCATGTTTCGTGTATCACATTTTTATGCATATTCTCCAACTCCAAGCAGTATAACCTTAATTTCTTATTGGATTTAAGGATATTGGTGATGTGTATCATCTGACGATGGAGAGTGTGGCCTAAGGAGATTAACACCCTATATCAAGGTGTGCAGAATTATTAGGCAAAATGGGAGGAGGAGGGGTAGCGGTATGGGCTGGTATTATTAAAGATGAGCTTGTTGGACCTTTTTGGGTTGATGGACTCAAAATTAACTCCAAAACCTACTGCCAGCTTTTTAGAAGACACTTTCTTCAAGCAGTGTTATAGAAAAAAGTCTGCATCTTTCAAGATGACCATGATTTTATGTAAAGATGAAAAATAATGACATGGCTCCCTTCCTCACCTGACACAAACCCTTTTGAGAACTTGTGGGCCTTCTTAAACAGGCTTCTTTGAAGGAAAACAGTACACCTCTGAACAGGGCTGGACTGGGACAAAAAAACGGCTGCGGCATTTTTGGCTCAGAACGGCCCCTCATAATTAGCGGAGCTCAAAAGACTAATTTATGTTTGTGTTCCCCAAAGTAACGTATTTTACTATTGCTTTGGGTGGTGATTTAAAAATTCTTGCATTCTAGCAGGCTCTGGACGGGAAAAGTAGTCTACTCTCTCTTGTCTCTCCTCAACAGCTTGGCTTGACTAGACAGGAAGAGGGACAGATGATTACAGTTTATTAAGTGATAAATAGAAAACTTAAAAACCTAAATTAAAAATAAAAATATTGGGAACTACCTGGAAAAACTGTGGAACTATCTAAACCATCAAAACATTTAGTATCTTTAGGTTACATTTTTATTTTTTGATAATGATCAGATAAATCTCATACTAAGGCAGCACAAGGCAAGGCAAGATGGCTGACCAGAAGTAACGATGCTCTCACTTAAGGCAGCTTAAATTGGCCTATTCAATGTATGATGTGTATGGAATTTGTTGTTTATCAAAAAAAGTCTGACCAATGTGGATGCCACGAGTGGAGTCAGTAGTGTGGAAACATTTACATGATTAAAATGTTTCTTGTTAACCTAAAGTGTATTCTTAGACTTAGACTTAGACTTAAACAAACAAACTTTATTGATCCACAAGGGAAATTATTTTGGGTACGGCAGCTCACTCATCAAATATAATATATGATATATAACAGAGGATAAAAGAACAAAAAGAAAAATAGATGGAAAAGCAACCAAAGTGCAATAGACCTGTGTCAGGTGAGACACAATTATATACATAAGATAATGATAATAAATATATATGTACAATCAGATTTAAATAGAAAAGTAGTAGTCAAATATAAAATACAGTATCAAATATGATGATACGATGATTTTGCCAAAAAAAACTTTCAGCGAAATTTGCCGTTTTCTATCCATGCGGCATGCCTGTCCATCGTCATCTTGACGAGGCGACCCATTTCGACGAAGCGGCCCATTTCGACAGTACACCGGTATTATCCTAACATTACTACCTGCTTACCTGCTGTGATACACCTCCCTGGTCACTCTGTCCCTCGGGTTCCCTGTCCACAGTCTCTGGCTGCTCCTCCTCTCTCTCGCGTTCCCTCGGGTTCCCTCGGGTTCCCTCGCGTTCCCTCGCGTTCCCTCGGGTTCCCTCGCGTTCCCTCGGGTTCCTTGTCCACAGTATCTGGCTGCTCCTCTCCCTGTCCACCTTCAGCCTGGGCTGTAGAGGACGTGGAGGCTCCCGCAGCCCCTCCAGAGAATATGTCTGTTATTTTAGAACATTTTGCAGCATCTACAGTGAGATTTTTTAATATTTTAGCCCACAAATTCTGCGCACCTCCTTATACCAATATGATTACGAAACTGGCGGGGATCAGCACAGAGAAAGGGGGTGGGACCGCTCTCGTAAGCTTCTATATCCTGATTGGTTTAGTCTACTGTCTATATTGAAGATGGACCAATGGGCCGCCTCCTCTAAATTGTGAGCCGGTGACTGGTCTCTAAGTTAAAAAAAAAAAAAAAACAGCATCGGCACCTGCCCCCGAGGACTGTCGGCCCACCGGGAAAATGCCCGGTATGCCAGATGGCCAATCCAGGCCTGCCTCTGAACGGTTGGGAGGCTGTGGTTGCTGCTGCACAAAAAGCTGATCATCAACAGATCAAGAAACTGACTTTTTTTAATGTCAGAAATGCTGAAAATGTAAAATGTCAATTTTTCATTTAGTTGCATAATAATTCTGCATATTAATAGTTGCCCAATAATTGTGAACACATATGTTTTCTCCTAGAAAGCCAAAACTTATTTTCTTAAATTTTCAAGTTTGGGGTTCATTAACATTTTAGATTGAGTAAGAGCACTGTAGTTGATCAATAATAAAATTAAACCTCGTAAATACAACTTGCCTAATAATTATGCACACAGTGTATTCTAACAAGCTATTCAAAACTAGAGAGACCAGTGCAGAGTTTTAATGTTTAGATATAGATGGTGTGCAGTTGGCTTAAGGCTCATTTATGCTCGACTTTCACACATTAACAGATCCGTGTGTTAGAGGTAAGATCGGGCCTAAAAAATCCAGCCCGACCCGAATCGGCCCGCAGGTATTAAAGCCCGACCAGGCCCGAGCCCGACCAATTAACTTGATTTGCAGGCCCGAGCCCGAAGCAAACCCGAAATTTCATATTTTATTTGTGAGGGGCGTTTTTTGAAACAAATGATAATATAGATGTTTGACGATCATCAATTTTGCTAGTACAGCTGTTTAAATGCCTGCTCAGCGTCGAGGTCAATGTTCCCCCTAATGTTTTATGTGTCTGAGCAAACACACTCCCTGAGCGCTCCTTGGAACCCTGTGCGCGACATCCGACATGCCCCCCCCCGCTACACGCGGAAAGAGCTGCGCGTGCTCGCGGCTTGCGCGTGCTCGTGGCTTACACCGGTAGAAGTTTAATACGAGACACATACTTTTGTTTCTGAATACTGGACGATTCCCCCGTATTCAGATGACCCCGCGGCTGAAAAAAAAGCGGAACTCTTTCATCCCTGCGCTGCAGAGGTTTTCTTGTGCGCTGAGAATGTGTGAGCAGTGCGCAACTGCACAGGCGCGCAGAGGGAACGTCGAGGTGCCAGTCTTTTTGCTCTCGTATGAAAGCAAAGCGCCACATTGACTACATTCAGCGAAGCCAACGCAAGTTTCTGTAGAATTTTCAACAATCAATTTGAAGCTTTTCCACACCTCACTCTTACCGGTGCGTGTTTGTCTTTTCAGTTCTCCTGTCTTTAGTTTATCCTTAACTTCTTGCTCCTCCATATTGGGGATACCAGGTCAAAATAGATGCGGACTTGTGGAGGGGAAGATTATTAAGAGCGGCTCCTGTTTAATAGTTAAATAGCAATTACCTTACAGCGCCTTCTCTGTTTTATCCAAATTATTTATTTTAAAACAAGTATTCCTTAGTTTAGTATCCACACATCGTTTTATTATACATTTTTATAAACATATATTTATTTATTTTTTAAGTCAGCGAGAGAGAAGCCCGAGCCCGACCCGAAGCAATGATTGACATTTGGTCAGTTCGGGCTCGGGCTCGGGCTTAAGATCTTACCTCTACCGTGTGTTCCAACTGTAGTAACCGTCACTGTATTTGTACTTCCAAACGCTTCTAATGTCAAGGCTGTATTCATTATTAACAGAGGGTGCACAAAGCCAGTTTGAGATTTGACCAAACCACAAAATAGAGCAACAAGTAAACAAACATGGCAACACCAACAACAGTTTTAGATCACAACAATTGGAAAAGAGATAGAAGCCTCTATGTGTATCCGTATGCATCTATATATAGAATGTAGAGCATAAATGAGCCTTTTGACCTCAAGAGCTGCAACACACATTTTGCACACATACATGGAAAAAAATCAGGTTCAAGCCCTTCAAGTGACTTAGTGTTGTGTTGGAATTCGGTTGAGGATTGGTGTTTTCCACTTGAGGGGCAGTGAAAGGAGCACTTTGTGGCCGGGAGTGATGTGCAGAGAGACCACAGGCACAGGTGAGACGGACAGCCTAAAAGCTTTTCTCAAATAGATTTGGCTCGTCATAGTGACACGTTTAACTCATGTGGCGAGACAGGTCAGCGGGGCAGCCTGTTTATAAAGCTGTGTGCCCGCTGTGCTGTGCCCAGCCACATGCTCACACAGCTCAATATGGGTACAGCTCATTCTTATTCACATTATTCAAGTAGGCAGCTCTAGTCTCACTATGTTAGAGTCACTACAGTTATGTGGTTTTAGTCGTGATTATTTATTCTTAATTATGGCATGAAATGATACTCATCCGAATTCATTTGATGTTCATGTGTTTTACACTTAAAGACGTTACCCATGGTAAGAAGAACGTCACGTCGTGTAGCACATAAAGACGTCAAGAAGGACGTCACGACACGTACGGACGTCAAGAAGGACGTCGTCACACGTATGGACATCAAGAAGGACGTCACGTCGCACATAAGGACATCGTGTAGGACGTCATTTAGGGAAGTTACAAACCTTAGAAATTCCTTCTTTCGTTTCCTTTTTTGTTCCTCTTTTTTCCACTCTGTATGACTTTCACTTTAGTAAAGATAGAAAAGACAAACTTTTGATTCAAGACTCTTTATTTTTGTTACGTGCCGCGTCGGAAAGAAACTTCGAGAGGCCCAAGGCTAGTGAGTCAGTGCGCTGCACTCACACCGTGAGACCATCAAAGGCCCTTGGGGTCTTCACCTGTTGCCCCCGCTATCCTTCCCATTATCTCGACTGTACCTGATATGATCATCCTTAGAAATAATGACCACTGTTACTAACATGGGGTTTATGAAGGTGCTTTCTTATTGCTGAAATTCGATGTTAATCTACATATTTTCCCAACTCTTGCTACACCTTTGCTCGTGGTCAGCTTCCTCCGCAGACACCATGCATGTCAGTAGATCAACGTCTGCTGGCTTACAACATGGAACTTTCAACCAATATAGACACCACTACAGCAAACCAAATATGTTTTGGAACAGTTACATGCAGTGGAGTCTTAGAGACCCTATTTATTTACATTTTAGGGGGGGCCCATGTAAGGCTTTTTGCCCCGACCCCCAAATATATGTTGACGGGCCTGGTTACATGGACAGAAAACCCCAAATGTGCTAAAATTCAAGTCTTTGCCTCAAGAGTCAGACCACTCTTCTTCCAGTCTACATGCAGGTCAAAGAACCAAGTAAGTCTTCGTCGCAGGCATACTTAGATTATTATTATTGTTAAAGTGATAGTGAACTTTAATTATTTTTTACACAAAGTGACCCTTGTGAGTTGTAAGCCATGATATAATGTTGTTAACTCCTCAAACACATACCTGGAGTTGTGCTTTGTTTCATTCACACATGTTTGAAAAACTCTTTATTATTAGTCTGTTTACATCTCCAAAGCACAAAATGCTCTGTTTCATCTGGTGATGTCATGTAGTGACAGCTACCCTTTACTTTTAGTTCAGTAGTGATTAGCAAAAACCACATGACATCACAAGGTGAAGAGTTTTCTGTTGGTTTAAATATACAGGATTTTTGTATTAAACATGTGTGAATGAAACAAAACACAACTCCAGGTTTGTTTGTGGTCAAGAAACAACATTTAACAGATCCGAAAATAGAATAATATAATCCTTTGAATGGTCAGATTTCTACCTTCAAGGCACTTGAAGCATCACATCAAGCAACCACTCACCCATTCACACACATGCATACATTCAAACATTCATATATTCATACAAGAGTATGGCAGTATTCATCTGTGGAAGCTGGAATCACACCATAAACCTGTGGGCCAGTGGATCTGACCGCTCTGCCAATGTTTACATTGACTTGTTTCCATAGAAACAAGCAGGAGCAGTCCAGTGGAGATGCCAGTCCACTCAGAGTAAGGACTCATGTTTTTCAGGGTTATAAAAACATCCATCATGAAGAAGTATACTTTATTTTAGTCTACATTATGGCAAAATAAATAAATAAATAAAAAGTTACATATTATGGCTTTAAAAGAACTTTAAAATTTTATATGGCAAGTTTGTGGAGCTCGTCCATAACTAATACTGAGTTTGAAGATAATCTGCGTGCCTGTTATTACAGTTATTACAGTGACTATTCCACCGTCTGATTTTCTAACTTTTTGTTGGTTAAATCAAAAAGTCTGTGAAGCCCTGCGAGGCAACTACTATTATTTCTTCCAAAAACTATACATCTGTCAGAGTTATACAGGCACCTGCTCTCCATCTAAAATCACAACATCATCAAATTCTAAAACGCAACCTATTGGGACACAAATATGCTTAAAGATAAAAGTAAGCCTTGAGAAAAGCCTCCTCAAAACACTGTGTTCTTGCACCATTTCCCCTGTGCGGTGTTGTGCAATATCCAGACTATCCATTTTCAGCAGATGGTGGTTCAGAGCACAGACACATCATAAGAGTTTTCAAGTGTCACGTACATGTCCAGACCACACAGAGGGGGGGCGGGGGTGCTATAAGCCCACTCGGATCTATGAGCAGTCTCCCCGCGGTGGGCATTAGGGCTACTGCTGCTGCGCACATACAAAAACACTCCTTTGTGTCTCACTCCATTAGATCCATAAACATGAGAGTCCCTGCACACGTGTCCTGGGTCGCACAGGGCAGCGCTGGTTAAGAAGATGCTGGAGGTTTTTTGAGGCCTGGTTTTGTGTGTGCTTCTGTAAGGCATGGCTGGAAACATTTTATATTGTTTGATTTTAAAAAAGGTGGTATTACTTGCTAATGCATAATGTTATCATGCTCACCATGTTATCTTATGTCGTTTTGAAAATACTCTACTTGCCAAAAAACAACATGTAAAAAATAAAACCTAGTTTAATATGTATCCTGTTTTTGTATGTTTGTATGTGACATATGTGTGAGTTTTGAATAGGATCCTACTTCTAACTAGTGTCAGGGAGATTGCAAGATTACAGAAGCATGTATGGATTACATATAAAACATCTTCAGGCATGTTTTTGATAAAGGAAAAAAAATCTGTAACAAAGCTACATTTTTACATAATATACCCTCTTTAATGAAAACAGTGTGGTTGAACGGCACTAGGCACATTTACAGAAATGTGTATTAAAGAACACATATTAATCAAAACCATCTTATAATACTGTCCCCTCATCAAAAACATACCTGGAGTTGTATTTTGCTTTATTCACACTTATTTCATTAATCCATTAATCGATCCCAGTTGTCAAAAATGCTCATTTGCTTTTTTTTTTTCCCATTTAGTTGCATCACAGATAAAACTCTGGACTTCTTCCATCACTTTTAAAGCCTTTAACTGTCACAAACATCCAAGAGCTTCCACCAGTGTGAGCCAGCTGGATTAGATGTGCAATGGTAGACACGATATTCAACTAAGTGGTAGGCTATCAAAGATTTGCGGCTTCTGAGGAGGTGATGGGCTCTCGGGCATTGAATCCCCTCATACCTGAATAATAGAAGGAAGAGGAAAGAGGGCGGTTAGAGGGGCATGTAACTATAAGATGGAGAAGGAGAGGAAGGGAACAGACAGTATAAATTTGAGGGCAGGAAAATGAGTACTTGAGGTGTGGTTCTGCTCCACTTCCAAAGAGGAGGTAAAACAACATGGTAAAACAACATGGTAAAATGTTGGAGTTCACCCTGGTGAACGAGAGGGTCGCATCCCTACGCCTTCGGGTCAGGGACAGGTTTCTCACTGTTGTGTCGGCCTATGGGCCGAACAGCAGCGCAGAGTACCCGGCCTTCTCAGAGTCCTTGGGAGAAGTGCTGGACGGTGCACCGACATGGGACTCTGTCCAGTACCCCTGGGGGGCTGGGGGACTTAATGCAGTGACACCTGGAGGTGTTCCTTGGGAGGAGCGGCCTCTCTGATCTGAACCCGAGTGGTGTCCTGTTATTGGACTTCTGTGCTAGCCACGGTTTGTCCATAACGAACACCATGTTCGAGCACAAGGGTGTCCATCAGTGCACGTGGCACCAGGACACCCTAGGACGGAGGTCGATGATCGACTTTGTTGTCATGTCATCTGACCTCTGGCTGCGTGTCTTACACTCGGGTGAAGAAAGGGGCAGAGCTGTCAATTGATCACCACCTGGTTGTGAGCTGGGTCTGCTGGCGGAGGAGGAAGCTGGAAAGACTTGGCAGACCCAAGCGTATAGTGAAGGTCTGATGGGAATGTCTGGCAGAGCCCTCTGTTAGGGGCACCTTCAACTCATACCTCCAAGAGAGCTTCTCCCAGATTCCAGGGGAGGCTGGGGACATGGAGTCCGAGTGGGCTTTGTTCTCTGCCTCTATTGTCGATGCGGCCGCTCGTAGCTGTGATCATAAGGTCTGTGGTGCCTGTTGCAGCGACAATCCCCGAACCTGATGGTGGACACCGGAAGTAAGGGATGCCGTCAGGCTGAAGAAGGAGTCTTGCAGCCTGGGCAGTTGCGCAGGCAAAAACACAGGGTTGGGAGGAGTTCGGAAAGGCCATTGAGATTAATCGATCCCAGTTGTCAAAAATGCTCATTTGCTTTTTTTTTTTTTTCCATTTAGTTGCATCACAGATAAAACTCTGGACTTCTTCAATCACTTTTAAAGCCTTTAACTGTCACAAACATCCAAGAGCTTCCACCAGTGTGAGCCAGCTGGATTAGATGTGCAATGGTAGACACGATATTCAACTAAGTGGTAGGCTATCAAAGATTTGCGGCTTCTGAGGAGGTGATGGGCTCTCGGGCATTGAATCCCCTCATACCTGAATAATAGAAGGAAGAGGAAAGAGGGCGGTTAGAGGGGCATGTAACTATAAGAAACACAGGGTTGGGAGGAGTTCGGAAAGGCCATTGAGGAGGACAGTTGGACAAGCCAACCTCTGGACTGGCAGGGGTAATGGTCGAACCTCGGATCCAGGAGGAGCATTGTGGTTTTCGTCCCAGCTGCGGAACACTGGACCAGCTCTATACTCTCCATCGGGTGCTCGAGGGTTCATGGGAGTTTGCCCAACCAGTTCACATGTGTTTTATGGATCTGGAGAAGGCATTCAACCATGTCCTATGGGGAGCGCTCTGGGAGTATGGGGTCTGGGGCTCTTTGCTAACTGCTGTCCGGTCCCTGTATGATTGTAGCAGGAGCTGTGTTCCCATTGCCAGTAGTAAGTTGGCCCCGTTTCTGGTGCATGTTGAACTCCACCAGGGCTGCCCTTTGTCACTGGTTCTGTTCATTATATTTATGGACAGAATTTCTAGGCGCAGTCATGGGCTGGAGGGGACCACAGGATCTCATCTCTGCTGTTCGCTGATGATGTTGTCCTGATGACTTTATCAGACCGGGACCTCCAGCATGCACTGGGGCAGTTTGCACCCGCATGTGAAGCGGCTGGGATGAGGATCAGCTCCTCCAATCTGAGGCCATGGTTCTCGACCGGAAAAAGGTGGCTTGCCCTCTCCAGGTGGGTGGAGAATCCCTGCATCAGGTGGAGGAGTTCAAGTATCTCGGGGTTTTGTTCAGGAGTGAAGGGAGGATGGAGCGTGAGATTGACAGGCGGATCGGTCCAGCGTCGGCAGTGGTGTGCTCGTTGTACCAGACTGTTGTGGTGAAGAGGGAGCTGGGCCGAAAGGCAAAGCTCCCTCGGGAGGTGTTCTAGGCATGTCCCACTGGGAGGAGGCCCCGGGGAAGACCCAGGAAACGTTGGACAGACTATGTCCCTCAGCTGGCCTGGGAATGCCTTGGAGGAGTTGGAGGAAGTGTCTGGGGTGAAGGAAGTCTGGGAGCACCTGCTTAGACTGTTGCCTCCGCGACCAGGCCCCGGATAAGCGGAAGGCCCCGGATAAGCAAAATGGATAGGTGGATATATGGTGACAGATACCATAATATTTGGACTATTGAGCACACCTGAATATAAATCAACTAAAGTTTAAAAGAATTTATTTATTTATTTTTTACATATATAGGCTGTACTTGTCTATAAGCCGCAGGTGTCCACGTCTTCAAGAACGTTTTCAAGTTAGGGCCATCTGCTTTTATTGCCTCTGAAAGCTTTTGTCATCTTTTTGCATTGAGTCAGTTCATCAACATCTCACCATCAACTCATTGATGCCAAACTTCATGTTAACCACACAGACAGGAGCTCTTTCTGTACTCAGGCTTCACACGCATCCACTGTGTTGATAAGCAAATAATCTGTCCATATATTACTTGGATCATTGTATAAACTGTAGGGTTCAAAGTGTGAGTTTACTGGGCTACTACCAGGAATAAAGCAGAATATGTAGTAATATATCTTCTTATTTAATATTACTTAAAAACATGGTTCACAGGGGCCTAACCAAAGCAAAATCATAAACGCAATGGATGAGAATACCCTTTACACGTCTACATACACCTCATCACAGGTCAATTCCATAACTGAAAAATGATCTATTATGACATGGTGGTATTAGCATCCGTCTTGTCCGGTCAGTGACTTTTTGCATGTACTGTGCTGTCAGTCAGTGGACACGTTCATTGCGTTGTGCGTCCTCAGAATTCACAGTTGATATCGATAAACTGCCAGGTGCTTGTGAGCATATATTTTACCTGAACAGTTACAGAACAGAGGAGGTGTGAGGGAGAGAGTCAAAAGAGCAAGTAGATCGATCATCATGAGTTTAAAAGGTTCATTGTCTTGGCTGCACTTGACCTGCTTGACATTTCCTGGAAGATTCTGAGCTTTCCTTCACCCGAGGCACGTAACGTAACTGCTTTGAGCTGCTGTCTTCCCCCAATCCTTTATTCATCGTATCAACCAGCTCACTTCTGTCAGTAAGTTAAGACTGTCACGAAATATGTCAGGTTTTTCACTTAGTTTCTCTTTGTGCAAAAAGTTGGCTTCAGCTGTACATGACATTTGAGTTGTGCTAGCGAAAGCGAGAAATGTGGAGTTATTTAAATGTATATACAACAGTAAAATGTGTCACTAGTAGGAATCAAAAGGTCTTAATCCTCCAAAGAAAGACTGCATTATCAGTGCCGCAAGTCCACCAGAGCAAAGAAAGGTTTTTAGAGAACAGGTGTTAAAATGCTTGTGACTTGCTAAAAATAAAGGTACATTATGTAACTTGGTTTATGGTCTGTCACCTACTTGCTTCTATGGTGATGTTATTGCTTTTTCTGGAATGTCTTTAGAGTATCCATATTATGCTATTTTCTGATCTTATAATGTTGTTTCTTCATCAAAAACATAGAGTTGTGTTTTGTTTCAGTCACACATATTTAACACACAGATGCTGCATATTTAGACTTCTTCTATCAAACAGAAACCACTCTGTTCCACCTTGTGATGTCATAATGCAGGTAGTGCTCCACTGAGTTTTTAAACTCCATATATCTTCACTAGAACCATTTGGATGATTTTAACCCTGGAATTACTGAACAAAAGCTAAACGGTAGCTGTTCAACTTCGACATCATAAGGTGGAACAGAGCATTTTGAGCTTTGGAAAAGCAGACAGGCTAATAATGCAGGATTACTCAAACATGTGTGAAAACACAACTCCAGCTATGTTTTTAATGAGGTAACAACAATCTAACAAAACTCTCAAGAGTCAATTTTGTGTAAGATAGTACCTTTGAGTTTAAACTTTTTACTACTAAAAACACATGAAAAATGCAGAAATGCAGAAAAACGTGCATTGTTTCTCCACTTCACCACCTGACATTTCCATGGTAAATTTAGTACCATTTAGTGTACACTCCATCAGAAAGGTTGCATAGTGGACCTTTTATAGTGTCATAGAGAGTTATATGACTATATAAGGTATCAGTAGTTTACAAAAAAAAAAAAAAAATGGCAATATGGCACATGTGAACCTATGGCACATGTGAATTCTACTTCTGTGTTGTACGTCCATGATTATACTGTACATAGACGAACATTTCCCAATAGACCAATTATCACCCTATTGTATTTCTGATGCCAATTCCATTCCAACTCATTTTTCCTTTTTATTTTTTTGCCTCCTGATGTCACACACCACGAACAGCGCAGATACCTCCCCTACAAATATTGTACGACACACTACTACTCAAATGTGTTTGTGCAAGGCCTGGAATAGTACGTGCCATCAGGTTTAAAGCGAGCTGGGGTGAAAGAAGCGCTCCGTTGAAGGGCAGTAATTGCGTATTCAGTGCCGCTGTGCCTCGCCGTTCTCTCTCAAAGGGGAGGATCTGAGCTTTGTGCCAACCCATGACTGGCAGCATTAATAGGACCACTTAAGCTTCACACATCAGCAACTGCTTGTGTCACGTATAAAAGTGTCCTACCGCAGCAGAGGAGGGGGAAGAGGAGGAGGGGAGAAGTGGAGAGGCAGAGGAACGCGAAACTTGTATTAGGCTTTATTGTGCTGTCACGAAATATCTGTTCCCACCTCAAAGCGGGCTGGTTTTCATCTCCATTTTGGCGCTGTGTGATTGCGAGTGTGCGCGGTAGGAGGGGGGAGGGCTCGCTTCATCAAAACTCCAGCTGGCGCCTTCAAAAGGACGCTTTTAATTTTCTATATCAATTCAGTGTTTGAATCTGGGAGCTTTTCAGGGCCCAAAGCCAGATCAGTGAGAGCGACCCATACAGTGGCTGAAAAGAGGATTGTGTGTGCTGTGCTGCATTACAGGTAGAAACATGCGGTATGTTGACTGTAGATTTGTACACTATGTTTATGGTAATGGGCTACAGCTAGCAGCTTCATGCACTGCTCTGTCTGATGTGTGTGAAATTATGAAGAATACAGTTAATCCAATTGAATATATAAAGTTTACATCTTATTATGTTCCAAAAAAAAAAAACATTCTACTGTCAGTTGGACAAAAGTTGCTATTTTTTAGGTTCTTCAGTTCCGACAGTGTCTTGTAAGTCACTGCCTTGAAGGGTTCATATGCTATTTTTTCATGTATGTTCTAATTTTGTTCATTCCATGACATCACAAGGTGGAAGAGAGTATTTTGAGCTTTTGAAATGTAAACAAACAAATAATAAAGAGTTACTCAAACATGTGTGAATGAAACAAAACACAACTCCAGGTATGCGTCTTATGGTACGATATTTATTGTCATAGTTTATAGAGGGAACAAAATTGCAACGCGCCATTCCTTTGAAAAAATCTTGACCAGGCTTTGGTTCTGTCATAATCCAAAGAATTAAGATCTAAAACAGAGTATAAAGGTTACTTCGTCATGTAGTCTGCACCCAAATGGAGCAAAGAATTATGGTCTATGTAGATCAAAGAGACGTAATTTTATATATTGTGATGGCCCAGCATATTATTATATGATATCTTGATATTTTGGTTATTGTTACATCCCTAAAACTACCACACTCTAGTTGTACATTGCACTGCCCTAAGGTGTGAACTTAAGTCATATTTTGCATAATATCATTCATGCCCCTAATGGGTCATGCAGCTCCTATTATCACACCCTGAAGATATCATCTTTTGTTTTCTTTGTTTTGGGTCTGAAGATTGTAAATGTTATGACAGTTTGGCAAACTGGACAACAGTTTTTTTGTTTACAGTTTCTGTTAACAGGCTAACAGAAACTGTAAACAAGTAGGTGTGTTAGTTTCTGAGTAGTTTCAGTGAAGAAGCAGCTTGGATGAGCTACAAAACGCATTCGACCAAAAAAACTTTTGTCTAGTTGACAAATTGAATTTCTTCTTTCCCATGGATTCTACCTGGACGACTGAGGGATTTTATATACTGTATGTTGTGACAGTTTGTACCTTAGCCCCCCATTGCCTTTCCTTACAAATAGCTTTTTAGAGCTCTCTCTTAAACCATGTCTTCTCTTTTGCTAGGATCTGCACTTCACATTTTCAAAACAGTGTTTAGTGGTTTTAAGATGGAGACGTACGCCATGCGGGTTATACATTCCCTGATGGAGTGGTTGCTTTGTTTCTCTAGTGCACTGCGCATTGCATGCTTCACTACACTGAAAGGAGAAGACCTCATAGCTTTGTTTGTGACTCGGAGTTCTGTCCTTCGGATGAACTTTTGTCCACTTGACAGAATTCAATTTTCTTTTTGTTATGGACCCTACGTAGATGACTGAGGGATTACACAGACATTGTGTTATGTTTTCGCTTCTGTTTTTTAAAGATTGAACTTTGCCTGGTTTCATAGAGAATAACGTATGGCCTGGAATGTTCTACAGTATGGCATTAAACTGAGCTGGAGGTCACAAGATGATTTGACCTTTAGCAAATTAATAGTAACATCCATTTCATTTGACAGTGAGGTTGCATGGTTATTTTGGATGTTCCAGCCTCAAAAGTTTGGGAATCTCTTTTCCAGATCTTGAGTCAGACTTTTCCTGTACTACCAAGGCTGTCCACTGCTGACAAGACCAAGACATCTATGTGCTATTTTTGTCATTCTTAAAATGGCTAATATGGCTATGCCATAAGTAAAAAATGTTAATGCAATAAAAATACTGCCTGGAAGCTCCTATGTAATGTCAAGTGTAACTGTTCAAATGCAAGAGTCTACAAACTGTAATAAAGGTAGGCTATATGATACTTTGCAGCTGATGTCATCTATATTTCTTGGGATGATGCTAACTGTAGGCATTGCCCTGTCTGAAGCTATGTTATTCAAGTATGACTTTAATCTGAGCTTTGTTTTAACACAATCTGACCATAAAAGAACTGTGCTGTTAATCAAGTCCCTCTCAAGTCCCTCTTTTTTGTTGAATCTCATATAGGACAATACATGCTCATATTGATCACAGGCATCTGAAAATGTTGTTTAAATCCATTTTGTATCTTTTTCTTGAGTTTTCAGACTGTCTAAAAAAAATCTTGGCAGTGTTTGCTAATGTGTGCATTAAGTCACCATGGAAAATGCTGAATATTCCTCCACAGACATACTGTACATGCAGAACCACCCAGCGTGATGTCACTGCAAAATATCAGTATTGAACAGACCAGACCAAAAGAGCATTTGGGCTACTCTGCACTGGGTAAATACTATTCTAAAATGATGTAATAGATGAATGTTTGTTTAAATGTACAACTGCCTTTTTGCTGGGGTCCCTGGGGTAAGACACATTTTTATAACTGCCTCACATTTTATGACATTGTATTTTGATCAACTCCCTCTGTTATTCTCTACTGATAAAATATGAACCAGGATTTTATTGTGATTGGCAACAGAGAAACAGCTGGTTAACAGTGCCTCCAGAAGTATATTAGACGCAACCTCATTTGACCAAAAGCTTCTATAAAACTATGGCACTTTACCACACCAGGCTTGGATAAATAGCTGAATGTACAAAAAAATTCTGAAACAAATTTAATCAAAATTGTCTTCCTAGATAGAAATGTTGTACATTTCATTGTAGCAGTGTTGCAAAGTAGGCAAATGTAAAGGTAAAGGTAAAGGTACTACATGTATTTTTTCATGGGGATGGTTAATGCCATACTATGGAATATTCTAGGTAAAGCAATAACATCTTATAACATTAAGAATAGCAGATTCTGTATAGCCTCAAAGGCATGTACTGATTTTCCCATGCACCTTTCCCCAGTACAGATCATATTTTATAAGCAGCTCTTGAGGTCAAAATAAATAAGGTGCATTCTTGTTTTTATGGAGATGTCATTACTCTGCCTGGAATGTTACACAGTATGACTTTTTCAGTTTCAGTTACAGTTGGTTTTATAACTTCGCCTTTCCAGAGATCTGACTCGGTCTTGATACCATACTGTGAAACATTCCAAACAAAGCAAAAACATCTCCATGGAGACAAGCATTTGATGGGCCCTCCACCAGAAATGTTTCACAATGCACCTTTAAGTAAAAATCAGGTACATGCCCTTAAGTATTGAGTAACATTGACACTGGTTACATTAACATGGCTCGGAAAAATCTGATAACTGGAGTAACCAGATAACCCAGTCTAATCTGATCATTGTTGTGAGTAAATTGATGTTGGAAATCTGATAAGCCAAAACACCAGCTGCACCTGTGTCAGCTCAGTAATGGATTTTGACTACAACAGTGGTATTTGGAAGTCAAAGTAGACACATTTTTATAATAATGTTTTCAACCTTTTCCATTTTGAGCGGAAAAGAGTACTCATCGAAATCAGATTTTGCAGTTTACATGACATTTTGTAATTGGACAACTCTGTTAATCAGCTAATGATCCGATTTTTGGTACGTGTATAAATGTGCCACTGACAGAACACAATCAATTCCTGAAATTGGTTGTTTTGTCTAGAAAACATGTCCTCTGCCTGCTCATTTTCTATAGCCAAAGTTTATATGCAGCTAAGCCCACGAACAAAGATGTTCTACAGATTTAAAGGGCCCATATTTTGCCTTTCTGATCCATGTTATATTGTTTCCTCATCAAAAACATACCTGGATTTCTGTTTTGTTTCATTCACACATTTTTAACACACACATCTTGCATATTTAGGCTCAGTTCTTCTCTCAAACAGAAAACACTGTGTCCCACCTTATGATGTCATGTGGTAATACAAAAAGTGCTCCACTGTGTTTTTGCACTCCATACTTTCAGTAGAATCACTTGGACAGTTTCAGATCACTATTGAACTTAAGGTAAAAAGTAGTTCACTAGCTAGGACCACACCATCAACATGATGCAGTGAAGATATTTATTATTGAATGATAGTGGATGTCTGGGTGAATAGGCGGTGATGGCTGGATTGAAACAATGGGTGGGGGCCCCGTCTCAATCCCCCCCCCCCCCAATGTTCCCCCTAATTTTTCATGTGTCTGAGCAAACACACGAACTCCCTGAGCGTTCCTTGGACTCCTGTGAGCAACATCCGACATGCACACTGTGGCCACACCAGTATCACACCTGAGATCATGGCAAGTTACATAGCTTATGAATCAAATCACTGCTGTTATTTCTGTTAGATTACTTTTAATATAACTGATTTTTTTGGTCCACTTCTCAAAAATCTGTTCATGAACTTTGCACATGTTGTATGTCAGTGTGAGGGTCCTGCTGTGGTCAGTGAAACATTGAACATTACAATATTTTGAAAAATAACCTGTGTATATACCTGTGTATAAACCTGTAAAACCACATGAAGAGAGATTTTTTCAGCTTGATAAATATAGCCTACATGCTGCAGATTTTTTAGGGATGATTGTAGGACCTATAGGACACTATAAGATGGGTCTTTCTCAAAATAATGATCTCCAAAATAAGTATACATTTTTATCAGTTTATATCTTGCTTTTTAATCATTACCCAGTTTAAATAATTCTGTGAGAGTGACAGAGCTCTGTGGTTTAACGCTCTGGGGAGAGGATTCACACTTCACACAGAAAGTCCCGTCTTTTTGCTCACAAAAACCTATGGCTTGGACAGAAACAAAGAAAACAGCCGAGGATTACATTATGGCTCTACCTGTCTCCTCTTCTGTGTGGGCGGTGCTCCCGTCGGCTGGTGCGGACCTGCCGCTCTGACCCACGGCGATGCGCACGACAACTGTTACTGAAGGAAGCGAGCGAAATGCGATCGAAATGTATCTGTTTGTAGTTGGCTTGTCCCTAACGCATGTGCACATTCACATGTGCAAACTGAATCTATCAGACTGGATTCCGTGTGTCAAACCAGCGCTGAGTTCAGGTTAGATTTTATTTTATGCGCTGAAAAGGATTTGATGTGCGCGCTGAACGTCTGGGCAGTGCGCAATTGCGCACGCGCGCACCTTAGAGGGAACAGTGGCTGAAAGACAAACGAGATAGGGGTGGGAGGGAGGGGTCGACTTAACCAAAACGAACTGGAATAAGGGTTGAGTGGCTATAAATAGCTCCAGGAAATTAGAGGTGTGGTTACGGTGAACTGTGATTCGCTGGTGAGGAGAAGGTGGTTGAGGCGTGGTCCTGCTCCTTAATTTCAGTTAATCACATTAACTCCATTTCACTAGCTAGGACCACGCCATCAACATAATGGAGTGAAGATATTTATTATTGAATGATAGTGGATGTCTGGGTGAATAGGCGGTGATGGCTGGGTTGAGACAATGGGTGGGGGCTCCGTCTCAATCTTCGATTGGCCCAGCGGAACGGGACCCCCAAAAGTTTTAGAAAGAGCATAAAGTGGAATGGGTCTGGAGGAGATCATTGAGGTCTTGGCAAACGTACACGAGGTAGGTGCTGGAGGCCCGACAGCCAAGGGTTTGAATTTTTCCGGTCGGGTACATCTGCCCTGGCCGTGGACGTAGTGGCGCCAATGCGAAATAAATGAATGGAGAACGGATGGGGTGTTATGCCAGAAGAGGTCCGTGAAAGGCGAGAGGTCGCCGGAGCGCAGAGTGAGAGTGCAACGGTAGAGAAGGTCCGAAGTAAGTGGTAGGCGTTTCGGAGGAAGGCGAGGTTCAGTTTTTGCAGTCCTTTAATCAGCACAGGAACATGAGGATGAGATAGAGACTGGCAGTCTTCGCCAGAAGTCAGCTTGTATATGAGATTTATCCCTGAGAGGTAAGCCTGGATGGTAGAGACGCAGACATTCCTGAAGTGGTGCGAGAAGGTGATGAAATTGCAGATGATGGTGACGTCAGATGAGCAGAGGGGAAGCTGATGAAGATGGTGTTGACTGATCTATTATTGTTAGAATGAATGGGAATGCCTGGATTAGTCAGACCCCCAAAGAATGGTGGAAAGGTAGGATGAAGTTCCGATGAAGCTGAAGGCTAATTGTGCGATTCGAGAGCTCTGGAAGCTATGCAGAATCCGACTACTGCCGAAGATTCGGATTGAACACTGGAGAAACTGGAGCTGCGTCGTGAAGGTGCCATGAGGAGAATGAGTCAGGAGTGATGTAGAGAAACCGTGACGTGGAGGGTCTTCTCCCCTGACAGAAGAGCTGGACGTTCACTGGAGTGGGGTCACACGCGCTAGCGCGGATGGTTGACGGACGTGACCATGATAATGCTGATGTGCGTCCTTCAGCATGGGTGCGGATGGCAAGCGTAGGAACCTGTAGGTGAAGGAAGCGAGGCTCGAATATTGAATTATGAAATGAGGGTTGGATGGATGAGGGTGGGAGGGATGAGGGTCAGGGGGGGAAACCTGTCAGGAGGGAGACCTAATGGGTTGGGAGAGAGGCAGAGAAAGACCCGTCATGGGTCTGGAGGGAGACCCGTCTTGGGTCAGGAGAGAGAGGCAGAGAAAGACCCGTTGTGGGTCGGAAAGGAGTGAGACCCGTCGTGGGTCAGGAGAGAGAGGCAGAGAAAGACACATTGTGGGTCGGAAAGGAGTGAGACCCGTCGTGGGTCAGGAGAGAGGCGGAAAGAGGGAGACCCGTCATGAGTCAGGAAGGAGGGAGACCCGTCGTGGCTTGGGAGGGAGACCCGTCGTGGGTTGGGAGGGAGGAAGACCTGTCGTGGGTCAGGAGAGAGAGGCAGAGAAAGACCCGTTGTGGGTTGAAAAGGAGTGAGACCCGTCGTGGGTCAGGAGAGAGGCGGAAAGAGGGAGACCCGTCATGGGTCGGGAGGGAGGGAGACCCATCGTGGCTTTGGAGGGAGGGAGACCCGGTGTGGGTTGGGAGAGAGGGAGACCCGTCGTGAGTTGGGAGGGAGGAAGACCCATTGTGGGTCAGGAGAGAGAGGCAGAGAAAGACCCGTTGTGGGTCGGAAAGGAGTGAGACCCGTCGTGGGTCAGGAGAGAGGCGAAAAGACAGAGACCAGTCGTAGGTTGGGAGGAAGGGAGACCCGTTGTGGGTTGGGAGTGAGACCCGTTGTGGGTCAGGAGTGAGACCCGTTGTGGGTCAGGAGACCCGACGTGAGAGCTGGGCGAGCTGTCGTGAGAGCCAGGCGTGTTGTCGTGCCGTCGTGGGAGCCAGGAGAGCTGTCGTGCCGTCGTGAGAGCCAGGCGAGCCGTCATGAGACCCAGGCGAGCTGTCATGCGGTCGTGAGAGCCGGGTGAGCCGTCGTGAGGGTCAGCTAGTCGTCAGTCGGCTTGGAACCTGTGGAACAGCTGAGGACCTGAGAGTGGAGGTGCATATTGGGGATGTTCACAGGGCAGGTACGGGTTGAATGCTGGACAGATGAGAGCGGACGAATTTGGAGACAGTAGTAGTAGTCGTGACATGAGAGCAGAGAATGACGAAGGAATGCGATGATGTAGCATGAGCAGGGTGAGATGAGGATTAGATGGCGAGAGCATCGCTGAGGACATGTATAGGATAGAATGGTGAAGTCATGAGCTGATGTCAATGGTAGGATTCTCGATCGGGAAAGAAGTGGTGAGCCGAGATGGTGTAGCTCAGGTGAGGGCGGAACTGGGAGGGGCTGAATAGTGTGACACGTGGTTACGATGGCTTAAGCTAGCTTGTAATGGATGACGTGAGCAGCCCAAGCTATAATAGCGTGAAACAGCGAGGGCCGGAATATGAATTGATGGCAAGCGGGTGTAAAGACAGCTAGCGTATGTCAAAATTGCGTGAGCAGCACGAGCTGCAATGGAGTGAACGACGTGAGTCAATAGGTGCTGAATATCGGAATAGCAGAGAGAAGGTGTAGAGACTGCTTAGCTAGCATGTGATGGAATGGTGTGAGCTATCATGAGTTGCATGAGTTAGAATGGTCAGATGCGAGTCGGTAGGAGAGGCTGAATACGAGATGACAGTGTGCCGGTGCAGAGAGGAGTTAAGCGAACAAAAAGCATTGGTATGACGTTTCGGAGTGCAAACGAAAATAGTGTGAGTGGGCGTGGTGACTTGTGTAGGCTGCAACAACAGAGAAAAAACATTTTGGGTGTTGGGGAAGGGGGGGGGGGGTAGGGTGGGGGAAAGGGATAGAGCAGAAGATGGGAAATGGATTAGAGGCTCTGCCTAATGTGGGTAGAGTGCGAGAAGCCATCTAGCTCATGATGACTGAAAAAAGAGAAATGAGAGATGGGGAGAAGATGCATGTGCATGGGGAATTGTGCAGCCTGCGAGATGGGGACAAGAATGAGACACGAAGGTTGCAGGCACAGGGGGAGATGGCCTGCTTGAAAGCAGGCTGAGATGATACAAGAGAATTCAAATGAAACTGCACAGTAGACAGAATATGTTTACTGGCCACTGGTGGTGATACTACTTAGCCCCCAGCAGGGGGAGCTATGAGACTGTAGTGGAGGAGAGGAGGGAGTGGCGACGTCTGCAGCTGCGCGCGGGAAACTGGATGGGAACCCGGAAGCTCGTTCATCTCTTTCCAGGGCGCCGGGCTTACATTCTTGATCTAAACTGTTGAAGGTCCTGTCTTGACATGTCAGCCTGAAGGGGCACAGCGGGCACTGGGCAGTACCGAACGCTGTGGTCGCTGGAGGCCGGGCCGCCCTGTGCCAAAAGCCGTGGTTGCCAGAGCCGGGCTGCGCGCTGAGAGCCGGGCTGCGCGAACGCCTACATGAGGAGGAGGAGGCGACTAGAGGGACAACGTGGATATCCCGTATATGCCGCCAGCACAGAGATATTGATGGTGGGTGCTCCTTGGAGGCGGAGGTCCTCTGTCTGAGCGCTGGGCGG
Organism: Paratrypauchen microcephalus; assembly: GCA_036785185.1. Taxonomy (NCBI): domain Eukaryota; kingdom Metazoa; phylum Chordata; class Actinopteri; order Gobiiformes; family Gobiidae; genus Paratrypauchen; species Paratrypauchen microcephalus. The sequence continues at coordinate 1,687,615 of JAVJIX010000019.1, read as the reverse complement.
CGCGGGCCGTAGGCTGGTGCCGGCCGGCGGTTCTTACCACGGAGCAGACATGTGATGAAAGATCCTCCGGCTGCAGATCCCTGAATGGGATCCTCGTGAGATCCGTCGCAGCGTGAGGAATTGCGAACTGGAGGGAATGAGGGAACGTGTGACAGGTCGGTGTTTGAATGTGACGGGTTGTTAGCAGTCCGGCTCGAGCGAGCTGACGTGGTCGAGAGCTGTCGAGTTAACTGAGACGAACTGGAATGAAGGGATGAGTGGCTATAAATAGCTCCAGGAAATTAGAGGTGTGGTTACGGTGAACTGTGATTCGCTGGTGAGGAGGAGAAGGTGGTTGAGGCGTGGTCCTGCTCCTGAATTTCAGTTAATCACATTAACTCCATTAATTTGAAAATCGCTTCATGACATCACAAGGTGGAACAGAGCATTTAGAGCTTTGGGGATGTAGACAGAGGGTTACTCAGACATGTGTGAATAAAACAAAATACAACTCCGGGTCTATTTTTGATGAGGTAACAGCATTAAACATGACTTAAAGCTCACAAGGGTCCCTTTGTATACTATAGGACCTTTAAAGGTGTTTGTTCAAACAGTTTGCAGTGGTCCAAAGTTATTCCTCACTTAACTTACACATTCCAAGCATCCTAATTATTCACTGTGATGAGTTTATAAGCACTTTTCTCAACTCTCAGAGGCCATTAGCAGCTAACGAGCACATCCTGATCATCAATGATAAAACACTTCATAATTAGATGCAGACAGCACACAGCAAACTTATTTTGACTTTAAGAGCTGGGGCAAGATATATTTTGCTCACATACATGTGAAAAAAAACAGGTACAGGGACATTAAACTGAACGTGAACATATATAACTGTGCATTTGCAAGTTTTGGTCTTTCCACATTTTGATTTGTTCTCAAATGATAAATGACTCATCGGGATGTCTTCTTAAAAGTAATCAATTCATAATTCTACCAGTTTTTGAACTGCTCTCCCAAATGAACCGATCATGAAGATTCAGCTCCCGTTTGAGAGCCGTAAATCCCACCTCTAATATCCAATGTGGCTTTGTTTACTTCTTGATATGGGACACAACTCATTATATAATAATCTACCCATAAATCATCCCAATATGCAATATTGATTTATACTAATGATGTTTCCTGGCCTTTTGCTTACACCGGAGCTTATACAAATCAGTGTGGCGCATACATTTTTATTGCTATTAACTTTGCTGTAATTACTCTTCATTGTTTGGAAGATCAATCATCCAACTTCCTATTTACTTTATAAATTCTTGTCCCCATTTGACTGTGCTTTGTGTTGAAATATATACTTTGTGCCCTCAGTTTACATGGTAAAAATATTATGTTGATGCCAGCCTCAGTGAAAACACAGCAGAATCATTAAGATATGCACAGCGAGGCACCTATTTTGAAACCAGCGGCTCTTGCACTTGTGGGGTTGTATGGTTAAATTACACTATTAAAAACAACAGGCTGTGTTCATAATCAGCCGTTGTTATTATATTGAGGTATAATTGTGATTAATAATATTGTTTTGATTAAGTATTTTTGTAGTTGATTTTCTTGTTATGTAAATGGCACCATGTTTTCTTAATGCTGGTTTTATTAGAGTGAAGATTAGGACTTTATTGATCTCACACACAGTGACACACAGGAGAAATTCACTTCTGCATTTGACCCGAGGGGGCTACAGCGGGGGGTGGCTCGTCTTTCCGGTGCCCGGGGGGCAGTACTGTGAAGGGTCTTGCCCAAGGACCCACCCTGTGAATTTGAACCCAGGTCCCCCGGGTGAAAGTCAAGTGACTTACCAGTTGAGCTCCTGGGATCATTCGGGCACTCAAACCCCTCCACCACGTTAAGGTGGCGGTTCAGGGAGGGAGTTTGGCTGAAAAGTACCTGTATAAAAAGACAATCAAATGGGCACTTCTTCTACACATCAAATGACTAGACTAGAAGAGGATCAAACAAGGACTACCTCTAGACTCATGCGTTCATGTGGTCCTCGGGTGCTTGGGTTTCCCAGATGAGAAGTTTGGATTCCATCTTGTTTGCCTTCACGTGCTTTTATCTTGGAGAGACTGGATTTTGATGTCACCAATATTAAAATAACTGACTACACTCATTAACAGTGTTTAATAGATTAAGACCAGTAAAATCAGTTCTTGTATAGCCTTGCGGAAATCTGCTGCTCTTATGATATAGACAACTAACAGTAAACCTGTAAATGATCAAATCAAAGAGCTCATATGTTTTTGTTTTGGTCCGGTTCCAGTCCCTGTTGGATTCAAACAGAATGTAGAAGGGACTGGCTGGTCAGGCAAGGTGGCGTCATGTGTGAAAGTTGGACAGCGTTGTTTTCACCTGAGTCCCTGAGTTGTTTTTCCGAAGTGTGTGCATTCTTTGCGTGCACATTTTGTATGTGCATTCTTTGCATGCGCATTTTTCAACTCGGAAAAACATATTCCAGAGTTTGCGATGACCATGAACGCTGCATAAACCATGGGACCATCCAGGTTCAACCATGTTCAGCAGAGCAACAATCAGTGAAATGAGTGCATAGTTTAGTGCAGAAATAGCCCACAGCTCCATCTCTTTTAAAAAGAATTACTCCCTCTCCAGATTTGGCTCTGCTTTCACATTCCGGGCACATTTTGATTTGATGCTCTGCTAATGCTGCTTATGCATTATATAAATGTTGTCATGGAGATTATTTGTGTGTGTGCATATATATATATATATATATATATATATATATATATATATATATATATATATATATATATATATATATATATATATATATAATTCTACAATCATATTTTCTGTCAGTACTAGCTCTAGTTTTTCTTACACTGTCTCAGGCCCTGCGCAGTCTGTTGCCATGGGTAACAACACCACATCTTACAAACATCATACTGTACACCTTTTAACACAGTGGTCAACCATAAAATGTCACTTCCTCTTTAGTCTACCTGCTCCTGTGTTCCTCCCTCCATTACCATGTGAAACAGAGCCTCCATACATTCATAATTCATGCTACATGTACAATAGCTGTAATGTTATGTATAGCTTTGAGGAGGCACTAAAGCTCCCGGGACATTTGTGGCATTCCAGGTGGGCGAGAGGAGAGCGGAAAAGCAAACAGTGGACTTTGATGAAGACTCTCTATATGCAAAATACTCCTGTCTCCTTTGGGGCGGGGGCACTTGCTTCCGTGGCATTTCTGAGACTGTTAAAAGCATTCTCGTGTTGGGCAGATTCACCCCTCCAGTGTGTACACTGTAGAATGATGATGGCAGAGCCGGAGCTGCATGTACAAATAGACTGTCTTAAAAAGAGGGATGTGCAATTTATATTGACAAATAAAATATAGCATCTGAAAAGTCTATATTATTATGGAGTTGTGTTTTGTTTCATTCATGCTTGTTTAAGTGATTGTGCGGAGCAGCTGAGATCACTTCATCATACGCCATAGAGACATCAGTGACATTTTGGGCAAAGTTGAGTTTCATGATCAGATGAAAGCTTTTGATGAACTCCATCCCCTGCCTAAATATTGCAGTCAGTATGTAAATATGCAGACTGTTGACATATACATTGTTGAAGTATAAAAGGAAAACCCTATCCACTGACAAAAAAGGAGATATAACTATACATATACAACATAAATTGTCTGAAGGGAGATGCTTCATACTTTATTTTCAAATGTAAGCTTTTTTTCAATGTTATGTTATACACAGCACAACTGCTTTTTGAACGTTAATGTGAGCTCCCCTACCCTGTTTAGGCCCCCCCAATGGCTAAAAGTTGCGAAATGTCTAAACTGAGCATTTGCGATCCTTTTCTGCGTTTGAAAAAAACACAGCTGAAATGGGCGATTCTGGACAAGGCACCTTATTGACGTCAGATCGAAAAAAGAAATGCAAATGCACTTCCACCACCATCTGGATCTCCACCTCCTGTCTCTGGAAATCACGCCCAGAGAATTTGGACTGCGGAGGAGCTACGTAATGCGAAATGCGTTTTTTTATTTGCCTGGAGGCACATGCGAGTGTTTCTAGACTCGGAAGTCCTTTACCCAACCCTCTGGACCTCTGAAACAGCAGTGGTTTAATTTTATTTTCTGTGAAAATGTGTTTTTTTTCATTGAAAAGGCTCTCCTTTCCTCCTTCGCGCTTACACACGCGGAAGTGGGGCCAGGCACAGCGCACCGCTAAAACAAGGAACCAGCGGCGCATTTGCCCCCCCCCCCCCGCTCCTCTAACCAATCTGTCTCCTTCTCATTTGCATTCAAGCAACAAGGCCCATAATGAGTCGTTCAGAGAGTTATTTTTTGACTCTGACTCTGTACATGTGTCTTTCTCATGCACTAAGTGTTGATTTTGAAGAAGGATTCATTTACAGTATTAGGGAACCATTAAGGCACCATATAAAAGCATCAAGAAGTACCATGTCATGGGATCTTTAAGACATTTTTCTGTCTGTGGCTTCTACTCTCCAGACCCTGCTTCAGATGTCATTGGCTCTGTCCTAAACCAGTCAGAAAGATTACATCCAAAACTAGTTTAGTGGCTATGATTTCTTTTTGCGTTTTCCCAAAAACCTTTAAAAAATTATCATATGCCATGAGTTTAACAATGCATGCTGGATGCGTGCGCTGCTACATTTGTCCATAAAAAGTATTTAGTTTTGCCTCCCTTGTAATGTTGCCAGATTCAGAATATAATTTTGATTCTGAACTCTATGTTTATGTACGAACAGATGCTTTGTTGTGCCCCACCCCGAGCAGTGGGAGACCGGGGGGGACTCCCAATAATAATCAGTATAGATGCCAGGTCTGCTTCTTTATAGTGACTTTGGACTTCTTTTTTTTTTTTTTTTGGAAAGTTGCTAGAAAATTTTAAGTCATGAGTTGCGGCTTTTTTGGGCTCACATCATAAACGAAGAGATTTTTATCTTTTGCCAGTGCTCTTTCACACACTATTCAGCTCCTCTGTTTTTATTTCACCATTTCATCCGTAAATCAAGATCAAGCTATGCTGAATATTAAAGCGCTTGTAACAGGTTCGACTTCTCATTTTACTAAAACACAGGTAAGATGATTATATTTCAGATTTTACTTAACATTTTACAATATCAACCATCCTGTACAGTAGGCCAAAACTCCTCAAATGTACACAGAAACTATTATATCACAAATGAAAATACAAGAAAACACCTTTATTTCATTGACATAATGTTTAAAGTATCAGAAAATGTGTTTTGTGCCGAACTTTTACATATTATTCTCTCTAGTGTGTTGTCATTCATATAAAACTCCCCTCCATTTCTTGTCATTTTCAACACATTTTTTAACTTTTCTTCACAGATTTTCTTGATTGGCGTAAAACTATAAATTATTTAAGAGAAGATTAACAAGACCAATCAGGTGCCTTGCCAAAAGTCACGCAACATTAATGACTATAACCTACAGAAATGACATCTGTTATTGCTATTGACATTAAATATGCTAATAAAATATGCGTCTCATTGGTGCTCAGCTGTGACAACGTTTAAAGGTGCACTATGCAACTTTTCTAGTGGAGGGTCTGTCACCTGCTTGTCTTCATGGAAATGTTATAGCTTTGTCTAGAATGTTCCACAGTAGAAATTAAACCCATCTATCTCAAGGGAAACAACTACAGGCTGCATTCTACATGCTACAGGTCAAATCTGTGGAGAGGCAACCCTATTCACAGACAGAATTATTGTATTTTTGAGCAATAGAGACACTCGTAATGAATAAATGCTAGATCCAGCTCTGGAAAAAAATAAGAGACCACTGCAAAATGATCAGTTTTTCTGATTTTACTACTTATAGGTATGTGTTTGGGCAAAAAGAACATTTTTGTTTGAGTCTATAAACTACTGGCAACATTTCCCCCAAATTCCAAATAAAAATATTATCGTTTAGAGCATTTATTTGCAGAAAATGACAAATGGTCAAAATAACAAAAAAGATACATGTTTTCAGACCTCAAACAATGCAAAGAAAAAAAAAAAAAATAATAATACTAATGTTTACACTTAAGAAGAGAAATCGATATTTGGTGCAATAAGCCTTATTTTTAATCACAGCTTGGCATGCTCTCCACAAGTCTTTCACATTGTCCTTGGGTGACTTTATTCCACTCCTGGTGCAAGAACTGAAGTAGCTCAGCTTTGTGTTTGTGTTGGAATTCAACAGACGCTAGAATGGAATGGCTGTAATACATGTAGAGATGCTGATTTCAGAAAAAAATGCAGTGGTGTCTTTTTTTTTTTTTTTTTTCCAGAGCTGTAGATGCGCTTAATGTCATACCAGAGAACATTCCAGTCAAAGCTATAACCATGTCTCCATGGACGGTGACGGGCCCTCCACCAGAAAAGTTTCGTGATGCACCTTGAAGGGCTCATATTGTTCTCTGGGGAAATTAAACAGAAGTAGGAAAGCCACTCAAATTCTGCAGTATTATTTTATACACAGCTTTGTATCACAGCGTCACTCTTGTGTACTGCTGAATCTTACAGTAAATCTCCTATAGCAATCACAAGTGAAAGGTCCACATACAGCCTGGAGCCACAGAGCTGCATGGGGCTGTGCAGGCACCAGGGGGTACTCCTGCTAGCCCTATTAGCATTCCCATTATTTTTGATCATGATTTGACTTAATGGTGTGTTTATTCAAAACAATCTTTGTGTTGTATTTAAATGAGGATAATACATCAGCATACGCATGAGCGAGTTTACATGTTACTCTGAAAATAAAAGTGATGATTTGTAATTAGCAGCTTTCTATGACAAGGGTCAGTGACTTCAGATTTGAAATTGTGGTGTTTTTATCTAATTACGTTTCATTCCGCGTATACGTTTCATTTCCGACATGAATAATTAGAAATCTGGTCTCGTTTCTGCATAGCTAACCAGTTTCAATCATGAATGAGGTCATTACGTAGATGGGGGAACTGATCAAATGAATAAAATGTGGGGAAAAAAACAAAAACATTACAAAACATTAGTAACGGCCTTTTATTGTCTGTGAATCATGAAGTGCGTTGTATTGTGCGTTTAGCTTTACCGGGAAGGGAAAACTCAGGGATCTGAAAGGTGTGAAAAGTAAACTCAAAAGAAGTATTTCTAAACTAAAAGAATACTCAGAATGCATAAGGCAAGTGAGGAATTACTTTGGACCACTGCAAACCGTTAAAAATGAACAAATTCTGACAATAATAGGAAAATTATTCATCCATTGATACTCCAGACTAATATTGTGGATAGAAAAATATATGTATGAAAGCATGGAATTCCTATTCATTTTTTCCCATACGCTTTTCTTAAATAAGCATCAGACACATGATTTAATTTACATTTATGAAACTTTAAAGGTCCTATATTACACAACATCAGTGCTTCTCAATTATTTTCTGTGACGCCCCCCCTAGGAAGAAGAAAAAATTTCACGCCCCCCCTCCTTACGCGCGACTAGGCTATAAATAGTAGTATTTGTCTCGAAAATTGTTATTAGTACATCTCTGCATAAGATTGTATCCTTTTATTAACATTAAAAACAAAAAAAGAAAGAAACAAAGACCGCACTGTCTTTTTTGCACTGAGGACTCAAATATTAATGTGTTTTTAATGCAGCTTTGCACACATTTGTTTACGTTTTACAGAAACGAAACTTAAAACCGCATGGCTTATTTGCATAAACTAAAAGCTCTGGGAAAAAAACAAAAAAAAAACGCTCTGTCCTTGTGCCGCTGATGCATCAGCTTCTGTCTGACTAAAGTATATGATGCAGTAGGATATACATGTTTTTTCTGTGACAGAGGATGTTCTGCTGATGGGGAGCCTGTTCTATATATTGCATATTTAAGGTTGCCGACCCCTGCCCCAGAGCAACAATGAGAGCGCCACTGCCAACTACTGTTGTTGATGTGCAATTACACTTAGTTCTAGTACAATACGTTTCCCAGGGTCACACGCGCCCCCCCTGGCATCACACCGCGCCCCCCCAGGGGGGCCCGCCCCACTATTTGAGAAGCACTGCACAACATTGACTAGTGAGCTAAAGTTAAATTTTTGTTTTTGTGTTACATTTTGTATGAAAAGTGCTTTATAAATATTGCTTGATTGATTGATTGATTGAAGTCATGTTATAATGATGTTACCTCTTGAAAAACATACCTGGAATTGTGTTTTATTTCATTCACACATGTTTGAGTAATCTTTTATTATCAATCTACAGTATCTACAGCTCCAAAGCTCAAAATGCTCTGTTCCACCTTGTGATGTCATGAAGAAGTACTAGTAGTTTCCAAGTTAACAGCTGCCTTTTATCTATAGTTCAATAGAGATGGGGCTGTAATCACCCAAATGATTCTAGTGAAGGTGTACACTTCCTGTTTTACCATGACATCACAAGGTGGAACAGGGTGGTTTCTGTTTGAGAAAAGACCTCAACTTAAATACGCAGGATTTGTTTTAAGCGTCTGAATGAAACAAAACACAACTCCATAATAAGGAAACATCATAAGATAGATCAGAAAATAGCATAACGTGGGCCCTTTAAGATAGATTCCTTAGTTTACTTTTTTCAATTACAGATGTCATTATTATTTATATAATTTTGAACTGCTTAAAACATTCTTATTTTGGGTGGAAATGCCTCTCCATAGACCTAACCTGGAGCTATAACCTTGAAGATAATGATAATGCATCTTGTGCTTTCATCCTTCCATACTTTCCTGTTGGCCTCAAATGCACCCTCTGGTCCTGTCTCTTGTCGAGGTCTTCTCAGGACAGCGTGTACTGCGTAGCCTATCTGAAGAGATACAACAATTACACACCAATATTACACTGGCCAGTGTAATAGGTTGAGCGTCATAAAAATGCCATGGTCCATTCAGCATTGCAGGAAAGGACCACATGCATTCATATTGTTAGCTGTGCTGTTCAAAGATTCAAAGCTTTTATTGCCATATGCACAGAAAAGAAACACGTTTACCTGTACAATTAAATTCTTACTTTGCTGCCCACCCTGGATGCAAAAAAATTTAAATAGATAAATAAGATAAAGAGAAGCATGTAAAAAAATATAATCAAATAGAAACAATCTTTACAGAATATACACTATGAAAAATATAGGCTAGGTGCTATGTACATATTTACAGATAATGTGCAACATTAGTTTTATGTGCTGTTGATGGTTGATATAGTGTGCAAACAGGAAGTGTAAACATTCGAGCAGTTACATGTGCAGCTGTAATCGGACAGATTATCTTGAGAGTTGGTCAATAATAGTGCAAATTATTCATGTGCAAAGTATAGATCAATCAATGTCCAGTCAATGTCCAAGAGAGGGGGCTATTGCTCAGCAGTTCAAGTGCCTGATAGCAGTTGGGAAGAAAGAGTTCTTAAGTCTGGTGGTCCTGCATTTCACACTCCTGTACCTCCGGCCTGAAGGTAGGAGTGTGAATAGTCCATGTTGGGGGTGGGTGGGGTCTTTGATGATGGAGGCAGCTCTCTTGTGGACTCTGTGATGGTAGATGCTCTGCAAAGAGGGTTGAGGAGTCCTGGTGATCTTTGTGGCCATGTTTACCACTCTCTGCAGGCGTTAGCGGTCCTTCATTGTAGTGCTGCCGTACCACACAGTGATGCAGCTAGTCAGGATGGACTCGATGATGCAGCTGTAGAAGTTGCTGAGGATTTTGGGTGGCATTTCCTCAGCCTCCTCAGGAAGTACAGCCGCTGTTGAGCCTTCTTCTCCACCTGTGTTGTGTTGAGTGTCCAGGTGAGGTCATCACTGATGTGGACCCCCAGGTATTTAAAGGTGCTCACCCTCTCCACCTCAAGGTCTCGGATAAACAGTGGCTGATGAGGTCTGCTCTCCTTCCTCATGTCCACTATCATCTCCTTGGTCTTGTCTGTGTTGAGAGTGAGGTTGTTGTCCCTGCCACCTCGTCTCCGCCTGTGATACGACCATCACAGCGGTGTCGTCAGGATGATGTTCTCAGGGTGGGATGCGACGCAGTCGTGGGTGAACAGGATGTAGAGGATGGGGCTGAGGATGCAGCCCTGTGGAGTACCAATGTTAGTGGTGATGCTGACTGAAGTTCTGTTTCCAATTCTGACAGACTGGGGCCTGCCAGTCAGGAAGTCCAGGAGCCAGTCACAGAGGGCAGGGTTTGGTTCAAGTGATGCCAGTTTGTGGGTGAGTCTGTGGGGGATGACTGTGTTGAAGGTGGAGCTGTAGTCAATAAAGAGTATCCTGACATAGGAGTCTATTTTCCAGGTGGGAGAGCGAGACATGGAGGGCGATGGCGTCAGGACCTGTTGGGTCTATAGGCATATTGTAGGGGGTCAATAGAGTCCGGTATGCTGTTCTGAATGTGGGGCAGTACCACTCTCTCAAAGCACTTCACAATGATTGAAGTGAGTGCTACTGGCCTGTAGTCATTCAGGCAGGATGGGGGGGTCCTTGTTGGGGAGGGGGATGATGGTGGTGGTTTTGTAGCAGGTGGGGACAGTGCATTGGCTGAGGGAGAGGGTGAAAATGGACGTGAAGACGTCAGCCAGCTCATTAGCTCTGAGGGCCCTCCCAGGAATACTGTCTAGACCTGGGGCTTTGCAGGGGTTGGTCCTTCTCAGGGCTTTGTGTACCTGGACTGATGAGATGACAGGCGGGAGGTTGAATGGTTGAGGTGTGTCTGTGCTGTTGCTATGCAACAAACACATGAAGGTAGCGTGAAAATTAAAGTACCAACTGCTTGTACACTGAAAATAAAACTATTGCTTTATATAATCTAAAGGTAATTTCAAAACAGGAATATTGAGGGATGATTGAGGAGGTGAAACAAGGTAAAATAAGGTAAAACGAATGACAGGGGTTGACTAATTGTAGTGGAAAGATTCCAGCATGCATTGCAAGCAGCCCACAGAGCATTCACACTGGAGTTTGTAATTGTGGTTCATTAATAAGAACTTTGATGATTATTACCGCAGTTAATTATTTACTTAGCTACTAACGATTAGTGCAGAGCATGAATATGAGTTAAAATGCCATATTAAACATGGTGCAGGTTGAAGGAGTGATGAAGCAATATTCACAATTTTTAAAGATCCTATATTACATTAAATTAATTCTTGTGAGCTTGTGAGTGATATATTGTTACCTCATCAAAAGCATACCTGGAGTTGTGTTGTTTCATTCACACATATTCGAGTAATCCTTTGTTAATAGGCTGTCTACATCGCCAAATCTCAAAAATATTAAATTCACAAAAACTTGATTTAACATTCCATAACTGTTATCTAGCAACCATAATGGCAAAAGGAGAAATTCAATTTGTCAACTGGACAAAGGTTTATTTGGTCGAATACATTTCGGAGCTCATCCGTGCTGCTTCTTCAGTCCTGCTGCTTCTTCTCAGGACTGAAGAAGCAGCTTGGATGAGCTGCGAAACGTATTCAACCATTTTGTCCATTTGACAAATTAAATTTCTCCCTTTGCCATGGATTCTACCTGGATGACTGAGGGATTCTACACATGGCAGCAATAATGTAAAATTCTAAATTAGTGCATAAATTCAGCAAATACTTCCTGTATTTTTGTATTTTCCTTCTCAACCTTTGTTCCACAAACTGTCACTTAACTGACCTAAACTTTGATAGATTTAAAACAGGTACTAGCCCACCAAACCAATTGATAACCTACTAAACAAAAAACAAAACAAAACATGAAAACCTGTCATCCATCCATCCATTCTCTTCCTCTTTATCAGGGCCCTTTCAAGGTTGCAATTTTGTAGTTTTAGTAAACACATTCATTTCAAGTATTATATAATATTTAACTACCGTATATATTAACCTGTTATTTCCAAAATGATAATTATTTGCACTACACAGATTTTTCTTCATCAAACTGCCTGCCTCATTAATACATTTATTTTTGGCCAAATGACTAAAGTACTCCACTGAAACCACATAAAGCTTAGCACAGCTAAACCTTTTTTTTTAAATGGACAGTGTGTAGGATTGGTGGCGCATTGGTGGATGGTGGGTATTGCAATTCCGGTTTTAGCTAAGGCAGACCTAGAGGGTCACCCAGGCGCGCCGTACCCGGAGCCGTGCACGAACCGCGCGCACGTGTGAAGCGCACCCGGCGCTGTGTGCGGGTGGGAGGAATCGGGAACCGGACCGCGGAGGGCGGAGGGCGGTCTGAACCCGGGGTGCGGGCCCGCCCTGCAACAAATCCCCAGCCGCGGTAGGTACTATGTCCTTCTTCTTTTCCTCTTAGATGGTGCTTGCTCCTGCGATGTATGTGCGGAGTGTGTTCCAGCAACATGCTTGTCGTTAATCCAAACGCGTACTATCTCGTGTGAAAACCACGAGCCCTTTGACAACTACTATAAAGAAAAGGCGAAGGCGGAGCCCAAATGTCCTTCTGCGGCTCTCGTAATCAAAATGGCTGCCTCTACATGGGGAAGATCCCCCTTTTATGCGACTATATCTAAGTCTAACAGAATAATTAGATTTCATGATGGAAGTGAAAAGGCTTGGAAAACACTATTTTTGAATGGGTATCTTCAATTTCTGTAATTAACGGGTAAAAATCTTACACACTGTCCCTTTAAATCTTAAAATACAGCTTTCTATTTAAGAAGCTCTGGTTTGTCATAGATTTCTCCTGTACCTCTTCACATGTAATTTTGTGGTGTTCAAATACAATAAGACGGAGTGAAAATAGACATCTTTATTATTTAGCCTTAAACATCTCATTTGTTCAGGTAATAGTTTTACATTGAATATACTTTAAGGGGCCTTCTTACATTAGGAAGCTGGAAATAAGATGTCATCTAGCTGCAACTTTACACAAGAGGATGCATGGTCGGTCAACGTTCTTTACAATACTTGCTCACCATTTTCAGTGTAATGTCCACCTTTTTGTTGTCAAAGATGGCTAAAATTAACTTGCTTTTCCAGGCTGGCTGAACACATTAAAAACAGACATGACCATGTTTGTCCAACTGAAAACTCAAAGCAAAGATCTTAACAGTTCTAATGACTTATCCGACAATCACAGTGTCATCATCTTGGAACTCGTAGTATGGCACTTCCAGGTTGAGGGGTGCAGGGCCTTTCCTGATGCGTCCTGAAGCGTCATAGTGAGAACCATGGCAGGGGCAGTAGTAGCCACCAAAGTCACCTGCGTTGGCTATGGGCACGCAACCCAGATGTGTGCACACCCCCAGCACGATCACCCACTTGGGGTTGGCAGCGCGGTCCTTGTCATGCTCTGGATCACGGAGCTCTGCCATGTTGACGGCAGCTTCAGCGGCGATCTCCTTCTCAGTGCGGTGGCGGACGAACAGTGGCTTGCCTCTCCATTTGAAGGTCATGTTCTTCCCTTCTGGGATGTCACTGAGCTTGATTTCGATCTTAGACAGGGCCAGGACGTCAGCGGAGGCGCTCATGGAGGAGACGAACTGAGTAACCACGGTTTTGGCAGAGTACAGGCAAACCACGGTGGTTGCCCCGGTGAGGACGTAGGAGAAGGTGCGGCGGGACTCGCTGCTGTCTTGAGAGGGTTTGTGTGGATCCTGCACCTCGGGCCGTCTGTAGTCGGAGAAGTCTGGGATACGCAGGTCTGTGTGGGCGAATCGGACTCCTGTGCGGCCTGAAGAATACATAAGCAGATACAAGTTAGATGAGACTTTGAAAATATCTACTATTCAGCACTGTTATTTTTATATGAGTCTGTACAATTTATATTCTGTGAACTGTGATGAAGCCTGTACAAGCAGATTTCTTTAACATGAGTATAACAATATCGTCTTTAATGCACTGTCCATTTACAGCAGATTTATAGAATACATGTTACACAACATGTTAAAGTACAGAAAGTCATCCATAATAATAATACATTTCATATTTTCATTAAAAATAAGCTTATTTTTAGTTGTAACATGAAATGATTAAAGCTACTCCAAAGTATATCAGTCATGTGTTTGTGTTTTGTCCTGTAATCTGCCCAGGAACAAGGGCACTTTTGCCACAGCCTTGTTTACAGTATGATACAATTATAATAAACGGGCAACAGTAGTTCAGTTGGTAGAGCGTTTGTCCACTGAGCCGATCCACTCTCGACATACTGTATATATATCTTTGGCTGAGCGGCCAGATCCACTGACCCACAGGTTGGTGGTGTGATTCCAGCTCCCACAGATGAATACTGTTGTTGTGTCCTTGGGCAAGACACTTAAACCACCTTGCCCCTAGTGTCTGCGTACACTGGTGTATGAATGTGTGGTTCCTTGAGCTAAAGCTCTTTGAGTGACTTGAAGGTGGAAAAGCGCTATACAAAAATGTGAGCATTTACCATTACGATTTATGGAGAAAAAAAAAGACTGAAAATATGATTTGTCATATGCCTATAGCTTATCAAGTGCCAATTGTAAACACCCCGTATATTAACTGTATTTTATTTTACTGGTTTTACTGTTTTAAGACTTGTACAATTAAATCTGAGCGTTTATTTTATAATTATATTATTATTGTTGTTATTACTACGTATTTGTGCAGCACTTTGGAAACTAAGAAATGTGCCATATAAATAACGTGGATTGATACATTGATACATGTGCTGAGATGCAAATACTGTATAACCAGCATAATTCATACCACATACTAAAACAGTATAAGCAACAATAAATACCAACACAAAATATCCACAAAATATGCGCATTATTAGAGAAAAATCCATGCAGGGAGTACACAAGAAGTAAGTGTATGAACTAGGGATGTCAACAATTAATCGATTAACGATTAATTGTCGATTAAGACGTTGGTCGAACAAAATGCATTAATTGTAATTAATCGCTAATAGCGGACATCACGAAACAAGGCAACCGCACACCGCGCTGCGCCAACCTCGACTCACAGCCGGCCGCAGGCGCCAACGGCACTGCTCAGCAGCCCCGGGTGTACGCGCGAGGCTTGATCGAACCGCCGCGCCCGGACGTGCCGCTGCTGGTTTCGTGCGGCTGGTTTCTGGCTCGGGCCCCGAGTTTCATGCGGCTGGTTTGTGGCTCGGGCCCTGAGTTCCGTGCGGCTGGTTTGTGGCTCGGGGCCAGCCGCACGAAACCAGCAGCGGCACGTGGTGGTTTAATTCTGGTTTAATTCTGGTTTAGTCCAGGTCTAGACCTGGTCGAGTCCTGGTTTAGTCCAGGTCCAGTCCAGGTTTAGACCTGGTCTAGACCTGGTTTAGTTCTGGTCTAGACCTGGTTACGTTTAGTCGTTTAGTCCTGGTCTAGTCTCTGAGCCAATCAGGACAGAACACAATGTTACACTATGAAAAAATGATGACAGGAGAAGTTCAATTTGTCAACTGGACCAAGTTTGTTTGGTTGGAAACGTTTCGCCGCTCATCCGAGAGGCTTCGTCAGCTCAGAGCTGACGAAGCCTCTCGGATGAGCGGCGAAACGTTTCCAACCAAACAAACTTGGTCCAGTTGACAAATTGAACTTCTCCTGTCATCATGGATTCTACCTGGACGACTGAGGGACTTTTCACGCACTATGAAAAAATGTTACACTATTAAAAAAAAATTGAAAAAATAAAAATAAAATAAAAATCTGCGAACCGCGATAGAGCGCGGGATTACTGTATTTTGTTATTCAGCATCAATACATTTGTCTGCTTTTTTACTAAGGAATAATTAATTGAGGAATATACAACATAATAATACTATGATATATTTTTGACTCAGTGTTATGTTACTATAGCTTATATTCTTAAAGACCCTATTGAAACACTAAAATTCAGGTGAAAAACGCCGCTTATCAGTTAATCGATCGATAAGGTCAATCAACTATCAACTAATCGATAATTTGCATCCCTAGTATGAACGCGCCCAAGATTCACTATTAGAAACACGGGGCAGAGGGGACTTAAGGACAGTCAGGACAAGTTACTACAGGCTAATCAACGCATCCTTTACTGATCAGACCGCTATAATCACGTGTAGAGACAAACACGAGACATCGCACACATATAAACACGGCGTGAATATTGTAGAATACACGTGTAAACAATGATGACCTTACGCACAGGGCGCCCACTGTCCTAATGCTAACAGGCTAAAAGCTATCAGCACAGAAAAGCCGGTTAGCCTAGCTTCGTTTATTTTGGGATAACAACTCAAGTAAAGCCACAAATCAAGTTATAGTTTGGCAACAAGAAAACGCTTAATTTACGGGTAATTATAACTCGCGATCCCTTGTAAACTTACCATTTATGCTTACTGTGATAGCGGGCCCTGTCTTTGCGCACTGGCCGCTCAAAGACTCGCGGCAGAGGAGTGGCTTTTTCGTGTCTAGTAAGAACTTCTCGCTCTTTACCACGACTCCCGAGACCAGAGGTTTAAGCGGGCCTGCCACGGTGTAAGCAGTAGCCTGCATGTACGGGGAAAAGACCCCCGATCGGGCTGCTAAGGACATCATCTTTGGCTTCTGCGCTTAACGACCTTGCCCCGGCTGCCTGTGCGTGCCTCCGTGGAGCTGACGTTACGTAACGACGGCGTGCCGCGTCATTTTACGTCATACGTAGACTCCCTTTGGTAATCTCACAGACATGATGCATCGATTATTTATCAAAGTTTGCATTTATAATAGAAATGGTTATATTTAGTCACACCATCGCTCAATAATTCACTACATATCATCAATATGTTATAAACTAGGACATTATATTGTGCTTTGTATACATTTTAACCAAGAAAGTTAAAGAAATAATTATGAAACATGGTGACAGGAGGCTTCTAACAGTTACGAAGTGTGTGTATTATAGTAGACAGTAATCAGAAATAATTTATTCCTTTGAAAACATTTTGATTTAATAATGCCACTGTCTTTGTTATAAAATGTAATTTGGCATGTGTTTTAAAGTTTGTAGGCCTATAGCTCAGGTAAGGATTATAATTACCAAAAAATACAATTACAGTGATTGAAAAAGATGGATATTCATTAGATTACTTTGATTTCTGTAATAAATAATGCTAAAACATAAAAATAATAATGGCCTGATGAGTTTTATCTGAGACTAAAATGGTTAGTGTTCAATAAAGATAAATAAATGCCAGTTTTAGATATATTTCAACTTTGTTTATATAATATATATTAAAGTGCTTTACAGTACAGGAAAACAATAGAAAAACTACAATCAATATAAGACACAAAGTACTAACACTAAATGTCAAAGAATGAGAATAAAAATAGAAATACAATAAAACAATAAATCCAGCTAAACTTGTATTAAAAGACAGTGCATAAAGGTGAGTTGTTAGTGTGGATTTAAAACACTTTATACTGTCCAAAGTCACGGAAAGTCCTGGGAGGGACATGAACAGACAGCGGCTCTGACAGGTGAAGCTGGATCAATCTATTCAGACATTTAAATAAACAAGATAATTAGTGCTGTCAGGTGATTAAAAAATGTATCGAATTAAATACAGAATTTGTAATTAATGTAATTAATTGCATTTTAAGAGTGGGAGAGAGCTAGAGATTGTGAGTGAGCAAGCACGCGAACGAACCCATTTTGCGATTGAGTTTGTCAGTTTTTCTGCGGTCGCTTTACTCAGTTGTTTCCCAAAATCTGCGAGCTTGATTTGGTGGTTTGGTGGTTTGGTGAAGTGCGCACTATCACCACTAATGATCAGTGTTGGGCACGTTACTTTGAAAAAGTAATTAGTTACAGTTACTAGTTACTAACCCAAAAAAGTAACTGAGTAAGTAACTGAGTTACTACACTATAAAAGTAACTAGTAACCTAGGAAAGTAACTAATGCGTTACTTTTTTTAAAGTTAAAAAATGTCAAATAATTTGGATTTTTTTACAGTGCATTATAAAGCTTTTGCTGCTTGGCTGGCGTGGCTCCGTCACCGTGGATTTCATTGTTAATGGCACCGAGCATGCGATTATTTGCTGGTGGCCACTAGTTTAACAGAAGCGTGCGCCGTCCAGAGATGCTTCATTAAATTCGAGTTGCTTATATTGGACAAAGTCTTTGGTCTTTGACACAATGTGCACGTAACATGTACGTTTTTACCTTTTACCTCGACGAGGTTATGTGCAGCCCACTGCTCCTAATAACAGGATGGGTTAAATGCAGAGAAGAATTTCTCCAGTGTGAGATCAATAAAGTTGCTTCTTCTAAAATACTGCCTATACTTCTGTCTTCGACTCGGGACTCGCCATCTGACACGGGGTGTGTGTATTGTGTGTGCGCGCTACTACTGTGTGCTGGGATTGTGTGTAGATACCCGCCCACCGCCCACTGGGTGTCTCTGGTTGGCTCAACATGAAATCTTACTCTGCTTTAGCCAATCATCATTACTTATCCCGCCCTTACCAAAGGGAGAAAAAAATTCCCCTGTGCCTATGCGAGTCGCGCATGATGCCAGTTTCAAAATGAGTAGGTTCAGTAACGCGCGGTAACGGCGTGTTGGTGCCGGTAACGGCGTTATAACGATAGATAAAGTAACTCGTTAGATTACCCGTTACTGAAAAAAGTAACACCGTTAGTAACGGCGTTTATTTTAATGCCGTTATTCCCATCACTGGTAACGATGGAACTTATCCGGACGTGTTTAGCGTTCAAATGATCCGTCAGTCTGGAGCAGCTTCGGTGATCGGAAAATTCTTTTTAACAAAAGCTTCAAATCACTGCGTTCTTGTTGATAGTCGCGTCTTTGTTCTTTTTATAAATAAACTTGCCGTTCAAAGGCCTGAGCAGCGATTCGCTCGCCGCACGCCAAATTTAAAATGCTCGCGCATTGAATTGCCACGCATAATTAATTGTGTTAATTTTTATAACGCATTAATTTGCAGTGTAATTAATTAATCTAATTAACATGTTAAATTGAAGACTAAAGATAATCATATTGTGCTGTAGCTGCTCATTATTTTATCAATTGGACATTTTAAATTGCAATATTCGTCTAACATGACTTAATAAAAAACAACAAACTGCAGTGCCCAGGCGGAGCTCACATCATCACAACAAAGAGCTGTGGAGCTGGCATTTCTAATGGATGGATACAGATCGTATTAGCAAGCAGCAGATAAAAAAAAAAAAATTGTACCAAAATGGCTACACAAAGGTGTTGAATACTATATGTATCACCAATTAAGAAAATTAAAATGGAGAACGTAGTAAGTTCAGAGCAGTGGGCATGTACTTGTGGTGATGATCAATGAGTTGATCAGCAAAATGGCGTCTTGAAAATATCCAGAAGTTCTACATACTGTATATGTTTTGTTTTATGGACATCAGACTGAATATAACGTATGTAGAGTGTGATGAGTTATACACTGAAAAATTCAATAAATGACTGAAAAAAATTAATGAAAAGCAAAAATGGAAATAAACGTTGAAAGATCACTCCAAATACAACTTTGAGTAAGTAAATGGAGACAGGAAAGAAATATAAAATGTTTAAAAGCTAAGTTCTGAAAAGTCCATCTTGCATAATGGTTCTGCTTTAAAATAAATCCTGTAGCGGACAATGAGCCAGTGCAGCTGAACAAGCACAGGTGTAATGTGCTCCCGTCTCCTGGCTCCTGTCAGCATATGGGCCGGTGCATTCTGGACCATCATGCACTCTGTTGAGAGATGACTGGTCCAGCTCACAGCATACAGAACTGTAATAATCAAGCTGACTTGTGATAACTGCATGCACTGCTGTCTGGTTCATTAAAGGAAAGGGAAGGTTTGATTCGATTATATTTTGCTTTGAAAATACCTTGTCAATTCCTCATGACCCTCAACCCCCTTTTTGTGAGCCCCTTTTAATTGTATTTGTATCATTTTAATATTGGCCATGTTCATCATAGATTTTGCTAAGGAATAGGCTTGATACTCAATACAAATATTTTATACGACAATGATACTGGTCTTTTTTGTACAGGTGGTTTTATAGCTCAGAAATACCTAGAAAAACAGGTATTCTGACTCGGAGCGGGGTTGCCTCCCCACAGATCTAACCTATAACTTCATCTGGTTTGGTCTTCATGAAGATAACGAAAGTTTTAATGCCATACTGTGAAACTTTCCAGACGAAGCAATAACATTTCCATGGAGAAAAGCATTTGACGGACCCTCACGCAGAAAAGTTAAACAATGCAACTTTAAGGTCAATTTTGGTCCTATTTATCCTGTTTATCCATAAAGGTTATCTAGTTTTGATACTAGCTTTAGCAGCGATTAGTATCTGATTTTACTTTTGACAATCCTAGAGTACAAGCAAGGCATAGGATTATAAATAAAGTATGAGCATGTGGCTGAAACACCTTTTGTGGTATTCTGTTGGGGTTATACACACTAACTTGTCTCAAATTTAATAACCAACACCAAACAATAGTCAGATCGTCATGTAACTATATACAGTGTCAGACACAAAATCATATTCCAGTGTTATGTCTATGCCCTCAGTGTACAAGGACATCTCCTGTTCATTATGCCTTCATGTTTCATAATCAGTGCAATTATTGAACTAGGCCAAGTGTCTCTTCAGAATTAGATCACACTTCTAAATAATGAGAAGTGGTGTGTGTGCATGCATGACTGTCAGCAATGTGTGTGTGTGTGTTTGTTAAATTCTCTTGTTTTTCATATAATAATTTCGTTAATTGTTTAAAGTCTATATGGATGAGTATATCAGTTTATGTTATTTATTAAATGTTTATTTATTAATTTTGGTTGTGTTTATTGGACTGAAAAACATGCATCCTTGATGTAAGCCGGCTTGTTCCTCTACAAACCTGACACTTATTTGGCCTGAAGGAGGGCCTCCTCTTCCTTGTTCCTTTGGATATACTGTATACTGTTATTTATGCTTTACTTTGTCCTGAGGTAAGCTCTGTGAGGTTTACCACCTTATTGGCGTTCCTGTCTATATTCTTTATGGAAATAGAGAGATTATAATATTGTTTCAATATATATCTTTTTCATATAATATTGTTTCTTTTCAATAATATACAATATATATATATATTATTGTGCATTATTATGATTATTATGATGATGATGATGATGATGATGATGATGATTATTATTATAAACAGTATGGCATGAAACATATGTATCTCCATGGACTCATCCAGATAATGCATCACCTCCAGAAAGTTACATAGACTACTGTACTTATAAGCCTCACTCTTATTTTAAATTTGGTTCAGCGTTATTCCAGGCTCTATTTTAAAATAGACAAACTTATAAAAAATTCACCACAGGCTCACTGAGGAGTGGAGCAGTTTAATTGAGCTATAAACAAGAGGTGCTGGCATTTACAGTAAGTCCATTTGCCCTGTGTTGTTTCATCAGTTGTGTGAACAACTGGGCTGAGACACAAGTTCACACACAATGACTTTGGCATTTTAAATAAATCAGAATATTTCTTTTCCTTGTTTTTAAACTTTATGTCATAATTAACTTTTAATAGCTATATTATTTTCAATACAGGTATGCAATATGAGTTGCACTCTGTCTTGATCAGTTGCACATAAAGCAACTGAAATAAAATATAATCACAAGTTTGAAGGCACTGCCATGTCTGATCTTTTGTTTAAACACACCTGACAGAACAACAACTGGGGGGTAAACATAGCGGTGCCTAAGTGGTTAAGCCTCTCCTGAAATAGCGACAACTTAGACTAAAGCCTGAAGTCGTTCCACTAACGCATTTCAGCTGCGACTCAGCGGCGCTAACTTCAGTCAGGCCTATCCAGTCCTGGCCTAGGCGTGTGCACGGGGGGACGTAAGAAGCCCAGAACAAGCGACTGTCGAAAACGCGATCATGGCGAAGATTCGGGCCGATTATTTCAGCGCATCAGAACAGAAGTTGCTTTTGGAACTCTACAACACATTTGCAATAACCAAGGCGAGAGACATGGCGTGGCAGAAGATCGCCGAGCCCTTAAATGCCTAAGTTAAAGGTCCCATGGCATGAAATTTTCACTTTCTGAGGTTTTTGAACGTTAATGTGAGCTCCCCTACCCTGTTTAGGCCCCCCCCCCATGGCTAAAAGTTGCGAAATGTCTAAACTGAGCATTTGCGGTCCTTTTCTGCGTTAGAAAAAAACACAGCTCAAACGGGCGATTCTGAACAAGGCAACTATGTTACGTCACATCGAAAAAAGAAATGCAAATGCAGTTCCACCACCGTCTGGATGTCCACCCCCTGTGTCTGGAAATCACGCCCAGAGAGTTTGGACCGCGAAGGAGCTACGCAATGCGAAATGCGTTTTTTTATTTGCCTGGAGGCACGTGCGAGTGTTTCTAGGCTCGGAAGTCCTTTACCCGACCCTCTGGACCTCTGAAACAGCAGTGGTTTAATTTTATTTTCTGTGAAAATGTGTTTTTTTCATTGAAATTCCTCTCCTTTCTTTTTCCGCGCACAGTAACAAGGAACCAGCGGCGCATTTGCCCCACCCCCACCCGCTCCTCTAACCTATCTGTGTCCTTCTCATTTGCATTCAAGCAACAAGGCCCAGAATGAGTCGTTCAGAGAGAGAGATTCTGACTCTGACTGTGTACATGTGTCTTTCTCATGCACTGAGTGTTGATTTTGAAGAAGGATTCATTTACAGTATTAGGGAACCATTAAGGCACCATATAAAAGCATCAAGAAGTACCATGTCATGGGACCTTTAAGTTCTATAACAATGCTGAATGTTGAGTTTTTTAAGTATGTTTTCAGCTTCAGTGTTAAGATAAGTGTGGGTGAGAGGATATGCTACGGTTTGGCATGTGGGAGATGCGAGTTCAATTCTCAGGGAGAACAGTTGATGTCAGAAAATGTTTATATTCATATTTGTAGAGCAGTCTTGTCAGTTGTAATTTATTTTACAGTGTAAAGTATTTGCTCCAACTAATGTTAAATTGTGTTATCTTTTCTTTGAGCAGGAATAATGTGAAGAGGACTGTTTTGCAGGTAAAGACAAAGCATAAAAACATTTTGCAGAGTGGTAAGTAGGCTAATATTAATATTAATATTCAGTGAAATTAGTAATACTGTTGAAATGGTACCTTAATTTAAAATGAACAGTAGCTACCAAGCCACAGGAGGTGGGAGCCCCCCTCCAAATCTTTCACCTGCAGAGGAGCTGGCACTGGCCCTAAACTGGGGTCGCCCACTGGTGGAGGTAATTGATGGAGGGACCCCATCAAAGATCCTTCCTGCGAGTTCTCCTGAAGAGTATAGTCAAGGTATTCTCTAGACTAATGCTTGCCTCAGCTGTGATCCAAGCATTTGTATTTTTCAAAAGTATGCTTGTATTCTAGTTACTGAAGATGGCATACACTTGCCTGACCCTCAGCTGTCCTCCAGCAGTGGCCTCACACCAGAATGTCATACCTAATGTCTTTTATTGTTTTATTCCTATTGATGGAAATTGGTAAATAGGATCTCATTAAAGAGGCTTGCACAGCATCTCTGAAGCAAATTTGTTGAATCATTGAAATGTTGCATCATGGAGTGTGCCTGTTATTTGGTTACATTTTGTCTTAAAAGTAAAGGTTTACCTCAGACATGGGGACTTGAGACTTAGTGACTTGGACTCGAGTCGACTCGAGTCGCTGTTTTTATGACTTGTGACTTGACTCGACAAAAAATGAAATACTTGAGACTTGACTCGGACTTGGAAGTCTAGGACTCGGGACTTGACTTGACTTGAGACACGATGACTTGAATGACTTGCGTGTTCACATAATGTTTTCGTGCTCATTCAACGGCACTGCCATGTCCTGGGACGCAACGCGTGCACCACGTGCACCACCACCGGCACGAGGCTGCGCGTACACCGGGGCCGCGAGCACGAAAACGATCCGCGGCGCCCGGACCGCGTACTCTCAGCCCCAGCCACAAACCAGCCGCACAAAATCAGCAAAGAGTGGCCCGTGGTGGTTTATTCCCGGTTTAGTCCAGGTCTAGACCTGGTCCAGTCCTGGTTTCGTCCCCTCAGATGTGAGAGTTGCGCTGTGTTGCGCATTGCCCATATGCGCTGTGTTTGCGCTTGTGGTGGAGGACTATGTGGCGTTATGTACTGTCTCTTGGCGTTGCTCAGATCAGTTGTTGGCTTGGTTTTGTGGTATGCAGGAGATCACTTGACCGAGGGTCTACGTTCAAATAATAATAATAAAAACTCTCATCACTTTTTACTCTTAGTCAGTCTCTTACAAAGGTGTAGTCTAAATACACGAGCTCTCGAGGAGCGCGCCTGACCCATTACGCACGCGAGGAGTGGTGTGTGTGTGTGTGTGTGTGTGTGAGTGAGAGGAGAAATGTAACAAAGTTTAATATTAATAAGCTATTTGTTTTAGCTATTATTTGTTTCCTCACAAAAAGGGAATGACTTATGGATATACTGTGTGAGTGTGAGTGACAGAAAGTGTGAGAGAGAAATGTGCAAAGAAAAGAGCAAAGAAATGTGACAGTTTAATTTACTGTAAGTTAGTATTTGTTTTAGCTGTTATTGTTACTTTGTAAAAGAATAGCTACTTGTGGATATTCTGTGTGTGTGTGTGTGTGTGTGTGTGTGTGTGTGTGTGTGTGTGTGTGTGTGTGTGTGTGTGTGTGTGTGTGTGGGACAGAGTGTAGGGAGTGTAACAAAGTTTAATACAAGTTTGTTTTAGCTGTTACTGGTTTCAACTCAATGCTGAAACAATGTTGAAAACATGTGTTTGGTTTTCGATGTACAGATCACTTTTACCAATAAATAACCAATAATTACATTATCACTGTTTTGTTTGAGTCTACGATGTATTTTACTGAACATGAGTATTTACAATACAAATATTTTATAACAGGTTGGGCACATTAGCCAGTGATGATTACTTACACTTTCTTATATATTGCCTTTCTCTTTATTAATATCAGATTCTGCAGCTAAAATTATAACAATACGCCAAAGGTGACTTGACTTGGACTTGACTTGACCTATTACAGGACTTGACTTGACTTGACATAGCCTGTGACTTGACTTGACTTGACTTGC
Organism: Paratrypauchen microcephalus; assembly: GCA_036785185.1. NCBI lineage: Eukaryota > Metazoa > Chordata > Actinopteri > Gobiiformes > Gobiidae > Paratrypauchen > Paratrypauchen microcephalus. Next base: position 1,662,515 of record JAVJIX010000019.1, on the reverse strand, counting down.
CCAAGAAAAAAATACTTGGGACTTACTTGGGACTTGAAGGTGAAGACTTGAGACTTACTTGAGACTTGCACATGTGTGACTTGGTCCCATGTCTGGTTTACCTTTAACTGTATTCTTTGATAGAGATGTCACATAAAATATAAAGTGTCAATGTCGTCAAGTGAGAGTGATGTTAGGCCCAGCTGATATAAGTTCTATGATGATATAAATAATTGTGGGTTAAAGTCATTCACATTTGTGTAATGTGTGGCAAATGTAAATTTGTGAAAATATAACACATAATTGACTTGCGCATGAATACGTCAGTAATAGGAATCAAACCTGGGTCTCCCACATACTACACATAGTCCTTAACCACTCGACCAAAGTCTTTCTCCATGACAGTTCTGGAATTCTTCTATCTGATAATGTTGTAAAGACAGTGGTTTAAGAGAATTTTTTAATTAGTGGAAATTTGTCAAAACTGGCCAAGAACATGGGGTCTTTTTTTTTTTTTTTGCTGATATTGTCACCATTGTTTTTGGACAACACAGATAGTCATGCGGGAGGTGTGCGGAACTGTTTGTTTGACACTCTGTTTACTTCAGGTACATATTCTCTGCGACACGGCCTGATTAAGCCACATCTTTAGCCTGCCCCGGACCAGTCGTGGGAACCATGTTGCCGCAGTAACTTAGCTGGTACTAATGTTAGCGGGAGTCATGGAACCGAACTCTAAAACTAGCGCGAACTGTCGAATAAAGCCGGACTTTGCACTTAGCCACGTTCGTGGAATACCCCCCCTGGTGAGCTGGTTTGTTTATTTATTTGTTTATTTATTTAGTTTATTTATGAGACAGGGACAGTGCACAATCTACATTAACCTTAACAGAAGAATAGATAGAATGCCTTTTATTGTCACTATTCATATGTACAATTTGCATCATACATACTCACAATGAGACTGAAAGCATCTCACTTCAGTGCAGACATTTAAGTACAATATTTACAACACAGCAGGATATTTACTACACAGTATAGGAAAAAACAAAACAAAAAAACACTGTGTTAAGTATTGCACCACAGGATATTACACTGTAATTAGGTATTGCACAACAACAGGTGGATATGCTACAAAGCCCAGTTCAAGATATTACACAGTAATAAATATTGCCCAGGTGGATATGCTACAATACTATTACACTGTAATAGATATTGTCCAACAAGATATATTGCACCGTGTTAAGTAATTGCACAACGGGTGGATTTGAGGAGAATGGGGGACAGGAATGGGGGTGAGTCAGTGCATGTGAATGTTCAAAGTGGTTATGGTCCTTGGGAAGAAGCTGTTTTTGAGTCTGTTAGTCCTTACTTTAAAGGGATATGCCACCCCCAGGTCAAATTTGGGCATCTCCCCACAGTCCAAAGACTAAAATAAGTGGTGGAAAGCGTTTTCCTGCTCACCCAGCCATTGTCCGAGTCTGTCGCCACACCCAAAATGACCAAGTCAAGCTCTCCGTGTTGATTTGCACATTTATTTGCACTCGATATGAATGCGCACTACACAGAAAGTAATTGGGAAACGCATCAAGGAAAATTAATTCCTTTTGGCCGAAATCTTTCTCTGGCGACGTTAGACTCCAGTCTAAGGCGGAGGAGCTGCAGATACCGCGGCGGTCAGTGGCGACAGACTCGGACAATGGCTGGGTGAGCAGGAAAACGCTTTCCACCACTTATTTATTCTCTGGACTGTGGGGAGATGCCCAAATTTGACCTGGGGGTGGCATATCCCTTTAAGATGCATTGTCCACCTGTAGCATGTATTTTTTTATTTTTATTTTTAAGGTTTTGTGCTGTTATACAAGTCACTTTCATTTAAAATTACAGTCAAAGGCAGGCTCGCAGCCTGCAATCAGCTTTTCAGTTAATCACGCTCACCCTTTTTGTTGAAAATCAAAGACCAAAATGTGACCATGAAAGCTCACATTGATCACAGGACCCTGAGACAGACAGTTACATTTACAGAAATTGTACTTTTCAGAGTACTTTTGTGGCAGCATACTTTTACTCATCCTACTTGACTAAAATTATTATTATTATTATTATTATTATTATTATTATTATTATTATTATTATTATTATTATTATTATTATTATTATTATTATTATTGCTGTAGTAACAGTACTCTTACTTGAATAAACGTTTTGCTTACTCTTCCCACTTGTAAATCTATAAGTGACAAAATCTTTGTTGATGAAATGATGTGAACATTTGTTTCTTGCACCACTCCTGCAGATATGATTTAGATTTTGTGTATTATTTAATATGTTGTCCTTCAAACACATTAACTTCAAATTATAAATCAGATGTTATGTTGCTCTTTAAGTTACTCTTACTTGAGAAGTAGCTTTCCCAAATTTCTTCGACCACTACTTCTGCTTGAGTAATATTATTATTAACGTTATTCTTACTTGAGTCAAATCTTTGGCTACTCTACCCATCTTTGAAAATGTATAGTTTACCTCAGTTTGCATTTTTTCTAAAACTTTACAGTTAATCTAAAAACTTGGCTGTGTTTGCTAATGTCACTCCAAAGTATAAATTACCCTTTTATACTCTTTTATGTAAGTGAGAATGAGGAACAATAGCAAAATCAAGACATAGTTTGCATAAAAGTCTGTTACATGAACCCACTGAGGAATAGAGTCCAAATAAATGAAAGTGTGTTGTACTTTAAACAGTAGCAGGCTGTTTTTGGACCCATGTGGACTTCTGCTCATTGTTGTAATGGCTAATAAGTGCTTTGTCCCTGATGCCCTCCCATACGCTAACGGGGGACAGACTAATCTTCTGCAGCGAGCGTTCTCTGCCAGCAGCACTTTGAACAAAAGAGGGCTGGGACATGGGAGCTAAGTGCTACTCTTTGAATGCACATCTAAAGCTCACAATGTTTAGTCAACCCGCGCTCTCACTGGAGAAGGAGCGGGGAGAAGACTGCAGTCGTCTTTTGATGCTTAGGGCTGCCAAAAAAAATCACTATCAAATCAAAATTGCAGTATTAGTTGGTGCAATGACCAAAATGCAAAGACTTTAGTTATTTAGAAAAAAGAATGTCCACTGTGAACTCGTCTGTTATTAAAAACGCCAACCCTGTGTAGTTTTTACAACTTACAAACATGAAATGCATGGGATTCTTAAAGATGCACTGTGTGACTTTTCTCATGGAGGGTCCGCCATCTACTTGTCTCCATGGTGATGTTAGTGCGTTGCCTGCAATTCCGTACTATGGCATTTAACAAATACAGCTTCCATTTATTCAGTTATAGCAGTTTTTATTTCTCAAAACTACTACAAAAACATAATTATTACTGTTAGTGGGCCCACTTCTATTCTAACCGTCAGAGCGAACAGACGTCTCTCTCTTTCCTCTCTTATCTATTGCTCTGCTGTCTGCGTGCCTCTCTTGTTTTCGTCATTTTCTCGCTTTTTGGAGCAGATTTTCCAAATTTCCAAATTCCTAAATATGGATGTGATCAGCTGGACCCTCAGCACAATTGATACTCTTTTTTCACGGAGGAGTGCCGCTCCGGGAGAAGCGGTGTGTCCGGATGGTACTTTTGCTGCTGGATATGCGAGGGACTCGTATCGTGCGTGGCAAGTCTTATGTTTGGCACCAATGTACCTGGAGGATGTGGAGGATATTTACGTATTTGGATTTCTGATAGCTGGACATCTGTTAATTGGCCTGGGATTGTCCATGATCTATCGCATAATTTGTAAGCTGGCAGCAAGCAAAGAGTCCCCAAAGCTGTCTGCAGAAATTTCGAGCCATTGTGAAGCCGTTGGGCATCTCGTGAAAGGATTACATCAGAAAGTGGGTCAGGTTGAGGACCTTTTGGAAGGATTTTAACCGAAGGAAACATCTCGACGTTTGGATATCATCACGGGCATGGTTACAGAACTGTGTAAAGCCAACGCAGCGCAGTCTGTGCGCCAAGAGGAACTAATGAGATCTCTCATGAATCTTCATGGCGATATGAAGATGGGGGTCTGGCAAAACCCAAGCTCAATCTAAATTGTTTACCTGTGTCTCTAAAAATGTATTTCATCAATGCTAAATTAATTAATCCCTCTGGATAATTATGTCTCCCTGTGAAAATCTGTGTGGCTCCAATGGTTATCTGTGTTTTGACTTGGCCTCCCTGCATGAACACTTCCAAGGCCACAGAATGTGGTTTGTTATCTGGACTCTACATAAACATGGCACCCACACTGACACTGACACAACTGACACTAGAAATGAATGAGTAGAAAATGTCTTTAGTTAAGGTCTGATCTCTGCTCTCGGTTCAATCAATTTCATTGATTTCCAATCTGATCCCCCACACCCTTCCTTCTGTTACCAACGAAAAGATCACCGTATGTTATATCTCCAATTGTTTTTCTGTCATTACATGTTGTTAAATTGTCACTGATTGTATTGCATCTATTCTACTCTGCATCTCCCAGTCGGCGGCGCGCGCATGCGCAGCGGCCCCTCCCCTAGCCCACTCTATCACTGTCCTGCCTGGTTAGTGGGGAAACGAAATTTCGAATTCATTCTGTGTACATGTACATGATTGTTTTCGACAATAAAGCAAACTATGACTATGACTATGACACTTCTCTACAGATCTAACCTGTAACTTAGCCTAGTGAGTTCAAATTAAATGCCATACTGTAAAACATTCTAGAAAAAAAACAAAACAAAGCAATAACATCTACATGGAGTCAAACAGGTGTTGACCCTCTACCAGAAAAGAGAAAAGTTACACAGTGCACAGTTCATATTCAAGTCCTTCCTCAGTTCTTTCTGCTCCTGGAATTGTTTGAAAAAAAAGCACTCAGAACAATAACTTTTTATTTATACATACTTCGTGATTGAAATAAATACCAATTAAAGATTCATTTACTTTTGTTCAGTAGCCTGGAGACATATAGGGCTGGTGTGATAATTTATTTCAATTGCTCAGCATTATGCAGGGCTGGGTCTGGATGGGAGACCAATGGGAATACCAGGTGCCACGGTGAGGGTGAGGTGAGCACTTCCTATATTATGACATGACATCACAACGTGGAACAGAGTGTTTTCTGTTTGAGGGAAGAGCTCAGCCTGAATATACAGAGTTTGTGTGTTAAAAACATGTGTGAATGAAACAAACTCCAGATATGTTTTTGATGAGGAAAAAAAAAAAAAAGTGCAATTTGGGCCCTTTAACCATGAAAAGGTCTCTGTGTAGGTGATTAGTACATAACACAGTGTGAAGATGTGCTATGCAGTCTGTGACCAAGACGGGTAGAGCGGCTGGATTGCAGTGAGTTCCACAAACAGATACGGGAGGCAGGGTTAACGTGGTCCACAGTTTTTAATGTTTTTTTCAGTTTGCACAAAAAATAAAAAGTGCTCACGTGCAAAGTGCAGTGCAAAATAAATTAAGGTGCAAGGAGGATAGGAGCGTGGTTCTTCTCCAACAGCAGAGCAATCAATGATAGGATACAGGTGGCTTAAATATTGCTGGGTAAAACCATAAAAACTCCAAGGGGTGTATAATTAACATTAGCTGTTTAAAACTAAGTTAAAATCCTCCAATAAAATACCCATCATCAAATAAACCATATAAAACCCACATACAAAAATAAACTCTTAGAAACCAAACACCTAATAAAGTATAAAATAAATAAACCCAATTAAAATAGGTGGCATTTCCTCCCCCCGATGTCCGCTGTCTTGAGCTGGCCCGGAACTCTTAAATGGTGTCTGGTCCCCCGGGGAATCTTTTGGCCAGACACCTGGACATGAGACACAGGTAAGTAAAACCACAACTCAACCCACGCATACCACTTTCACGCTTTAAAATATCCACATCCCACACACGCAAACACACACAAGACACAACAAATTTAAAAAGTGGCACATATTGCACATTGATTGTTGTTGTTTGTCTCCACAGACCGGCGGCCACCATTACCGGAAGCACCCGCCCGACCGGACTCCGTGACAAACGCTAAAAATGTTTTCAATAAATACTTTAAACCAATACAAATGTGTGCAATCTTATATGTGCAAATTAGCGTATCCTGTAAGTGCTCCGTGCTCTAAAGGTGCAATGTAAATATATATAAAGTGCAAAGTCTATGAAAGTGCATGTGTGGATACTCATTCCGTAACGAACGGCCTGTTCGTTACAAGTCACTTTGAGTTCCACACTCTCACTTACAGGTAGTAATTCTAATAACATAATCAGTGAGGCTGCTGTTTTCATACAAGGATGCATAAACTGCTGGAAACTGGGTCTGTCAATGCTGGCCCTTGGTAACTTGCAATTGTTCAGGGACATTTGACAGACTGTGGCATACACTTACATAACACCATCAGCTATTTCCTCTGTTCACCACCTTGAGTTGGTGTTCAACTGGTTGATGATTTTTGAAGGCTAAAGCACAAGTGAGAATTGTATTTTTTGTATCATTTCAGGAAAGTGTAAGTGCTATCAGTTAAATCACAATTAACCTCATGAATATCATAGTTAACTGGTGATTAATCACAAATTAATCACACATTGCTGTCCTTTGAGTCATCATGTTAATACTCTTATCAACAAAGAAAAGTGTGTAAAATCCCTCAGTCGTCCAGGTAGAATCCATGGCAAAAGGAAAAATTCAATTTGTCAACTGGACAGAAGTTTATTTGGTCAAATACTTTCTGCAGCTCAAAACTGAAGAAGCAGCTTGGCTGAGCTGCAAAACGTATTCGACCAAATAAACTTTTGTCCAGCTGATAAATTGAATTGAATTATGCAAATGTGTTTTTATTGCAAACCATAAAAATTGCCAGTGAGACAACTTTGTGTTCAATGTTCCACTGTCTGACTACTTTCATGAAGTGCTCTGCAACAGTGTCAGCTGAAGTACTTCTCTTCTGTCTTCATAAGAGTCAAAGTGACTGAAGTTCCCACTGTGGGTGAAATAATGTGCTGTGACCCTTAGGTAGTTCTCATTACTGAGGGACGTCCCGTAGTCTCCAGTTAGCTTGACTGCATTTGTCTGCTGTAATGCTGGCTGTACTAAGGGTGACCTCACAATAGGACTTTTGAACCATGCTGAACCGTGCCATACTCAAGTATGATTGCATAGGTTTCTATGTTCCGCACTCACACCTGCACAACCGCACCGGGCCATGGCCCATTGATGTCATCACACGGTACTGTTTGTTTACATGTCGCACAGCAGAGCTAAAGTTTTAGCAGAGAAATACATCAAGCGCCATGAAATATCTATTAAATAGTTAGATATGAGTCCTGTTGCAATACGCGCTCCTCCATGAGTTTATGGATATAACATCTCAGAGCAATATTATATCTGTCTGTCCTATATCACATATAGGACAGAGATGAGAAGATGCAGATTCGCCTTATGTTTTGGTGCAGAGTTTATTTTGTGTTTTCCTCATATGAGTAAAATCAGCACACACACACAGGGCTTGTATAGTGAAGTTGTGCATGTGCACGTACATGAACAACTGTGCCGTGCTTTGGCCCACCTCCTTCAACCGGGACTTCTCAGCTTCATACAAATTGTATTGCTTCCAGTTTACAGCTGGATCTTGTAGTTTTTCTGGAGTACAATCCTTATTCCGACATACCACCACTCTGACATGCTTCCATTCCATCACCTTTTGATGCCGCCATTTTTAAAATTTTTTTTAATAACAGTGCAAGTTGACCAACAGTAACTGTTTAACATGCCAGAATTAGCCAAGAGGCTAGTTTTCATCTGTTTCCAACAGCCTACTCATAGTTGGGCTAAACCAGGACTAAACCAGGTCTAAACCAGGACTAAACAAGAAGTGAACCAGGACTGAGTGTCGGGATGGGACCAGAGGTGCGTCTGTGCGGGTGACCGCAGGCGAAAGGATCAGCTCAGAGCTCCGCACCGCACAGGGCTAAGCACAGCTGTCGCCCGATCGCACTTTGTGGACACCCTGCTCTGCAGGCTCAGGGTTCTCTCTCTCAAGTCCAAGATCAGTCCTGGTTTAGTCCAGGTTCAGCTGAAGTTTAGTTCTGGTTTAGTCTTGGTTTAAACCTGGTTTAGTCCTGTTTTAGTCCTTGTTCGGTACGAGCTTAGTCCTGGTTCAGTCCTTCTTTAGTCCTCCTAATTCAGTCCTGGGATCAGTCCTGGTTCAGTCCTGGCATTGGTCCTGGTTTAGTCCTGGGATCAGTCCTCGTTCAGTCCTGGGATCAGTCTTGGTTTAGTCCTGGTTCAGTCCTGGTTTAATCCTGGTTCAGTCCTGGTTTAGTCCTGGTTCAGTCCTGGGATCAGTCTTGGTTCAGTCCTAGTTTAATCCTGGTTCAGTCCTGGGATCAGTCTTGGTTTAGTCCTGGTTCAGTCCTGGTTTAATCCTGGTTCAGTCCTGGTTTAATCCTGGTTCAGTCCTGGGATCAGTCTTGGTTTAGTCCTGGTTCAGTCCATATACGGCACAAAAGTCCGCCATCTCGATTGATCTTGCTTGTGCTCAATAAATAATGCCTGTGAAATGAAGAGATGTATTTTTGACTGTAGAGTCACGTCTGTGAATTTGTATTAGTATTGAAGAAAACGTAGTCTCAAATTTTCGTGATTGTAATTCTTGATGTCGTAGCTGTCGTATTCTGATGGGTAAAATACATACAATACATTTTATGTACGACAAATATTTATTTTATATTCAGCTACAGCCAATTATGCATGGATTTCCCAAATATGCACAGATTTCTATCCTATGCACACAAATATTTCTGAAAGCTTTCATACGCCATACATATAGCTCATTCTAGTAGGCCCACGTATTTTTAATAATGACCTTGTTTGTTGGAATGCCAGAATGTTGAAAAAATGCCTAAGTGCTGCCACTCCAAACAAGGGGGAAAAAAAGGTCGGAATGCAGAGATGTTGGAGAAGATGGAAATGCCTCCAATCTGACAATCAGACGCCAATGTCGCAGTGGGGGTATGTTGGAATAGCACCATGTAACCAATTCTATAACAACAGTTTTGACTAACAGTGGTCACGGTTTATGAAAAAACTAGTTCACTACAAAGAGCTTTAATCTCACGACAAAAAAGATTAACACAGTTAAAATAGTTTTTACTGGCTGTTGGTGTATGTCTTTTGGCTGGTTAGCTCAACTGGTCAGTCACTTGACTTTCACCCGGGGGACCTGGGTTCAAATCTGCCCTTGGCAATGAGCAATCCAGTGTGGGTCTTTGGGCAAGACCCTTTATGGTACTGCCCCCCAGGTGCCTGAAAGATGAGCTGCCCACTGCTCCTGGAAAAAAGGATGGGTCAAATGCAGAGAAATAATTTCCCTACAGGGAGAAATAAAGGATATCAAAAAAAAAAAAAAAAAACATGTTTTGCTTTAATAATGCAATATTTTTCACTAGAAAAGAGTTACCTTAAAGCAAGGCTCTTGGACATTTTGATTTGTCACATTTGACCTCTGGACTTAGGTCATCCATTTTCTCTGTGAGCCGCTCAGGTCAGATATAGAAACTGTTTCTCTATTGTTCACTATGAAGAGCTTAGACCTTCAGGCTGAGAGCACGAGCAGCAGCAGCATCAAAAGGTGAAGTCTGCTCGCTGACAAAAAGGTGAAAGGATTCGTCAGTATTCTGAGGATTGCAAAATAAGGATGTTGTTAGCGATACTGTGTCCTTGGGCGAGAGACTACCTAATTGCTCCTTTCCCATTGTTGACATCCAGACATGTATGTGGAGGACAACAAAAGGAAATTAGGCTTAGGTGTGTTACATTTGAGTTCATGAACATGTACTGTCAAACTGTCAAAACCATCTCAAATCGAACACTAATCAATACTAAAACTAGACACTCATTTGAGCAGGTTTCGATACTAAAAAATGTCACATTGACAGGACAGAAATGAACATTTGCTGAATAGCTTTAGAGTGATTTTGAGCTCCATCAGAACAGGTATAATACCACCACATAAAGTAGTGTTTCTACCATTATGGAAACTACCTGGACGACTGAGGGATTATGCAAATATAAGAGAGCAACTGAGTCCTACAGGTATCACCAATTAAAAAAAATCACAAAGTACAACGCAGTGGGTGGATGCCAGTGGCGCTGAAAAGGGTGGTTGATCAGCAAATAGTTGGCGTTTTGAAAGTAAGTAATTAAAGATTGCTCAAAGATGCACGAATGATTCCAAATTCTTTGAGAGAGTAAATGAGAAGGGGAAACAGCTATAACATGATTAAAACCTCTGAAAAGTCCATTATGAATAACAGGTCTGCTCAAAAAAAGTTTGCTCGTGTCTGTTTGTTTGTCCGTGCACTGCCTCATTAGAAGATTAGCACTGATACCTGTTCAGATTAATATGGAAAACTGCCAAGCTGCTGCAGTCAGATATATGCCTCCAATTTAGTCCAATTAAGACAGCAGGCAAACACTTTTTCTCCTGTTTATTTTGCCGAATTAAAAGTAAGCGAAAGATAAAATTGTGAATGCCAAAATGCCAAAAGTGAACTGACATGTGCAGTGGGTGGAAGTTGTATAATTAAGAGATTTCAATAGACAAGGCCACTGCTGCACTGCCGAAGCATAAGCAGTTTAAAGGTTCTTAAAATGTGTTATTTTTGCACCAAATTAATATGAAAAAAACAAAAACAAACAAAAAAACAACTTAAAGGGCTCTTATTACGCTACTTTCTGATCTGTTATCATGTTGTTTCCTCAACACATTCAGTACATACCTGGAGTTGCGTTTTGTTTAATTCACACAAACGCTCAGTTCCACTTTGTGATGTCATATGGTAATAAAGGAATTGCTCTACTGTGTTTTAAAACTCCATAGAAACTCCACCAGAATCATTTCAACCCTAGAATTGTCAATCCATACTGAGCAAAGGATAAAAAGGTAGCTGTTAACATGACAATGACAATAAATCAACAGCTAATATCTAATAACAAGCTAAAGCAAAAATAATATCATGAATGCCAAATCGACAAATCCTTCATGTATTATGGGCATTACGGGTGAAGTGTCTTGCCCCAGGACACAACAACTGATGCATGACTCACTCAGACCAAATTCAAATTGTAGTCTCTCACTGAATCAGCTATTTTGCGTCGAATAACAAGCTAAAACAAATAAAATCATGAACGCCAACTCACCAAGTCCTTCATGTATCACTGTGGCCATTATGGGTGAAGTGTCTTGCCCAAGGACATAACAACTCACGCATGACTCACTCAGACCAATTTCAAGTCTGATACCCTCACTGAACTTGCTTAATCCACAATCAGCACATTGTTGTTGACTATTTTCCAGGTGAAAAAAGTCAAGTGTTATAAAGCCCAAAGGTTGATTAGTTGGTTAAATGGCAAAAGGAGAAATTCAATTTGTCAACTGGACAAAAGTTTATTTGGTCGAGTACGTTCTGCAGCTCATCCAAGCTGCTTCTTCAGTTCTGGTCAGACGCTGGTGGACACTGCCTATATTTGCCTGAAGAGACAAGCAAACAAAACAAACAAAGAAAACAATAGGGCAGCAGGTCAGGTCAAGAGGTGTGAAAACACCCATTATGGCCCTGAATGGTTCTGCTAACAAGACCCCTCAGTCCACTCCCACTGCAGATCTAATAGGCTTACCTAACTAACAGAAACTGTAAACAAATAGGTGTGGTACTTTCAAAGTAATTTCACTGTAGTTAGATCCTCCCTTCAGGCAGATATAGGCAGTGTCCACCAGCGTCTGACCAGAACTGAAGAAGCAGCTTGGATGAGCTACAAAATGTATTCGACCAAATAAACTTTTGTCCAGTTGACAAATTGAATTTCTCCTTTTGCCATGGATTCTACCTGGACGACTGAGGGATTCTACCTGGAGTTGTATTTTGTTTCATTCACATGTTTGAGTAACTTTATTATTAGTCTGTCTACATCTCCAAAGCTCAAAATGCTCTGTTCCACCTTGTGATGAAGCGATAGTTTTCAAGTCAACAGCTACATTTTGTTAGCCGTTACATTTTGTTCAGTAGAGCAATTAGAGAAATGGAAGCTAAAAACACCGTGGAGCACTTCCTGTATTACCACATGACATCACAAGGTGTTTTCAGTTTGAGAGAAGGACTTAATATATGCAGGATTTGTGTGTTAAACATGTGTGAATGGAACAAAAACACAACTCCTGGTATTTTTTGACGAGGAAGCAACATTACACCACAGATCAGAAAATAACTTAATATACTCGTAGGCCCTTAAAGTGTTAGTCTGAGTTCTAGTGTTTATGATATGAAATACAAAATATAGTCGGGCCATACCCTCTATCTTTTAAAGTGGTGCAGAGAGTCGGCACTTCTGACACCCCATTCCCTTTATACAATGGTCAGCCATGGTCAGACATCTGTGTGGTGAAGAGAGGCTTTTCCAGCATGGCATCGTTTAGGCTGAGAGCAGGACACACTTTGAGAGGACGGCGAAAAGAGCAGGAGGAGACGCCGTGTGGGATCAGACCCAAGAGCTAAAGTCTTCTCCCTGACAAAAGGTGGTGTATTCTCACAACAACAAAATACAACACTGACAAATATGAGCCATAGCAAAAGGTATATACTGGTGTTGATTTTATAGTGTTAAATGTTTTGTTTTTTTATACAGAAAGATGGACAAAGATTTGGTCCCAGTGCAGCCTCCATCAGAAAAGTTACAGTGTACTTTTATAGGTCCTATATTACGCTTTAAGACATAATGTTGGCTTAAAGCTAAGTTTTACTGTTACTTCATCAAAAACATGCCTGGAGTTGTGTTTTGTTTCATTCACATGTTTGAGTAACTCGATATCTTCAAAACTCAACACGCTCTGTTCCACCTTGTGATGTCATGAAGCAGTAGTTAAATGCTACCTTTTACCTTTTATTGAGTTGAAAATAGAAATTCCATGGTTCCAAATGATTCTGTTGCAGGTGTATGGATTAAATACACAGTGGAAAAGTTACTGGAACAGAATGTTTTCACTTTGAGAGAAGAACTCAGCCTAAATATGTACAGTTTCTGTTTTAAGCATGAATGAATGAAACAAAATTCCAGGAAAAAACATAACATAAATCTGAAAATAGTGTCATATGGTAAATGGTAAATGGTCACATCTTTATACAGCGCTTTTCCACCTTCAAAGCACCCAAAGTGCTTTACAACAAGGAACCACTCACCCATTCATACACACATTCACACACTGGTGTACGCAGACACTGGGGGCGAGTGTCTTGCCCAAGGACACAACGGCAGTATTCATCTGTGGGAGCTGGAACCACACCGCCAACCTGTGGGTCAGTGGATCTGACCGCTCAACCAATGATGTTTTTTATGTCAAGAGCGGGATTTGAACCGCCAACTTTTGGATCAGTGGACCAACGCTCTACCAACATGACTCCTTTAATGTTTTATCATAATTATTTATGCTTTGATTTGTGTAAAGCACTTTGAATTACTTTGTGTATGAATTGTGTTGTACACATAAACTTGCCTTGAACAATAAGACCATATTGTACTTATCGTGACCAAGCTGTTGCAACCATTATAATCTGACAGCTTTCACAAAGGCTGGATTTTGTAGGGATTCTTGTCTGTTTTCACAACATAAACTTTCCTTTTTTTTTTTTTTAAATCCTCAAAGTGCCTAAAAGTTATCTTTGTAAGACTTAGTTCAGCCTTTGCTAGCTCTGCTCTAGCAGCTATCACTCTGATCGGTCAGAACGCACCACACCATGCACGTTGCTGACGTCAAAAAGGTGGGTGCATTGAGTGAGCACAGGCCATTGAAAACAATATGCCATCTTGGGTTCACCTTCCAGATTGGATTATACAGTGGTACCTCACCTTACGAAATTAATTCGTTCCAGAAGTGGTTTCGTAACGTGAAAAATTCGTAAGTTGAGTAGCTATTTCAATGGAAAAAGCCTGATTCGTTCCAAGGCCCCGATCCAAGTTTTTTTTTTTATAGTGTAACTTTTTTTATAGTGTAACATTGTGTTCTGCGTCTTGCGTCCTTTTCTCACATTTGTCTCTCGTTTAAACACTCAAACTTTCATATATTTTCAACAAAATTATTAATAGTGAAGTGTGGGGGGAAGGGGGAGGGGGGAGAAGACACGTGTGTGATAGCGCACATGACCCGGTGCGGAGCTGACAGCAGGTCTAGACCAAGGTCTAAACCTGGACTGGACCAGGACTAAACCAGGACTAGACCAGGACTAGACAAGGTGGATTAACGCGCCGCGCGTGGGTCTATTTCCTGGTTTCGTTTCAAGTCACAGCTAAGGCGAGCCGCTGCTCTAGACCTGCCCGCGTAAGGTGCTCACAGAGCGGCCTGGATAGAACCGTGAGGTCGGCCTCTTCAAGACCTCCAGGCCGGTGACCGGGACAATCCCCGGACCCATGCCGTGAAGGCGTTTCGTAACTTGAAATTTTCGTTTGTTGGGTCATTCGTAAGGTGAGGTACCATTGTACTTCCAAGATATGAATCTCCAAGTAATCATGCTACACACACACACAAAAAAAACAACAGAATAGTTTCACAAGACTTTAACAAGACTAATACAAAACTGCCTTCTGAGTCGAGTGTTGAACTGCTGCTGGAATATATAACAAGGTTCAGATTTTCATTTTCACTTGATTCTCTCCACTCTTTTATGGATCGAGAAAGCATTAAGACTAATTGGCAAAGAGAAGTTCTACGTTGATCCCAGCCTGAAGGAACAGTCTGTACAACGGCCTTCATTCTGCATGTTCAACGCAAGAACATTTGACATTACACCTCCTCAAAAACATACATGGAGTTGTGTTTTGTTTCATTCACACGTGTTTGAGTAATCCTTCATTATTAGTCTGACTACATGTGTTTCTACCTTGTGATGTCATAAAGTGATAGTTTTCAAGTTAACAGCTACTTTTTACCTTTAGTTCAGTAGAGATCGGCAATTCCAGGGCTGAAATCATCCAAATGATTCCAGTGAAGGTGTATTGGACACAGTGGAACACTTCCTGGATTACCACATGACATCACAAGGTGGAACAGTGTGTTTTCTGTTTAGACAAGAGCTCAGCCTAAATATGCCAGGTTTGTTTTTTTAAAATGTGTGAAAAAAAACATCCAGGTATGTTTTTGACGAGGAAGCCACATTACAACACAATGAGAAAATAGCGTCTTTTTAACGGGCCAAGACTAATTGGGAAAAAGAAGTCCAACATTGATCACAGCCTGAAGGAACAGTCTGTACCTCCACCTGTATTCCACATCGATTTTCTTTTAAATCACACATTTGAGAAGCAAACACTTTAAAAAGGTAATTTTTCATGACGGTGGAAAAACTATTGTGCATCCTCAACTGTGGTGACTGTTTTCTCAGCACTATCACATCTGCAGACCAAATGAATGGTGATGATTTTGGATTTCACTAGGGGTCCCTCGCAATATTATCATGATGATATATGTGATAATTGATATATTGCTCATGATACTCTGTGATACATTGCTGTTTTGTGAGAATCTCTGAACGAATCAAAATTTTAGCACTGTTACAAAGTAAAACATACCAAAAAATTAATATTGATACAGCAGTCCACGATAATAATACTGAATCATTAAATTTAGTATCATAATATTTCAATATTTTAGCATGCCTCAAGATTAGTTAATGAGCAGTTATTTAATTTGACCCAATGCTTATTGTTTGTAACGCCTGGCTGTCATGCAGTGGTGGAATGTAACGCAGTAAAAGTAGTAAAGTATTGTACTTAAGTACATTTTAAACTTGATAATGTTTACTTTTACTTCACTACCTTTAAGAGTAGATGTCTGTACTTTCTACCCCACTACGTTTTTGAACTGAATTGAAAATTAAAAGTGTTTTTTATTATTTGAGATATGCTGAAAAGCCAAACAACAATTCAACACAAATCTTTATCAAAATCACTATATTTTAAGTTTTATTAGATCTCAAAACTTTCATGCTAATTGCTACTACGACAAACATAATAAACACCTCTGTCAATCTGCCGTACATCTCCACCTAGAAGGCACAGGCCACTCCTTTGAGGACAGTGAGGTATAGATCTTGGCCAGAGAAAAGAACTGGTTTGAGAGGGGAGTTAAAGAGGGTATTGTTGTCAAGAAAGAGAATCCTTCCTTAAACAGAAATGGAGGTCTAAGAAATCATTTGTCTCCCATCTATAACTCTATCCTCAAACCTAAATCAAAACAAACAAAGAAAACAATAGGGTTAGCCAGGTCAGGTCCGCAGGTGTGAAAACAGCCATTATGGCGCTGAATGGCTATGCTAACAAGACCCCACACTCCCACTGCATATTGAATAGGCCCACCTAACTAACAGAAACTGTAAACAAATAGGAGTTTTAGTTTTAAATTTCATTGTAGTCAGCTTCTCCCTTCAGGGAGATATAGGCACTGTCCACCAGCATCTGACCAGAACTGAAGAAGCAGCTTGGATGAGCTGTGAAAAGTATTCGACCAAATAAATTTTTTGTCCAGATGACAAATTGAAATTTTCCTTTTGCCAAACACCTCTGTTGTTCCTCACATGTGGCCAGAACAGTCCAGGGGGGTATTCCACGAACGCGGCTAAGCGCAAAGCTCGGCTTTATTCGACAGTCCGCGCTAGTTTTAGTGAGAGTTCAGTTCCATGACTCTCGCTAACATTAGTCCCAGCTGAGTTACTGCGGCAACACAGTCGTCCAAACTAGCCTGGTCCTGCGCAGGCTAAAGACGAGGCTTAATCAGGCCGTGTCGCAGAGAATACGTACCTGAAGTAAGAAGTGTCAAGCAAACAGTTCCGCACACCTCCCGCATGACTATCTGTGTTGTCCAAAAACAACAGTGACAATATCAGCAAAAAAACAAAAAAACAAACCTTACGTTCTTGGTCAGTTTTGACAAATTTCCACTAATTTAAAATATTCTCTTAAACTGCTGAATTCCAAGGCTGTCATGGAGAAAGACTTTGGTCGAGTGGTTAAGGACTCCGTATGTGTAGTATGTGGGAGACCCAGGTTTGATTCCTATTACTGACGTATTCATGCGCAAGTCAATTATGTGTTATATTTTCACTAATTTACATTTGTCACACGTTACACAAATGTGAATGACTTTAACCCACAATTATTTATATCATCATAGAACTTATATCAGCTGGGCCTAACATCACTCTCACTTGACGACATTGACACTTTATATTTTATGTGACATCTCTATCAAAGAATACAGTTAAAGGTAAACCTTTACTTTTAAGACAAAATGTAGCCAAATAACAGGCACACTCCATGATGCAACATTTCAATGATTCAACAAATTTGCTTCAGAGATGCTGTGCAAGTCTCTTTAATGAAATCCTATTCAATTTCCATCAATAGGCATAAAAGAATAAAAGACATTAGGTATGACATTCTGGTGTGAGGCCACTGCTGGAGGACTGCTGAGGGTCAGGCAAGTGTTTGCCATCTTCAGTAACTAGAACACAAGCATACTTTTAAAAAATACAAATGCTTTGATCACAGCTGAGGCAAGCATTAGTCTAGAGAATACCTTGAATATACTCTTCACGAGAACTTGCAGGAAGGATCTTTGATGAGGTCCCTCCTTCAATTACCTCTACCAGTGGGCGACCTCGGTTTAGGGCCAGCGCCAGCTTTTCTGCAGATGTGCAGTAGTTTCATTAGAAAGATGCAGGCTGATTGTAATGTGATGGCGCTCTGAAGGGGGAGTGAAGAGAAAAGACTCATCTTAAAAAAAAAAGGTGGAACTTATAAAACATATCCCCTCTTTAAGGAGTATGAATCTTCAAATGTGGGCAGGCTGCTACAAGGATTTAACATGTTTTGTTAGATGCGATTACTCCTCTACAGGATTACATGGCCTCCACGTTGGCAGAGAATGTGAGAGCCGCTCCCCCGAGAGTGCCCTCCTGGAGACTGGACATAACACATTTTAGTCGTGTCACTGGCTCATGTCATGTTATGCTCCACTTATTCAAAGCACGCTGCCAGGCAAAACTCTTAGCAAAATGCACAACAAGACAGGCCTTAAAGGTGGCTAGTATTCACTTAAATTTACTGAGTAACCTTTTTTTTTAATTTAATTTTTGTTCTAGTTTGTGGGTACCATCTTTTAACTCCATGTATTTTACAGTGTACCAATAACTTTATTTAAAAGTCTATATGATGCAAAATTGACTCCTGTGAGCTTTTCGTCATGTTACTTCCTTTAATAAGCATACCTGGAGTTGTGTTTTGTTTCATTCACATGTTTGCATGGTTGTGGACTGCTGTGGTAAAGAAGAAGCTCAATCGAAATCGAAGCAAAGCTCTCGATTTACCGTTCCAGTCCACGTTCCTACTTCCACATATGGTCATGAACTTTGGGTAATGTCCTAAAGTGAGTATCCTCCGCTGAGTGGCTGGGCGCTCGCTCAGAGATGATTAAGGTGAGGAGCTCACGACACAAGAGGAGCTCGGAGTAGAGCTCCTCTTGTGTTGATGAGTTTTCTGCTATACTGTGGAATGTTATATCAATCCAAACTCAACTGATATGTCCTGTCAGCTGTCCATTTACTCTCAGCCAATCACAAATTGCTATTTTTAACTCTTCAATTTTCTATTTCAGCTACAAATGTAATCCATCAGCACATTATCATCCTCACTGCAGCATCATACCCATCAGCCTCCTCAGTCTCTTCTTCGCCTTTAAGTTTCTATGCTTTAGTTACATAGCAGTTTCCAAGCAGCTGATATTTAAAGCCCCAGTGTGTAGGATTCGTGGCGCATAGGTGGATGGTGCTATTGCACTTTCTGTTTTAGCTACGGCAGACCTCGAGGGTCACCCGGGCGCACGCACGAGCCGTGCGCTGCGCGGTTCCGGTTATTTATTTTTTTTCTTTTCTCATGAAAACACACATTCCCGATCATGTACCATGACACTCTACACATCAAATGAAACCTTACAGTCTCCTCTTTTTGACTATGCAATTCATTGCCCTGCACAACAAACACTCCCCGAGCACATGGGGCTTTTATACGGAAAAGCACAAAACGAGGTTAGCTTACCTTAGAATGCTTTGCACAGGTCAAACTCTGTATTTCACCATAAACTTGCTCTCAATTTGTCCGTAAGGATCCAGTGAATAAAATCCAGTAAAACAATTTAGTCCAAAACACGTGTTAGATCAATTACGACGTCTGATCGGCAGCATGCTTGTGTTGTTTACCCAAAACCACGAGCCTTGCCGAAGGCGGAGCCCAAATGTCCTTCTGCGGCTCTCGTATTCAAAATGGCTGCCTCTGCATGGGGAAGATCCCCCTTTTATGTGACTATATCTAAGTCCAAAAGAATACTTTGATTTCATGATGGAAGTGAAAAGGCTTGGAAAACAATGTATTTTTGAATGTGTATCTTCAATTTCAGTAATTAACGGGTAAAAATCTTACACACTGTCCCTTTAACAAGTGTCTGCTCATGGTCCGTTGTCATGTTAAGGCAAAGCGGGCACGAGCCAGGGGAATGCCTATCAGCATTGTAAATCCCTAAGGACATGTGCTCAGTCTGGTGCAGGACCACTTCACTGGCCTCTTCTGGCATGAACTTCTGAGGAGCTCTACAGAGATCCTCAGAAGTTCATGGATGAGATTTGCCATACACTCACATAGATACAGATGTTCTCTCGTGATGAACTATAGGAGTTTTTCAGACATGACAGGTCTGGTTTCTGGTGCATTGGGATGGAGTGTATCTCTTAAAAGGCACTGTATGAGACATTTGACTGTTTCGTTACTATAGAAGAGTTTATAGAAAAAGCGCCTGTGAAAGACCAGGGGGGTATTCCATGAATGTCGCTAAACATGTGCATGCCACCTACTTAATTTGGTTGCCACAACAGATGCTGACATTGCCGAGATCAACAATGACACCTACAAGAGGCCGCCTTTGGCAAATGCCAAGGTCTGTGGAATAAGTCAGGTCGCTCGCACACTGCAGCAGAAATTGTGGAAGATAATTGTTGTCTTCAGCTCATCCGACCTAATAAGACACGATGGAATTCAACATACATGGCTGTGGAGAGAATCCTGCGCATCATAAAAGAACAAGGGGAGGGTGCCATCAGGAGTGTGTGTGAAGAATTGAAACTGAAAATGTGAGTGTTTGTTTTACTTTGAAAATATTTTTAATTAATTAGCATTTGTAACCATAATTCATAATGAATAAACAAAGTGCTGATTCAAGAATATAATATAATATAATACAATATATATTTTTGTACATCCTTCTTTGTAAGAAACTTATGAAGTTTTATGCATTTTATTTGATCTTGCACAGAATGAGTCAGGCAGAAATCGCTTTTCTGGACGAGTTCTGCTCTGTGATGAGGCCTGTGGTGAAGGCCTTGAACATCCTCCAGTCAGAGAGCAACACACACCTTGGGTGGCTGCTCCCAGTCATCTAAGGAAGCGTCCAGCAAGATGTGCATGCCACTCGTCAAGGCGCTTCAGGAAGGTGTCCAGAAGCGTTTTGGAGGGATGATGGAGGACCGGGAACTTATCTCTGCAGCAATCCTCCTTCCAAAATTTAAGACTGGCTGGACTGACAATGCAGAAATCATCGACGCAGGTGTGATTTCATTATTTAATGTCAGTAATATACAGTATCTTAGTTTTGTTAATTTGTTCATTCAATCAACCAATGCATAGTAATAGCGTGTAAATATAGAATATGTCTGTAGCTATTTACAGTACTCTTTAAGAGCAAATGGCAAGTAGCTTAATTGCCCAATGCTGTTTTTCATTAAAAAGGTCTACTCTACATCAGACATCACCTCGACCAAATGGAGGCAGAAGAGGAGCACGGTGGACAAAGACAACAGTCACCTGATGAAGAGGAGTTCATCACCATCATGAAGGCGAGAAGGTCAGAGGTTTCCAGGGAGTTGGAGGGCTACCTTGCCTGTGCCTCGGAAAATATGGATCTCCTGAACTCTTTTCCAAACGTAAAACACCTGTCACTGAAACTCAACACAGGCCTTCCAGCCTCAGCCACATGTGAGCGTCTTTTCAGCACTGCTGTCTTATTGTTCACAGCAAAGAGAGCACGTATTAGTGCTACAAACTTTGAAAATCAACTCCTGCTCAATCTGAACAAGAGCTTTGCAGGTCTAATGCTGTAGCATCCATTGGGCCGAATAGTGTGTGGGACGTGGCACTTTGTTTTATTAATTTTTTTAAAATCAGTTTGCAATATTATGCAAAATTTCCAGTGTCCCCCTGTGTTCCAGTGGTTTTGGTTTTATTTTCTTTACTTTGGTTGTAGTGTTGGACCCATATATGGACCATATGACCACCATGTATATACATACATACCTCCCAACAGATTGTGACTGGCCTTGTGTGTGTTGTGGAACATAGAACTAAGAGCACAATGTTACTGAGCTCAGTTATGAGCTGTGTGTTTGGATATGCACGTTATAGAGTTTGATTAAAACAACTTGTGCTGGATTTGATTTATGACTCATCCTTTTTGCATCAAATAATTGAAAGTAACTAAGTAACTTTTACTCAAATTACATTTGAAATTAAGTAATTTTTTACTTTTACTCCAGTACATTTTCAGATGGGTACTTCTACTTTTACTTGAGTAGGATTTAAGCAAAGTAAAGATACTTTTACTTAATTACAATTTTTCAGTACTTTTTCCACCTCTGGTATGTTGTGAGCAATTTCACCTCCTCATGTACTGAGTTCCACACACTCGCGCTCCTCACTGACCAGGCCGACTTACTAAAAGTGCTCCTGCAGAGGAATGTAACAGTCGCCTCTAACAGAGCCTCGAATGACACGCTCAGAGGTTTTTAGCTGATGAACTCTGCCAGAGGATATGGAGCCAAATTATGCAGTACTTTATAAATCAATTTTAAGTCTGCAAATGTGTGAAGACTGTCCCAGTTTAAAATGCTGTATATTTTTAAAATTGCACAGTGATGATACTGCCAAGGTTCTTTATCCATAACTTTAATTGCTTGTTTGTACAAGACTTTAAATGGTTGTTTTGCCCTCTGACCAACCTGGGACCAGCTGGTTAGGCAATAGTTAAAGTGACTGAGAATCATTGAATGCAAGTACATTTTTGCGGCTTTAGTTGACTTTTCATTTCGAATTGCATGAAAATTTGTGAGATTTAACTTGATTTTTTTTTACACAGTTTGTCAATATGAGCTTTAAAGGAAAGCTATGACTCTATTATTAACCCAAGATATTTATATTGGCTCACAATTTGTATTGTTTTCTTCATTAACATGTATATCGGGGTCAGGTCATAATTTATTTATTTTAGTGACCTTGTGGACTGAGCGTTGCACAGAATTTTACAGCTAACCATAAGAAGGGTTCGAATAGTGTCCGGAAGAGACAATTACTCAAGCATGCATGGATAACATAAACAAAACTTCTTCAGGCATGTTTTTGATGAGGGAACAAAATTCTAACAGTAGATTGTACATATAAATGGATTGGATTTCTCTGCTCCAAATAGGAAGTGAGCATGAGGGCGCTTCCGGATCCATCGACCCTGGCTCCATTTGACTTTACACTGAAAAATTGTGATCTTTCTGTACCTGCTGTAGTGAGCCTCATCATTTTGATTTTAAAATATTCATATTAACCCCCTCTACATGATCCTGATGTTTTTATTTTGCTTAAACTAAATAAATAAATAAATAATTTATTGTATTTATACAACCTTTATTTAACCAGGAAAGTCCCATTGAGATTCAAAGATCTCTTTTTCAAGAGAGTCCTGGCCAAGAGGCCCACACAACACAACCCACAAGGCAACAATTAAATATAAAATCAACACAGATAAAATGTTAGCGACAAAGTTAGGAACATTGGCATGTCATCGATTGCATTGCCGGCCCAAAGCTGTGGAACAATCTGCCCCTTCATGTCCGAACTGCCCCGACTATCGAGTGTTTTAAGTCTCGTCTTAAAACCCACTTTTACTCTCTGGCTTTTAACACTGCGTGAGTTTGTGTGGATTTGGATTTCCAGGTCCTTCAAAAGAGTATTAAAAAACGCCATAGGCATGAGTGTTTGAAGTTTTAAAGCTCTTTGTAAAGAATTCCAGTCTGCTGGAGCACGATACTGAAAACACAGTTTTCCTTTCTCTGTTTTCACGTAAATTCTGGGGTCCATCAGGCCTCCGCTGAAGATACACACTGAGGTATGGAGGAAGCAGCCCAACAAGTCCCTTATAAATAAGTTTGTACCAGTGTGTGAGCCGCCGGGTCGCTAAAGCAGGCCATCCAACATGACAGTAAATAAATAAATAAATAAATAAATTCCTATTCCTAATATGAAACTGGCTCCAAATTCACCCCATAACTGCTAGTGTCTGGGCTTCATTTGACTGGAGCCGAACACTACGGCTGACATTATGCTCCCTCTGCCCACTTCTTTATACAGTCTATGGATATAACATGTAACTCCAAACAGTCAATTTCACATGAGGAAAAAAAGAAGAAAACAAGCAATGAAGCTGACAGGATGAACTTTCACCCCTTTTGGAGTTGTCCGCCTGCCCGCTGGAGCATTATTAAGGCACAGCTGGATCCAAGGGAGAGTACGGAGGGGGGGATTACATGCACGTTGCTTTTTTCCTCCAGTGTCATCTTTTCATATCCCCCATGGAGGCGGCCCATTGTGCATATAGCTTTCCATGCCGCTGTAAATGGTATATATTTGAAGGCACGCAGATGTGGACGCGCTCCCCCTGAGACATCCAGTCAACTCCATAAGATGCAAATTACATCCAGCATTTGATCATGAGTGCACTGTACATTTGAGACTGGTCATAACGGCACAAGTCTTAGCTTTGACTTCACTCCAAAGGTGACTGTAGAAAAGTTTGGACTATTCAATGTAGCTGTTTCTGTGCAGTGATTCTCCAGTAGAGTTATATAGGTCTATCTGAATTTATGATATATTCAAATTCTGTACCTGAAAGCTCTGGCACTTGTAGCATACACTATGGCTAAAAAAGGGTTTTAATAGCACAGTTGGTTAGGACAGCATGCAGTCATGTCAGCATTCTGCCCGTCTGTCAGGGATTTTTCCTAATAAAAATCAGAGAAAACAGACACAGAAGAAATATACTCGTAACGAGGGAGAATGAGGTGTAGCATGTGTTAAGCAGAGCCGCCTCTACCTCCTTCCAGGCCACACACTCAATTCTCAAAGAACACCTCCTCGTTGCTTCTTTTATTGTAAATCACATGGTCACGGAAAATTGCCAGTTTCAAGCAGTTTCAACAAAGTTCATCTTTACCATACATACATACATCACTAATCAGCAGTTGCTCAAGGTTCAGCCTTTGATTGTTTGTCTAAGCAGTTAATCAGTCTTTGTCCTTGTCCCATACTATGGTTTCATAATAGGGGATGAACCTACACAAGGAAAATATAACACATTCGTTAAAGCCCCAGTGTGTAGGATTCGTGGCGCATAGGTGGATGGTGCTATTGCACTTTCTGTTTTAGCTACGGCAGACCTCGAGGGACCCGTGCACAAGCCGAGCGCCACTACTGTATAAATAAAACGCGGTCCCGTTTTTGTTTTTTTTTCTCATGAAAACACACATTCCCGATCATGTACCATGACACTCTACACATCAAATGAAACCTTACAGTCTCCTCTTTTTGACTATGCAATTCATTTCCCTGCAAAACAATCACTCCCCGAGCACATGGGGCTTTTATACGGAAAAGCACAAAACGAGGTTAGCTTACCTTAGAATGCTTTCCACAGGTCAAACTGTATTTCACCATAAACTTGCTCTCAATTTGTCCGTAAGGATCCAGCGAATAAAATCCAGTAAAACAATTTAGTCCAAAACACGTGTTAGATCCATTATGACGTCTGATCCCGCAGCATGCTTGTGTTGTTTACCCAAAACCACGAGCCTTGCCGAAGGCGGAGCCCAAATGTCCTTCTGCGGCTCTCGTATTCAAAATGGCTGCCTCTGCATGGGGAAGATCCCCCTTTTATGTGACTATATCTAAGTCCAAAAGAATACTTTGATTTCATGATGGAAGTGAAAAGGCTTGGAAAACAATGTATTTTTGAATGGGTATCTTCAATTTCAGTAATTAACGGGTAAAAATCTTACACACTGTCCCTTTAAAGGCACTATATACAAATTTGCTTTAACACCGTCCATTGTCACAATCCTCTAGAAATGTAGTTTTGGAATGTCAATGTAAATTTAGCCTGGTATGCAGCAGTGTGTTTTTGCCATGTTTAATTTGCTGCTCAGCTCGGTAGTAAGCTCACAGAAGATTTGAAGACCAAATTAGTTCCTTTTAAACATTTTAGCTGTGTTTTTATCTCTTCACCTCTCCAACTTTAAAGGCTCAACAAAGAATAATGCTTCGTTTTACAGCTTATAATTACGTTTTATCACAGTTGTGTTTGGCCATGTGTGTCTCCATGGTAACGGTCCCTACATACACAGCAGCTGTGGTCTGGATTTCGTATGTTTGGTTGCTTCTATTACTACTAATTACATGTTTCCAGGACGATTTGGCGGTCACCCTCCTCATACTTGAGCTTCTTCTCCTGACTTCTTCAGCTGATTCTCTTAGATGCCAAACCCAACAAAGCCCTGCACAGATTCTAATGGTGCTGCTGTGTTTTCTGGCCAGAGATAAGCACCATCTTGTGTTTGAGAAATTATTTTAAATGTTAGTAGTGGCGCCATGTGCAGGATTCTGTTTTGCCAAATACTTGCAGACTGGAATTTTCTTTTGAAATAGGAAATGAAAATATTTCATTTTATTTAGCCAATACAACAACCCAACTCACTGCTCCTGAAAAGGATGGGTCAAATGCAGAAGTCAAATTTCTCCTGTGTGTCACTGTGTGTCATTGTGTGTGAGACCAAATAAACAAAAAACAAACCCAGCATTTGTAATGTTCATATTCATGCAGACCCAGTTTGTTTATATGCATATTATATGTCATATGTCATTCACCCTTCAGATGGGTGTGACTGAAAGGTGGATTAATCTATCAGACATGCATGGTCCGAGAAAAATAGGATGATATTTCTGTATTTTTATACAGTTTTTTTCAGCGGTGCATGTGAAGGAGCTCACCATCATCATCCACAGACAAAATCACATTTCTCTAACCTCACTGATTCATCTTTTTTTCTCATAATTGCCATAAGCCATAATTGCTTTGATACGGATGGACTATGCATGTCCCTTGGTTAATCCAACTGTCAATTACGCCCATTTGATTATTAATATTAACTAACTCTACTGTAGAAGTGTGTATTCTAGATCCCAGGCAACGGGCAAATATGATCTATCTCTAAACCCTATAATGACCCTATAACCAAACACGTGTCTGTAAGTACAGGGGGTCCTCGGGTTACGACGTTGATCCGTTCTTAAGACGCGTCGTAACCCGAATTTCGTCGTAAGTCGGATTTTGACTTTGATCTTCCAACCAAAGCACCAATAACCTTTCCATCTCAATAATTAGACCACTACGCTGCTTGGTTATCACTGCCGCTTTCATAGGAGCAGATCAGAGCCCACATCAGGTACTTCCGCCCACATTGGGCACGCAAACGAGGTCGTCTTCTCCGCCCTACAACCACAACAGAGCGTATTCTTCCGCCCTGCACCGCGCGCCGTTCGCGTTTGTTCACGTCGCTTACCACGCTAAACCGCATAAGACGGAATGACGCGTAATATATACAGTGCCGTGAAAAAGTATTTGCCCCCTTCCTGATTTCTGTGTTTTTTGCATATTTATCACTCAAAACATTGTCAGATCATCAAACCAATTTTAATATCACACAGAAACAACCCAAGGAAAGACAAAATTCAGTTTTTGAATGATGATTCCATTTATTAGTGCACAAAAAAAATCTAAACCTATCTGGCCCTATGTGAAAAAGTAATTGCCCCCTTAATCTAATAGCCAGTTGAGCCTCCTTTGACAGCAATAACTGTAACCAAACGTTTGCGATAATTGGTGATGAGTCTTTCACACCGCTGGGGAGGGATTTTGGCCCACTCTTCTATGCAGAATTGTTTCAATTCTGCCATATTGGAGGGTTTTCTTGTATGAACTGCCCGTTTAAGGTCACACCACAGCATCTCAATCGGATTTAAATCCGGACTTTGACTTGGCCACTCCAAAACCTTAATTTTGTTTTCTTTGAGCCATTCAGAGGTGGACTTGCTGGTGTGTTTTGGATCATTGTCCTGTTGCATGATCCAAGAGCGCTTGAGTTTGAGGGCACGAACTGATGGCCGGACATTCTCCTTCAGGATCTTCTGGTAAACAGCAGAATTCATTTTTCCGTCAATCACAGCAAGTTGTCCTGGTCCTGAGGCAGCAAAGCAGGCCCAGACCATCACACTGCCACCACCATGCTTTACTGTGGGCACCATGTTCTTTTTATCAAATGCTGTGCCATTTTTACGCCAGATGAAACGGGCTGCAGACCTTCCAAAAAGTTCAATTTTAGACTCATCGGTCCACAAAATGTTTCTCCAAAAGTCTTGAGGGTCATCAAGGTGCTTTTTGGCAAAGGTGAGACGAGCCTTTGTGTTCTTTTGTGAAAGCAGTGGTTTTCTCCTGGGAACTCTTCCATGGATGCCATTTTTGGCCAGTGTTTTTCTAATGGTGGAGTCATGAACACTGACCTTAACTGAGGCCAACGAGGCCTGTAGTTCTTTCGATGTGCGTCTAGGTTCTTTTGTGACTTCCTGAATGAGCCGTCGTCGCACTCTTGGAGTAATCTTAGTTGGTCGACCACTCCTGGGAAGGGTTGCAACTGTTCCCAGTTTCCTCCATTTTTGAATAATGGCTCTGACAGTGGTTCGCTGGAGCCCCAGAGCTTTGGGAATGGCTTTGTAACCTTTTCCTGAATTATAGACTTCTATCACTTTTTTTCTCATTTGTTCTTGAATTTCTTTGGATCGTGGCATGATGTGTTTGTTCTTGAGATGTTGTAGCCAACTTCACTTTGTTTGACAGGAACTATTTAAGTGATTTCTTGATTCAACACAGGTGGTGACAATCAGGTGTGGGTGTGGCATGTAGAACTGAACTAAGTTTTCTCAAAACTGTGGTTAGTCACAGTTAGTTTGTGATTTAACAAGGGGGGGCAATTACTTTTTCACATAGGGCCAGATAGGTTTAGATTTTTTTTGTGCACTAATAAATGGAATCATCATTCAAAAACTGAATTTTGTCTTTCCTTGGGTTGTTTCTGTGTGATATTAAAATTGGTTTGATGATCTGACAATGTTTTGAGTGATAAATATGCAAAAAACACAGAAATCAGGAAGGGGGCAAATACTTTTTCACGGCACTGTATATATATATTTTTAATGGGGGCGCGTTCGTAACCACGAAACGTAAGTCGAGACCGTCGTAACCCGAGGACCCCCTGTATGTCCATTTCTACCTCTGTACTGTGTCCCTTTCACTGCTCATTCCTCATGTGCCTCTGTGCTCTGACACCAGTTATAATTGTTGTGTGGGTCCAGTGATAGGGCAGGATTGCGCTCTTTAATTCTCTGCATCAAAGCATGAAATGTCGCCTTGGAGCATGTAATCACCCATCACTGCCGAGAAAGCCAACAAAAGCAAGAGTGTTTTCCAATTAATATTCACCCTTTGAACATTTTATGGCAACTGTCTGACATAAGGCCCTCTCTTATCAGCTAGCTTGTAATTTTGAATGAGGAAAAACCATCTCGCTGCTCGGTCCATGATAAGAGATCAGAATATGGACTTGATGTGGTGAATCAAGTGGTGAAGTGGAGTGGTTCTGGTTGATCTGAGGGGGAGGAGGAGGAGACATGAGAAGTCATCAGGGTCAGTAATTCTGGAAGTACTCACAAATATAAGCATGGCAGATTAAAAAAAAAAAGAAAAAAAAAGAAGAAGAGGGGGGTCTTTACTATAAGAGGAAATACAACTATTGCCTCCTGTCTATAGACTGTATAAAGAAGTGGAATAAAGGAGTGTGACGTCATCCACAGCGTTCGGCTTGGTTCGAGGTGAATCTGGAGCCAAGTTCCATATTAAGAATTCTGACCACATATAGTTATAGTAAACAAAGAGCCAATCGTTGAAGGTAGTGCACCTCCAAAGATAGCAGCAGTGACCTTGGGGAAAGAAGGAGGCTGATTAGTCTGCTATTAATGATCATGATTGATTTAAAGACAAAATAACGAAATAACACCAGGATCATGTAGAGAGGGTTAATATGAACATCTTAAGATCAAAATGACAAAGCTCACTGCAGCAGTTACAGAGAGAGGGGCAACAGTAACCGAACTGGAGCTAGAGTTGATGCAGCTGGAAATGCACCAATACTAACTTCCTTTTTGGAACATGGCGGCTAACGGGTGGCTAGTGTCCATTTATATATACGGTCTATGCTTCTCTCCAAAGTGAATCTATCAACTCCTAAAGACACACATTAAAAGGCCTGTACCTGATACGTTTTCTACAGCGATGAAAAATAGCTTTCAGAATGGCCATTCTCACTACAAGAGGAGTCATTTCCTCCATAGATGTAACCTGTAATTTGACCTAGTGGCATCACCTTCTTTTCTATGGAGATGATATATTTAAAGCCATATACTGTAGAAAATCCCTCCCCCTGGTCACCACCTTGACTAACCAATTTTCTGCGGGAAACACTGATTATATTTAAGATTTTATTAAACGTCCTGCCTAGTCTTATCTAGTTTTTAAATTTAGCTGAAGTATTAAATTTTACTTCCTGGTTAGACACAACGACAGATACTACTATTTATTATATTATCATATTATGACATAAGTAGAGGTAATTCCATGACTGTTACCTAGAAAGCATAATACTAACAAGGGTCAAAACTCATCTAAATTACACAGTAATTATTACTAGACTAATAAAACACATAAAATACACTACTTGTGTCTTCCGGCAAAGCCACTTCCTGTATTTTTGTACTTTTCTTCTCAGTTTTTTCCACAATCTACCACTTAACTGGTGTAAAAAATGTGATAAATATTTACTTATTGCGTAACTTTTCTGGTGGAGGGCCTGTCAAATGCTTTTCTCCATGGAAATGTTTTTGCTTTGGAATGTTTCACAGTATGACACTGGAGACCAGAGTGAACTGTGTGGAGTTCAGCTCTGTGGAGCTCAGTCACAGTCATAATACATGTTTTTCTGGTTATAAAACCACCTGTGACTGAATAAATGTAAGGTAGAGCTGTTTAATGTCATACTGCGGAACATTCCAGGCAGAGTAATGACAAATCCATTCAAACAAGTAGGTGACAGACTCCCAACCAAAAAGTTACACAATGCATCTTTAAACATGAAAATCTGTCATACGCACCTTAATCCCTGAACTTTAAATCCGTTTATTTTATGTAAAAGTAGCTGCAAATGTCCGTGTTGGAAAGACATACTAGAGAATATATTCCATAAGTATTTTTATAACCTTAACATGAGGACATTTATATTTGCACAGCAACATGGGCATGACCATGTCATGAACTTGGTCATGGATTCTAGTTAAGAATCATCTCAGCTCCACTCTGGGACAAGACATGCACACGCTGTGAAAAATGGATGCAGATGAAATAAACATATGTTGCTGAGTGATGTTGTTTACGGAGAGTGGCTAAGAAGGATTCAGTACAATATGTCCTCAGTTACACGTGCAGAACTAATGCAGGGCTATGCATCTGGGGCTTCAGACTTATCTATAGAATTGCGAATTTAGAGTCAGCGCATGTTAATGATTGCGTTTCCAAGTATTTGAAGAAGATACTATAATAAATAAGCATTAGTATTATTCATATTCATTCATATTCATTATTCAGGTGCAGTGTATAGAGGATCTAACATGCATCAGCTTGTCTCCATGGAGATGTTACCACTTTGCATACAATTTTCAAGGCTTTTTTTCCCAAACATCACTAATAGAAGATAAGTTTAATCGCATACTATGGGACATTACTAGCTAAAGAATAAGCAGGTACTGGTGGACACTCCAAAAATAGTGGACAACTTTTATCATTCATACAAATTCATTAAGCACTATATTGTTAGACATATTCACCAGTGATCCAGAAGGTGAAGGGCTCTTTTACTAACTTGATTCAATTGGTATGACTGCAGCCTCATTGCAACAAAGATGGCAGATTTTGCTGATAACATTTGATTTTTAAAGGTGCACTGCGTCGCTTTATTGGTGTTGGATCTGCCATCTGCTTGTCTCCTTGTCTTGCTTTGTTAGATCTGTTGATGCCATATTTGGAACATGGTAAAGCAACATATTGTATTTATGGCAGCAGTGCGGCCATCAGAAAAGTTGAAGGGTACACCTTTAAAGTTCATGTAATCATCTCATTCTCTATACTGGCACCTAGGGATGGGAATCAAGAACTGGTTCCTGTTGAGAACCGGTTTTGTGTGTTTCAATTCCATGGAATCGATTAGCAGTTCATCTAACGATTCTCTTATCAATTCCAGCCAGCATGAATTACGCACAAAAGTGGTGGGATTGCTACGTGCTTCACCGCTTCACTGATACGGAGTTTGTATACTCTTTTTGCATGACGAGAAGAATGTTTGTGAAAATGAACTTTTAACTTCCACTTGGACACATGACACGTTCGGGAGACGTTCGGGACAGGTCTGTTTATCCGGAGCTCCTGTACAAAGTGCGGTCGGATACTTAGCAGCAGAAAGTCCGGGGATATAAGCGAATATGCGAATACACGTGGAGACACACGAATTATCCGACAACAGAGCAACACGGGGTGAGTCACATTATTATCATATTATTTCTGCATCAAATGGAGATATTAGGTGAAAGCAGCGGCTTGTGTCAGCATTAGCCTGTGCACTAAACCGGGACTAAACCAGGACTAAAACAGAACTAAAGCAGGACTAGACGAGGACTAAACCTGGACTAGACCAGGACTAAACCAGGACTAGACCAGGACTTAACCAGGACTAAACCAGGACTGAACCAGGACTAAACCAGGACTAGACCAGGACTAAACCAGGACTAGACCAGGACTAGACCAGGAATAAACCAGCACTAAACCAGGACTAGACCAGGACTAGTGCTAATCTTGGTGCTAATCAAACAGTTTGTTCTTATTTTTTCCCCAAATTAGAATCAAGAAAAGAGAATCGATAAAGAATCAAATCATTAAGTAGTATCGATAATGGAATCGGAATCGTAAAAATCTTATCAATTCCCATCCTTACTGGCTCCTATACCGAGAAGAATAATAGGCTGAATGACTATTATCATGTAGTATGTTACATGTAATTATTTCATTGCCGTGACTTTGAAAACATAACAGTGTTTTGTAGGTGTTCCAATTTTTGACCTGTCTGATCAGTAAAGAGGGGGGTAATATATTGCCATTTGTTTAGCCAAAATACAGAAAAACATGCTTGAAAATGGCGGCACGGTGGCTGGCTAGCACTCATGCTTCACAGCTAGAAGGTTCCGGGTTCGATCCCCGGGTCGCCCGAGCCTTTCTGTGTGGAGTTTGCATGTTCTCCCCGTGTCTGGATGGGTTTCCTCCGGGCACTCCAGTTTCCCCCATCAACCCAAAACATGCTCCAGGTAAAATCCTCCAGCTTAGGTCCTGACCAAGCCGAGCAACAAGATCATGGACATGGGTCCCCGGGCGCCTGAAAGACGAGCTGCCCACTGCTCCTGAAGGATGGGTCAAATGCAGAGAAATAATTTCCCTACGGGGATGAATAAAGCGTGTCTTCTTCTTTTTCTTCTTTCACAATTTTATTATCACCAACCACCCCAAACTGGACATATCCCATTTTTTTATTATTAATCTAGTCTTCATTGGTGAGAGGTATGTTATTTATGCAGAGAAAATTTTAGTTTAGATGCTTTACACCAGATTTAGCTATTTTCCATTTGCAGTCCACGAGCACTAAACACAATTAAAATACATTCAAATATCTTTTCATTTACAAACACACAATACATTCTTCCATTTCCATTCTTCCTCTTTCATTTCAAAACATCACACACAACATTTACACATTCATCATTTCATCAGTAATGACAATACAGTGGTACCTCACCTTACGAAATTAATTCGTTACATAAGTGGTTTCGTAACGTGAATTTTTCGTAAGTTGAGTAGCTATTTCAATGGAAAACGCCTGATCCATTCCAAGGTTTTTTTTTTATAGTGTAAAATTTTTTTTTATAGTGTAACATTTGTGTTCTGCGTCCTGATTGGCTAAGAGACTGTAGACCCAGGACTAAACGTGGAATAAACCAGGTCTAGACCAGAACTAAACCAGGTCTAGACCAGGTCTAAACCTGGACTGGACCTGGACTAAACCAGGATTATCCCGGGACATGGCAGTGCCGTTGGAGGAGCGTGTTGCTCGTGTCTCTGCGCTCCTTGCGCGTTCTGCGCTAGAGCTAAGAGGCCGAGAAAGACGCTCTTTCAGCGGGAATAAAAGCGGGGTGGGGCGGGGAGGTCTATCTGACCTCCAGGTCTAGACCAGAGTGTGTACGTATTTACGTATTTACGTATTTAGGTTTTGGGGCGTGCATCTGAGCGCGCATTAATTGAATTTTTGAGATTTCGCATTTCATAAATTGAATTTTCTTTCGTATCTAGAGACCAAAATTTAACGTGAAGGCGTTTCTTTCGTAAGGTGAGGTACCACTGTATAAACCTACATTAAAAATATTACCTTAACTTTCAATACATCTGCCCCTCACTTCACATTGGCAAATTTCTGTATTTTTCCTGTCGTGAACACTTATATCATTGCGATCATATAGCATCATACCATCACAGTAAAACATCACTCCAACAGCCTATAAAGTTTTTTTTTTATTTTTTTTTTATAGTTTTTTTCAATGCTACAACACAGCCATCACTTTTCATTTACTTCCCTTCAAACAGTTCACTGATGCACGTCATCTAGATAGTGCATCCAAACTTTCTCTCCCGCCTTGTTGCGCCTGATAGAGGTACCGATCCGGCAGCCTGTTCACTTGGGATTTTATCTGAGCCTGATTCATGAGGTCCAGCAAATAGTCTGCACCCAACTGCATCTCAGTGCTCATGACCGCATCTGTCAGCCAGGCTAATATACAGACCAGAACTCTCACAACAGCCCATTCACCGCACAATAACTGCTCCGAAATACGTCGTTTTTGACTGTTCCGCGGGGTATTCTGGTGGCACTCTGAGGACAAAATTGTGAAAAAATAGTCCCATCATTTTCAAAATGTGGACTAAAGGTCATGCCTGGAGAGATTTTCGACTGCCCACTGTTCTGGACTGAGGAAAAATAAGGCCGGAGAACGGGCAAAGAGGCATAAACAAGCTGCAAAATGATGGGTTTGTTGGGGAATGATCTAAAAGAGATGTAAACGGAGAAGGCAGAGTGGTTAGCCTTTTGTGAATCATTTGAAGATGGTTTGGAAGGTAGTGTAAACTCTTCAAGAAAATATGTAAACTGGCGTCAGCCTGGTGAGATTATTTTCACTTCTCACTGAATCTCTCCACCCTCATTGCTTACAGTTCAGTTTAAAAGGGACACAAATCCTTAAAGGTTCTATATTAAGCAAAATTGTCTTGTGAGCATGTTAGAATGTTGTTACCTTATCAAAAACCTATCTTGGGTTGTGTTTTGTTTCATTTGTACATGCTGGAATAGTTTTCACGTTAAAGGAATAGTAACGTTTTTTTTTACAATCTGAACCTTATTTCGGTAATAAAACAACGTGAGTAACTCACCCATAGCACTTTGGTGTCATTTGGAACATTTCCGGAGATTTTTTAGATGAGCGATATCCGTAATGTGAGTGGTCGGGGCACGACGTTGCGTTCACCAAATAACAAAAACTTGAGCTCTTTTCAAATTACAGAAGCTCAATGTGTCAGTGTAAACTTTCACTTGAGTCAAAAATGGCCTGTAATCCGATACCATCCATGGTTTTTATTAGATGACGTCACGTTACGGATATCACTCAACTATAAAATCTCCGGAAATGCTCCAAATGACACCAAAGTGCTATGGGTGACATACTCACGTTGTTTTATTACCGAAATAAAGTTTAGATTGTAAAAAACGTGGCTATTCCGTCAACAGCTATCAGTTCAGTAGAGATTGCCAATTCCAGGGCTGAAATTATCCAAATGATTTTAGTGAGAATGTATTGACAAGACCCATTTACCATATTGGATCCAGTCTTGTTCTTTTTTAGATCAGAGTCAATGTCAAATACCAGTACAGTTGAGATTCTGATTTCTGTCTGTGGTAGAATGTGTGAAAATGATGCCTCCCAATTGAATCCTAACATTTCTTCTTGGAATGAGAAACAAAAAGGATGGAATAATCTGGTCATTCAATCTGTTTCTTATGGGACATACATGCGACAGGTGCATTGGGGGAAAGGGACTTTGCTGAAAACATTTTCAAGAGGACTCCTGCACACTCTTTGGTTCCCTTTTTTTATACGTTTCAGTCCCCCTGACCTTTAGATACGATCACAGCCCCTTCTACTCCCCTAATACAGTATAAGTGAAGGGACTGCCCCCTTGAGAATAATCAACCAATCACAACAATGAAAAAATATTGATAAATTTCCCAATTAGACCCCAATATTGTACATAATTCACTTTGCACTTTGTCTCTCATGAGCATGGATAATAATTCGAAAAACATAAAGATTATTATTACCATTAAAAAGAGGACAATTGCGTTGCACAACCTTGACCAAATACGGCATCTGTGAAAATCAATATGATGATGACTTTTTTGACCAGTGGATTATCATTATACTTTAGTAGCTTAAAAAAAGTCTCCATATTTTTGGCTAGAGGACAAACTTAAGAGGATGTTCCAGAGGTGATGGCGAGCAGACAGAAGAAGGAGTGTTCAGTGGGTGGACTGGAGGGAAGGTTAATGATCCAGGGGAGGGCTGAGTGTATGAGTGTGCATGAGAATTTCTTCTGTAGGTAGTAGGACAAACTAAAGAGTAATCTGATTGAGTGGGGGTTATGTATTTATGTAACTAAAAGTGCACTTTTCTGGTAAACGTGCTGGTCTACATAAATGTTATTGCTCAGCCTTGAATATTCCGCAGTATGGCATTAAACATATCAAATCTCCATGGACACTAGAATGTGACACATCCACGCCAAGCTGCAGGTCAGATCTGAGATTGCATGATTTTGAAGTGTTGTTTAACAATAAAATCACAGGTAATAGAATAAATGCATGAAGTTTAATGCCATATTGTGTAATACTCTAAGAAAAGCAATAGCATCTCTGTGGAGTGCAAGTTTAGAGATTTTTACAGAAACAAAAACATGCACCATAGGTAAAAATCCTCCAGCTTAGGTCCTGACCAAACCGACGCAAGAAGATCATGGAGATGGTCCCCGGGCGCAGTAATGTGCTGCCCACTGATCCTAATAACAGGATGGGTTAAATGCAGAGAAGAATTTCTCCTGTGTGAGATCAATAAAGTCACTTCTTCTTCTTGTTTCCCCTTCTCATTTGCCCACTCTTGTATTTGGAGTGATTTGTGCATGTTTGAGCAATCCTTAATCTGTTATGTTCAAGACAACATTTTGCCAAACAATTCCAGTTTTCACTGTTCCCGGTACATGCTCACTTCTCTGTACTTACTTTGTTCAATTTTATTTCTTTAATAGGATTCGGCAGCATCACATAGTCATTTTTAGTACAAATGGCCAAAAAAAACAAAAAACAAAAAACTGCTCGCTAGCATGATCTACAGGTGCCGATTTACAGTGAAGTTAGCTCCCATTGGGCACCGCAATTTTCTAATGCGGAAGTCAGCGAACTTGTTTTTTGTTTTAGATGAATACCGTATTGGCCCGAATATAAGACGATGTTTTTTCCATTGAAAGAACACTGAAAAATCGGGGGTCGTCTTAGATTCGAGGTCTAGCCAGATGGCGCCAGATATCTTTAAAGCGAATGCTGCTAGCGCGCAGTGTTGCCAAGTTAGCGACTTTGTCGTTATTTTTAGCTACTTTCTGGACCCCCCTAGCGAGAAAATTAGACAAAAGCGACTAGCGAGTTTTTTTTTGGTGATCAGAGGCTCCAAGATCGCGGGAGGGGGAAAAAATAATTGCGCCGTTTTCTCTCTTTCCCCGTTCAGAGAAAGAGACAGAGAGAGACAGGCAGAGAGGGGCGGGGGCGGAGTTGTGGATTCAGACACACACACCAGTCTGTCCTCTGCTCCCTCCCATCTCGTCAGATCGCAGCTGACTTCACTTAGACTTCACTTTGATGGTTAATGCAGTTATTGCAATTTTGTTGTTTTATCACAGTAGATTGGTTTATTTACATTTCAAAAACCAGAAGCCATTCATTTACAAATGTGATTGCACTTTAGTTTACATATTTAAATGTTCAGATATTAAGATGTGATAGACAGTTTTTGCATGATTTGAATGAGGCAAAATAACATGCTTTTTCTCTCGAATATATTGTTATAATCATTTGTTTCAGATGTACTGTAATTATTTTCTGTATAAAAATTAAATTTGGTGTTCAAAAAGTCTTTTTTCAAACTTGAGTCTTGAAAAAGAGGGGGTCGTCTTATAATCAGGGTCGTCTTATATTCGGGCCAATACGGTACTTCAATTTAAAATGTCCAAATTATAATATAATGACCAACATGTGTCTTGGATTATAACTATAGCGGGCTCAAGCACAGTATGTCTTTTAAAGTACTTCTTTAAGTTCAACATTGACAACAATATGTGAAATCTTATTTACATAATCCCATAAATCTGTCTAAAG
The DNA here is from genome assembly GCA_036785185.1 of Paratrypauchen microcephalus. Taxonomy (NCBI): domain Eukaryota; kingdom Metazoa; phylum Chordata; class Actinopteri; order Gobiiformes; family Gobiidae; genus Paratrypauchen; species Paratrypauchen microcephalus. Next base: position 1,624,550 of record JAVJIX010000019.1, on the reverse strand, counting down.
TTTCTCTTAACTGTTGCTCAGTTTTATTTAAAGAAATCCATATATCACTTGGAGACTGAAGCATATGGAGGCTAGAGTAAGCAGAACTAAAGTTGTGGTGAAGGTAATAGGTCCTCCTCAGTCATTGGTGAGCTATGGCAGCTTTCTAATAGAGGCCATATGAGCTACTTCAACAGCTTTAATTAGAGTCACCAGGCTTATTTGAAATTGGCTAATGAATTATTTCTTCCTTATCATATACTGCTGCAGTAATACTTGTAATATGATTCATTTTTATTACTTTATGGCACGCCAGCTGGTTCACTTTGTGTTGTTGCACAGGTGGGGCCAAGTTTAAGCCTATACAAGTGTTACTGAAGCCAAAGCTCACAGCACATACTTATGACTTAAAATCTACTGCAGTATTCAGGCACTGTGAAACTATTCTTAAAAGTGTACTTTTTTACTGTACTTTTGGAAAGCAAAACAAAAGACTTGTGTAAAAAAATCAGATTCTAATCAATACCAAAACTAGACACTCGTTTGAGCATATTGATACTCATATTGATACTAAAAATGCACATTCAATCTTTATTTATATAGCCCTTTACAACATCAATGGTGAAAGAAAGAAAGAAAGAAAGAAAGCTATGCCTTTATTAGTCCCACAGTGGGGAAATTCCAGTTCTGCATTTAACCCATCCTGTTATCAGGAGCAGTGAGCAGCACATTACTGCGCCCGGGGACCATCTCCATGATCTTCTTGCTTCAGCTTGGTCAGGACCAAAGCTGGAGGTACCTATGGTGCATGTTTTGGGTTGGTGGGGGAAACCGGAGTGCCCGGAGGAAACCAGACACAGGGAGAACATGCAAACTCCACACAGAAAGGCTCGGGTGACCCGGGGATCGAACCCAGACCATGCATGCAAACTCCACACAGAACACACACAGAAAGGTCTGGGCGACCCGGGGATCGAACCCGGAACCTTCTTGCTGTGAAGCATGAGTGCTACCCACTCAGCCACCGTGCCGTGACCAAAGTGCTTTCCAATTAAAAATGGAAAAATACAACAATACAAAAGACAGAATAACAATGTAAACAATAAAAAGTAAATCACACAATGTAGAAAAATTACGTGGCACAAACTACTAAGTATTAAAAGCCATTTTGAATAAATGTGTTTTGAGCCTAGATTTAAAAAGGTTAAAAGTGATGTTACGTAGCTCTGAGGGCAGATTGTTCCACAGTCTGGAACCAACCACAAAGAAAGCTCGATCACCCCAGTGTTTGAGCCTGGCTCGGGGGACTTCCAAAAGAAGTTGGTTATTTGACCTTAAAGTGCAAGTTGATTTTCGTACAGATAAAAGCTCGGTTAAATAACAATGTGCTAAACCATTAGCTTTAAAAACAAAAAGTAAATTTTAAAATCAATTCTAAAAGAAACTAGAAGCCAATGAAGTGTAAAAAGGACTGGAGTGATGCGCTGACGTCGAGGTGTTGGTTAAAAAACGAGGTGCAGCATTCTGCACAAGCTGAAGGCGACTGAGGGCAGTTTGTGAGACGCCGACATAAAGTGCGTTGCAATAATCTATTCTAGAACTGATAAAAGCATGAATGGTCCTTTCAAGGTTGGTGCGATTTAAAAAAGTCTTGGCTTTAGATAAAAGGCGTAACTGATAAAAACTGGCTCTCACAACACTGTCAATCTGCTTATCAAATTTGAAGTTGTTGTCAAAAGTGACCCCAAGGTTCCTGACGGTCAATTTTAACTTCGATGGCAACCAACAGTCGAAATCGGAAGATGCAGAATCACCAGATAAAATGTATTCTGTTTTGCTTTCATTTAAATGAAGAAAATTTTGTCCTAACCACAACTTTAAGTCTTTGATGCAGTCAGTTAATGACTGAAGAGCACCATTTTTACCTGGAAACACAGGTTCACAGTATTCACACATTCACAGTACAGAAATGAACCTAGCTTTAGAATGATCTTAATAATATGGCAACATGGCAAATATAAAAGGAAGTACTATTATTTAATGTTGAAAATCTGATTCTTTTGTTTAATATTTTTTTATTATCATTGTGGTCTTAGAATTAGCATCGAGTCTATTCCTTAATATTGAAATCAAGTTTGAAATTTTAGTACACTACAAAAATGAGAACTTCGCACTTCAATTTCTTCAAACGGGGGCATTGGAGGAGAGGGAGCAGACCCAGAACAAAATAATCCCGCACTCCGTCTTACTTGCAAAATGTAAGATTTATTAAGACATGCAACATTTCGGCACTAGGCCTTCATCAGGCAAAATAGAGTGAGCACTAACGGTGGCCATCTTAAATAGGGTGTGGCAAGCACCCAAGGGTGACAGGTCTGTACCAAAAAAACATAATTCAAAATGCAGACGCAATCAACATAGTGTAATGTACATAATAATAATAATAATAATAATAATAATAATAATAATAATAATAATAATAATAATAATAATAATAATAATAATAATAATAATAATAATTGTAGAAAGATAATTGGAAAATGATTGAAAAATAAAACTGGACAGTATCCAAATACATATACTATTGAGTAAGGCTGGCGTGCTACATACATACATATCTACATATACACAATGAACAAGCCAACAAAAGCAAGAACATAAAGATCATTTATCAATAGAATACTTACAAAAAAAATTGAGCATTTTGTAAGTGGCGATGTTTACAAATGAACAGGCTAATAATAATAATAGGTGCGCAGTGATAGGAATCGAAAGAAAATAGCACCAAGCAATTAGCCTATGACTTCTGACTTTTTCATGGACACCTGTTTTTGTGCACCAGCCCCCATGAATCCCCCCGCGGGTGGTGGGTCCACAGGAGGATGGCCCACGTCACAACCGGCCTTGATACACTTCTGTCATAGGGGCAGTGCACGATGTCAAGTGCGCCCACAAAACCAGAGCGTGAAGTGCTCTTCCTTTTCCAAGCACTCAATGCCACACTATAGTGACATTCATGGCACCCAATAGTACAGACTGGCACTGCCCATAATTGTAGTTGTTAACCATCATAAATGCCAAAAATGTGTATTGGTGAGTAAATCGATGAGGTCTCGCTCGTCATTGACAATGGACCCCACGGATGCGTTACTGGACACGAGCCCGTTCCAATGATATATATAGTGCCACCATACTATATAATATTTCAATAGGCTATCACAAGGACTTGTAGTCCTGTATATCTGGATTGCTCTTCCTTCATCCTTAAACTACCCGGATATTTTTTACAGTAAACTGAAACAGAATTTTGAGAACTGAATTTGAATTGCGAGAACTGAACATGAGCATATAAAAAATTTTCAAATTTTATTAGATTCCTCTTACAAACTAATAAATTAAATTTCAAATGATACTGTTCAGATTCAATGTTTCAATGCAATGATTCAAATTATAAAATACAATTTCAAATTATGTGATTCAACTTCAGTTTCTGGTGGCACATACAGTATTTCTGCCTATATATATAGCTGTGATTTAATATTTTATTTAATATTTTATTACTTATTTTTCTATTTTATTTTGATTTGTACATATACACTTATTATTTTTATTTTTATAATTATGTCTCATTTGACACTGGCCTCTTGCTATCTTTTTTGCTATTCCATCAATTTTTTTGTTACCCTCTGTTATATATTATATTTGATGAGTGAGCTACTGTATCCAAATGATTTCCCTTGTGGATCAATAAAGTTTGTCTAAATTTAAGTATGACGGTCATCTATTCTCAATTGGCTAAAAATTAACCTCTAGTTTAGTTAGCATACTCCCAATGTCTGGGTTTCGCACAGCAACACAAAAGATGCAAAAAAGAAAAAAAAAATCCTCCAGCTGAAGTAGGTGCTATCTGGTACCTTATCCACACAACTGTAACGCACAGTAGCTTTGATCAATCCGCCCCTTTGACTGTTCTGAAATACCCCGAGATAACGCTCCCTCTCCTCCATTCAAACTTTATGGGTTGGTCTCATTTTTTCCCTGGAGAGCTGAGGGCACCTTCAAAGGCACTTCCCTCTATCCTGGGAGCCCCCAACTGCCCTCGGACGCAGCTCAATCGAGTTAGCAGTCGGAGAGGGGAAGGGGTGGGGGTTCCGCAGCAGGGATTGCAAACTATGCCTCGAGTGCCCAGGGAATGGAGAGGCAAAGTGATCAGGAAAATGGCTGCAAAAGGGGGTAGAGAACTTTTATTGCCGTGGTGATTTATGCATTATGGGTTTTTAATGGTTCGCAGTATATGCCCACAGATTTTTTCGCAGGGGAAGGAAATTTGTATCTTACCGCATGGCTACGGGGAGAAAAATGATGCCTTCAATTTCCGTTCCTATAACAAGGTCAAGCACGCGTCTCCTATTTGTGCTCATTTACATTGAGAGGCACTTGAAATGAGTTCAGTGCTAGCCGGAGTGGAGCAGCTGCCCTGGAGTTAGCTGCAGGCTCTGGGTTGTTTCTAATGCAGACAGTGCACGCCTGACAGATAGCAACAAGTGGCACCACAGGTTGTAGCACTCACATTTTGGGTTTGTCTTGTATATATCTCTGTAAATTTCTGAATTTCCTTTTTTGTGTATTTGTACAGGCAGCTTAGGTCACATAAGTGTTTAATAGTGCGGATAAAACTTACAGCCGAAGAATGGTACGCCTGACAAAGCACCAAGTGGCACAACAGGTTGTAGCAAGCATACTTTGGGGCTTTGGGGTGGTCTGGAAATACAGCTCTGGAAAAAAATAAGAGACCGCTGCAAAATTATCAGTTTTTCTGATTTTACTACTTATAGGTATGTGTTTGGGCAAAAGAAACATTTTCGTTAACAACATTTCCCCCAAATTCCAAATAAAATATTATCCTTTAGAGCATTTATTTTCAGACCTCAAACAACGCAAAGAAACAAGATCCAATTAATTTAAAAACAACATAATACTAATGGTAAAAGGAGAAATTCAATTTGTCAAGATAAGACTTTATTGATCTCACACAGGATAAATTTACTTGTCACAGTAGCTCCAGGTAGGGACAGTTTGAACAAGAAAGACAAGTGCATGCAGGCAAAAATGGCATAAAGATAGGTAATAATAATAATAAAATAAGTAATAAAACAAATAATAATAATAATAATAATAATAATAATAATAATAATAATAATAATAATAATAATAATAATAGTAATAATAATGATAAAAACAGTGACAGGGAGAGTATTGAAAAAAAACAATACTTGCACGTTGGAAAAACGATATTGCACGATAGGACCATACAGTGGAGTTATACAAGTAATAATAAGAAGAAACAGAGCTCTGTAACAGGCAGCCGGCCTCTCCGGCGCCATCTTGAAGAGAGATGTCAACTGGACAAAGTTTATTTGGTCGAAAACGTTTCGCAGCTCATCTGAGTTCCTTCGTCAGTTCTGATACTAATTATTAATACTAATAATACTAATGTTTACACTTTTGCACCTTATTGCATATTTCATTCTACCTCAAACGTTCCTTCTTGTTGGAAGAGTATGTGTTTACCTGTATGTCCTATGTCTATTTATTGTTGATGCCTGTGTACACATCCATGAGTGTAGCTGTGTGTGTGTGTGTGTGTGTGTGTGTGTGTGTGTGTGTGTGTTTAGTTAAATTGCACATTTGGAGTCTGGTGAAATGCAATTTCAGTCCTCTCTGTAATGTCTGTTACATAGTGAAATGTCAATAAAGTACACTTTGAACTTTGAACTTTAAGAAGAGTTGCAAGCATTGCAGTTAGCTCCTCCTTGCAGCGAGTTATAAGCAGTGTCCACCAGCACTCTAGCCAGAACTGAAGAAGTAGCTTGGATGAGCTGCGAAACATATTCGACCAAATAAACTTTGTCCAGTTGACAAACTGAATTTCTCCTTTTGCCATGAATTCTACCTGGACGACTGAGAGATTCTTCACACAACTTTAAGAAGAGTTCAGAAGCGTTCATGCGTCTTGGCATGCTCTCCACAAGTCTTTCACATTGTTCTTGGGTGACTTTATTCCCCTCCTGGTGCAAGAACTGAAGTAGCTCAGCTTTGTGTTTGTGTTGGAATTCAACAGATGCTGGAATGGAATGGCTGTAATACATGTAGAGATGCTGATTTCAGAAAAAAATGCAGTGGTCTCTTATTTTTTTCCAGAGCTGTATGTTTTGCTTCTGAAGCATCATTTTTGCATATTTGTACAGGCTGCTTTACCTCAGCACATCATATTTAGTAGTTATAGTAACAAAATGCAGATAAAACTAATACAGACAATGCCCTCCTAATGGATTGCAACAAGTGGCACCACAGGTTGTAGCACACATATTTTGGAATGGGGTCTTCTAGAAATATCTATTTTTTTATGTACCATTTTGCACATTTGTAGGCGGCTTAGCTCAGCACATGATTTAGTACTGCTGGTGACAAAATGTGCAGCCAAGGTATGCTGTATTTGCACAACTGTAGGATTTAAAAAATAACTTTTGGTGTAAATGGGAAATTGTAAAATCATGTGTGATTGTGTTTTGTAGTCTAATATTCCCTGAATCAGCACGGTGATTGGATGTACTATTTTGCACTTTCCTCATGAAACCACAAATCTAAAAAGCATTGATCAATACAACAACTTCCATTTTGATGTCAGTGTGGGTGTATGTTGTTGTCTCCATAGGCATATATTTCTTGTGCGTTTGACCCACCTTGAAAGACTGCAGGAGTAGTGGGTGGAAAAAAGGGAGAAGTTGAGAACAGAGAAAAAACTTGCATGACACATGGTCAACTGAGCATGAGCTCAGTGTTTAGGACTGTTTGTCATTCGTTCTTCTCACTATCAGTTCACTTCTCATAATATAACATCATAGTATGAGGGCACTCAGGGATTCTGGCAGTGGACTTTACTCTGGTCTGCTGCCTGTTTAACCCATGGGCATTGAAACACATCATGCTCTTTTCCAAGTCATGTCATTGTGCCTTGGATAAAACACCAATCTCACCATTTTATTTGCTCATGTTGTTGTGGAGATGCTATTCATAGTTGACCTCAATAGTCTGCCTCAGATAATGCTGAAATTAGGAGATTTTTCTTTCTTTCGCTTCTTCCTGTTGTTGTTAATTTTATCTGTTCAATCTTTGACCTTAACATGCACTCGCATTCACTTCCTCTGGCTCTGTTAGAACGCGCAATACTCTTACCTAACCACTGTGTTGTCAGTGCCTCCATATCACAGTGGGCTTATGTGAGCAGAATGTCCATAGAGCAGGAGAGAGAGAGAAGCAGGCAGCTCTTCCTTTGCCCTAATAGGTCAAGTTTACCCCTGGGCATGGGAGCTGTGCGGTCTGCCTGCTGCCTGGTAACGGCTTAAGGGACCACACAATCCCCAGTGTACCTATAGCAGGAAGCTCTGCACACATAGGGAGTTAGTCATAGAGACAGGCACACAATGTCCATCCATTAAAAACACACCTCTTTTCAGAAAGCAGACAGAGGAGAGCTGCTTTTAGAAAACACCACAGTGTTCTATAAGTTGTTAATGTTAATCGAGTTGGGAACGGGGGAAGATAAAAGAAAAAAGTTTAAAGGGCTGAATCAGATTTTTATGTTGAGCTAAATTCAGTACAGATATATCTTAAAAGCAGCTCTTAGGGTTATAATGAAATCTGTGTGCTGTCTGCATCTAAAGAGTTGTTAAAGAATCAGGAAGTCAGTTGTAAGTATGCTAGTTGTTTTTAGCTTTTAACGCTTTGTGGTGAATAATTGGGATGCTGGTTAGAAAATGAGAAACCACTGCAAACCTCAGTGCAGAAGGTTGCGGGTTTGTTCCTCACTCCAACAACATGCCATTGTTGTGTCCCTGCTGGTTAAAGGTGCACTATGTAACTTTTTGGTTGGTGTCCATCACCTGGTTCTATGGATACGTCATTGCTCTGCCTGGAATGTTCCACAGTATGACATTAAACAACTCTACCTTATATTTATTCAATTATAGGTGGTTTTGTAGCTCAGAAATGCCTAGAAAAATGCATTCTGAGCAGGGTTGCCTCTCCAGAGATCTGACCTGTAACTTGGTCTGATTTGGTCTCCATGAAGATAGAGAGGCTTAAAGGCATAGTGCACTTTTTTTTTTTTTTTTGATGTTAATCTGTATGGGTTTCCTTCTAAAAGTTACGTGTGTTGACACCGGCTTACCTCTGACACTCTCAGCTGAGCCTGGTTCGGCTCGCTTTCCGGAGCCCACGTAAGTAGGTCCGGTAACTTCACTGGAAAATGAAATAAAGCTTGTTTTTCTTCTCAAAACAAAGCATTTGTCCGAAAGGTGATATATTTGCGTCCGAAACAGTTGTCCACGAAACATCCAGCAGCGTATTTCGCATTTGTGTATTGTCTCTCTCCACTCGTATCACTACGCCCATGTTAACTCTATCAGCCTGTTCAAGTGAAGAGGCTGATAGAGTTAACATGGGCGTAGTGATACGCGAAATACGCTGCTGGATGTTTCGTGGACAACTGTTTCGGACGCAAATATATCACCTTTCTAACAAATGTTTTGTTTTGAGAAGAAAAACAAGCTTTATTTCATGTTCAAGGGAAGTTACCGGACCTACTTACGTGGCCTTCAGAATGCGAGCCGAACCGGGATCAGCTGAGACTGTCAGAGGTAAGCCGGTGTCAACACACGTAACTTTTAGAAGGAAACCCATACAGATTAACAGAAAAAGAAAACACACTATCCCATTTAAAACATGCTGTGAAACATTCCAGTCAAACCAATAACATCTCCATGGAGAAAAGCATTTGACGGACCCTCCTCTAGAAAAGTTACACAATGCACCTTTAAGACATTAAAACACTATTGGCCACCCCAGCAAATGTAGAGTTTGAGCAGTGTTTTCTTGCCCCCATCGAAGACATCATTGTAGAACCTTAAAACAACAAATAGCATAAACCAAAACCAATGATGAGAAATGTAATTTTTCGTCTTGAGACATAAAGTACAAAAGAGAAATAGTAGATGTGGATAATTTCATTAAACTAGCCTGACCAGACATTCTGACTGAAGTTGTAGTATTTGTTTCTGCTTTTAGCTTCTAATTAAATTAGATGGATAAGAGACAGGGTGAGAGGGGGATGGCATTTAAGCAAATTGCCTGGAGCCAGATCTGAACATGTGTCCAAGAACATAGTGTGCACCAAACAGGACCAGAGCCGGAATGCAATGACAACAAAGCACAGTGCTATTTTTAGAGAAGGCAAATAAATGGGAGTGTCCTTTCTTATTTAAAGGAAATGTATGTATCCTTCCCCTACAGTTTTAAAGGTACTGAAATCACACCTGAACCTGGGTTGCCAGTGTTTTCCCATTCTCAGTACAGTGGTACCTCACCTTACAAAAGACCCTATATACGAAAAATCCAAGTTACGAAACGCCTTCACGTTAAATTTTGGTCTCTAGATATGAAAGAAAATTCAAGTTACGAAATGCGAAATCTCAAAAATTTGAATAATGCGCGCTCAGATGCACGCCCCGCTGTTATCCCCGCTCAAAGAGCACCTTTCTCGGCCTCTTAGCTCACAGTGTCAGACCCCCGGCTTTGGAAGTCAGATAGAACCAGAGCCAGCCCCGGGGAAAACCCCGCGGTCGTGCCCGCTCAAAGAGCACCTTTCTCGGCCTCTTAGCTCTAGCGCCGAACACGCAAGGAGCGCGGAGACAGGAGCACCGCGAGCACGAGATAGAACCGCGGCGAACACGCAGCCCGAGCCACAAACCGAACACGCACAAACGAAGGCAAAAGACGCACGAAACCAGCAAAGAGCCACACGGGGTGATTTAATCCTGGTCTAGTCCCGGTTTAGTCCAGGTCTAGACCTGGTCCAGTCCTGGTTTAGTCCAGGTCCAGTCCAGGTTTAGACCTGGTCTAGACCTGGTTTAGTTCTGGTCTAGACCTGGTTTATTCCACTTTTAGTCCTGGTCTAGTCTCTAGTCTTATCAGGACGCAGAACACAAAGTTACACTATAAAAAAAACAAGTTACACTTTAAAAAAAAAACACCTTGGAACAGATCAGGCCTTTTCCATTGAAATAGCTACTCAACTTACGAAAAATTCACAACAAATTAATTTCGTAAGGTGAGGTACCACTGTATATGGACATGGGTCAGTCCTCAGCTTAGAACCTCTAGAATTCACTCACTGAGATGCAAAGGCTGCACTAGCACTGATTCATGCTTGGCTGCAGGTGCTGGTGTTTATGTAGTGAGGATCCAGATCAGAGTCCTTCAAGGTTTAAACAAATTGGATTTCAGCATTAAGAGACTCATGTGAGACTCATTCTGCTTTCTGACTGGATAAATATCGTATCCACTCTAAAATCTACCTAAAGTTTATACTGCTGCAGTGTATTGTTCTCTTTTTATGTGCTCTTTTGAACTTAGCAGTTTGAATCAGATCTTTTTTTTCTTCTTTTTTTAAAAATCTGGTTCTGGTAAATTTAATTTTTATGACTTTTAAGCCATGCTAGAATGCTGTCACCTCCTCAAAAACATACCTGGAGTTATGTTTTGTCTTATGTTTGACTAATTCTGCATTAGTCTGTCTACATCTCTCAAGCTCAAAATGCTCTGTTCCACCTTCTGATGTCATGAAGTGGTAGTTTTCAATTTAACCTTTTACTTTTAGCTCATTACAAATAGGCAGGCGCAGGCCAGAATTCATCCAAATGATTTTAGTGACGATTTGGAGTTTAAAAACACAGTGGATTACTTCCTCTAATACCACATTCCATCACAAGGTGGAACAGGGTGTTTTCTGTCTAAATATGTAGGGTTTATAATAACTTAATATGGGCCCTTTAAAGAAACCACTGATTTACTGAACCATAACAAGATCAGCACAGAAGCAGAGTAAACAACACAAGTGACAGCTTTTTGCACAAAAAACATATTTGTCATCATAATAGTCTATTTCAATTATCATCGTTTTATTTAGATTATGCTTAGTTTCAAAGAGGAGACACACCCACTTTCATTTGTCTCTATGATTAGTTTGTAGACACAATGATCTGTCTCTTTGGCTTCTCTCATATACATAAATATAAAAAGAGACAGTCTTTTGAACGACTCTTTGAACAGATTCAAAAAATTCCATGAAAGAGCAGAAAATCCCATCACTTGAATTGACCATATAATCAATTTATGGATTTTGGCAAACATTTGAACCTGAAAATGCCCAATACCATTTCCAAAGTGTTAAATTTGCTGCCAGCCGCCTCCCTTCACCTTGAACTATCTAGTTGTGTTTTGGTCTGTAGTTTTTGCCCTTGACTATGACAGGCTTCTGCTCTATTCAAATGAAACCACTGGGGAGCTGCTTTTTCCCTGTGACTGATTCTTACTGAGTGACATACTGGCCACGCACCAATTTATGGTTGCACCAGATCCTGAGAGGACATACACTTTAAGGCCCTATATTACACAAAACTGACTCCTCCGAGATTTAAGCCATGTAATAATGTTGTTATCTTCTCAAAAACATACCTGGAGTTGTGCTTTGTTTCATTCAAACATGTTTGAATAACCCTTTAATCATTAGTCTGTCTACATCTCCAAAGCTCACAATGCTCTGTTCCACCTTGTGATGTCATGAGACGGTTTTCAAATCAACATAAACTTTTACCTTTTGTGCGGCAGAGATTGGCAATTCCAGGGCTGAAATGATCCAAATGGTTCTACTGAAGGTGTATGGAGTTTAAAAGTAGCACTTCCTGTGTTACCACATGAACTCTTTGATTCATGTTTAAACTTGCTTTTAGTCACCTTGGGATAAGTATTTCACATTTCTAACATAATAGTGTCAAAAATCTGTTTCCAATTATGTATTGGGGCTCTCTGCTGTCAGCAACAGGAATGAACATTGAGAAAACAACAATGACGCCATTAGGCCACATGCCTGCTATTCTGATAGAGCCATGGGTTTGTTGTGAACATAATTGACCAGCAGATTTTTAAATTAATTTTGAAGATCTGAGAGCAAATAAATCCGGCAAATGAGTGCTGAGAAAATGTCTTCCAGTGAGATTAGTGAAACTGGCAGTAAAAACTTGCATCAATAGGCCCAATCAGCACTGCGGAAAGCTCCTCCAGGCTAGAAGGTTTCGTTTTAGGATCTGACTGTGTGGAGTCTGCATGTCCTCCCGGAGATCAAATGAATTCATTTCATGTCAAACAAGCCCTGCTTAATCATAATGTTTACTTATTCATTTCTTTGACTTACATTTACACAATTATATATTATAATGCTTTCTCATCTATGTTATAATGTAGGGCTGCAACTAACGATTATTTTAGTAGTCGACTAATCTATAGATCCAGTAACGATTAGTCACGATTATTTCGCTCTCGACGTTGCTTGCTCCAACCTCTGTCTGCCGACACGAAGTCTCTTAGTAAATGAATGAAAAAATGCAGCAAAAACCGTTGTTGTGTTACAGCTTATTCTGTGTTTAATTAATTCACTTCTCATATACATGTATGGCTCAAATAAAATAAACAGATTTCATAAGTAAAAATAAAGTGCAAGAGCCCATAAAGTAATAAAAGGCAGCATCCTCGCAACAGAACACAATGTCTGAGGTAACACCTGAGAAGCCACTAACTGGAACATAAAGAAACTGAATAAGTGACAGTGTTGTCTTAATGTGACTGTGTGTTGTCACATACATGTATGGCTCAAAATAAATAAATAGATTTCACAACTAAAAATAAAGTGCAAGAGCCCATGAAGTAATAAAAGACATCCACGCAACAGTGACACAATGTAACACTGAGGTAACACCTGAGAAGCCACTAACATTGAGAAAGTGACAGCATTGTCTTAAAGTGACTTTAGGTCAAGAACACGCATAGCCAAAATGTAGGAAATTTAAACTTGTGGCTTATTGCAGTGCATAAATGTCAGCATGTCCACATGATCTGGATCAAGACTAGCCCTTTTCTTAGACACAATGTTCCCAGCTACAGAGAATAGCCGTTCTGATGGTGTTGAGGTAGCAGGAATGCATAGGAATGACTTGGCTAGAATTGACAGTGTGGGGTACCTGGTCTTGTTGAGCTTCCACCAGGACAGGGGACACCGTTTCTTCAAGATTGGTGGCTCAGCAAAGTACATCAGCACCTGTCATGAGACCAAAGGGACACACACACACACACACACACACACACACACACACACACACACACACACACACACACACACACACACACACACACACACACACACACACACACACACACACACACACACACACACATATAATGAAGATAAGATAAGATAAGCCTTTATTGATCTCACACAGGAGAAATTTACTCGCCACAGTAGCTCCAGGACATTTGGACAAGAGGGAAAAAGTGCATGCAGGCAGGGAGGGGATAAAGTAAGTAATAAATAATCAAAGGAGAAGTTCAATTTGTCAACTGGACAAAGTTTGTTTGGTTAAAAACGTTTCGCCGCTCATCCGAGAGGCTTCGTCAGCTCTGGTTATTGTACTGGTTAGACCCTGCTTATATCTAGCTGCCGGGAGGCGCGTCCTACAATGACAAAAGCTCTGAAAACGATCCCCCCTAATCTGTCTCTTTGTTTTTACCTACCTGGACGACTGAGGGACTTTTCACGCATCTTAAGTAATAAATAGTACAAATAGTAATACGTAATAATAATAATAATGGAAAATAGTAATAATGATAATAGTAACAACAAGCATCAACATGAAAAGGAGGATATTGCACGTCTGGCCTATATGTTAGAATTATACAGTCTGATGGCGGTGGGGATGAAGGATCTGCGGTAGCGCTCCTTCTTGCACTGGGGGTGCCTCAGTCGGCTGCTAAAGGAGCTGCTCAGCTCCTCTACAGTCCGGTGCAGAGGGTGAGAGGTGTCGTCCTTAATGGACATGAATTTGGCCAGTACCCTCCTCTCAGCCACCTCCTCTACACGGTCCAGAGGACAGCCCAGGACAGAGCTGGCCCTCTTAACCAGCTTATTCAGTCTTTTTCTGTCCCGTTCTGTGCTGCTCGGGGCCCAGCAGACGACAGCGTAGAGGAGAGCAGAGGCCACCACAGAGTCATAAAAAGTCTTGAGCAGAGGCCTGCTCACTCCAAAGGACCTCAGTCTCCTCAGGAGGTGGAGGCGACTTTGGGCCTTCTTGTACAGGGCGTCAGTGTTGTGGGACCAGTCCAGTTTATTGTTGAGGTGAACACCCAGGTACTTGAAACTGTCCACAGTCTCTATGTCCTGCCCCTGGATGTTCACCGGTGAGTGAGGTAGTGGTCTCCTCCTGAAGTCGATCACCAGCTCCTTTGTCTTACTGGTGTTAAGGCACAGGTGGTTGCGCCCACACCAGTCCACAAAGTCACTGATGACCGAGCGGTACTCCAGCTCGTTCCCCTCTGACACACAGCCCACAATGGCCGAGTCGTCGGAGAACTTCTGGAGATGGCAGCTGTCCGTGTTGTATGTGAAGTCCGAGGTGTATATGGTGAAGAGGAAGGGTGAGAGGACAGTACCCTGGGGGGCCCCCGTGCTGCAGACTACCACCTCTGACTCACAGCCGCACAGCCGCACGTACTGTGGACGGTCAGTGAGGTAGTCGATGGTCCAGGCAGCGAGATGTCCATCCACTCCCGCGTCCTCCAGCTTCCCCCGCAGCAGCGCCGGTCTGATGGTGTTGAAGGCGCTGGAGAAGTCAAAGAACATGACTCTCACAGCACTCCCGGCGGTCTCAAGGTGGGTGAGCGCCCGCTGCAGAAAGTAGATGACGGCGTCCTCTACTCCTACGTTTGGCTTGTAGGCAAACTGCAGCAGGTCCAGGGTGGGGCTCACCACAGAGCGGAGGTGGCTGAGGATCACCCTCTCCATAGTCTTCATGAGGTGGGAGGTCAAGGCGACTGGTCTGTAGTGGGCCGGTTCCCTGGCGTTTGTTATTTTGGGAACCGGGACCACGCAGGAGGTCTTCCACAGGACGGGGACCTTCTCCAGGCTGAGGCTCAGATTGAACATGTAGCAGAGAACCTCACAGAGCTGGTCTGCACAGGTTCTCAGCAGCCTGGGGCAGATACCATCGGGTCCTGCGGCTTTCCTCTGCCTGAGTCGCCTAAGCTCCCTCCTCACCTCGTCCGGTGTGATGGAGAGGGGGGAGAGGGGGGGGGACTGGGGTGGACTGCGGGGGGTGGTGGTGGTGGGGGGTGGAGGGGGGCTGGTGCTGGGTTGAGTCCATGTGAGGGGGAAGGGGGGTATGGCTACTGGCCCGGGAAGGTGTGAAGAGGAGGAGGAGGGAGTCAGCAGAGGGGCAGAGGGGGTGGGGGGCGCATTAAACCTGTTAAAGTAACAGTTTAATTCGTCCGCCCAGCGCTGATCGCCATCAGCTGTTCCTCTGCCACTCTGTCCAAAACCAGACATGCTCCTCAGTCCTCTCCACACGCCCCGTGCGTTGTTTTGGGCCAGCTGCTCCTCCATCCTCCTCCCATAGTCCTTCTTGGCCCGTCGGATCCTCCACTGAAGCTCTCTCTGGACCCTTTTCTGCTCCTCTCTGTCCCCTGAGTTGAAAGCCCCTTTTCTTCTGGTTCAGGAGGGCTTTAAGCTCAGGGGTGACCCAGGGGTGGTTGTTGGGGAAACACCGTACTCTCCTGGTTGGCACAGTGTTCTCCACGCAGAAGTTGATGTAGTCTGTGATGCAATGGGTCAGGCCGTTGATGTCGTCTCCATAAGAGTCAGTGAAAATGTCCCAGTCTGTGTTCTGGAAACAGTCTCTCAGACTCTCACAGGCCTCCTGAGTCCAAAACTTCACAGACCGCTTCCGCACAGGTTCTTTCCGCACCCTGGGTGTGTATTGCGGGAGCAGGTAAACCAGACAGTGATCCGAGCGTCCGAGCGGGGGGAGGGGGGCGGAGGTGTAAGCGTCCTTGATGTTGGCGTAAAACAAGTCCAGAGTCTTATTGTCTCTCGTGGGGAAAGTCACGTATTGGGTGAATGTGGGGAGAGTAGTGGAGATAGATGTATTAAATTAGTAAATTAGAAAATTAGCATCTGACTGAGATGTATTTTTGGTGGACCAATAAAACAAAACCAAACAAAAACTGGTCAGGGCCCACTGGTCAGGTTTAAGATCCAGGTACCTTTTACCTTGCTGTGTTGCTGTTGGATCTGATAAAGTGGCAGTAACAGGCCATCTTTGTTCAAGCAGGCGGGTGATCATGTAAAAGGTGCTGTTCCACCTAGTGGAGATGTCTTGGATGAGACGGTGGTCTGGAGTGCCCATTTGTTTCTGCTTTTGCTTGAGCCTGGTTGAAGCCAACTCGCTTTTTTTGAAGTGCTCTACAAGAGCCCTCGCTGCTCCAAGTGCGTTACTGATCTGTGTTTGCTTCAGAGCATGGTTCACCACCAGCTGTAATGTGTGGCCTGCACAACGAACTGACAGCCACCCATGTCCTTCATGCAAAATGTTAGCCGCCAGCACAATATTGCGGGCATTGTCATGGACAATGGCTATAATCTTGGAAGGAGGGAGTCCGACCTTCTGTAAAGCCTCCTCAATCCACCCCGCAAGGTTTTCCCCTGTGTGGCGGTCCTCCAGTGGCATTGTTGTCAGGCAGTAGTTCTTCAACACCCAGTCTTCAGTCAAGTAGTGACACGTTATACCCAGGTACGCTTCAGTGGCAAGACTGGTCCACGCATCAGCTGTTAAGGCGACCTTTCCACTTGCTGCTTGGAGAGCATTTTTAACATCACTTAACATGACTTCATATTTTTCCTCCATGAGCTTCGTAAAATGCGTTCTTGAGGGCAACACATAGTCAGGGTTGAACTTGTGGACCATCTCCTTAAAACCTTGCCCTTCCACCATTGATGGTGGCCTCATGTCGTTTACCAGCATGTTTAGTACACTATTGGTAAGACTGTTGGCCATTTCAGGTGTGCAAATAGGTGTCCGAAAGACGAAGTTATCGATCCGCCTTTGTTTTGAACATCTAAAGTGGTACAACAAAAACAAAAATATTAATTTTATTATTTGTCTTCATAACTTCATCACTGATTATCTACGTTCACCTCTTTCATCACTGCTTACATCATGCACAGCTGACGCTAATATGACATCAGTAGGCGAGGTTACAATATGCATTTAGCTTAAAAAAAATATTACTAGAATAATGGACATGACACTAACGTTGGTATTTAGTAAGCGCAGTTACGCGTGCGTGCTTTGAGCATTCAGTTTCAAAGCGGAATATTGTCAGTATCCAGTTTTAAAAAAGTTGAAGTATTCTGTGAAACTGCGTTCTGTTAAGGGAATACTGCCAAAACACGACTAGACTACATTCGGAAAGAAAAAGATTGTCCATGACTCGTGAGTATGGCCACCATTCCATTTAGCACTAGTGCTAATACTGGAATATTCCTCACATGCAGATACTACATGCAGGGACTAGCCCGGTAACGGAGGAGTTGTTTGCGCCACATTTCATGTCAACCAACATGACTCGCACGCAAAACCTACATGTAACCTCTCCCATTGTTCCTGTCTTTGACAAAAACGTCTAAAAAATACGATGGCACTCAAGGCTAAAAGTTTCCCAAAAAATAAATACAAGCTAGCTGTCAACAACTTACCCATCTGGAGTTTTTGACGCGAGTCCTGGGTGCTTTCGCTTTAGATGCTCGTGCAACGCTGTTGTACTTCCATGGTACGCCAACTCCACTTTACAGCTGTTGCATCTGACTTTATTGTTTTCAGTATCTTTAAAATACTCTACACCTTCGAGTGTCGCGGCCTCAAACTTTTCCCGTTCTTTTCGGGCTGACTCTGAGCCGCAGGCTCCGCCATTGTTAGCACATTCAGGATGCGGTCTTCACTGATTGACTGAATAAGGACGTAAAGAAGCTATACTGCGATCACCACGGCGGCGATTTGCAGTTTCAGTACACGTATTGATTTAGGGGGATTCTTGACACAGACGAGTATTAAGTTCCAAATTAAAATGATACTTAAATAATACGACTAGTCAACAATGAAATTTCATGTCGACAAAATTACGTCGACAATGTCAACTAATCGTTGCAGCCCTATTATAATGTTGTTTCCTCATCACAAACAGACCTGGAGTTTTGTTTTGTATCATTCACACATGTTTAGCACACAAATCCTGCATATTTTCTTTCAAAAAGAAAACCTCCACCTTATGATGTGGTAATACAGGATGTGCTCCAGTGTGTTTTTAAACTCCATACACTTCCAATACAATTATTTGGGTAATTTCAACCTGGAAATGCCAATCTCTACTGAATTTAAGGTGAAAGGTCGCTGTTAACTTGAAAATTCCTGCTTCATAACATCACAAAATGGAACAGAGCATTTTGAGCTTTAGAGATGTAGACAGACTAATAATTAATGGTTAACAGGTGAGAATTAATCAAAACACAACTCCCGGTATGTTTTTGATGAGGGAACAATATTATAACATCGCAAAAAGCTCACAAGAGTCAATTATGCGTAATATAGGGCCTTTAAAATGTCAATGTGTTGCCTGGGATCCAGAATACATACTTCAATACAGGGGGTCCTCGGGTTACGATGTTGATCCGTTCTTAAGACGCGTCGTAACCCGAATTTCGTCGTAAACCGGATTTTGCCTTTGATCTTCCAACCAAAGCACCAATAACCTTTCCATCTCAATAATTAGACCACTACGCTGCTTGGTTATCACTGCCGCTTTCATAGGAGCAGATCAGAGCCCACATCAGGTACTTCCGCCCACATTGAGCACGCACATGAGTCTGTCTTCTCTGCCCTACAACCACAACAAAGCGTATTCTTGCGCCGTGCGCCGTTCGCGTTTTTTTTACATCTCTTACCACGCTAAACCGCGTAAGACGGAATGACGCGTAATATATACATATTTTTTTTAATGGGGGCGCGTTCGTAACCACGAAACGTCGTAACCCGAGACCGTCGTAACCCGAGGACCCCCTGTACTTCATTGTAAGCAGGTGGTCACCAGTGCCATTTCCTGCCGCAATGCGTCCGCTCCTGGTGTCACTGATTAGAAAATAGAAAAAGGTGCGCATGCCTCAGTGTTGTTGTCGGGGCTTTCTGCGGGTAGGTGTCCGTGTCACGTTTAAGTAGCGAAGTTGTAATGTTGTCTGGTGGTTGTTACTGCTGTTACAGCCTGTTCTAATGTGTTTTTACGGTAACTGTAACTGTATTGATCTCACACTGGAGAAATTCTTCTCTGCATTTTAACCCATCCTATCTATCTATCTCTATATATATATATATATATATATATATATATATATATTAGGAGCAGTGGGCAGCACACACATTAGGGCGCCCGGGGACCATCTCCATGATCTTCTTGCTTCGGCTTGGTCAGGACCTAAGCTGGAGAGAACATGTGAATGCAGCACTGAGAACGATCCCTACCACAACTATCACTGAAACCAATGAGCTGATATACACTTCAGCAGCAGTGATCCTAGAGGTGCTGGGCTATAAGAGAAATGTCTCTCATGGGAGCCATGAGAGACAATACCCACCATGGAAAAGACGGTTAGAGGCTAAAATCAAGCAGGTGCGGAGAGAAGTGAGCCAATTGTCAGAGGCCCAGAAAGGTGCAATGAAAAAGCAAATACCCAAGAGGTACAGCCAGATGCCCATACCTGAAGCACTCGAAACTGCCAAGCAAAGGCTCCAAGCCTTAGCCAGCCGCCTAAAGAGGTACACTCGAGATAACAAGGCCAGACGAATAAATCGGTTGTTTGCAACACAACCTGCGAAAGTGGCAGGGGGATAACACCAGAGCAGACCCACCAAGGCTGGAGACTGAAAGGTACTGGAAAGGCATATGGGAAAGGGAGGCATCACATAACACTGATGCACAGTGGCTGGTGGCTCTGAGGAAAGACCACAGCAACCTCCATGAACAAGATCCAGTCACCATCACAGTGGCAGACATTCAGGAAAGAGTCTCAGGCATGAAAAATTGGACAGCAACGGGCCCTGACATGATCCATGCGTAATGGCTAAAGAATCTCACTGCTCTCCATGAGTGCCTGGCAGCACAAATGAACCAGCTGCTAAGGGATGGGACTCACCCTGAATGGCTAACCCAAGGGCATACGATCCTGATCCTGAAGGATCCCTCGAAGGGTACAGTCCCATCCAACTATCGGCTAATAACCTGTCTCTCCACAACATGGAAGCTCATGTCAGGCATCATGGCGGCACAGAAGGGCATCGGCAAAAACTCCAGGGGAGCCAAACACCAACTCCTGGCTGACCGAACAGTCGCCCGTGATTGCAGAACCCGTCAGACCAACCTGTGTACTGCCTGGATTGATTACAAGAAAGCCTATGACTCAATGCCACACACATGGATCACTGAGTGCTTGGAGCTGTATAATATCAATCGGACTCTAAGGGCGTTCATTGCAAACTCGATGCGGTTGTGGAAAACCACCCTTGAAGCCAATGGCAAGCCACTTGCGCAAGTGTCCATCAAATGTGGCATATACCAAGGAGACGCACTGTCCCCACTGCTATTCTGCATAGGTCTGAACCCCCTCAGCCAAATCATCAGCAATGGCTATGGATACCAACTCAGAAAGGGGCCACCATCAGTCACCTCCTCTACATGGATGACATCAAGCTGTACGCTAAGAGTGAGCGAGACATCGACTCACTGATCCACACCACCAGGATCTACAGCACAGACATTGGAATGTCATTCGGGCTTGAGAAATGTAGTAGGATGGTGACCAAGAGAGGGAAGGTAGTCCACACAGAGGGGGTCTCACTCCCAGAGGGAACAATAACAGACGTTGAGAACAGTTACAAGTACCTTGGTATCCCACAAGCAAATGGCAACCTTGAAGAGGCATCAAGGAAAGCGGCTACGGCCAAATACCTGCAACGAGTAAGGCAAGTCCTAAGAAGTCTCAATGGCAAGAACAAGGTCCAGGCAATAAACAGCTATGCCCTGCCAGTGATCAGATACCCAGCAGGAATCATAAGCTGGCCAAAGGAGGAGATACAGACCACAGACGTTAAGACACGAAAGCTCCTGACCATGCATGGAGGGTTCCATCCCAAATCCAGCACCCTGAGACTGTACACGAGCCGGAAGGAAGGAGGCCGAGGACTAGTGAGTGTGGGAACCACTGTCTAGGATGAAACATCCAAAATCCATAAGTACATCAAGGACAAGGCCCCAACAGATGATGTGCTCAAGGAATGCCTCAGACAGTGGAGTGCAGAGGAAGAGGTGCTGGTAGTACTGGTAGTACTGGTGCTGGTAGTACCAAAATACTACCAGCACATATCCCTCCCCACCAGGGGGGGGCAGATTTAGACCATTGTTACACCCCATTTAAAGACAGTTACAAACCCCTCCTCCGCCCAGCCTTTGATAAATCTGACCATAGCGCCATCTTGCTGTTGCCTGCGTACAAACAAAGGCTGAAACTGGAAAAGCCGGTTCCCAGACAAATACACAAATGGAGCAGTATGTCTGATGAGGTGCTACAGGACTGCTTTGAAACAACAGACTGGCAGATGTTTGCAGACGCAGCGGATGGTGACATTAATGCGTACACAGACTCTGTCGTAGGCTACATAGGGAAGTGCATTGAGGACACGGTGCCCAAAATCTCCATCTGCACTTACCCAAATCAGAAACCCTGGGCGGGACCGGAGGTGCGTGCTAAGCTGAAAGCTCGCACCGCCGCCTTCAACTCAGGAGACCCCGAAGCCTACAAAGCAGCCAAGTACGACCTCAGAAAGACCATCAGGACTTCCCAGAGGGACTACAGGGAGAGAGTGGAGTCTGCCCAGCAGAGCAATGACCCGAGACGGGTGTGGCATGGGCTACGCTGCATCACTGACTACAAGGGGAGGAGCGGGCCCGTGGAACTGTCCAGCGCATCATTTCCGGACGAACTCAACACCTTCTACGCCCGGTTTGATGCAGA
Organism: Paratrypauchen microcephalus; assembly: GCA_036785185.1. Classification (NCBI taxonomy): domain Eukaryota; kingdom Metazoa; phylum Chordata; class Actinopteri; order Gobiiformes; family Gobiidae; genus Paratrypauchen; species Paratrypauchen microcephalus. The sequence continues at coordinate 1,602,514 of JAVJIX010000019.1, read as the reverse complement.
TAACACCACGCCTGTCACCAGACCCCATGTGGACAGTGAGGACGCTGTACTCTGTATAGACACTGCTACAGTGAGACGGGCGTTTAAGAGAGTGAATCCCCGCAAAGCACCAGGACCCGACGGCATCCTCGGACGGGTGCTGAGGGCTTGTGCTGACCAACTCGCCGGGGTGTTCACCAACATCTTCAACCTGCCACTGAGCCAGGCTATCGTGCCCACCATCTTCAAGACCTCCACTGTAGTCCCCATCCCAAAGACCCCCACAGCATCCTGTCCTAATGACTATCGGCCCATAGCACTCATCTGTCATCATGAAGTGCTTTGAACGAATCATTAAGAGACACATCTGTGACTCCCTCCCCGACACCCTGGACCCCCTGCAGTTTGCATATAGAGCAAAGAGGTTTACAGAGGACGCTATTGCTCTAGCAGTCCACACCTCTCTCAGTCATCTGGAGAGAGGAAACACATATGTGACAATGCTCTTCATCGACTACAGCTCGGCATTCAATACCATAATCCCCCCCAAACTGGTCTCTAAGCTCACCGCCCTGGGCCTGGGGACGTCCATCTGCTGCTGGATTAAGCTTAAGCCTTTATTGGTCTCACACACAATGACACGCGGGAGAAATTTGACTTCTGCATTTGACCCATCCTTTTCAGGAGCAGTGAGCAGCCATCTTTTTCGGCGCCCGGGGGTATATGGGACTTCCTCACCAACAGGCCACAGGCGGTGAGGATCGGCAGCCACGTCTCCTCCACTCGTGTCCTCAGCACTGGGGCACCCCAGGGCTGTGTTCTCAGCCCTCTCCTGTACTCCCTGTTCACCTACGACTGTACCGCCAGGCACAGCTCCAACACCATCCTCAAGTTTGCTGACGACACCACCATCCTAGGCCTCATCACCAACAACGATGAGAGTGCCTACAGAGACGAGGTGAAATCACTGACCAGCTGGTGTCAGGAAAATAACCTCTCTCTGAATGTCAGCAAAACTAAGGAAATGATCGTGGACTTCAGGAGACAGCGTGTAGACCAGCATCCCCCCATCTCCATTAATAACGCTGAGGTGGAGCAGGTCAGCAGTTTTAAGTTCCTTGGGGTACACATCACTGAGGATCTGTCCTGGACACTACATACAGATACTGTGGTTAAGAAAGCCCGACAAAGACTCTACTTCCTGAGGAAGCTGAGGAAGTTTGGTATGAACACCAGCATCCTCACAAACTTCTACAGGTGCACCATCGAGAGCCTGCTGACGGGCTGCATCACAGTGTGGTATGGGAACTGCACCGCTCAGAGCCGCAAAGCACTACAGAGGGTGGTGCGAGCGGCAGAGGACATCACTGGCAGCAGTCTCCCCTCCATCCAGGACATTTACCACAGCAGGGGTTTGCGTAAGGCACGCAGCATCACTAAGGACCATACTCACCCGGCACAAGGACTCTTCTGTCTGCTACCCTCTGGTAGACGATACAGGAGCCTGCCAGCACGCACAAAAAGACTCAAAGACAGCTATTACCCCCAAGCTGTCAGACTACTGAACTCTGGGTAATACTCTAAATAATACTGAACTCTCAATAATACTGCACTAAACTACCTTTCATTATGCATAATTATGTTTACTGCTGCTGCTCTGTATGAATGTATCATGTCTGTCACTACCTCACTGTAAATTACTGTTACCTGTGCAATAATCAGTGCAATAACCTATGTGCAATATTTATATCATACTATGTGCAATACGAAATCCACATGCAACACCTACACCACACCATATTATGTGCAATCTGTGAAATACTTACACCTTATTTGATTTAACCCTACTTGCACCTTGTACATTGTACCTTGTATTTTTTTTATTACATTTTATTACATATTTTATTATATTGTTTATTATATTGTTTACTTCTTCCCCTGCACTTTTGCAACACTTTTCTTACCATGTACTATTATTGCATGTTATTAGTACTTCTTGATTATGTTACGTGTGCAGTTAGCCAATGCCCAACACAAAGTTATAAAAACAGTCTCCGTTTATCTGGGATACAAAACTACACACGCACACAAAAAAAAAGAAACAAAACAACAGAATAAAGTTTACACAGTTATCCTACAGTCCTGCACCACTGGCGTGCGCACGTGACTTGGCCGTCCTCCCACCAGTCCAACTGCCCGTAGTCTCCAGAAGTCCATGGAATGCACGGAATCCTCTCCAGTGGCACCCTCGAGGCAGAGAGTCCGCAGAAAAACGTGTAATCCAAGGCGCTGGAGCAGCACCCACAACACAAATACAAGCTCACGGCACCGCCACCTGCCGTCCGTACCGAGCTTCTTCTTGCTTGGGTCCTTGACCTTCCGGTGTGTCTTCAGTGGTGTCTGTCTTCCCTCTCAGTGACCCCCTAAGGTCTGAATTTATAGCAGGTAAGACCACAGATAAAAGAACAAAGAATAAAGCTAGATCAAAGTCATCCAATCAGAAAGCATTCTCTGAACCTGAAGGCGGGACAAGAAGTGTCCCGCCCACATACATGGACCTTACAAAATGGCGGCACCCATAGAAAAACACAGAGAAATGGCTCATGTAACACAACACATTCACATATACCAACTAAAATACAACAAATAAAATAAAATAAACAAAACGCTTGTCCGTAACACCCTCCCCCTTAAAGTGGAAATTTTGATTTCAAAGATCAAAATTTCCATTCATGTCCCTCATTTAACCCACACCACCCCGAGTTCTCGGCAAAGGTCCCACACAATCCCCAATCAGCCTGGAGAAAGGTTCACCAAAGGCTGGGACGGGTTTCAGGGGAGCCACAGGAGGGTCTAGCTGATGCTTGCCAACCATCTGACAACTATGCCATGTCCTGCAAAAGTTACCCACATCTTTACGTAGCCAAACCCCATCTTTGAGGTCATCACCAACTGGCACCTTCACAATTTCGTCATCAGAGAGAGCCTTCTCCCTCAAACCAGCAATCTCTGGATCACTATTTTGCTCCCCGATTAGCTGTTTTCTTGACCAGGACAAACCGTCAGACACGTGAGGATCTTCACCCACTTCTACGGGTGAACTACCAAGCTCCTGTTCAAAGAACGTGCCAAGAAACGTATCTGACAATTCACCAGGACAGCCACTCTTACTAGAGTCCTGGCTTACATGAAGTCCAGACTCATCAGTGTTCTGACCTAACACAGTGCTAGATTGCACATAGTCCTCCTCTTCTTTAGCCTTTTTGGCCACAGCTCGAGTAGCTGCACATGAGGGAAAGACATCAGAGTCCACATTAGACTCTTCTTCAGTACTCGGCTGAGAAGTCAACTGCATAGAGGGGACAACTTTACCGCCAGCTAAGTCATTGCCGAGTAACAAGGAAATACCTTTAATAGGCAGACTGGGCATGAGGCCCACCTTAACTTGTCCTGTAACCAAGTCTGACTTCAAAAACACAGAGTGCAGAGGTACCATCACACCTCTACCCCCAATACCCTGGATAAGTGTGAAGTCACCGACAGCAGTGCCTTCACATTCACCGGAGGACAATGCCTCTTTCAACAAAAGTGACTGGGAAGTTTATTAACACTCGGACCTCTGAACACAGCAGAACCAGAGGAGCAGCGAGAGGGGACTGTATCATCCCCCTCCGGAAAAGTCTGTTCGGTCAAACTACCTTTTCTGTTAGAGCTGCTCAGTACTGGAATGCCACCCCCACAACCATCAGAAACCTCAACACATACACTTCGTTTAAATTACAGTTAAAACAATGGCTCATAGACAATCAGAGCTGTCAACATTAAGACATCCACCTCTCGCTGCCCCCTGCTGGACACTGGCCTTTAATTATTATTATTAAGCGATTAAGTGATTGAGTGGTTGAGTGAGAGTGAATATTTGTAATTGACTGGTTATTGATTGTGGGTGAATGTTTGTAATTGTGTTGTCTGAAGTAATGCATGTTTTAGAATGATGAATTTTAACTTTGTAATGTTATTTATTTTGTTATGTAGAAATGACACCTAACATCTGTCAAGGGACTACGGATGAAAATTAGCCGTTTGGCTAACTCTGGCATATTTACATGCAAATGTTGATTAATATGCACTGTCCCTGAAATAAACAAATAAATAAATAAGTCCCAGTATCACGAAGGATTCGAATGGGTTGAGGAGCAGAACTCCCACTTGAGGACACAAATCCCTCTGACACAAATGGCAGGAACTCTTTCCTGAAAAGATCAGACGACCCGACCTCTCTGGTCCCACACGGGCCAGATGGCTCAGTCGAACCAATATCCGTGGGCCTCTCTATCCAAGACACCACTAAACCACTACCACTAGCAGACACCTCTCTTTGCTTCCTCCTCTGAAGGCTAAAACACTCAGACATGATATGTCCTGGTTTCTTGCAGAAGTGACAGGTAGGACCTATATATGCCTCCTCTTTGGCATCGTCATTTCCACTCTTACCCCCAGCCGCCCTGGCTTTGGGTTCACCCCAGTCTGTCTAGTAACAGCCTGCCGGTCTTGGAATCCAAACTCAGTCTTATGCGTCAATGCATACTCATCAGCTAACTTAGCCGCTTCTCGGAGTGTCGTGGCATCTTTTTCATCCAGATACGACTTAATGTCATCCTTGACACACCGTTTGAATTCCTCCACCAGCATCAAGTCCTTCACCAGCTTGAAGTCACCACCGACAGACTTAGATGTGCACCAACGTTCAAAGTACACTTCCTTATCATGAGCAAATTCCACATAGGTCTGCTTTTCATCCTTTCTAAGGCCCCTAAATTTCTGCCTGTATGCTTCTGGCACTAATTCGTAAGCAGTCAATATGGCCTGCTTAACCACATCATATATCGAGGCATCACCAACAGCCAAAGCTGAATACGCCTGCTGTGCTTTTCCTCTCAAGACACTCTGCAGCATCAAAGGCCAATACTCCTTGGGCCATTTTAAACTCCCTGCCACCTTTTCAAAATGTTGAAAGTACTTGTCTACTTCCTGCTCATCAAAAGGTGGGACCAATCTCACTTCTCTGCTAGCAACAAAGTTATCGAGGTGTCCTGTGGCTGTTCTCCCTAGCTTTGCCAACTCTAATTGCACCCCTAAAGCCTCTTTCTCCATTTGCAACCGTTCTCTTTCCCTGTCTAATTTCTCCAACTCAAAAAGTCTCTCCTTTTCTCTTTCTTCTGCCCGTTCTTTCTCTCTTTCCCTTTCCAACCGAAGTAACTGCAGTTGGAAAGAGAAGTCTTTCCCACTATCTGTGCTAGGTCCAGTTGGGGAGTCAGGCTCCACAAACTGAGCTAAATCGGCAATGCTAAAAATGCCCTCCCGATGATAATGCCGGGCAGCAGCCTGAGCCATTTTAACTTTTGTGCACTTTGCGTTTATACCAGGCAGGTTTAGAGACCTAGTGACCTCTAGCAATTCAGTTTTTCCCAAATCCTGCAGACCTTTAACAGTTGGATTTTCCAGAAAGTCAAGCGCTGCTTTCGCCATGATGAAGCAAAAAAAACAAAAAAAAGAAGATGCTAAAGTTGGCTTTCACGAATGCTAACAGGCTACAAACGACTCACTAACGCATGGCGTTCATCCCGGACGAGCCCCCAATTATGTTACGTGTGCAGTTAGCCAATGCCCAACACAAAGTTATAAAAACAGTCTCCGTTTATCTGGGATACAAAACTACACACGCACACAAAAAAAAAGAAACAAAACAACAGAATAAAGTTTACACAGTTATCCTACAGTCCTGCACCACTGGCGTGCGCACGTGACTTGGCCGTCCTCCCACCAGTCCAACTGCCCGTAGTCTCCAGAAGTCCATGGAATGCACGGAATCCTCTCCAGTGGCACCCTCGAGGCAGAGAGTCCGCAGAAAACGTGTAATCCAAGGCGCTGGAGCAGCACCCACAACACAAATACAAGCTCACGGCACCGCCACCTGCCGTCCGTACCGAGCTTCTTCTTGCTTGGGTCCTTGACCTTCCGGTGTGTCTTCAGTGGTGTCTGTCTTCCCTCTCAGTGACCCCCTAAGGTCTGAATTTATAGCAGGTAAGACCACAGATAAAAGAACAAAGAATAAAGCTAGATCAAAGTCATCCAATCAGAAAGCATTCTCTGAACCTGAAGGCGGGACAAGAAGTGTCCCGCCCACATACATGGACCTTACAAAATGGCGGCACCCATAGAAAAACACAGAGAAATGGCTCATGTAACACAACACATTCACATATACCAACTAAAATACAACAAATAAAATAAAATAAACAAAACGCTTGTCCGTAACAACTATCTTAGCGAGTCAACGGTTCTTCTGATCCTATGCATTTCATTGCATTGTTGACCTTGTGTTGATTCTGCATATGACAAATAAACAATCTTGAATCTTGAATCTTGAATCTTGAGGGACCATCATGGCAGGACAAACCCCTACATGGGGCGTACCACCGAAACATAACTGAAGTGGCTGATATCAAGAAATCCTACAAATGGCTGGAGAGGGCTGGTCTGAAGGACAGCACAGAGGCCCTCATCCTGGCTGCACAGGAGCAGGCCTTGAGCACCCAAGCAATAGAAGCCCAGATGTACCACACCAGAAAAGACCCAAGGTGTAGGTTGTGCAAAGAGGCTCCTGAGACAGTCCAGCACATAACTGCAGGGTGTAAGATGCTGGCAGGGAAAGCATACATGGAGCGACACAACCAAGTGGCAGGCATAGTGTACAGAAACATCTGTGCAGAGTACGGGCTGGAGACCCCAAGGTAAAGGTGGGAAACACCTCCGAAGGTTGCGGAGAATGACCGAGCCAAGATCCTGTGGGACTTCCAGATACAGACTGACAGAATGGTGATGGCGAACCAACCAGACATAGTGGTGGTGGATAAGCAACAGAACAGAGCCGTGGTGGTGGACATTGCAATACCAAGCAATGGTAACATCAGGAAAAAAGAACACGAGAAGCTAGAGAAATACCAGGGGCTCAAGGAAGAGCTGGAGAAGGCCTGGAAGGTGAAGGCATCAGTGGTGCCCGTGGTGATCGGAGCACTCGGGGCTGTAACCCCCAAACTGGAGGAGTGGCTACAACAGATCCCAGGAAAAACATCAGACATCTCAGTCCAGAAAAACGCAGTACTAGGAACAGCAAAGATACTGCGCAGAACTCTCAAGCTCCCAGGCCTCTGGTAGAGGACCCGAGCTGGATGAGAGTGAGAGACCAACTACGATCTGAGTGTACCGATCAGCGGAGCCCGGATCGGTCCAAATTCACTACGAAAGGTCCGATGCACCGGATTTACGGCCAAGAATCGGTTCTCGGCTCCTGAGCGGTCTCTGTCATGGCGCAGAAGCCGCCTGTGTGTGTTTGCGTTCTTTAGCGAATGGTGGGTGGTTCACTTACCTGGGATTGAAGCTTATTGGCTGGTTAACTGCCAATCATGCGAGCGGCACGTGCTGTATGCGGAAGCGAGCAATGTTTGTATGTGTCTCGTGAGGATAGCGTAGGACAGATCGCCTTGTTTGACAAGGTAGGAAGATTCGACAGAACACCGGTAAGATACACTGCTTCCATTTATTGAGCTGTTGTTTAAGTTAATTTGGTGCGCTACCGCTATTTATGGACATGGTTCGTATGCGTGGTTAACTTTTGTGCCAGTGTTGTGTCGCGTTGATATCAGTCTGATGTTTCACTGTCAGCTTGATAGTTTCCATAGCAGCTATAGACCATAACAATTGTATGATACTAGCGTTTTTATTGTCACGGTTAGTGGATTGGGTGATTTATTTAGACAACATTCATGTATTGGCAATGTATATTTGATTTGGGCTAAAATTGACTTGGCTAATTTACTTTTGTGTGGAAAATACAATGTATAATCAGAATTGGTGCATTTCTGTATTTAGATAGGCTACTTATGATTTGTGTGTATAGAAATGTACTTCACACACACACATGATTTTTGTCTCAAAGGAGACTAAGGAAATGTTATAAGATGGAGAGAAAGTATTCGTTATTCAGTGGATTTAACATGCTAGTGTTTTCTATAACTGCCTAGTAATATCTATGTTCTTGTCAGTGATATGTTACACTTTTACAGTTACTGAAACTCATGAGTGACTGAAGCACTAATTACTAACTAATTCTGATTCATTCTGATTTTTTACTTTAATAGGCAACTTGCTTGTTTTATAAGGTCTTTTTTATTTTTGATATCTAACCTTATTGTTTTGTGTTGCTTGAGGGAAGGACTGTATTGTATTTTAAGTATGAGCAGAGTTTTGCAAACCGGATTGCCAGTTTTTCAGTAGGCCTGGTGTATTGTCTGTTGGACACTAAATAAACAAAAGGATACTATTTTGAAATTTAATTTCTGTTTCTCTCTTTTTCTTCTCAATAACTTTAAAGCATTTGGGAGTAAAGTTGTCAATTTGTATTGAATCAAAATTAACCGAACCGGATCGGATCGGATCGAATCGTACCGGATCGTTTACTAATTTTATGAATTGTCCTTGAATCGAATCGAAGCCTGTGAATCGAGATTCGAATCGAACCATTTTGTGAGTGAAAGATTCACACCCTTAATATATATATATATATATATATATATATATATATATATATATATATATATATATATATATATATATATATATATATATATACAGTACATACAGTACCTCACCTTACGAAATTAATTCGTTCCAGAAGTGGTTTCGTAACATGAATTTTTCGTAAGTTGAGTAGCTATTTCAATGGAAAAGGCCTGATCCATTCCAAGTTTTTTTTTTTAATAGTGTAACATTTTTTTTTTATAATGTAACATTTGTGTTCTGCGTCCTGATTGGCTAAGAGACTAAACGTGGAATAAACCAGGTCTAGACCAGGTCTAAACCGGGACAAGACCAGGTCCAGACCCGGACCAAACTGGGACCAGACCAGGATTAAATCACCTCATGCTCGCCCGCATGTGCTCGGCCCGCACGTGCTCGGCCCCGAGGGGGAGGCACGGCCCGGGCGCCGCGGCTCCATCCTACGCCTGCAGCTCCGGTGTAGCGCGGGCCTTGCGCCGTGTCGACGTCGTTTTTTGATCCTTTGATGTCGGCTCTTCCTATCATTGTGAAGCAGAATTCACCAAGCGTTGGGTTGTTCACTCACTAATAGGGAACGTGAGCGGGGTTTAGACCGTCGTGAGACAGGTGAGTTTTACCCTACTGATGATGTGTTGTTGTGATAGTAATCCTGTGTCTCCGCTCCCCTCGCACGTTCGGCGCTATATTGAGCCGTGCCCCCCCCCCCACGCTTCACTATCAACACATTCCATTGAAAATCTATGAAAGTTCGAGTGTTCAAACGAGAGAGAAATGCGAGAAAAGCCCAACTCCAGTCTGAGAAAAGTGTAGAATGTGTGTGGTGAGGCATTTACAGCCCTAAAACATGTAGAACAATTGCAAAATACAAAGTTGTCCTACCTCGTGGACCTCTCCCACCGCGGGCCACCTCTGGAACCTAACCCTGTGTGTGCTGATAAAGTGTATTTACGTTTTGGGGCGTGCTCCTAATATATATATACAGTATATATAGGATGGGTTAAAATGCAGAGAAGAATTTCTCCAGTGTGAGATCAATAAAGTTCACTTCTTCTTCTTCATCTGAGTGCGCATCTGAGCGCGCATTAATTTAATTTTTGAGATTTCGCGTTTCGTAACTTGAATTTTCTTTCGTATCTAGAGACCAAAATTTAACGTGAAGGCATTTCGTAACTTGGATTTTTCGTTTGTAGAGTCTTTCGTAAGGTGAGGTACCACTGTATATAATGTGTGTGTGTGTGTGTATTGTCATACCCATGGTCCACCCTGTCAACCCTGTTATTTTCATGTTCTAAGAAAATAAATAATTTATTTTCACAAGGTAGCAAACTCTTTGTGTGATTCCTTTATAAACAAGTGAGGGCCAAATAGTATTGTTTGAAAGTCTGACCAGATATCTTTTATTAAGAAAAGAAAGAGCTATTCTCGCTGATTTTATAGATAAACCAATTGTTTACCCTAATTTTATTATTATCCAAATACTTTTCCCATGAACTAAAACAGAGTGTTGAGAAAGGGACAAAATAGCTTTCTGAAAATATATATTTTATAATCTCTTTGTAATTGCAATGTGTTTATTCTTCTTTGAAACTGTCCATGACAGGGTTGACATATTTTGAGGTTTTTGTGTACAGTGTCTGCTTGCAGTCAATTTATAAAAAGTGTGGAAGCTTGACCAACATCCATTTCAACATAACATCTACTTAATACAATAATGTACTTAATACAATAAATGTGAAGTTAAAATCTCAACAATTTTTGGGCAGATTTGGGAAGTCTCAAAGGCACCTTAAGGTGATATTGACTCTAATAATGGTTTTCCAAGCACAACCAGACCTGAAGCTTAAAACTAGAGTAATGACTAAATCAACAAGGAAAGCAGTTCTGTTATGATCCTATTACTTTATACTTTATATACTTTATACTTTGATTGACCTAATCATGTAGATTAATTCAAAATGATAGAAATTTAATGCACATTAAGTCAAATAACGTCTTTTTTTTTTGCTAGCAGAGGGCACAGGAAATCACAGTGGCAGCTACCCCGGGCTCAGGCTGCACCCGGTCTAGCTACAGCTCAGTGTCGGACTTATTGCGGTGTGACACTGCATCACGTGGAGTCTGAATCTGAGCCTGGGGTTCACCTGCAGACAGGACTGTTTTTTCTCATTCTCAGGATATGGAGAGGCCATGTTTCATGTGAAAGCTTCACTCGCTGAGCTGCAGAGACTGCAACTACAGACTTGACTAGCACTGATTCATGATGGCTGCAGGTACTGGAGTTTAAGTAGTGACCTTTCAGATCAGAAAGAGGCATTTTAGCCCATTTAAACCAACTGGATTGACTCTCATTCTTTCTAATGGGATAATCCACCAAAGACAACTTGACCACTATGCACAATATTTTTATATTTACAAATAAATCCATGAATTCCAGCTTGCAGACGGTGCAGAGAACATTAAAAATGTCATCTGTAAAAATGAGAACTGAACATATTTGTTGTAACTAGGGACACAGATAGATCATGTTTATACATTTTTTTATTCAAACTCTAAACACCCTACCTAAGGTCAACTTTCTTTTTTCTTTTGGGCTTTCTTTTTTTACTGTTTGGAGTAGACTGTAGACTGCTCATTTATTTTGTTTGCACTAGCTTCCCGCCGGAGTGCTTCTATTTCTGGATGATGATTTTTGTTCTCCTCAAGTTGAATTTTTAAGATGGACTTTTTATATATATTTTCCTATTCCAATCTCTGCTGGTCTCCACAAGTCAATGCACAGCAGGGAGTTATCAAGGAATCGTGCTGACAGGCTCACACACACACGCTAACATGCACACAAACACCTAGTTGGAATATATTGGAAAAATGTTTTGACATAAGTCCCCAGTGAATTTTGGGGGGAGCTTGGAGAGCTTTTCACCTGTGTTAGCAGAGGCTTTTAAAGTTACTCACCTCGGTTAAATATGTGTCAGCGGTTTGGGGAACATCTTGCACCGCGCAGAGAGGCGATATAATGATGGGATGGATGGTGTAAGCAGGCTAAAAGAAGGCTAAAAGCAGGCTACCATATGCAGCCCAGTGTCCCCAGTTGCTCCGGGTTTGACGGGCCTTCACGGCGAATAAGCATCGACAAAGAGAACAGCGTATTGACAGTGGTGAGGCTCCATCAGTCCGTGATTATTATGGAGTACGAACATGTTTCATCAGGCATGAGCATAGTACTGAGGACCAAGGAGTATGTTCTGCAAAGAGAGCGTAAACTATTACTGTGTAAAAATAAAATAAAATATGGAAGTAAAATAAAGGCGCTGTACCTGTTTTTTACTGTCTTAAAATGTCAAAACCAAAAACTGTAAAGGTGCATTGTGTAACTTTTCTGGTAGAGGGCCCATCAAATGCTTTTCTCCATTTAAATGTTTTTGCTTTGGAATGTTTCACAGTATGATATTCAACCTTTCTATCATCAAAGAGACCAAACCAGACCAAGTTACGGGTTAAATCAGTGGAGAGGCAACACTGCTCACATGCCTGTTTTTCTAGGTATTTTTGAGCCATAAATAAATTGAATAAATGTAAGGTAGAGCTGTTTAATGCCATACTGTGGAGCAGTCCAGGCAGAGCAGTGACATCTCCATAGAAACAAGCAACTGATGGACCCCCAACCAAAAAGTTACATAGTGCACCTTTATATTATAGTTATATTGCAGTGGTCCGAATTTATTCCTCACTTACCTTACTGATACTAATTATTCATAGTAATGAGTTCATACAAGCTTTTCACAGGTCACCAGGGTGGAGTTTTGCATTTTATAGTAAACAGCAAAAAGTGTGGAGTGCAAGAACAATGACCTGTAAAGCGCTTTGGGTGTCATGAAAGGCGCAATATAAATGCTATGAATTATTATTATTATTATTATTATTATTATTATTATTATTAAAAATATTTTGACCCCACGGGCTGTTTATATGATATACAGTAAGCCTCGTTTATGGCGGGGGTTAGGTTCCAGAAATAACCCGCAATAAGAGAAATCCGTGAAGTAGGACTTTATATTTTACAATTATTCTACATGTTTTAAGGCTGTAAATGCCTCACCACACACATTATATGCTTTTCTCAGACTGGAATTAACCTTTTCTCACATTTCTCTCTCGTTTAAACACTCAAATATTCGTAGATTTTCAACAAAATGTATTAATAGTAATGCGTGGGGGGAGACACAGCTCCGGAAGCCCCGCCGGACGCGTGAGGAGCACTGCCACGTCCCGGGACACGACGCGCACCAACGCCTTGGAGAAGTGCGCGACACGTGCACCCGTCATCGTGGTCAAATCCGTGACAGAGCAGCACGACCGGTGCGAGGCCGTGCGTACACCGGGGCTGTGCACCGCGTCATCTCAGCCCGAGCCATAAACCGAACATGCACAAACGAACGCAAGAGCCGCACGGAGTGATTTAATCCTGGTTTAGACCTGGTTTAGACCTGGTTTAGTCCCGGTTTAGTCCAGGTCTAGACCTGGTCCAGTCCTTGCCTGGTTTACACCTGACCATATCACAAGTGAGATATGGTCTGGGAGCCACCTTCGAAATATCTCGTAGTGGAGGTGTGGTTTACGATCGCCAACGGCCGTTTATTGGGCATTACGAATGTCTATCATTTGGTGTATACGTAGCCCATAGCCAATCATGTCAGTTGTCAGTTCAAACTACAAGCTTCCGTTTGTCACATAGTATGCGTCACCGTCTTGCCACCCCTCCCCGCTTTCTGATTGGCTCCCAGAATCGGGAGAGCTCACTTGCCATAGTTGCCAGGCTTTCAGATCAGAACAAACGAAAGTAGCCTGGGATTTCCCAGGTTATTCCAGTCCTGGTTTAGTCCAGGTCCAGTCCAGGTTTAGACCTGGTTTAGTTCTGGTCTAGACCTGGTTTAGTACACGTTTAGTCCTGGTCTAGTCTCTTAGCCAATCAGGACGCAGAACACAATGTTACACTATAAAAAAAAAAAAAGTTACACTATAAAAAAAATAAAAATAAATAAAAAATAAATTTTAAAAATCCGTGAAACGGCGAGGCCGCGAACAGTGAACCGAGATAGAGCGAGGAACCACTGTATCTTTATTGCTCAAATGTGGGTACAGGGCCTTTAAAAATAAACGTCACCCCCTTTCATTATTTTATGTTGGCCCAAAGCACATAATTTAGAGTGAATAATGATCTGTCTCTCTATTTAAGATACATACTTCTTTTGAATTGATATATGGGATGGGTATACTGTACCTAAAATAAAGTGTATTAAATGAAAAGCCACTAAGTACAGATAAATGAATAAAATATAGGATACTAAATATGAAAAAACACAGGTTTGTTATTGAAAAAGTCATTTGGTACCATTTATAGTCATCATTTATTGTAAGTCCCACCCATCCCTCCCACGACCACCAGTCACTCACACCAAATTTATAAGCAAGGTGGGAGAGAGAGAGAGAGAGAGAGAGAAAGGTATACTTTTTATTGGGAAATTCAAGTTTTACTGCAGCAAACTGTTGTAGTTGATGTTGCTGGAACATTTCCAGTGCTCATCTCAGTCACCTTTGTGTTTGAGTCAAAGGTCTCAGTGCAGTTTAACAGGAGGACTGATCGGTCAGGGTCAGCAGATCCTGTGGAGGAGCCAAAAGTGTCCCTCCACTGTGTCCTGCAGCATCACAGCAGAGTCCAGTGGGAGCCAGGACACAACAGGAAAGGCCTCGCTCTTACTCCTCTCTGGTTTGTGATGAAATGGTCCATTCCCTCAAAAGGTTTCTTCTGGAAGATCTTCTACCACTTTTGACACTTTTTCAGCCCTATTATGCAAAATCTTTAATCACTTACTAGAGTTGGGCGGTATCCAAATTTTGATACCGTTAAACCGTCTCCACATTTTCCCGGGGTATACGGTATTACCGTTGCTAAGGCCAAAAAAAAAAACAAAACACTCGTAGCACTACAGTGGAGTGGCCTCGCCAAATGGCAGCTTGCACCTATACCGTTCAGAAACAGAATAGCAAGCATTACATAGGCCTAATGATACTGAAAACATAACAAAACATGTACAAAATTAGTAACTTTTATTAACAAATGTTTAAAGTGCAAATACACCAGCCAACCGACGGAACGAAATAACAAATTGTCTGTGGGCTAAAGCTAACAAACCAACAGGAATCAAATAAATAAAATACTTGATCTTATCAAATAAGAAAATCTGAACAATAAATAACAAGACATAACCGAAAATGTGCATATATAACCCTGTCCCGAGAACGCAGTGGAAAATACTGCTCGTTTGTATATTTTTAAAATCTATTAACATGAATTAAATAAATTAACAACTATACAACATCCCGAACCGTTTTCGTCCGTCAGAAAAAGCTACTCCTTATTGAAAATAAAATTATTAAGCTATTGAATGTTTTTCGCCAGAAAAACCAGCATGATCACTTTTTCTGGCTTGAGTAGGGCACGCTGTGGATTGACAACTTTGCCCGCGGTGCTGAAGACCCGTTCCGATGGAGAGCTTGTGGCACAAACGCACAGGTATTTTCGGGCAACCCTCGACATTGGATTTCCATTGGATTTCCACCAAAGAAGGGGGTCTTCATCTGCCAGAATAACAGCCTCGTGTGGAAGTTGCGTTTGTAATAAGAAACCCGAAAACTTCTCACATTTCAGACTTAAAAACGGTGAGTCGTTTTTATTAACACGCGAGAATATCAGAAAAGGCGCTGCGCTAGAACACAAAAGCAGCGTGTCAAACGTCACGCCTTTTTTAAAGGGACCGCAACTATTATCAGAAGCAGTGACTTTATAACCAAGTGCTTAACCAAGAACTGAGCAAAACCCGCATGGCAAAGCTGTAACAACACAGTTAAGGTGAATTATGCATACATTCACGAGTGCACTACACTCGCGACAATATGCAGTTGTCTCCGCTTCTGCACGCTCCTCCACAGTGCCGCCACACAGTTTTACACACAGCCTTGTTGACATTTCCCGGCTCTCCCTTGTCATTTGGCCGAAATCCGAAATGCTGCCAAAGTGCAGACGTTGTGTTTTACTTTGGGACCAACTCAGCGCGGCCTGTCATGTTGTCTTCTCCATCTCCCTTCTGAGCGGTAATGTCACGTGACGACGCAACATCCAGGAACTTCATCGAACGTCATCTCTCCGATAGTAATATTAGTTTTAAACTGTAATAGTATTAAATTAACAAACACAACCACACATACATAGGTGCTGGAAAAAACTATTTAGGCATTAAATTAATTATAGTTTATTATATTATGGCAAGATTTTTTTTTTTAATGACGGTAATTAATCTGATACCGTTGCTATTTTTAGATACCGCAGTATACCGTATTACCGTATTACTGCCCAACCCTATCACTTACTGTATTTTCAAGATTGCCAATCAACCTTTGCCATTGCTCTCTACTTACTCCAATTTTCTTAATCGGTGATACACTTCAACAGAGTGATCTGTAGCTATCCATCAGAGTTGCTGACTTTTTCTTTTGATGACGTTTACGGCGACATCAGCTCACAGTATGTGTTTTCATTTTTCTACAATTGTGCCTGTCGTAGACCAGCAAGTGAAATCACACTAAACATCTCTGTATGGCTGTTGTTACTGTTAAATATGACCAAGATGTAAATTTGTATTGCCCACTATCACGACAAAAGTAACTTGACACGACTCCAAAAAATGTTCCATTTGATTAGACCAGGGGTGTCAAACATGCGGCCCTCCAAGACCTTTAATCTGGCCCTGGGCTGTTTTTCTCTTAAAATATTTTAATTATATTTTAATTTTCTATTAAAATATTGGTCATTTTCTGCGCCTCTTTTCTGCACAGCTTAGCATAGCAGCGTCTCCAACGCCTGTGCGTGGCCCCTCCCACCAGGGCAGCACAAATGAAGACCTGCCTCTTTCCAAACTCTTTGCATGTTCAGGACTACCTGCATTTGTGAGCAGGTTTTCTTAGTAATGAACATTAATAAAACAAAGCTACACTCAAAGTGAACACACAAGCACTTGAATGACATTCTGAAGTTGGCAACTCCTCAGGACATGGTGCAGCTCCTCAGGACATAGTGCAGCTCCTCAGGACATGGGGCCTGATGTTGATTCACTTGTTCAGGCTAAAAGATGCCAAGTTTCAGGAGCAAAAAGAAAGCATGACAAAATTCTGTGAAATACATGCGAAATGTGTTGAAATGACATTTTTCTTAAAGTTTCAGGTTGTTCATAATATTATATTTTGTAAAAGAAAGAATTCATCAAATAAAAAAGTTTGTGTTTCTCTGCACAAATATTTGGACTTATTGCTATTTTTGAGGTATATATGCCATGAGTTTTCTGATCCGGCCCCTTTGGGATCAAAGTAGGTTGGATACGGCCCCCGGACCAAAATGAGTTTGACACCCCTGGATTAGACAAATAACGGTTGGACAATCAGACCAGATATCAAACAGACAAGCTGATGATTAAATTTACAGCAGTCAACAACAAACCAACAGATAGATAACACCATGCGTCCTGGAGCAAAGGGTCACGGTGATCAAAAGCTTTGGGCATAGAATGTCAGCAAAGGTTCAGTCCTCCTAAGGGAAGACATCCAGCAACCAGACATCTGAAACATTAGTGGACAGAAGTACAACTTGTGAATAAAATTGTATTGAGCAAGGTCTGTAATATTTGGCTCATTTTATCAAGATCAAATTGTATTGCGTCAAATTCCCAGTAAGTACAATAGTAAAACCCAAAGAGATTTCAACAGCTTCCAGAGCAATAAGGCCCCAGGTTAGACTCCCTGGTGTCTGAATGGGTTTACTCCGAGACTAGGTTGCACATTAAGGGTAAGGTAGATCTTTGGGACAAATTTAGGAACGTGTCTTGGCCACTTGATTGCCAGAAACATTTGCTACGTTTGTTTAATGTCTTATACTTATAGATCAACCAAGGTTTTTTTTCATAGTCGATGCTGATTGTTTATCCATCCATCCATCCATTTTCTTCCGCTTATCCGCTTAACCACCTCAGTGACTTCAGCCAGGGTGATGGACGAGTCCGCCTCCGAGTCTCCAGCCTCTGCTTCCTCCTTGGAAGACGTGATGGCGGGATTGAGGAGATCCTCAAAGTATTCCTTCCACTGTCCAATAACATCCCCAGTCGAGGTCAACAGCTCTCCACCCGCATCGTAAACCGTGTTGGTGAAGCACTGCTTCCCCCTCCTGAGGCGCCGAACGGTTTGCCAGAATTTCTTTGAGGCCGTCCGATAGTCCTCCTCCATGGCCTCTCCGAACTCCTCCCAAACCCGAGTTTTTGCCTCTGCCACCTCCCGGGCTGCAGCACGCTTGGCCCACCCGTACCCGTCAGCTGTCTAGGACTCCTTCTTCAGCCTGACAGCATCCCTTACTTCCGGTGTCCACCACCGGGTTCGGGGATTGCCGCCGCGACAGGCACCACAGACCTTACGACCACAGCTACGGGCGGCCGCATCGACAATAGAGGCCGAGAACAGAGCCCATTCGGACTCTATGTCTCCAGCCTCCCCCGGAATCCGGGAGAAGCTCTCCCGGAGGTGTGAGTTGAAGGTGCCCCTGACAGAGGGCTCTGCCAGACGTTCCCAACAGACCTTCACGATACGCTTGGGCTTGCCAGGTCTCTCCGGCTTCCTCCCCCGCCAGCGGACCCAACTCACAACCAGGTGGTGATCAGTTGACAGCTCTGCCCCTCTCTTCACCCGAGTGTCCAAGACACGCGGCCGGAGGTCAGATGACACGACAACAAAGTCGATCATCGACCTCCGTCCTAGGATGTCCTAGTGCCACGTGCACTGATGGACACCCTTGTGCTCGAACATGGTGTTCGTTATGGACAAACTGTGGCTAGCACAGAAGTCCAATAACAGATCACCGCTCGGGTTCAGATCAGGGAGGCCGTTCCCCCCAATCACCCCTCTCCAGGTGTCACTGTCGTTGCCCACGTGGGCGTTGAAGTCCCCCAGTAGAATGACGGAGTCCCCGGTCGGTGCACTATCCAGTACCCCTCCCAGGCATTCCAAGAAGGCCGGGTACTCTGCACTGCTGTTCGGCCCATAGGCCGACACAACAGTGAGAGACCTGTCCCCGACCCGAAGGCGCAGGGACGCGACCCTCTCGTTCACCGGGGTGAACTCCAACACTCGGCGGCTGAGCTGTGGGGCAATGAACAGGCCCACACCAGCCCGCCGCTGTTCCCCGCGGGCAACGCCAGAGAAATGGAGGGTCCAGCCCCCCTCAAGGAGTTGGGTTCCAGAGCCCAAGCTGTGATTATTTACAATCCAGAAAAACAGATGCCAGATTATTTTCTCCCATGGATCATTATATTATCATTTAAACATTTTAAATCACAATATTCATCTAAAATTACTTAACAAAAGAAACAATTTCTGCTTCTGACTTCTGCTTTAGAAAACTGTGCTCCACAGTGGGACCATAAATGTCATCACAACAAAGAGTCAGCAACTCCTATATATTTTTTTCATTTATACCATAATGACTATTTGATGCTGCTGAATCCTGCATGTATCATGAATTAATAAAATATAACTGGAGAACGAAGTAAGTAAAAATGGCGTCTTAAAAGTATGTGATTAAAGATTGTCCAAGCATGTATAAAACACTCCAAATACAACTTCAAGGGGGTAAATGAAACAGCTATAACATGCTTAAAAGCTCTGAAAAGTCAATTTTGCATAACAGATCTACTTTAAGGTCAATAGCAGATACACTGAAACATGCAAATATCAGCGGCCTAGCTGTAGCGGCTGTAGCTGTGAAAAGAAATCAACCTCTCTCTTCAACACATTGCTGTATTTGTATCATTTTCATTCACAATCCTTCAACAAGTTGTGGCATTACTGTTTCGAAACCTCTGACATTACATTTTGCTGTTGAAAGTTGTAATGCTGATGCCATTATAACAAAAAACAGTGAACAATCATAATTTTTCCCTCATGTTTTGATAATGCAACCAGCGCATTCCGCAAATCACCCCCAATCTCCCGAGAATACACCACACTAAGTAACTGTTTTGTGATTAGACTGATGCATACATTAATCTTAAACAAAACAAACTATGTAAGTGAGCAATGCTAATATGCATTAACATGCAAACCAAAGAATAGAACGCAACATATTCTTCACTTTCCCTTGTTATATTGCCTCCTGGCCTAGTTTAACTACATACATAATTAATTTTCCATCTAAGCCTTTTGTAATTAGTGCACTGAATGTTTGGTCATGTGTTGATGAATTAATTGGCATGGCCCCTACCCATTGTACGTATATGGAGCGTATCTAAGACTTTGCATGGCATTAAACAACGGCTATCGGCCTGTTACATGCATCAAGCTAACGCGTAGACTTGTTTCCTTATGATTAATGGCTCAGTCCGGTTGAGAAAATCTGACAGACTCCTTCACTCCACGGCAAGCACACACAACTTTTCCGCAACGTCCTCGGGCAATACTTCCATTTCAATTTAATGCAAGCTGACTTTCTAATTACGCTAATGGCTGGGGCCGGAGCACTGAGAAATGTATAATTCAGGCTAAATGTATTTTTCAGCATTCTCCCAAAGTGACAGATCATCTCGGGAGAACAGCTCGTGGCGTTGTTGCAGACTCTGGCATGTGTCTCTGTTGATTTAAGAAAACACTGGTCACTTGGCTGGTACAATGAAGAGCAATGCAGCAGTTTGGGAATGCGTGGTCATGGGGGATTTAAGTTGAACGTTATTATCAGTGTGGATCTTGTGCTTGGTCATCAGAGGCGGTTTAGTGTCATAATAAATATAGGTCACTGTAGTGTTCATATGTAGGATAAATGATGCAATGTTGACATTTCATCCAGGGCTACTACTGAATGTCAGATTAGGATATACTCTATTAAAGATAGATACAGTATGTTTTTTATTTATTCTTTTATTTAATAGGGACAGTGCACATTAATGAACATCTACAACATTGCAGTGTAAATACGCCAGATTATAGCAAAAATGCTAATTTCCATCTGTAGTCCCTAGGCAGGTGACACCACAGCAAAAACAACAAAAACAATCACAAGTGACAATAGCAACAGTTAAACATTAAAAGTGTCCACAAGTCTGGTTTTCCTTGATTTGAAAGTGGCCAGTGTTGGAGTCTCTCTTATTGATGATGGGAGAGTGTTCCAGAACTTGGTGCCTCTGAGTGAGACAATTTGTCTGAATGTAGTGCGTCTGTATGGGATCTTACAGTTCCCCCGGGGGTCTGTGTGGCACCTCACAGTTTCCCTGGCCCATGCCCCTAGTTCCCATCCCAATGCCTTTGTTTTAATAAAATCCCATAAGGGAGGGGGGGCAACCCCATGCAAAACTTTATATATAAAACGTCCGTATTTGAAATGAACAAAATTATTAAAATTAAGCAAGTTATACTTACCTAAAATAGTGCAGTGGTGGACTGAGAATGGTTTCTTGTCCAATATTTTTATAGCTTTTTTTTTTTTTTTTTTTTTTTTTTTAGTGATTCAACTGGTTTGAGTGTTGTGCCAGCAGCAAGTGACCATGTGGTTCTGCAGTACTCTATATGAGACAGAATCATGGAGTGTAAAAACATGCATGCCACATACAGTCATAAAGGATTTTGCTTGTCTAAAATTCACTAAAATTAACAGTTTTTGTGAGGCGCTTAATGTGTTTCTTAAATGTCAATGTCGGGTCCAACGTCAGTCCCAGGTATTTAAACTCTTTGACAAGAGTTCCACTCTGTCCCGAAAGACATCGGACCGTTATAGCTCAGTTGTTTTATACTGAACATCATGCAGACAGTTTTCTTTATATTGAGTTGTAGGCATGAGTTCTTGACCCACTTTTGGACATGAGTCATGGCTGATTTGCTTGTGTCTGCTATATAGTTACAGACACTTCTCAACTTACGAACGAGTTACGTTCTGAACGGCCGTTTGTTTGCTGAATTTGTTCGTAAGTCATTATAGGGCATTCTGTAGAAGGGAATGTATGTTTAAGGCTTGTATAAGTAATCTATATGGATTTGTACTGCATTTAAATAACACTAAATAGTAACAAAACAATATGCTTTTTAAAAATATGGAAAACTGATGAGATGAAAAGAAGAGAGAGACAGAGGCAGACGCAGTAGACGCAGCTGAGAGAGAGAGAGAGCCAGCCAGCGAGAGAGAGTGTTCCACTTTCACTAGAAGCTTTTCGCTTTTCACCAACCATATTGGATTACGGATGCAAGAATTATTTACCGATAAAACAACAAAGTTCGTAACACCGCAAGAGATACGTCTGAACACTTGGGTAGTTTCAACTGAGTGGGCAGAGGAGAGAGTGTGATGCTTGGGGGATGCTGGGAACACGATCGCAGCGCCCTGCCTGTGCATCAGCGGCGGAAATACGCACTACTCGGAAGCCGGAATAGGCGCTAAATACAAAAACTCACTTACGTACATGTACAGCACTTTTGCCCAAACATTTAAGATTTCTTTTTAAATTTTCGACCTATGGAGAGTTTTGTTCGTAACTCCGAATATTCGCAAATTGAATGTTCGTATGTGGAGGAGCGTCTGTATAAACTACGACACCGGGGATCATTATGTTAGCAGCATTTTTTTTTTGTACTAAAATGACTTATGTGTTGCTGCTGAATCCTACATGTATCACCAATTAAGAAAATGAAATTGGAGAACAAATTAAGTAAGATTGCTCAAACACAAATCACTCCAAATTCAAGTTTAACATGCTTAAAAGACCTGGAAAAAAAATTTGATTTTGCATAATAGGACTGCTTTAAATGACAAAGTAGTGGAAGAAATAGACTTAGACTTAGACTTAGACAAACTTTATTGATCCACAAGGGAAATTGCTTTGGGTACGGTAGCTCACTCATCAAATATACTCAACAAAAATATAAACGCAACACTTTTGTTTTTGCTCCCATTTTTCCTGAGATGGACCCAAAGATCCAAAATTCACTCCAGATACACAACATTACCATTTCTCTCAAACATTGTTCACAAATCTGTCCAAATGTGTGACAGCGAGCACGGCTGACAATCCACCCCACCTCACAGGTGCGCCACATCAAGATGCCGATCCGACATCATGACCAGTGCACAGGTGCGCCCCAGACTGCCCACAATAAAAGGCCACCCCGAAATGTGCATTTTTTTTTTTGCTTTATTGGGGGTCTGGGGACTCAGAACCAGTCAGTATCTGGTGTGACCACCATTTGCCTCATGCAGTGCAACACATCTTCTTCGCATAGAGTTTATCAGATTGTCAATTGTGGCCTGTGGAATGTTGGTCCACTCCTCTTCAATGGCTGTGCGAAGTTGCTGGATATTAGTGGGAGCTGGTACACGCTGTCGTATACGCCGGTCAAGCACATCCCAAACATGCTCAATGGGTGACATGCCCGGTGAGTATGCTGGCCATGCAAGAACTGGGACATTTTCAGCTTCCAAGAATTGTGTACAGATCCTTGCAACATGGGGCTGTGCATTATCTTGCTGAAACATGAGGTGATGTTCATGGATGTATGGCACAACAATGGGCCTCAGGATCTCATCACGGTATCTCTGTGCATTCAAAATGCCATCAATAAAATGCACCTGTGTTCTTCGTCCATAACAGCCATTGAAGAGGAGTGGACCAACATTCCACAGGCCACAACTGACAATCTGATAAGCTCTATGTGAAGAAGATGTGTTGCACTGCATGAGGCAAATGTGGATATCGATACTGACTGGTTCTGAGTCCCCAGACCCCCAATAAAGCAAAAAAAAATTTTTTAAAATGCACATTTCGGGGTGGCCTTTTATTGTGGGCAGTCTGGGGCGCACCTGTGCACTGGTCATGATGTCGGATCGGCATCTTGATGTGGCGCACCTGTGAGGTGGGGTGGATTGTCTCGGCGGGGCAGAGGTGCTCGCTGTCACACATTTGGACAGATTTGTGAACAATGTTTGAGAGAAATGGTAGTGTTGTGTATCTGGAGTGAATTTTGGATCTTTGGGTCCATCTCAGGAAAAATGGGAGCAAAAACAAAAGTGTTGCGTTTATATTTTTGTTGAGTGTATAATATACAATATAAAAACAGAGGGTGAAAGAACAAGAAGAAAAATAGCTAGAATAGCAACCAAAGAGCAATAGACCTGTGTCAGATGAGACACAATTATATACATAAGATAATGGTAATAGATATATATGTACAATCAGATTTAAATAAAAAAGTAGTAGTCAATATAAAATACAGTATCAAATATGATGTTCAGTACCAGCTTTATACAGTTGTAGGGAGTATTATCTGTTACATAAGGGTGAGTTGTTGTACAGTTGTATGGAGTATGGTATGAATGTCTTCCTGTATCTCTCACTGTTTGAGCGGAGCTGTAGGAGCCTGTTGGAGAATGAGCTCCTCTGTCCCTCTATGGTGTGGTACAGTGGGGGAGAAGGAGTGTTCATGATGGAGAGCAGTTTGTCCAGTGTCCTCCTGTCCCTCACTGTGACAAATGTCTCCAGCTCACAGACAATCACGTGACCAGCTTTACGGATCACTTTGTCAATCCGTCCGATGTCTCTTTTACTGGTGCTGCTCCCCCAGCAGACTACAGCAGAGTACAGGGCGCTGGCCACCACAGACTGGTAGAAGATCTCCAGTAACTTACTGCACACATTGAAAGACCTGAGCTTCCTCAGGAAGTAGAGTCTGCTCATGCTCTTCTTGTACACAGTATTACAGTTGTCTCTCCAGTCCAGCCTGTTGTTCACCTGAACGCCCAGGTACTTGTAGCAGTCCACGATCTCCACCTCATGACCCTTGATGTTAATATGATGTAAATATTCCATTTTCTTACAATCCTGCACAAATTAGGGATGGGAGTATCACAATTTCTGCATGTTTTATATCAAAACAGCTTCAGCAGCAGCACATTAAACAGATCCATCAGGTGTTCTGTTTGTCCTGTTTAAGGTGAGATACTACAGGTGAATAAAATAAATAAATAAATGTTGAGATATAATTTTTAAACATCTCCTGTAGTTTGCTAACATAAATGTAAGAACAGTATTTATTTATTTATTTTTATAAAAATAAGGCATTTTATGTGTAAAAACTGCCTAAAACTGCCCTACCATTTTTGGGACAGTCAAAACAGAAACATGAAAAGAGACATATGCACATGAGATTTCACATATCGTAATTAGTAAAAAGATCTGACTGAAACTCCACCTAATTTTTTTGACAAAGCAATGTGGTCTATTCCATTCAGAGTAGTGAAGACTGCAGTGAGCGCTACACTGGAGAAACAAAACAACCACTTCACAAGAGGATGTACCAACACAGACGGGCGTGCCAGAGTGGACCGTCATCTGCCGTACATCTTCACCTAGAAGCCACGGGACACTCCTTTGAGGACAGTGATGTACAGATCTGAGCCAGAGAAAAGAACTGGTTTGAGAGGGGAGTTAAAGAGGCAATTTTTTTTTGTCAAGAAAGAGAATCCTTCCTTGAACAAAAATGGAGGTCTCAGAAATAATTTGTCTCCCATCTATAACTCTATCCTCAAACCTAAATCAAAACAAACAAAGAAAACAATAGGTCCAGAGTCAGGTCCAGAGGCGTGAAAACACCCATTATGGCCCTGAATAGCGGTGATAACCAGACCCCACACTCCCACTGCATATCTAACAGGCCTAACAGAAACTGTAAACAAATAGGTCTGATAGTTTCAAAGTAATTTCATTGTAGTTAGCTCCTCCCTTCGGGTAGATATAGGCAGTGTCCACCAGTGTCTGACCAGAACTGAAGAAGCAGCTTGGATGAGCTACGAAATATATTCGACCAAATAAACTTTTGTCCAGTTGACAAATTGAATTTCTCCTTTTGCCATAATTTTTGATGGCAATGTTTATTTGGTTGAATACGTTTCGCAGCTCATCCAAGCCACTTCTTCAGTTCTGAAGAACTGGATGACTATAAGGATTCTAAACACTTTTTTTTTTTTAGTTAAAACTTGAATAAATCAGACTTGGAATTAGATATAAAAAAAAATTCTGCTGTAGTACAAGATTGGAAATTTTGGTGTATGTAGGTTACTTTAAGCCAGTGCTTCTCAATTATTTTCTGTGCCCCCCCCCCTAGGAAGAAGAAAAAATTTCACGCCCCCCTTCCTGCGCGCGACTATAAATAGTATTATTTGTCTAGAAAATTGTTATTAGAACACCACTGTATCCTTTTATTAACGTTATAAACAAAAAAAAGAAAGAAACTTACAACAAAGACTGCACTGAGGACTCAAATATTAATGTGTTTTTAATGCAGCTTTGCGCACATTTGTTTACGTTTTACAGAAATGAAACTTAAAACCACCTCATTTGCATAAGCTAAAAGCACTGGCACTTGTGCCACTGTCAGCTTCTGTCGGACTAAAGGACACGACTCAGTGGAATATACGTGTTTTTTCTGTGACAGAGGATGTTCTGTTAATGGTGAGACTGTGCGTAAATCGCATGTGAGAACGCCACTGCCAACTACTGTTGTTGATGTGCAATTACACTTAGTTCTAGTACAGTACAGCAAAAAAACATGTTTCCCAGAGTCATACGCGCCCCCCCTGGCATCACGCCACGCCCCCCCAGGGGGGCCTGCCCCACTATTTGAGAAGCACTGCTTTAAGGGGTGATCTTTATGTCCCTATGACACAAAAATGCATTTTAAGAAAACTGCCTTTGAAGTTACAATATCCCATATAACTTTATGGAGGAAAGTTGAGTGATGTGAGAAAATGTTTTCATATTTAACATATGAAAACAGTTTTTAGACCAAACTGACTAAAAAAAAAAAAAAAAAAATTGAAGAAAAATTGAAAAAAAATTGAAAAAATAAGCCTGTAGTGTCTTGCCTTATGTCTGTTTGAAACAAGTTTTTATATTTGCATATATTTAATGAAATTCCGTCACCCCAAAGAAGTATCAAGTACCTGTATAACAACAATGGTGGCATCATCCATCCCAAGTACAAATACAGATGCAAATAAATTTAAATGAAAGTATCACACATAAAAAAAAAGTTTACAAGTATACTTTAAGAGTAAAAGTGTATTTCAGAATGACGAAAAATAAGAATTTCATAACGAATTGTGCTGATCAAGCTGTTACCAATATCTGGTGAAAATTCTCAGCAGCACCTTTTACCAATTTACCAAGAATTTATTTCAAATTTTTGTGTCAAAAATTAGAAATAAATTCTTGGTAATTCTTGGTAAAGTCTAGGAAATCCTTGAAGATGTTTGCACGAGAACATCATTGAAGATACCACACTTCTGTAAAAGCGGTTACAGCCATAACTTTTCTGACAGGGTAGAAATCTTTTCATGAAACCCAATTCTGAAATTACTGTGTGTTTCCAATAACTATTATCTAACAAAAAATAAAGAAAACATTTCATTTTGAGTTGACACCCCCCCCACACACACACACGCACACGCACGCACACGCACGCACACACACACACACACACACACACACACACACACACACACACACACACACACACACACACACACACACACACACACACACACACACACATCTGAACCAGAGCCCTCTTACATAATAAATAACAAACACTATTTTGATTGAAAATGAAAATAAAACAAAATAAAAGTAAAAAAAAAAAAAAAAAAAAACTTTTGCTGTAGAGCCATGATTGGAAGTGGGTTATAAAAGTGAAAAGAACTGGCTCAGATGTACCATGACACTTATGTAATAAACATTTCTTTTAAATGGCTGAATTTTGAATGTTCCTGGCTCTTTCAATGACTGCCTTTATTTGTGTTTCATGCCCACTGCAATGCAAAACGTATTTCTGTAATCATTTATGGTGTGTTATTCAAAAATATGTGGAAGAAAGTAATTAACAGGTTGCAAATAATGAGGAAAAAATAAACACGAGCTTTTACTATTGAAAGATTATGACTTTATGTGTACTATATGTAGCATTATCATGATTACAATAATCTTGTAATGACCTTTTTTTTTCATGTTATGACATATGTAGTGTATTGCCCCAGTACGTGTTGTAAAAGCAGCTCTTAGGGTCTAAGTCTCCTTCAAGTGTGCAATTATAGAGCATTTTATTCTCTGTGAAACAGGAAGTGTGCTAATGTTTGTTAGTTTTACAGTGACTGTAAATTCTGCTCTGGCCACAATTTCCAAAAGGGTCCACGAGCAAAAGACAAGATGCAATTGACATAATTTACTATGAATAAATTGTGCAGTTCAGTTCGAGCCACTGTTATCAACTTCGACCCCTTCATCCCCTCGGTTGCACCCAGCATTAAAGGCAAATTAACGTTTTTTTACAATCTGAGCCTTCTTTCGGCAATAAAACAAGTAGTTTTACTCACCCATAGCAGTTTGCTGTCAATTGGAGCAGTATCGCAGAACTTATGTTGAGCCGTTCTGTTCTACTAATGATCCCGTATCCGTTAACATGGTGCTCGTATCATATGCTCGGGGCATTACTTTGCGGTGTCCAAATAACACAAACTTAAGCACTTTTCAAATCATAGAAGTCCGATGTCTTAATGTAAGATTTCGTTTGAAGCAAAAGTGGCCTGTAATCCGAGATTTAGCCATAGTTTCGAGTAGATGAGGACGCCAGTGCGCATGCGCGGACTGTGCTATCATCTCCCGGGACCCAAACATGAAACGCAAAGCTGAAAACTATGGATAAATCTCGGATTACAGGCCACTTTTGCTTCAAACGAAATCTTACATTAAGACATCGGGCTTCTATGATTTGAAAAGTGCTAAAGTTTGTGTTATTTGGACACCGCAAAGTAATGCCCCGAGCATATGATACGAGCACCATGTTAACGGATACGGGATCATTAGTAGAACAGAACGGCTCAACATAAGTTCTGCGATACTGCTCCAATTGACAGAAAAATGCTATGGGTGAGTAAAACTACTTGTTTTATTGCCGAAAGAAGGCTCAGATTGTAAAAAAACTTTAATTTGCCTTTAACAGCAGTATCTGAGCAACCAATGCAAAAGGCACGGGACATACATATTTGTTATGTTATTGCTAACAAGTAATAATTAACACTGAATCAACCCATGTTACTGTATAATGCTCCTGTAATGAAAAAAAAAAAAAAAAGTACAATGGCTCTTCATATCCTGATCCAAGTAATTGACAACCATATGGTATATTTTACTGGGTTCCCATGGCATTGCGCAAAACTGCCCATGTTATCCTAATGGCAACATTTCAAAATAATTGTATTAGTTTCACTGAAGAAATTTGGCACAGTGACCACAATAAAAAAAAGTCTAGGGATCAAAGTTGTACAGTGGTACCTCACCTTACGAAAGACCCAACAAACGAAAATTCCAAGTTACGAAACGCCTTCACGTTAAATTTTGGTCTCTAGATACGAAAGAAAATTCAAGTTACGAAATGCGAAATCTCAAAAATTCAAATAATGCGCGCTCAGATGCGCGCTCAGCCACACACATTATACACTTTTCTCAGACTGGATTTAAACTTTTCTCACATTTGTCTCTCGTTTAAACACTCAAACTTTCATAGATTTTCAACAAAATGTATTAATAGTGAAGTGTGGGGGGAAGGGGGCGGGCGGAGAAGACTGCGCGCGGACACATGTGTGATAGCGCAGCATGACCCGGCGCGGGGCTGCGAGCACCCTTCTCTAGACCAGGTGTAAACCAGGTATAAACCAGGTGTAAACCAGGATTAAACCAGGATTAAACCACCGCGGCTCTTGCATGCGTTTGTTCATGCGCTTGGACTGCGTGCGGTCCCGAGGGGAGCACATCTCCTCCCCTCCTCGCTGCTCGCCTCAGCCGTGAATCGTGAGGTACACCGGCAGAGCTAGCACGAAACCAGGAAATAGACCCGCACGCGGCGCTTTAATCCTGGTGTCCAGTCCTGGTTTAGTCCTGGTCCAGTCCAGGTATAGACCGTTTTTACACCTGGTTTAGTCCACGTTTAGTCCTGGGTCTACGGTCTCTTAGCCAATCAGGACGCAGAACACAGTGTTACACTATAAAAAAAAGTTACAACGAATCAGGCGTTTCCCATTGAAATAGCTACTCAACTTATGAAAAATTAAATTAAAATTAAATTAATTTCGTAAGGTGAGGTACCACTGTATTTTGCACGGTGTTGCCATGGCGATGCCTGAAAATGCCCATGTTTATGTATATTAGCACATCTACGCTTCCACTGTCTATTGACTTTGTGTGTTTTGTGACAAGTACAGCCCAAATAAGACATAAGTCAAACCCTTAAAGGGATATGCCACCCCCAGGTCAAATTTGGGCATCTCCCCACAGTCCAGAGACTAAAATAAGTGGTGGAAAGCGTTTTCCTGGTCACCCAGCCATTGTCCGAGTCTGTCAGCACTGACCGCCGCTGTATCTGCTGCTCCTCCGCGTTAGACTGGAGTCTAACGTCGCCAGAGAAAGATTTCGGCCAAAAGGAATTAATTTGCTCGATGCGTTTCCCAATTACTTTATGTGTAGTGCGCATTCATATCGAGTGCAAATAAATGTGCAAATCAACACGGAGAGCTTGACTTGGTCATTTTGGGTGGGAACTATTTTTCAGTGCGGAAAAATAAAGCCGAATCACGCACCACGCTGTGCAACAGGGGAACTCCCTTCCTGGTGCGTAACTGGGATTCCCCTGGCAGCGTGCTGCGTGATTCGGCTTTATTTTTCCGCACTGAAAAATAGTTCCCACCCAAAATGACAAAGTCAAGCTCTCCGTGTTGATTTGCACATTTATTTGCACTCGATATGAATGCGCACTACACAGAAAGTAATTGGGAAACGCATCGAGCAAATTAATTCCTTTTGGCCGAAATCTTTCTCTGGCGACGTTCGACTCCAGTCTAACGCGGAGGAGCTGCAGATACCGCGGCGGTCAGTGGCGACAGACTCGGACAATGGCTGGGTGACCAGGAAAACGCTTTCCACCACTTATTTTAGTCTCTGGACTGTGGGGAAATGCCCAAATTTGACCTGGGGGTGGCATATCCCTTTAAAGGGCCCATTTTATGCTATTTTCGGATGTATTATGTTTGTTTCATTGTTGCTGCTAAGGGCTAACTCAGTTGACAGTCTTCCAAGACTCCAGCTGTGGTTCAAGGTGAAGAAGATCTGACAGTTCCAACATCAGAGAAAGGACCTCTGCAGCCTTCGTCACCAAATGCTCCAGGAGATTTGTCACTCACTTTCAAACTCCCTTCTTCAGGACAAAAGCTCAGAACATCAGTCACTGGGTTAAGAAAAAACAGCAGTATCCTTTGTTGCCACCAGTCATTTGAATCAATCACAACCACTTATTCACTTCTTTGTCAATGTGGTTTTACATTAGTTTCAAACTTCGCGAACAGTAACTTCAAAAGGACACACAAAAGGAGCAAGAAGATCATTTGACAGTATTCGATTCAGGCATTGCCCGTACAGTAATTTGCTAAAAATATGTGCGGCATTCGCTGTACACTATTGATTTAATTAACCTTTGAGGACAGAAACAGCTTGTGATTGGCAGATGTCTTAACAGTTTCTTTTTTCATTCTACCACATCAAAAGTGTTCCTTGACTCGTGGCATAAAAGGGAGGACACAACCTTCAGTGGAATTGATGTGAAGACTAGAAAACCTTCCGCCAGCAACCATTCATCTGGAAGGAGCATTTGAAGCATCGCCGTGGCCTAACGTCTAGAGGTGTTAAGAGAAGGGGGGGTAGAGGTTAGGATCGATGGCAAAGAAGAGTGGGCTGAATGCGTAAAGGAAAGCACAAGAAGCAAAGAAGGTATGAATAACAAAACCGACACCGGATATGATCTATTGATGTTTCGTGCCAAGAGAAATCGGGTGTTGACAACAGGCAGGTAAAAGGTTAACATATAAGGTGCATGTAGGTTTGTGTTCTTCAAGGCTTTTGTTGAAGGTTTAGCAGGAAGACTTTAAAGGCCATAGAACAAAAGGGTAAGTGGGGACAGCTCAGGAGGCGTCCATTATGTGGTTATCTTTTACATTTGAAAACAGTGAAAAACAGAAGAACAGATAGTAACATTTCTTATGTTTCTTGTTCGATACAGTTAATTAGACCGTACGGATTTCTGAAAATATGAAAGTCAGTTTCTGATGTTAAAAGTGCACTTTTTTTTTCCTTTTTTTGAGGAGGAATTGCCGGTCTCCATGGAAATGTTTTGCTTAGAATCTTCCACAGTATGGCATTAAACGTATCTATTCTTGAACAACCTTTATTGATCCACAAGAAACACTCCCACTCAGTTAGTTTAGCCTTTATTTGAAGGGACAATGCAGACTAAGACTAAGCTCATGAAAGAGATGTTCTGCACCGGATTATAGCTAAATAGCTTGTTTCCAGTTCCTAGTTTAGAAATGTATAAGTAAAGGTGCGCTGCACAACTTTTCTAGTGGAGGGTCTGCCACCTGCTTGTCTCCATAGAGATGTTATTGCTTGGCCTGGAATGTTCCATGGTATGGCATAAAACATATACTACATTTAACATTACGACAAATCTCCACAGATCTGAATTGTAATGTAGTATAGTAATGTCTCCCTCATATCTGATGTATGTTTCCTCATCAAAACACACCTGGAGTTGTGTTTTGTTTCATTCACACATGTTTAACACACAAATGCTGTATATTTAGTTTGAGTTCTTCTCTTGAACTGAAAACGTTCAATTCCATCTTGTGTTGTCATGTAGTAATACAAGAAGTGCTCCACTGTGTTTTTTAAACAAACATGGCTTATCCTCCTGAGACCCGGCCCATTCATTTGTGTCCTATATGTGGACATTGAGTTAACCAGTCTCTTTTAAAGCCCCAGTGTGTAGGATTCGTGGCGCATAGGTGGATAGTCGCTATTGCACTTCCTGTTTTAGCTACGGCAGACCTCGAGGGTCACCCGGGCGCGCCGTAGCGCCGACAGCTCGCGTACCGGCGCAAGAACCACGCGCCACTACTGTATACATAAAACGCGGTCCCGTTCCCTTTTTTTTTTTCTTTTCACATGAAAACACACATTCCCGATCTTGTACCATGACACTCTACACATCAAATGAAACCTTACAGTCTCCTCTTTTTGACTATGCAATTCATTTCCCAGCACAACAATCTCTCCCCAAGCACATGGGGCTTTTATACGGAAAAGCACAAAACGGAAAAGCACAAAGCTTACCTTTGAAGGCTGTGCCCAGGTCAAACTCAGCATTTCACCATAAGCTTGGTCTGAAATCTGTCCGTAAGGATCCAGCGAATAAAATCCAGTAAAACAATTTAGTCCAAAACACGTGTTAGATCCATTACGACGTGTGATCCGGCAACATGCTTGTCGTTGTTTACCCAAACCCACGAGCCTTGCCGAAGGCGGAGCCCAAATGTCCTTCTGAGGCTCTCGTATTCAAAATGGCTGCCTCTATATGTGGAAGATCCCCCTTTTATGTGACTATATCTAAGTCCAAAAGAATACTTTGATTTCATGATGGAAGTGAAAAGGCTTGGAAAACACTGTATTTTTGAATGGGTATCTTCAATTTCGGTAATTAACGGGTAAAAATCTTACACACTGTCCCTTTAAGTGTTTTGAGATAGACTCTAGTTTGTGGCTGCACTATGATTAAAAAAAAAAAAAAATTGAAATTAAAAGGGAGCTAAAAACTTTTTGAGGCAACTGTAGAAGCTTGTCAGAGATGTTGGTCATCAAAAAAAAAAAAGTTTTTGTTAGGGTGTTAACTTTACATGAATTTAACACTATTACACTAGTTCATTACAGAGGACGTTACAACATTATAAATAAAAATAAAATTAACAAAATGTAAATGCTAAGGTGTTAATTTACCTCCAAATACAAAATACTCTTTTTCATCAGGTCCCAGGATGTTAAAGCTCACATGAATCAAGTCTGTGAAATATAGGACCTATAATATAGATTTGAGAAAGGATAAACATTTTTCTTTTGCCTTTTATGGTCGAACTATTCACCTCATGTTGTATTTCTTTCGTCTCAGTTAATGTCTCAGTTTGAAAAAAATAAATAAATCCTAAATTATTGATTATTTGTGCAGTCAAGTTACTACATTTAGACAAGAATGTTGGGCTCTATTGATTTCATTCTACGGTTCCATACTGTACCCCACCACGTATTGATGCTCTATACAACTGCAAAGTTCCTGTCTATTCTTAAACTTTCCTTTCAGCCTCCACACGATGTTTATTCCAGTGTACCTGGGTAATGCATATCGACTCTCCTTAAAGGTCTGGTGGTCTGCGTTCTTTTGTCCGCGTTAACATCCATTTCTTTGTGTCCACAGCCTCCCGATAAGATGGAGTCTTCATCAAATGGGAGCTCAGTTGGCCGTGCTGATGTGTACTTAAGTGGATTAATGCTGCAAGCGGACACCGACTAAATTACGTTGGCTGGTATAGAACTTGCAACAGACAAACAGGTCAATAGTTTAGGCCATTTCTGCTTCAGGCTTTTCGCAGTTCGGGACCAGATAGTTGTGGAAGCACTGTTTAAAGATGTGGACGGTGGAGATAAGAAGAAAGAAATCTACCATTATTTGTATTGTGTTTTGCTATAGGCTAAGGTGTAGAAATGATGGAAGTCTTTGGTCCTTGCCTATAAATAGCCCAATAGTTAAAACAACTTCACAGTAGGTTCTCTCTCGTTATTGATGGTTTGTTATTAATGGGTTGTTAATAATGTGTAGTTACATTTCTCAGCAAGAGAATGCAGGTTGAACATTTTTCCATCCACCAGAGGTACTAAAATGAGTTTATGGCTCAGTGCATGGAGTTTAAAAGATCTCAGTTTGATATTTTTACCACTGCAAGATAAGATATTGTGTTCAGCAGTTTAGATGAGTTTTGGGCATTTTCACAAGATTTCATTTTGTTACCATTTTCCAATTACCATATCAATCAATCAATCAATCAAACATTATTTATAAAGCGCTTTTCATACACACACACACGTGCTAAAATACTAAGATACATGCTACTACTACTACTACCGCTGATACTACCGCTACAGCTATACCTAAATTTAATACTATCACTGCATCGCAAGTATGACTGCTATTTACTGCTATGTGCTAATACTGTTAACAAGTAGTATAATTTGTACCGTACCACCACTAATAATGTACTAATCATACAAAAGTGATTTACAGTGATTAAAAACAACCCACATTTCCTTCCACCCACCCAACCAGACCCCCACAGCTGCCCGACATCACACAGCCAAACAACCCAAACAGTAGCACACGCACACACACACACCATTTTTTTTTTTTTTTAAATCAAAGGCCAGGCTAAACAGGTGAGTCTTGAGTCCACTCTTAAAAACATGAAGTTCTCTGCAGCCCTGAGGTCCTCCGGCAGACAGTTCCATAGACGAGGGCCGTAGTACTGAAAAGACGCCTCTCCGTGAGTGTGTGTCCTGACTTTGGGAATGACCAGGAGCCTGCTGCCGGAGGAGCGCAGGGCCCGTGAAGGTTCGTAAGGTAAAAGCAGTTCTGAAAGATAAGAAGGCCCAAGACCATTAAGACATTTAAAAACTAGTAAAAGAACTTTAAAATCTATCCTGACACTCACAGGGACCATAGGAGACTTGTGAATTATAATAGAAATTAGTTTTTCTCCCCCAAGTCTAAAACAAACTTCCCAAAATTATCTGGCCCGTACCTTCAGAACTGACACAGATCCTCCACTGCAAAGTCAAATTCACAGTGGAAATAAGAGGCAAAACATGTTGAATCAGTTTACATAATACAGTAAACAGTGTTATTTTGTAATCGTTAAATTATATCTTGAAATCATCTTGTGATCAGCAACTCCCTTTGGGAGTCACTGGAAAAAATAGCTGAAAAATGAACTGTTCATATTTTGCCTGTATTGTTGTGTCATAGGTAAAAATACGAACTTTACACACTTATAAACCTATAAGCCATCACCGGAAATTGTGTTCACAATGCATGGTTCTAGTAGCATAGCATTCAGGGGTCCCATGGGCTTCATTTATTTATTTTTCCATTGTTCATTCCTGATACTGGCAGCAGAAGAAGCGCTAATCCCTAAATGCTTAATTTGATGTGGACAATACATTATTTTAAGCTAGAAAATGTGAATGTGACTAAGACCATGTTTAAAAGGGAATTAAACTGGTATATAGAGACATGCACATTCAAGAAAAATTTGCGACTGCGTGCTGTGTCCAAAGACAAAAAATGTGCAAAAGAAGAAAGAGATCTGCACTGCAGTTTTTCGAAGCTCCTGAATTTTTATTACAATGACACCACAGTGTGATGTTTCGGGTCAAGCCCTTCTTCAGACATGAAAAGTTAAGTAGTAAATGGTTACAATGCAATCTTTAGTACAAAACAGGTGTTCAATCTGTTTTAAAGTGGTGTATTGATTTACCAAAAGTATTTACAATTTATGTACAAATAAAAAACATAGTAGACCATAATATTTGCATCAGCACTGCAGACATGGAAGTATCTGTAGGCACACATACAGCCACAGACTGGAGTAATGATGTCTACATTTTAAGTCACAAAAACGGTCTTAGGTCAAAATCTTCATTAAGACCTTTTGGAGCCAGAGTTCCCAGAGTGCCTCTCTTTTTAGAAGAATAGCATTCACAGCGCCACCGTGACTAGGTTCTTTTATTTGTTCAATGCCCACGTATCTGAGGGCATACATTGTGTTGCTTTTCAGTAAAGTGCACTACCACGGAGCTTCGTCTCTCATTGTTATGGATGTTGGATCTGTGTTCAGCAATTCTTATTTTTAATGGTCTAGTTGTTTTACCAATGTATGCCAACCCGCACAGACATTTCAACATATAGATCTCATTGTTTGTGTTGCAGGTATTAACTCCCTTGGTTTTATAAGATTTTCCAGTACTGGGATGATTGTTTTCTGAGTGAAGTTACACTGTGTACAGTGTCCACACCGATAGTTGCCCTCTGGGACAGAGGGGCCGAGTGGCTGGTGGCAGGTGGGCCCTCACAGGCATTTGACTCAAATTTGGAGGTCGCTTATAAAAGATTTGCGGTGGCGATGTGAAGCCATTCAAAGCTGGATCTGATTGTAGTATGATTGTAGTTTTTCAGTGATTTTTACCATTTCTCTGCTGATTGGTGAGTACTGAAGATACACTGGATCAATGTTCCCCCTAATTTTTCATGTGTCTGAGCAAACACACTAACTCCCTGAGCGTTCCTTGGAGCCCTGTGAGCGACATCCGACATGCACACTGTGGCCACACCAGTATCACACCTGAGATCATCACAAGTTACAGCTTATTCATCACATTACTGCAGTTATTTCCGTTAGATTACTTTTAATTTAACAGATTTTTTGTTCCACTTCACGAGCTTTGTATATGTTGCATGTCATTAAACAGTACAATATTTTGAGAAATAACCTCAAATAATTAAAATAACTTCAAATAAAAAAAATGCTACGGCCCATAAATGAGCAGTGTATAAATCTGTAAAATTACATTAAGATATTTTTTTTAGCTTGATAAATATAGCCTGCATATAGCTGCACATTTTTTTTTCATGAATTGTAGGACCATAAGATAGGTAATCTTTCCCAAAATAATGATCACCAAAATAAGTATAAATTATTATCACTTTATATCTTGCTTTTTAATTATTAGCCTATTTCAGTCATTTTGCATGAGTGACAGAGCTCTGTGGTATAACGCTCTGGGGAGAGGATTCACACTTTGAGAAAGTCCCATCTTTTTGGCTCACAAAAAACTATGAAAACAAAGTAAACAGGGGAAGATTACATTATGGCTCTACCTGTCTCCTCTTCCTGTGTTCTTCCCTCCGTGAAGTGTGTGCAACTACAACTACTTAAGGAAGCGAGAGAAACGCGGTCGAAATGTGTCTGTTTGTAGTTGGCTTGTCCCTGACATGTGTCACATTCACGTGTGCAGTCTATCGGATTGGCCGTTCCATGCGGCTAACCAGCGCTTTGTTTATCAGTTCAGGTTAGATTTAATTTTATGCGCTGCACGCACGCACCTAGAGGGAGCACTGGTTAGCATTAGCGTATCTTAACTCCGCTGCACTGTTCTTACTGTTATATAGCGTGTATGGGCAGGGCACGTACACAGGTACTGTCAATGCCATGATTGGCTGCATAGCATAAGTGAATCGTATCTTATGATTGGCTGGACACCTGTCACTCACTGAGTTACACAGCAAAATGATACAGAAAAAAATATAGATCTAATTCATTTACAGTGCGCTGCATAGGTTTTCTTGTGCGCTGAGAATGTGCGAGCAGTGTGCAATTGCGCAGGCCCGCAGCTTAGAGAGAACGATCCTTGTTAACTCTGGTGTGCTGGAGGCATTCAGCCTGTGTTATGCCACTGAAACAACTTCAGGCACTCTCAATCCACTCTTGATTGTATTGTCTTTGTTTAAATCGTTTCTCCAGATCATCAGCTTGAGTTTGAAAGTCTGAGTCAGAACTGCAGATGCGTTCTATATGACTGAACTGGGAAAGTGGTAGACTTTTTCCTGAGTCAAGCTGGATGGAAAGAGGTGCCATAGAGAATGGAGTTCCTGTCTGTACTCTTACAGTATAAATTTGTGGAGAGCTTATCTGTGTTTCTGTGAACAAGAATGTCTAAAAAGTCCATTTAAATTAGTCATACTCCATTGTTGGAATTGTTGGAGTTGATGTAAGTAAGTAAGTAAGTAAGTAAGTAAGTAAGTAAGTAAACTTTATTTATATAGCATCTTTCACAGATAAAATCACAAAGTGCTTTACAGAGTGCAAATAAAAATAGATAAAATACAAAACAACAATAATAAAATGATAAAACAGGTAGATAAGAGTAGTAAAATTAACTAAAAGCTTGCCTGAATAAAAGTGTCTTTAGCTGCTTTTTAAAGGAATCAACAGATTCAGCCACACGGAGAGACAGAGGCAGGGCATTCCACAGTCTAGGGGCCACTGCCTGAAAGGACAGGTCACCTCGAGTTTTAAACCGGGTCTTAGGGACCTTCAGGAGGTTTTGGCCAGAAGACCGGAGGGAGCGGCCAGAGGTGTAAGGAATCAACATCTCTGAGATGTATTCAGGGGCCTGTCCATTAAAAGCTCTAAAAGTCAAGACTAAAATTTTAAAATCAATTCTAAATTTGACAGGTAGCCAATGTAAAACAGATAAAACCGGAGTGATGTGTGCCCTTCTGTTGGTTCCTGTTAAAAGCCTTGCTGCAGCATTCTGGACCAACTGGAGACGAGTGAGTGCAGATTTGTTAAAACAAGTAAAAAGAGAATTACAATAATCTAAACGAGAAGAAATAAAAGCATGGATAATCAATTCCAGATCAGATTTAGATAATATTGCACTCAGTTTAGAGATAGATCTCAGATGGTAAAAGCAGTTTTTGACCAAATGTCTTGAATGGCTGTCCAGGGACATTGACTGGTCAAATAGAACACCAAGGTTTCTAAGGCTAGGCTGAGAAGAGGAGCCCAGAGAACCCAGGTGTTGCTTGATCAGAGGAACTTTCTGTTCAGGAGCAATGATCAGAGTTTCAGTTTTCCTATAATTTAATTGAAGACAGTTGTGAGCAAGCCAGTCCTTAATAAATGAGACACAATTTAATAGCTCTGCCAACTTATGAAACTCTGAATCATTGAAGGAGCAGTACAATTGGATGTCATCAGCATACAAATGGTAAGACACATTTTTGAAGGTGCTTATAATTTTACCGAGAGGGCTGATGTACAAAATGAACAAAATTGGGCCTAGGACTGAGCCCTGAGGGACACCGTGCAACAGGGGAGTGACTTTCTGACATTATATTATTCACAAACATGGCAAAAGTTCTGTTGGTCAGGTAAGAAGAAAACCATGAAAGAACAGTCCCAGAAATTCCTATTTCATTTTGCAGTCGACATAACAGTATTTTGTGGTCAACTGTGTCAAAAGCGGAGGACAGATCTAATAAAACCAATACACTGTACTGACCAGAGTCTGCAGCCATTAGTATGTCATTAGACACCTTTAACAAGGCAGTTTCAGTGGAATGCATCCTGCGGAACCCAGACTGAAACTTATCAAGAATACGCTGACTATTCAGAAAAGAAGTCAGCTGCCCTGAAACTACTTTCTCAATAACCTTAGCTAGAAAAGGTAATTTTGATATTGGCCTGTAATTGCCTGGCTCTGATGGATCCAGATTTGGCTTCTTTATAATAGGATTTAAAGCTGCCTGTTTGAGAGACCTTGGTACTACCCCGGTTGACAGAGAAATATTTATCAATCTGACAATATGCGGAACAATCACATCAAACACCTTTAAAAAACAGTGAGGTGGGTACAACATCAAGTGAGCAGGAAGAGGGTTTCATCTTTTTTAGTAAAGCACTACCGTCCTCCAAAGTCACAGGCATAAATGAAGACCATGAGCACAGCGGAGAACCAACACTGGGGGAACTATCCGGAGGTGGTTTCACACTTGCCCTGATATCGTCAACCTGTTTCACAAAAAAGTTTAAAAAATTGTTACAGTCTTCTGTTGTGTGTATGGGCATGTTACGTGACACAAATCAGGTCCGTGGAGGTAATCACCAACAATAAAGATTCAGACAACAAAAGAGCTAGAATAAATGTGCCTTTTTATTCCCCGCTCAGATGTTTACAATCACAATTCACACAGGTTAAAGCGACATATATACAAAATCAAGCTCTTACCGCTGACACGGGGCTGGAGAGCCGACAACCCACGGTAGAGTAAGCGCTTCAACCGAGCTGGGCGTCCACGCGTTAGACCCACAGCAGACTCTACCGAGCGCTCAGCTCCTCCGCCTTAAATACACTCAGCCGCCCCCATAGTATGCGAAGAGGGCCAGTCTCCGCACCCAGAGGTTTGGCCCACAACCTGTCCTGTTTAGAGATGTTTCAAAACAGGAGAAAGGCTGCGCCTGTTTTCTATCCCTGTGGATTCAACATTCCAAAACAGTCTTGATAAGTAAGGATAGTTGCATAAGTGACCTACATTCCAAGCTGTGACTGATAAACGGAGCCTGGGACACACTACAAGCATGGTTCTCCACAGGGCACCAGCGGGGCTGAAGGTGATACAATGTTGTGGATGGTATCAAACAAGATTTTTGGATTTTTCTTGTTCAAATTCACAAGATTGGAGAAATATTCCGATCTGGCCTGTTTAATCATTTAATCGATGTAGCTGTGGAATTAATGTAGGAGTGACTCTGTACCTCTCCAGACAGAGAAAATATCATCAATATATCTCTTCCAGTTTGAGATTTTGGGCACGTCCACAAACCCACGGAGGAGCCACACCGCAGCAGAATCCACATCTGTCCCACCACTCAATAGACACCCCATGCTGCTGGACCCACCCTCTCTGTCAAAAGGACCAGCTGCGCCGCGTGACATGTAAACAAACAGCGGTATGTGATGACGCCATTGCCCGCGTCTCGACCATGCAGATGCAAACGTGGGCCACAGAACCCCAGGCAACCGTGCCCAAGCACAGCACAGCCCAAAAGTCAAAGTGTGCCCCTAGTACAACAAGCATTGGGGAAGACAAACACAGTCACACTAACTGGAGATTACCGGATGTCCCTCAGTAATGAGAACTACCTCAGGGTCACAGCACATTATTTCACCCACAGTGGGAAATTCATTCACTTTGACTGTGATGAAGACAGAAGAGAAGCACTTCACTCACTGTGGAACATGAGAGTGGAACATTGAACACGAAGTTGTCTCACTGACAATTGTTATGGTTTGCAATAAAAACACATTTGCACAAAAGGGCGCTTATCCACTTTTCTGTGTTGATGAGAGTATTAAAAATAATGATTCAATGGGCCTATATATAAAACAGGTGTGAAACTTTTCATGTCTTAAGAAGGGCTTGACCCGAAACGTCACATTCTGGTGTTATTGTAATAAAGATTTGGAAGCTTCAAAGAACTGCAGTGCGGTTTCTTCTTTTGCACAGTTAAAAGAGGTAAAAGGGAATTAAAGCCACAAGATACCAAGCAATAACCACAGTGTGTATGTGTATTTTATATATATATATATATATATATATATATATATATATATATATATATATATATATATATATATATATATATCTTCCACGGTGGTTCGTCTCTCACTCTCATCCAGCTCGGGTCCTCTACCAGAGGCCTGGGAGTTTGAGAGTTCTGCACAGTATCTTTGCTGCACTTTTCTGGACTGAGATGTCTGATGTTTTTCCTGGGATCTGTTGTAGCCACTCCTCCAGTTTGGGGATTACAGCCTCCCCCAAGGGGCAGTGAGCAAGCCAGTGTGCGTCCTTGGGAAAGACCCTTCACGGTATAGCCCTGTAGGATAAAGTCACTTTTTGGGTTAAGTACCAGCTTGAGCCTATTGCTT
This sequence comes from Paratrypauchen microcephalus, assembly GCA_036785185.1. Classification (NCBI taxonomy): domain Eukaryota; kingdom Metazoa; phylum Chordata; class Actinopteri; order Gobiiformes; family Gobiidae; genus Paratrypauchen; species Paratrypauchen microcephalus. The sequence goes on along the minus strand of JAVJIX010000019.1, from coordinate 1,560,317 downwards.
ATTTTTAGCTTATTATAATTAGCTTATTTTACTTTAGCTTATTCTTATTTTATATTTTTATACTTTTATAATTCATTCTAGAGTGTGTTTAGTTTAAGACAGGATGTTAGAACCATATTAGGCCAACAGGAAGTAACCTCGCGAAGCCTTAAGCAGGAACGAGAAGCCCCATATGTGGGAGAGAATATATAGAAGAATGCTTGATCAGTATGACTTGCATTTTTGTAAATGTATTCATGACGTAAATAGAGAAAAGCTAAATCATTGTGACTTGCAAGATTTTGGTATAAATACATGTGTGTTAGAATCATTCTGGGCTCATGTCTCTTCGCCTTGAGGACATCAGCTCAGATTGATAAATCATTCGTGCTTCGGCATTTGTGTACAATCTGTGCTAATTTTTGTATTCATCCTTTTTTACCATCTTTTATTAAAAATCAACAAAGACAAGTTTTTGCTTCTTTGGTGAGTGAATCACTCGGACTTTTAGTCTGAGTTAGACTTATTATCTGGGCGTGTGTACTTTAAACTGGGACTTGTGATAGAGTGTGGTTGCCTAAAAAGCTAAGCTAAGGTTATAAGTGTGTGGTACTGCTAAGGTGAGAGGATAGGCAGTTTAACGTCAGGCATTATATGCCACCGGTCTAGAGTGATCGGGACCACTGTCTAGGTGGGGTCTCTGGGAAGAGATAGCTCATTGTGTCACCAGGGAACCGACAAAATATAGAAATAGATTCATAGTCCCCGAAATTAAAGGAAGACTTCTCTCTGAGGGAGGAGCAAGAGTATAGCGAATCACCGTTACCGGAGAGCAAGTAAAACACCTCCGATATCCCAGTCTCCTGCCTGACCAGATCAACGAACGATATCCTAGATTAACGCCTAAAAGAGATTCTTTGTGGGACTTAATCCTCGGTATCAAGTAGTGTACGAACCCAGGTCCGGGCTAAACTATTGGTAGACGGGATCTTTAGCCTAAGTGAGGGGGAGGAGCTGTCGCACCTCACCCAAGGCCCAGGGGATACAAGGCAGTACGGGACCAGGCGCAGCGGCGTCTGAATCACCCCTGGGGCTTAAGTCAAAATTCAGCGACATGGCGCCCGAACAGGGACATGATTGATTTCTAGTCGGCAATTAGAAAAGATCAGGACCTCAGCTAAAGTTTAGATAACTCTACTGGGATTTAATCCGGATCTCTCCTAGGGATAATAGGTATCCCCGTAAACGTATAACCTCGAAAAAATAGGAGTTTGAAATAATACTGACGAGCCCTACCGTCGTAAGGAAAAGCTCGCGCCTCTGTTATAAGAGTCGTAAAAATCAGTGAAATACATTCCGAACGCGCGGAGCAGTTCGAAGAGGAATTATTCCAGGTGGGGAGGACAGCGTAAGACGATTAGAGGGAGTAGCTAACCTCTCTTCGATCCTAGCCGAATCCTGAACTTGATAATTACCTACTAGTTTAGGAAGCGTATTTTGTGCCAGGGCACCAGAGCGAAACAGCAGCACTAATACGATCTTCAGCCTATCCGACCTGCACAGATACGGCAGGGGTTATAATAACCAGTTAGCGTATCACCCCCTGAAAAGCGCGCTTCAGGGCTAGAAATCCTGGTGAAGCTACACCTTGGCGGTAAAGGGAAGAGAAACTTGATCACTTCTCTAAGCGTCCCTGAACGTGGGTCCAAGAAGACCAGGTCGGCAAACCCAGCGCCGTTGAATCCCGCCTGTGTGTAACTTTGTAACAGGAGTGGGTAGTTAAGACTGGATGAGTAAGTGAAATTCCGAGTAGTAGCTTACGCAAATCCTAGGCACGTATTTGACCTAGGTGAATTCAGGCAGTCGAATCTCTGGTATTTACACCAAAGACGCCTATATATTATTTAGGTAACAGGGTCTGAACGCGTGAAAGGTCAGTAGCGCCAGATTTGTACTTACGGGCCATAGTAGATTATCAACCTGAATTTACTGCGTTCGGCAGCGGCACCTACTTGAAAAGAAGTACAGCCGGTCAACGATTTTAAGGATAGGAGTGACCCCTCCACTAGTAGTTACCCCCAGGTTTTTTAATGGAATCAAGTGATTACGCCTCACCAAATATGTTACCGTCACCTAGCGGAAGGAGCCGCCGTGGCTCTATTCCTGAATCGATAGTATCAGATAGAATTATCCAGGTTTGGGCAGTAGGCCCTTGTGCCATAATAAATGCAGACTTGGCAGAAGATGCCTTGTGGAAACTCTTCCCAAGGGGAAGAGCGTCCTTCCTAAATCCGCGCCGCGCCCCGCTTCCTACTGACGGAGCGGGTGTAGCTCAATGGGTAGCAGCTCGCTTTCCTCGTGCCTTAAAAGAACATGATGAGCAAATAGTAGGGCGGGAGAAGACGCTCGCACAATGTGATCGTATGGCTGTAGTTCATGAGGTGTTAACCCAGGTGATAAATGCCCATTATATGCCACATGATGTTTTGAAAAACCTACACGAAAACCCTAAAGAAATATTGAAACAAACTTTAAAGAACGCCTTCTCACTTTGTGACGGCTGGGCTGTTATTACGGCACCGTTCGGCACAGGAGTTTTTGGTTATCCAGTATCTATGGCGGCAGAAGTCATGGTAGATGCAGCGGACGACTGGCTTAACTCACCTCTCAGCCGTGGAATGACCAGAAGAATTTATTTTATAATACAGAGTGGTCAGGAAAGAAAGGAATTTTTCAAGGTCCTTAAAGAAAAGTACGCTGACGAATATTGTATTAGAGAATTGTCTCAACAAGCTGTAGACCTAAAGCGCCCCCTAGACAAGGAGCTATTCGCAGAACTAATGGGTCTAGAGGCCCCGTTCAAAGATGACGATGATCCTATGACGTATAATAAAGGTCAGATGCTACAATATTTCGGCAGAGTACTAGAAAACATGAAAGATAAAAACCAAACAGTCTATCCTGTAGAGGAGCTTAGCAGCGTGCGGAGGGCATATAGATCAGCTCCAGCTTCCCCGGTGCACGTACCGATTATACCCACAGCGCCGCCTCAAACTCCCTGCCAACCTGGGCTAGGTCACCCGCCGAATTATATAGAAACAGACTTACTCCTCCGAAGACTAGGACTAGAACGAGAACAGGCTTACGAAATAGAAAGTGCTCTCCACTCAGCAGGCCTAAATAGAGAACTGCCCCCTGCGTATCACGCAATAACCAGAGACGAGGACTATAGCGCTCCATTAACCCAATTATTCTATGGGGAGGACCTCGGTAACGAAGAAACCCCCGAGACCCCCTCGGATCAGTCTCAATTTAGTGTACTCCTGAGGAATGGGAAAATAGACGTAGGAGCTACCATGTCCACTAAGGATTTTATTACATATCAAAAAAGAAGGACGAACTCTCCAAAAGATCACATAACTCCTCCACCTGCTCAATGTTTGGTGTCAGAGGATATTATAAATAGTGACGATTCGGTCAGTCAAGCGGGGACCGAATACCGGGGGTTTGAATGCCAAGATCGACAGGGTTCACACTTTTTGACACAGGCCCCACTAGAGCCTCAGCGCCTAGACAACATAGAAGGAGCCCTGCAGCAAATACTAAAAAACCAGCAAGAACAACAGAGTAAGAATCAAGAAAATCACCAGAAAACAGTAGATCAGCTCCACAAACATAGTGAGGAGATAGGAACTCAGGCAGTGCAGCTCGAGAATTTTATGGCAAGAGCACAGGACCAGTTAAATCAAACAGCTCAACGGGTGGAGAACGCCCGAGCCGCTTTGGAAGAAGAAAATGCTTTGGCAGGGCGTGTGGAACAAATGCGGTTAGCAGACCAGGATATCCTGATAACTCATATAGGCCCTAAAAAGAAATTTAATATCCACGTTACCACCACGGCAGTGTGGGAAGGCTTAGAAAATAGGGTAATACTGCCGATTCCTCCTTGGAATGGAAGAGACCGCCCTCGAGGGCTAATTCCCTGGAGAGAAAAAGCAGATAAAAAACTCTTTGATGTACAGCTTGACGAAATAGCAAAAATAGTAACAAAAAGGACCTATGATCAACTAGGAAAACCTCTCCCCATATGGGTGGAGGGAGATGCAGCAGTCCCTGTGATATTTATAGTACCTTATACAGGAAATGTACAAAATCCAACAGTAATAGCGCAGAATGCCTGTAAGGAGATTATGAGTACGCAAAGAGGAGCCGTGGTACTGGATTTAAATATACCAGAAGGCTTCCACAAACAGTCTAAACAAGGCGCTAGGAAAGTGTGGGCAGCAGCAGCGGCAGCCTCCCTCATGTTGACTCCCCCGGATGAGATTAATTGCCTCGTATCGGACAGACTAGCTGCCCAGGAAATACACGAGCTAATACAAACCCTAGCCAGAGACCAGTTTCAAACATATATTATTAACTCTCCAGGACTAAGGACGGCTAGAAGAGAAAGTCCGCAAAGGGCCCCTGTGAGGCCAATGACCCCGGGGCCAGCGGAGGAACCCGGTTACACCTGCATAGGAGCATTTAGCCCTTACGGAGCCTCTACTCCTGCAGGCCCTTCCGGAGTGCCTCTCCCGGAAAATCCTAGAGCAAGATCAGGATCTAGGTCAAGATCTAGAGATACTACTCGATCAGTATCTTGGAGAGATACTGGGGAGGAAGAAGTGTTTATGCAGGATGAAGAAAGTGACGGGTCAGCCCCCTTGCCCGAAAGACTTGCCACCTCATATGGCATCTCTACCCCGGCGAATCCGCCTAGGATTCCTTTGAGACGAGTAAAGAGCACGGCAAAGCCTAGGGATAGATCCAGGTCCACATCTGGAAGTTTAACTCCCCATACAGATGAGAGAGACCTTATACAGTTTGAATCACAGTCAGAGTCCGAAGAGGAAGAGAATTATAATCCTGCTCCTCCTCCCGTGAAATTTGTAAGAGCTAAACATGCTAGAGGAAGGCCCCTAATATGGGGAAATTATGATGCCACTAAATGGCCCATAGACCCAGACTCGGTATATCCTAGAAATGACCCTCAGGGCCACGGTTACGTCACTCAATTGCAGACAGAAATACAGGAGCCTGAATGGCACCGACATAAACAGGAACCAGACTGGTTTCCACAGAGGAGGGAGGAGAGACTACACGTCCTCCAATCCCCCACATCAGCACAAATAGGAAATTGGGAAAAAGTCTCTGCCCCGTTTAAAAAGGCATATCTCGCCCAAGGGCACGATAAGCATAGGAAAAGTCTCATTAAGATATATCGTGCACTCCCGGAAGATGGAGATCCTGATAATGACCCATCTGACTCCTCGGACTCCGAGGATGACGATAGGGACCACCACAGGAGAGGTAGAAATGGCGACCGGAGAGGTAATGATAGAGATAGAGATGAAAATCAAGACAGGAATAGGAGGTCAAGAGGTCAGTCCCCGAGACACGACCTAAAGGAAACTAGGAAACTGTTAGCGGCGAGTGTCCTTAGCGGAGACTCCTCCATAAATGACCAAAGTCCTCAAAGATCCATGGTACGTACATCTCTCAAATTAACCCTGGGAGATGTTATGAAATCCATGCCTAAAAGACTCCCTGGAGAAAATAACACAGAATTGGCTAAAAGAATATGTGAAGAGCTAGAGGACGGGTATTCTAAAGACCCGACATTCAGCAGACATGTCTCACGATTCTGTGATTTAAACTTGACTGATGGTCAAACTATACAAAACTTGGCAGACTCAGAGGAAACAGGCCTCTTTGATAATGGTCTTCAGAATAGGATTAATGAAGCCATAACTAGGACAAATGACGGAACACAGTCCCTTATCCAAATGTATTCACAACTCCTTCAGATGGGAGCAGACGAAACTCAGACCAAGAGAGCTTTGGCACAGATTAAAACAGGAGGAATAGCAGCTATGCTAGTGGAGTATAATGCAGCAATTGGTGCAACAGCAAAGGCTAGTATAATACGGAAAGCATCAGAGATCATGACAGCGTCCAAAGAGATTAAAAAGCTTAAAAATGATGACGTACAAACTAAGCCAAAAAACGAATTAGCGGGGAAACGCGCTCCCCAGCAAGAAAGACGCGTAACCCAGAACAGAAATCCCAATCAGCAGGCTCAGAGGCCCCGGCAGAACATGCCACAACAGCAGACACAGGAAAGGGGAACTCCCGCCCCATCACAAAATCAGAATACACAGCAAAACCCTCCCAGAATTTATGTGGCTGGGGAAAGACAGAACTTTCACCCCAGGCCCTCAAATCAAAGGAACGACCAGGAGAGAGGTCAGGGAAATTTTTGGAATCCAGACTACAGGGATCCGAGCCGGAACAATGGCCGGAGGAATCCTGGTGGTTGGCAGAACAGAGATCAGAGACCCAGAGCAGGGCCCTCGAATCAGTCAGGGAATGGTTTCAGGCCCAGAAACAACCAGAATCACAATCCTCAGATGAGACAAATTTCCAGGGAAGAATGGGAGAACATGACTCAGGAGCAGAAAGACGAGAGGATATATTCTCTGGCGAAACGCAACAAGGAACAGGGAAAGAGCTTAACCATAGCACAACAGAAAGTTTGGGATGCCAAGCACCCCCCAGGTCAATAAATCCTAGAATGGCACCCTGGCAAGTTGAAATATGGCATAAAAATCAGAGAAGGAAAGCATATTTTGATACAGGAACAGATATAACTATAATTCCCGAAGAATGGGCAGAGAAAAGTCCCATAATAGAAAGAAGATTAGTTAATTTAGCCAATGGAGATACAACTTTATTACCAATGGTAGAGTTTAAAGGAAAAAGAGTAGGATTAGGAAAAACAGCCCTTATATCACCTAATGATCAAGAATGGATTATAGAAAGCCCTCAAACATGCTGGATGAAGGAAGTAAATGTGCACACAGCACTATTAGAGGTAGTGGAAAAATCAGAAATTAAAAATAAAGAAAGATTAAAAGAAATTCTCCAAAAAGCGGAAGTAGCGAAATTTAAGAACGATGTAGGTCTAATGAAAACTGAACCATATGTAATAAAAGGCGGATGGCCAGGAAAACAGAGACAGTATCCATTAGGATCATCGGAAAAGGATTTTCATGAAATAATACAAGAACTAGTAAAATTAGGAGTGGTAGAGAGAATAGCTGAGCCACCCTGTCTAATGCCTGTACAAGCAGTTAAAAAGAAAGATGGGACAATCAGACCTGTTCACAACCTAAAAGAACTAAACGACTTAACAGTTAAAGATACTAGACAGATAGTGAATCCACGCCAGGCCATGTTAGATGTAAAACCAGGGAAATACAACTCATCTATAGATTTAGCAAACGGATTTTGGTCAGTACCCTTATCAGAAGATAGTAAACCAAAAACATGTTTTATGTTAAGAGGACAAGGATACATGTGGGCAAGATTGCCACAGGGATTTGTAAATTCACCAAACGCATTTCAGGAGAGAATGGAGAAAATGTTGGAGGGATTACCAGTGGTTGTGTACATTGATGACATTTTTCTAGCCACAGAAACAGAAAAGGAACATTTAGACCTATTGGAAGAAGTGATAACCCGTCTTAGAGAGAACGGCATGAAAATAGGGATACAAAAATGTGAAATTGGAACTTCAAAAGTAAAATATCTAGGACTATTGATAGGAAAAGATTGTATCACAGATATCCCAGGATACTTAGATGACTTAAAACCAAAAACACTCAGAGAATTAGAGAGCTGTTTAGGAAAGTTAGGATGGCTTAGAGGAATGATAACTAACTATGCCCTGTTAATAAGACCAGTAGAACTCATTAAGAACAAAGTTAGAAGATACGACAAATCAATCGCAAAATTAGTAGAATGCAATAGGGAATTGACAGAGATTGAAAAAGAGGTTTGGAGAGCCACTTTACAACAAATATTGGACGCAAGAACATATTTGTCGCCCTTTAAAGGAGACAGACAGTTGGAATTAAGAACATATTTATCTGATGAAGGAGCTTATGTCGAGGTGAAAGAAGAAGGAGGAGAACATCCAATCTTTTATGTATCACACAGATTTAATCCGACAGAAGACAGATATGCAGTAGAAGAAAGGGAAATTAGAATACTCTTTAAAGCTTATCATGAAATAGTAAAAATGATGGGAACAGAAAAGAAAGTTACAGCTTTTGTACAAAGTCCTCTCACAAATGAAATGTCCAAAGAAACGATAGAGTTTGCAAAAGCATTTCAAGCCCGGTGGGGCAAGTGGAAACTTATGTTAACCGACCCAAATTGGACATTTAAAATGGTAGGATCAAAAGCGAAACTTAAACAAGACACTCAGGAGCAGGGACCATTCAGAGGGATATATAATATATTCACAGACGGCAGTAAAACTAACAAAGATGAAAAAGCTCATTGGGCATATGTAATATTTAAAGAAGATACGCAACTTTGTCAAGAGAAAGGAATTCTAGGAGAAACAGCACAGGAAGGTGAATTACAGGCCGTTGTCAAAGCATTAAGAGAACTCAAGAGAAGAAAAATTAAATCAGCTCGGCTGGTTACCGATAGTTGGTACGTAGCTGAAGGATTAAAAGAAAATATTAGATATTGGCAAGCCAGAGAATTCCAGAATTACAAAGGAAAAGAGCTAGAGCATAGGGATCTATGGATTGTTGTGGCACAATTGTTACAGGATATAAAATTATGGGTGACACACGTTAACAGTCATACGAAAGAGACAGATTTTGACCACATGGGGAACGCTATTGTAGACAAACTAGTGCAGTCTCGAGCAGTGAGAATTGGAACTCTTATCTTCCCAGAAAAATGGAAAAATGAAAGAGGCAAAATCCAAATACCGATAGAGGAACGAGAAGATTATGTAAAAGCAATACATCAGGCTTTATATCACGTAGGGATAGAGCGAACAAGAAAATGGATGCTCGATCATGATATCGAGGCTTCACCATTATTAGAGACAATTAAGATAATCAGAAATAATTGTGAAATGTGTAATTCAAAAAGGACATTACCCCCTATACCTTATGTGGAAGGACAAATAGCCATACCGGAAAAAGGAGTTAGTGCGTCCATGGATGTGGGACACTTACCGCCGGGATATGGACCGTTTAAAAAGTTTCTAGTAATAGCCGATAATGGAGGAGAATGTACTCGAGTATACCCAATAAAATCAGAAAATGCGAAAACAGCGATAGAGTGTGTAATGCAATATTTGCTCACAAATCCAATTAAAGAAATACGTTCGGATAACGCTTCGATGTTTATCTCAAAACAATTCGGCACATGGGCCGAAATGAATGGTTTGAAACATGTCCTTTCGGTCCCATGGCAATCTAACACGAATGGAGTAGCGGAACGCGCGGTAAAAGCAACTAAGGAACAACTAGTATTATTTAAACACAACTGGCATAAACCTGGAAATCTATTTATAATAAATCAGCAATTAAGTTTGCCTAAACTGAAGCCGGTTACCAAAAAGGCTAACGAGCCCGTTGTATCGTTACAGCCTGGTGACGAGGTTTGGACATCCGCTGACGGAGAATACGCAGTGGTAGACTACATAGACGGTAACGTAGTATATACGAAAAATGGAGGCAAATATCACCCCAAGCAGCTCAGGCTCAAGTCTCACGGGTCATTCCATTAAAAAACAGGGCACTTTAAAAACCACCTCTCAGTCCCGAGTACCACCCGTTGTAGTCAATACCCCAGGTTGGGTGAAATCCGTGGGGATTAGTAATGTGGCAACGGTGAAGGATAGAAGGCATCTCTATCCAGGATTGGTCATTCTCAAATGTTGCAAAGAAAAGTATACCCTCACGGATGAAGAAATAGGGGATCCATCTAGGTGGCACCGATTGGCTGAGTACCACGGATGGGATTCACCAAGAATGGGGGAAATAGAGATATGGAAGGTGAAAGTAATCCCACCCCATACACCCCCCAACCACGGTCATGACATTCAGTGGCGCCTTTATGAGCCAGGAATGTGTTGCCTGTGTGGGAAAGATGTCTTTAACAAAATATGGATGGGTAACTATGAAGATAAGCATAGGGACGGTAATCAGGAAAAGATTCAGGACCCGAGCGTTAGTACCCTCCTCAAAGGCATAGAATTGACAGGAAAAGCCCAGGTTACCTTCTGTGCTAATTGCTGGAACCTGGCAGGCTTTAAATATGAGGTGTGTAGAAAAGACTTACATGAAAAAGGTGGATGTAAGTGTATGCGCCTCGATGGTCATTGGAACATCTGTGACGTAGGAGGATCCGCTCACATCACCCCAGCCCCTTTCTTGGCCCTGAGGCACAAGTATTGGAGTGAAGGATTGTGTGTGGGAGAATGTCCTTTGAGTCTAAAGCAGATGGTTGACCCTAAATTGTCCCTTATGGATCAGTATCATTACATGATCCTAATGTATCGAAAGCCTTTTAAAGGAGATATGAATGAGGAATTAGAAAAATATCCAGAGGAGGAAAAGCTTAAACAACAGCTCCAAGGCCTGTACCAAGAGAACAAATTATATTCTTGGCTTGTGGAATCCTGGGACATAGTGGATCCCATGGATAAGAAACCAGAGAAAAACCCAGCCTATGCCTGGAAAGGGAAGAAATTGAAGGGCATAGAACCTAAAGATTGGAAAATAGAATCTCTTGGAGGTAAAGTGGGGGAATTCTTTTACAGAGTAATAAAAGAAGACCCGGAGAAATGGAAAAATTTGTGGGTAAACACAGCACAGTTTTTGCCTCCTATTACTTTGGCACGTAAACGAGTGTTTATCACCAGCGGAACTCTCCCTAGGCATTCTGGGGAAAAAAAGGAGGTAATAATTGGGAATATGGTTAGGAAAATTATGGTGGTCACATGTTGTGGACCAATCCAAATGATTGTCCAGGCTAAGGTCCTCATGACAGGCAACCTCACAAGGGATATGACCTGGAACCGAGAACCTTTGACCATGATGTTGTATTTTGATGCCCTCAAATTGCCCTTACTCGTAGCGGGCCCCATGATCCCTCTTAAATACCTGAAGGCAGACTCTAGAAACTATTGGGATGAGCCAGGTTATCGGAGGCAGATAAAGACCCATGAAGAGGAGAGCAGGCCTGGTGGCCAGGAGGAATTGGTGATCTTCTCTCGCCCGTGGTATTTAGGTCCAGAGGGGGATAGAAAGGAACCGTTCTCTGAAGCCGCCTACAAAGAAGCAAAATTTACTCAACTTAAACACGCCCTTGAGATAGGAGACCTGACTCAGGAGGCATATGATTATGAGATGAGATTGTTAGAGTCTAATGTGGACCTAAATCCCAGAAAAAAGAGAGTCTCCTTTAAGACGTTTTGGAAGAAAGAGAAACTAACACCCCCTTCTGCTTCTACACAGATAGAAGACAGTAAGGTGGAGGAATCCTCTTCCGACTCCTCTGACAGGGACGACTTGCCTGAAAAAGATTCTAGGAATAGAAAGAAGTTAGGTAAGAAACTCAAATACAGTCCTAGCCTAAAATTCCTCAAAAAGTGGAATAAAGATAAGCAATAGAAATGGGACTTCTTACGGAGCTAAAGTATGCATGGAACAAAAAATATTACCATTATAAAGCAAAACTTAGACTGGCAACAAAAGATAAAGCAAAAGATATGCAACATTTGGATCCTGCAGAAATAGCTCGTAAACATGAAAAACGTAAAGAGAAATTAAAGAAAATAGAAGAGGCAATGAAAATTTCGTTGTTTGCCAAGATAATAATATTCATACTAATGATGCTAGTGATTTACTTATCAGTAACAGTAGTACAGAAATCCTATGAAGCCGTAGAGAAAACTCAAGTGGTCACCAGGAGGTGGAAAACTAAAACATCAAAATGTAATCAGTGCACAGTACTGACTCCAGTTGCAGAAATAGAGCAACAAATGCCAGTCAAAACGGGAGCAGATAATATCTTTAATCAAACAAAATGGATAATAGGATTAGTAAATTTTATAGGATTAAGGGGAGGTCTGAAAGGAGGAATAACTTATATACATGAGGTAAAACCACAGACAGAGGTCAAAAGGCCAAAGAGATCAGCCCCAGCTACAGCTGCAACAGTCACCGCGGCTGCAGCTGCTGCTGCTCAAACCACAGCTATACCAGCCGCAGCAGCACCAGATAGTGCAGCTCCGATTAGCGCACTTCCTGAAGTTGCGACCACAACAACCACTTCCGCTGACACCCTGACTACCGTAACTATGGCCAACACAACTACTAGTAACATGCCTGACAGTACTACCACCACTAATTCTACTATAGCCATGACCGCCACTACTACTGATTCAGACCTGGATCTTGGATCTGGATCCGGACCTGAGGACATACTAGCTTGGAGTACTAGGACTGCTCCAGGAGCAGCTAACACTAGCGCATTTACCAATATTCTAACTAACCCTACGGTAGCCATGAACTCTAATGACAAAATGGCGTCTACTCTCACAACTAGCGATATGACTAGCACCAAGGCAGAAGAGTTAGTCACAACGCAAAATCCAATAAACAATTCAGCAGAAAACAAAATTAATAGATGCGAGAGCAACTTTACAATCCCAGCTAGCAAGTGTAATATTACTTTTGACCCATATCGAGCAACATGCTTAGAAACTCAGCTAATGAAAGTTTTTATAAAAATGTCAATAAGAGCATACGAGCAAGCTTGTAACAGCTCAGCTAGCGACATGACGTGGGAAGACTTGGAGCAAAGTTATGGTGCAGAATCCCAAACGCTGAAAATAGTTCAGGTAGATTGGACTGCGGATAATATGTTATATATGAACGGTTTCTCTGTGAAACAGAATCAAAGTGTTACGTGTACCAGCAAGGCCTTCGCTCAAACAGGAAGGAGGGGCTGGGAAATGAGCCCCGTAAAACACGTGATGATGGAAACTTGTCAAAAGATTAACAAAACTCATGTTCTAGCAGCGCCTAGGATTAGATACATGGAAGCCGAAAAATATGAGCAAAAAGACTGGCCGGAAGAGATATGGAATGACGAATCCATATTTGATAAAGATGACAGAGAAAAAGACCTCTCAAATGAAGTAAACCGGTTGTTGATAGATGGAGCTCCCACACCATTTCTATTAAATCCAGAATTTCAAGAACAGGGAAAAATCAGAGACCGGAGGACAATGAGTGAATGGATTCAATCCACCGAGTGTGCAGCAGAAAAATTTAAAATATGGAGCACTATAAAGGCAAAAATACGCAATCATGTACGAAGTGTTATCGAAAAAGTAGGCATAAACGGAATGGCACAAAACTGCACCGAGTTAAGAGTGAGCACCTCTGATAACCCAACAATCACCATTGATAATAGTAAATGCCAGATACTCATTGAGAAAAATTCATCAGGCCTAATTTGGGACTCGTTTAAAAATTGTCTGTATATAACGCTCAACAATTCAATACCTATGTGGGCATCGGAACCTAACAGAGACTGGCACCATAGTATGAGAACCAAGTATCCAGGTAATATAAGACTAGGATTAGGAGGCAGTACAGAACTAAGACCAATTAGAAGTAATTCGTCTAATACAACATACACCCCCAAAGGGATATACTGGCGCTGGAATTTAATGACAATAAGAGACACAAGAGCCAACGGTCTTCGAGCAATGTTTACAACGCCAGACAAAACCCTAGAGACAATATTAAAAAGACTTTCGAGTGTCCAGAGAAGGTTGACCTATCACTTATTAAATCAGTACCAACGAAATCATTTGTTGTGTCAACCAAAGCACTCGCCAGGAGCCCAGAATGATTTTTGTATGCGATCAGTAATAGGCATAATTGTTCCGATGGTGACACAAAAAGGATATCAGGATTGGGTAACTAATAATCAGTCGTTATGGTGGAAAACTGCCAAAACGTGCATGGGACAATATTTAGGTTTAAATTTGACAAAAGCTAAATATGCTTATCAACTTATAAATGAAGTGGAAGAAAATCGCACGAGCAGATTAATTCTCCCCATGAGAGGGAAAAATTGGGAAGGAGCCATGTCTCATTGTTCCAGCCATCTACCCGTAATAAGAGAAGGAATTGAGATGGCAGCGGAAACTTGTCCATCAGTATTCTATGAGGCCTTCGAGTGGTTTCAGTTAGCAGGAATGCTGTTGGGACAAGGCCAAGGCTGGGATTCGTTTGACACAAAAGATATTGAGAGACTAGTGTGGCCATACATTCTCCATAGGAAAATAGCAGAGGATAAAGTAATGCACGAGTTTATGGCATTTCCAGAAGATCCTAGTGACTTAGATAGCCTGGCACTATTACGTGATAGAACAAAAACGGCATCCAGCACAGGAATAATATACGCGCCTAATGCGAACGATTTAGTGGCATGGGACGCTGACGAAGTATTCGAAGTAAATGTAACCGAATGGGGGTCCCCATTCAGAGTAGGTACCTTAAGAAATGAAAGGATGATAGATGATTCTTCCTTTGGCTACTTTGAAAGAGGTCATGTATACCAACCACATTTCATGTGGAAAGACATTACTAAAATAACTAAAGGACCAAGAAAAAGTCATTTAAAACTAAAGAGTCAATGGGAAAAGTATAAACAATTCCTTAGGAGAAACGAAACGAGGAATGATACAGGAAAAATATTCATAGAAAGCTGGGCAGGCTACGTTATGCCTCTCGGTGACGAGGAATTACTGATGGACTTTAAAGAGGATGGTGGATTCACGCCATCCACCATGCTGGAAAGAGGACTATTTAAAGGGAGAATAGGACTTCCGTATAGGATTGATTGGATACTTCCTGACCATTTAAAAACAGTCAAGAAATTTAGAGGCCGAACCAAACGATGGGCGGACACGATTCAAACAGCATTCCCGTACATTCATACTACATTAATGACTACGGAAAGATCTTTGCATGCAATTGTCCATGTATTACACGGGACAGATAAAGATGCACGGATCATACCAGGTAGTGCAGGCTTCATGCGTCAATGGATACCTTTAGAATCTCAAGAACAATATCCACAAATAAGGTGGCAACCTATCTCTAGAGAGTATTTAAAGTTCGGTGTAACAGGACGGGCAAAATGCGGAAAAACTTATAAAAGAGTTCAGAAAGACGCAATAAGCGAGGAAGGCTTTCCCACCTTCCGTTATGAAGAAAAAGAATTTCCAGATGGCAATTGTGATGGCCCATATGGAGACAGTCGTATATTTGGATGGATTCCATGTAATGCTACGCGATGCTATAATGAATCAGGAGTTAACCTTACGAAAGGAACTCAAACTGAAACGTATAGATGGGGAACACATGGAATCCTATTGGAGAATAGGAAAAACACATGTTCCAGAACAGATGTACATTACGCTGTACCAAATTGGCCTAGAGTGGAAGCGCCCACAGGGTACCTGGAGAGCCTTAACCTAGGATATTTAATGTTTAATAGATACGTGTTTTATAGAGACATTTTGTGTAGGCGAGACAAAATAAATGGCAGAAGGACAAAAGCTCAGAATAACCATGACTTCTACCAGAACTATCACCAGTACAAAATGAACCAGAATTCTCCGTGGTTCATCCCTAAGCGCTGGGAGAACCGAACGTGTACATATAGCTACTATAGCCCACCAAATATCGTAGACGTGATTGATCCTTTTACATGTAACGGATCAGACAAACACTGGCAGAAAATTATAAGGCTTAGAGAGCCCGGTACGGGACAACCAGGATGGTGGGGAGTCACTAAAATGTTAACCCAGGCGGCAGTTTACGGTGTGGGTCAAGGAATAGTGGATACGGTGGACTCGGTTACAGAAATGTTAAAACTAATATGGAAATATGTGAAGTGGATTCTGATTGCTATAGCAGTATTAATAGCAATAGCCGTACTATCAAAAGTAATATCTACACTTAAATGTTTAAATTGGCTATGTTGCTGCATATGTAAATTTGCCATGCGTCGTAGAAAAGCAAGGCAGCAAAAAAAGGATAGGGAGGAATTGATATTAATCTCAAGAGCAGTCAAAGAAGTTAAACGCGACATAAAAAACATGAAAAGAGCAAAACGTCGTGGTACAGAAAAGGTGCCTTCAGTTTAAGGTATTTTTGCTTTTCTGTTTCAGGAGTTTGCCAGAAGAAAAAAGAATAATGACAATAATTACCTACTTCGTCCTCAAGCAAGCCGAAGAAGAGGAGAAGGGGAATAATAGAATAAGATTTAATCTGTGGGCAGAACAGTGTATAGTGAAAGCATTGGCTTGCTTTATGACAATAGTAATAATTCTTCAAATATCTGCCCTAAAAATAGTAACAGATAAAAATGAGACAATTGACTGCTCAATAAGGCCCAATTATACAATAAAAGGACCAAAATGCCTTTTAGAAGTAAATCAGACTACTCTCTACAGTTGGTCGGGGTTCATAAGAATCAAGCGACTGTACAGGGTCAAAAGTTCATATAGGGCCAAAACCTTACAGAGAGATGAGTTTGACCCTTATGCGAACTTTCACAACATTTGGTTGTCGGATGAAATTACCGCGAACGGAAATGTTTCGAAACGTCGAGAGGGGGATTTCTCTAAATTCTCGGAAAATGAGATATTCGATGCTGGCTCTCTCAGACAGGAAGCTACGCGCCCTTTGAGCGTGATCATAACCACAGCGCTATGGGTTGGGGCTGTCTGCATGTGCTTAGGCCAACACCTTGAAAACCGCGAGCGTCAACGGAAATCTTGGTTGCGTCAAAAGGAGGAGCCTGCCTCGGATAAAGAGAGCACCCTCTCCAGCGAACACCCAGGTCCTCAGCAGCACTGCAGAGCCACCACAACCCTTCACTGACTGATCAGCATCATTCTGACACCTGATATCCTTTGAGAATTATGGCTAATTGCTCCGACATTGCCAATTACTCCAGCAGTAACTCATCCTCCTCAGGGGGATTTGACTTCCAGGTAGGAACTCAATTCTTTGACATATTTGTCATAGCATGTATTATAGCTGCATTTGTACCCAGGAAGGACTGGCCAATGACCATTGCTGGCACAATTTCAGTGTTTGCGGTCTCATTGATCAGATTCCTCTCCCGAGGAGCATCTCCATTGCACGCTAGCATGGCGCTTTGGGTAATAGGACACTGGCAGGCAGTGAGCCCGGCGCATCCTAAATTATGGTGGTTCCTCTGTTCAGTTGTGTATATCCTCGACACAATATATACAGAGGTAGCGGTACGCGTTTGCCAAGCCCACCTTTACAACCCTGTAATGATAGGCGGGGTGCTCATTTATATAATAGGGACCATGGTAGCGGCAATCATTATGCTCCATGGTCTCAAGAGGAATTTACACAAATTAATTTATGATATGCTGTGTCAATGGATGATCATCTTCATGTGGATATTAATGCAACGAGCTTTAGGAGGAAATACAGTTTACGCAGCAATCTTTTACATAGGACATGTAATGGGACGTAGTTTCCCGATATTACCATTTGGAAGTGCAAGACGAGTTGCTAGTCTGGAACTTGACAATATGGGTTCAACTCCTAATTCTCCTCTTTAACTTTTTCCAGAGCCAACTCATGGCAGGAGGAGATGGTTACTACCATTCCTTCTGGACTGAGGGAAGTAATGGAGGAAGGGATATCGAGGGCAAAACAGATACCTGGAAAATAGTTATGAAGGTCAAAGGAACCAACCCAGAACAAAACATTACCAATCCTAAAGATTTGCAGGAACATTGGATGTATCTTCCCAATCCTACCCCGACCCTGATAGAGTATTTAGGATCATTTGACGGAACTGAACGGCCAATGCATTGTGACATAGAATGCACCAGAGGAGTAATTTTCCTCACTCACGATGGAGAACAAACTCTCCAGGTGCCAATTCAAACAGGGCGTGGTAAGGGAATGTACTGGACACAGAGACAAAAACTCCCCTATAAAATTGCAGGCTGGGGCTCTGATGTCTGTATGCTTAGAGAAGGATTCTCAATTAATGAAAAAGAGGACAAAGTTATACTGGGTGAACTTTGGACCTTTAATTTCCCATCGTCCATAACCTTCCCGGCATTGACTTTGAAATGCCTGAGAGTTTATGTGAAAGCTTTGGGACCAGAAACTTGTGGGTGGATCAATAATGGCAACCTCCACAACACAAAACTTTATAAGGGAACAATATGCGCTATAAAACAGAACCAATTTGAAAACCCAATTCACTCAGAATATGATTATTTGGTGGATCCAGCTAACCCCTGGGGACCAAATAATATGCATGAAGGTCTTAGACCACCCGCTAAGGGCATAGCCCAAAGGCTGTTTTTGCAGCAAGTCAATTTCATCTTAGTAGCCCCCTGGCAGGGAAAAGATTTTAGTGCTAGGGCAGAACCATGGCTCCGGAAGAAGCTGGCTTCGTGGAAGCTTTGCACCTCCCCTGTGGTCCGCGGAGGCTGGACTAAGGATCAGTGGCAGTGGATCAAGGATCTGGTGAGAGCAGGAGGCAATCGGCACGTACTTCCAGTGGGCTGGTATCATGAGAAAGGCAATGGATGGTGGGCTGCTTGGTGTGAGGCGAATGTCCCCCTTTATGAAGGCGACGGACCAGAGCATCGCTATGCTGCGGCACTGCATCACAGTTGGTCAGCTCGGCGTGCAGCAGGAGCAAGGGCAGCCAGTCCTGACTCGGGCCCCACTTTGCCAAGGTCCCGATGTGATCCAGTTACCATCCGTGACTTTCCGTCACCGCCACAAGGAAGCGGTAACTGGGATCAGAGCTGGAGACAACGTGACATGAAAAGAAGGGCCCCAATGCCTAACTCAGGTGTGGACACTCCGGTTGGCGTCAGAATATCAGGTGACCAAGATATTCTGGATGAGATCGCTCGAGTACTGATGGCCCGGATGGCGGTCTGGGCAACTCGGTCACCGGGGGTGTCGGAAGGGAATGAAGTAGGCGTGCCGCCTCCCGCCAAGCGAAAGGAGGGCGAGCTCGAAAGGAATCCGGCCGGCACTCCTGAACGGCCTGTGATGCGTGTACTCCGTCCTGTGATTACCCCGTCTCTTGATACCCTTGACGAGATTCCCGAAGGATCCGGAGGGGATTTGGAGACGGGAGAAAGATGGATGGAGACCCCAGAGAGCTCTCCGCAGTTTCTTGGCTTTGATGAAGACGAGGGAGCCCTCCAGATGATGGAGGAGCAGAGATATTCACCTTCATCCCCTCGAGAGTCACCAGCCTCACCTGATGCACCTAATGGCCCATATTCTCCAGGCTCTGAGGACTATGGACCCAAGTGTGGAGAACATTGCGAATATTGTAATAAGGAAGTTGGAAAAGGACTGAAGGCTTTGGTTCTTTCCTCACCTAGCCCCGCCCACCGCCGGATTGCCGCTAGTTTCCCGGATCCTGACGAGCCGCAAGACCTGCCGTTTGCTGATTCATCCGAGGAGGACTCAGTCGATCCAGTGGATGCTATTAAAAAGGAGTACTAATACCACAGTGACATTCAGAGACTCTTATGTGTTGATCCTGACGAAGATTTCCGGAGGGGGGCACGGAGTCCTGAAGACATCCGCATCATTTCAGGGACAGTGTAGGAACCTCTTTATGGGGCTCAAGCAGGTCCTGAGGGGGATGTAGGATAAAGTCACTTTTTGGGTTAAGTACCAGCTTGAGCCTATTGCTTATTTTTAGCTTATTATAATTAGCTTATTTTACTTTAGCTTATTCTTATTTTATATTTTTATACTTTTATAATTCATTCTAGAGTGTGTTTAGTTTAAGACAGGATGTTAGAACCATATTAGGCCAACAGGAAGTAACCTCGCGAAGCCTTAAGCAGGAACGAGAAGCCCCATATGTGGGAGAGAATATATAGAAGAATGCTTGATCAGTATGACTTGCATTTTTGTAAATGTATTCATGACGTAAATAGAGAAAAGCTAAATCATTGTGACTTGCAAGATTTTGGTATAAATACATGTGTGTTAGAATCATTCTGGGCTCATGTCTCTTCGCCTTGAGGACATCAGCTCAGATTGATAAATCATTCGTGCTTCGGCATTTGTGTACAATCTGTGCTAATTTTTGTATTCATCCTTTTTTACCATCTTTTATTAAAAATCAACAAAGACAAGTTTTTGCTTCTTTGGTGAGTGAATCACTCGGACTTTTAGTCTGAGTTAGACTTATTATCTGGGCGTGTGTACTTTAAACTGGGACTTGTGATAGAGTGTGGTTGCCTAAAAAGCTAAGCTAAGGTTATAAGTGTGTGGTACTGCTAAGGTGAGAGGATAGGCAGTTTAACGTCAGGCATTATATGCCACCGGTCTAGAGTGATCGGGACCACTGTCTAGGTGGGGTCTCTGGAAAGAGATAGCTCATTGTGTCACCAGGAAACCGACAAAATATAGAAATAGATTCATAGTCCCCGAAATTAAAGGAAGACTTCTCTCTGAGGGAGGAGCAAGAGTATAGCGAATCACCGTTACCGGAGAGCAAGTAAAACACCTCCGATATCCCAGTCTCCTGCCTGACCAGATCAACGAACGATATCCTAGATTAACGCCTAAAAGAGATTCTTTGTGGGACTTAATCCTCGGTATCAAGTAGTGTACGAACCCAGGTCCGGGCTAAACTATTGGTAGACGGGATCTTTAGCCTAAGTGAGGGGGAGGAGCTGTCGCACCTCACCCAAGGCCCAGGGGATACAAGGCAGTACGGGACCAGGCGCAGCGGCGTCTGAATCACCCCTGGGGCTTAAGTCAAAATTCAGCGACAAGCCCACCTCATACAATGATGATGAGAGACAATGAAACTTATGAGATGCCGGCTCAGACGTCGCCCGGCCAAACAAGGTCTGCGTCAGGTGCTGGGGAACCAGAGCACCTTGATGAAAAATGGGCTACTGGAACAAGGCGGAAAAGGGCGAGATGCGAGAACAAGGCTCTCTTGGAATGCTACTTCTCCAGTAACCCTAGGCAGAGGGGTTACATGAACAGGATGTGGGATGAATAAAAAAAAAAGTGCTCCTCACCTTCCACGGTGGTTTGTCTCTCACTCATCCAGCTCGGGTCCTCTACCAGAGGCCTGGGAGCTTGAGAGTTCTGCGCAGTATCTTTGCTGTTCCTAGTACTGCGCTTTTCTGGACTGAGATGTCTGATGTTTTTCCTGGGATCTGTTGTAGCCACTCCTCCAGTTTGGGAGTTACAGCCCCAAGTGCTCCGATCACCACGGGCACCACTGATGTCTTCACCTTTCAGGCCTTCTCCAGCTCTTCCTTGAGCCCCTGGTATTTCTCTAGTTTCTCGTGTTCGTTTTCCTGATGTTACCATCGCTTGGTATTGCAATGTCCACCACCACGGCTCTGTTCTGTTGCTTATCCACCACCACTATGTCTGGTTGGTTCGCCATCACCATTCTGTCAGTCTGTATCTGGAAGTCCCACAGGATCTTGGCTTGGTCATTCTCCACAACCTTCGGAGGTGTTTCCCACCTTGACCTTGGGGTCTCCAGCCCGTACTCTGCACAGATGTTTCTGTACACTATGTCTGCCACTTGGTTGTGTCGCTCCATGTATGCTTTCCCTGCCAGCATATTACACCCTGCAGTTATGTGCTGGACTGTCTCAGGAGCCTCTTTGCACAGCCTACACCTTGGGTCTTGTCTGGTGTGGTAGAACTGGGCCTCTATTGCTCGGGTGCTCAAGGCCTGCTCCTGTGCAGCCAGGATGAGGGCCTCTGTGCTGTCCTTCAGACCAGCCCTCTCCAGCCATTGGTAGGATTTCTTGATAAGATAAGATAAGATAAGACTTTATTGATCTCACACAGGAGAAATTTACTTGTCACAGTAGCTCCAGGTAGGGACAGTTTGAACAAGAAGACAAGTGCATGCAGGCAAAAATGGCATAAAGATAGGTAATAATAATAATAAAAAATAAGTAATAAATCAAATAATAATAGTAGTAGTAATAATAATGAAAACAGTGACAGGGAGAGTATTGAAAAATTGGAAAAACGATATTGCACGATGGGAGTATTGAAAAAACAACAATATTGCACATTGGGAAAACGATATTGCACGGTAGGACTATATAGTAGAATTATACAGTCTGATGGCGGTGGGGATGAAGGATCTGCGGTAGCGCTCCTTCTTGCACTGGGGGTGCCTCAGTCGGCTGCTGAAGGAGCTGCTCAGCTCCTCTACAGTTCGGTGCAGAGGGTGAGAGGTGTCGTCCATGATGGACGTGAATTTGGCCAGTACCCTCCTCTTAGCCACCTCCTCTACAGAGTCCAGAGGACAGCCCAGGACAGAGCTGGCCCTCTTGACCAGCTTATTAAGTCTCTTCCTGTCCCGTTCTGTGCTGCTCAGGGCCCAGCAGACGACAGCGTAGAGGAGAGCAGAGGCCACCAAAGAGTCATAAAAGGTCTTGAGCAGAGGCCTGCACACTCCAAAGGACCTCAGTCTCCTCAGGAGGTGGAGGCGACTTTGGCCCTTCTTGTACAGGGCCTCGGTGTTGTGGGACCAGTCCAGTTTATTGTTGAGGTGAACACCCAGGTACTTGAAACTGTCCACAGTCTCTATGTCCTGCCCCTGAATGTTCACCGGTGAGTGAGGTAGTGGTCTCCTCCTGAAGTCGATCACCAGCTCCTTTGTCTTACTGGTGTTAAGGCTCAGGTGGTTGCGCCCACACCAGTCCACAAAGTCACTGATGACTTTGGCGGATGGCGGTACTCCAGCTCCAGCCACTTCAGTTATGTTTCGGTGGTACGCCCCATGTAGGGGTTTGTCCTGCCATGATGGTCCCTCCAGCACCTCTTCCTCTGCACTCCACTGTCTGAGGCATTCCTTGAGCACATCATCTGTTGGGGCCTTGTCCTTGATGTACTTATGGATTTTGGATGTTTCATCCTGGACAGTGGTTCCCACACTCACTAGTCCTCGGCCTCCTTCCTTCCCGCCCGTGTACAGTCTCAGGGTGCTGGATTTGGGATGGAACCCTCCATGCATGGTCAGGAGCTTTCGTGTCTTAACGTCTGTGGTCTGTATCTCCTCCTTTGGCCAGCTTATGATTCCTGCTGGGTATCTGATCACTGGCAGGGCATAGCTGTTTATTGCCTGGGCCTTGTTCTTGCCATTGAGCTGACTTCTTAGGACTTGCCTTACTCATTGCAGGTATTTGGCCGTAGCCGCTTTCCTTGTTGCCTCTTCAAGGTTGCCATTTGCTTGTGGGATACCAAGGTACTTGTAAATGTCCTCAATGTCTGTTATTGTTCCCTCTGGGAGTGAGACCCCCTCTGTGTGGACTACCTTCCCTCTCTTAGTCACCATCCTACTACATTTCTCAAGCCCGAATGACATTCCAATGTCTGTGCTGTAGATCCTGGTGGTGTGTATCAGCGAGTTGATGTCTCGCTCACTCTTAGCGTACAGCTTGATGTCATCCATGTAGAGGAGGTGACTGATTGTGGCCCCATTTCTGAGTCGGTATCCGTAGCCAGTGCTTTCGATGATTTGGCTGAGGGGGTTCAGACCTATGCAGAACAGCAGTGGTGACAGTGCGTCTCCTTGGTATATGCCACATTTGATGGACACTTGCGCAAGTGGCTTGCCATTGGCTTCAAGGGTGGTTTTCCACAACTGCATTGAGTTTGCAATGAATGCCCTTAGAGTCTTATTGATATTGTACAGCTCCAAGCACTCAGTGATCCATGTGTGTGGCATTGAGTCATAGGCTTTCTTGTAATCAATCCAGGCAGTGCACAGTTTGGTCTGACGGGTTCTGCAATCACGGGCGACTGTTCGGTCAACCAGGAGTTGGTGTTTGGCTCCCCTGGAGTCCCTTCTGTGCTGTGCTCATGTATTGATCCATGTGCCCACTTATCTTAGCCGCCATGATGCCTGACATGAGCTTCCATGTTGTGGAGAGACAGGTTATTAGCCGATAGTTGGATGGGACTGTACCCTTCAAGGGATCCTTCAGGATCAGGATCGTACGCCCTTGGGTTAGCCATTCAGGGTGAGTCCCATCCCTTAGCAGCTGGTTCATTTGTGCTGCCAGGCGCTCATGGAGAGCAGTGAGCTTCTCTAGCCAGTATGCGTGGATCATGTCAGGGCCCGGTGCTGTCCAATTTTTCATGCCTGAGACTAATATATATATATATATATAAAGTAAAATATAGTATTTGAACAACCTGTGATTTTGCAAGTTCTCCCACTTAGAAATCATGGAGGGGTCTGAAATTGTCATCGTAGGTGCATGTCCACTGTGAGAGACAATCTAAAAAAAAAAAAAAAAAAATCCAGAAATCACAATGTATGATCTTTTTAACAATTTATTTGTATTATACTGCTGCAAATAAGTATTTGAACACCTGAGAAAATCAATCTTAATATTTGGTACAGTAGCCTTTGCTTTGCAATTACAGAGGTCAAACGTTTCCTGTAGTTTTTCATCAGGTTTGCACACACTGCAGGAGGGATTTTGGCCCACTCCTCCACACAGATCTTCTCTAGATCAGTCAGGTTTCTGGGCTGTCGCTGAGAAAGCTCCCTCCAAAGATTTTCTATTGGGTTTAGGTCTGGAGACTGGCTAGACCACTCCAGAACCTTGATATGCTTCTTTATCCTGGCTGTGTGCTTCCGGTCATTGTCATGTTGGAAGACCCAGCCACGACCCATCTTCAATGCTCTAACTGAGGGAAGGAGGTTGTTCCCCAAAATCTCGCAATACATGGCCCCGGTCATCCTCTCCTTAATACAGTGCAGTCGTCCAGTCCCATGTGCAGAAAAACATCCCCAAAGCATGATGCTACCACCCCCATGCTTCACAGTAGGGATGGTGTCCTTGGGATGGTACTCAACATTCTTCTTCCTCCAAACATGGCGAGTGGAAATAAGACCAAAATGTTCTATTTTGGTCTCATCTGACCACATGACTTTCTCTCATGACTCCTTTGGATCATCCAAATGGTCATTGGCAAACTTAAGACAGGCCTGGACATGTGCTGGTTTAAGCAGGGGAATCTTCCGTGCCATGCATGATTTTAAACCATGACGTCTTAGTGTATTACCAATAGTAACCTTGGAAGCGGTGGTCCCAGCTCTTTTCAGGTAATTGACCAGCTCCTCCCGTGTAGTTCTTGGCTGATTCCTCACCTTTCTTAGGATCATTGAGACCCCATGAGGTGTGATCTAACATGGAGCCTCAGTCCGTGGGAGACTGACAGTCATGTTTAGCTTCTTCCATTTTCTAATAATTTCTCCAACAGTGGCTCTTTTTTCACCAAGCTGCTTGGCATTTGCCCTGTAACCCCTTCCAGCCTTGTGGAGGTCTACAATTTTGTCTCCGGTGTCTGTGGACAGCTCTTTGGTCTTGGCCATGTTAGTAGTTGGAGTCTTACTGATTGTATGGGGTGGACAGGTGTTTTTATGCACCTAACGACCTCAAACAGGTGCTTCTGATTTCGGATAATAAGTGGAGTGGAGGTGGACTTTTTAAAGGCGACTAACAGGTCTCTGAGGGTCACAATTCTAGCTCATAGACAGGTGTTCAAATACTTATTTGCAGCAGTATCATACAAATAAATTGTTTAAAAAAAAATCATAAACTGATTTCTGGACATACATAGCACCTTTTGCCTTACAGCGAGAAGGCCCCATGTTTGATGGAGTCTGTGGTTACAGTGTTTGCATTAGCCTCCCCTCCACAGCTGAGTGTACAGTGGGTGGGTGGATGCCTGTGGAGGGCACTGATCCCTCTGATCCCTCCTGTTTGCCTGAGCCTCTGCTCTGTCCAGATCTGCCCATCATAGAACACAGTTTGGCTTTTAGGTCAGCTTGTTCAGGCTTACATTACTCAAGGGGACGTCTTAAGTCTGCCTCTCATTCTCACTCAGGCTGTGCTTAGCCTCCAATGCCCGCTTAAGATCTGTGAGGACTTGATGGTTCTTACAGGAATTGCAAAAAATAAGTAAATAAAATTAAAGAAAGCTATGTGGGCAAAAATATTTAAGTCATTGTACCAGAGTACACTGAATAGAGATGGTTATACTACTCATTTCACTTCAACATAGATAACATGTTAAGTACTGGAAGATACTGAGTAACAATCTTGCCTAGTTTGATCACTTTACTGAGGTTTATAATTTTACTTCTTGGTTGGTCATGGGCAGCAAATATAACATAAGTCAAGGTATTTCCACAACTGTTACCAAGAAATCCTAATGTTAACAATAACCTGAACACATTTATTTTGTTAAATGATGGTTTGAACTGCCAAAGAAATTTGTTCCTGCATTTTGGATGGACTTTTCTGTGTTGATGACATTGTTATTCTGTATTTTCTTTTACACAAACTGCCACTTAACTGAGGTGAAATGATCCCACCAAACCAAGGAAAAGCAATAATTAGACAAATATGAAAAAAGTATAATTTGCACTTTACTTGTAACCTGTTCTGGTGGCTTCAACTGTTTGTCTGCATGAGATAGTTACATTTAATGCCATATCGTGATTCCAGGCAAAGCAATAACATCTCCATGGAGGTAAGTAGCAGGCAGTGGACCTACACACAATCCGATAAAAGTAAGTTCAGCATATGATCAAATATTTAAAAGAAACTACATAAAAGAGAACACTGCAAACATCAACTTGATAACTAAAATTACTAATACTACATACTACAATATTAATGGAATAATATAGTAATGCAATAAGTGTGTTTTTCTTAATTCAGGCAACATAAGATTTAATTTCTTATTTTAAGTGTAAGGAGTTAGTTTTTCTTATCTTAAAGGTGCACTGTGTAACTTTTCTGGAGGGGGTCTGTGATCAGTTTGTTGCAATGGAGTACCACAGTATACCACGGTATGGTATTAAATTAATCTGCCTTGTATTTATTCAGCTACAGGTGTTCTTTATCCATCCATCCATCCATTTTCTTCCACTTATCCAGGACCAGGTCGTAGGGGCAACAGTCTAAGCAGGGACTCCCAGACTTCCTTCACCCTCAGACACCTCCAGTTCCTCTGCGGGGGACCCCAAGGCAGGTGTTATTTATTGCTCAAAAATATCTATATATATTCTTATGTCTGTCCACAAATCTAACCTGTAATTTGGCTTGCAAGTCTCCGTGGAGGTTCATAAGTTTATGGCTATACTGTGGAACATTCTAGATACATCTCCATGGAGCAGGTGACAGACCCTCTACCAGACAAGTTACACAATGCACCTTTAAGTGAAGTAAGCTGTAGCTTCATATTTTAAGTACAAAAAGTTGTGTTCTAGATTTTTTACTGAAATAATCATCAAATCTTCTTAATTCAAGTAACCTTAACTTTTTTTTTAACAAAGACACTCAGAACCACTCCTACTAGTTTCACCCCATGTGACATGTATGAACTGTGTAAGTAAACCAGCCACAGACCTCTGTATGAACTGAGTGCGTGGGCAAAGAAAAACATATTCTTCTCAACTTACTTTGTTCTCTCAGGATAAAATGTACGCGTGTCTTTTGTAAGTACGTGTAAAGTAAAACTTCTTCCGTGTGTGTTTGGAGTATACTTTGTACCAGGCTGTTTGTCTTGTATGGAAGCCCTTCTTAGTAATTCTTTAAATTAAACCAATTGGATGATGTGGAGACAAGTGGGAACGGCTGTCTAGACATGTTTTTCCCTGTGGCCCCAATGAATGTACTCAAGGCAACAACCTTATCTTACCAAAATGAAAAGCATTTCCATCGTGATTTCACTGTGATGATTTCATTTTGGGGTTTTGTTTTATAATTTCATTCTTAAAGGGACAGTGTGTAAGATTTTTACCTGTTAATTACAGAAATTGAAGATACCCACTCAAAAATAGTGTTTTCTAAGCCTTTTCACTTCCATCATGAAATCAAAGCATTCTGTTGGACTTAGATATACCTGCATAAAAGGGGGGATCGTCCCCATATAGAGGCAGCCATTTTGATTACAAGAGCCGCAGAAGGACATTTGGGCTCCGCTTCGGCAAGGCTCGTGGTTTTGGGTAAACAACGACAAGCATGTTGCCGGATCACACGTCGTATTGGATCTAACACGTGTTTTGGACTAAATTGTTTTACTGGATTTTATTCGCTGGATCCATAGGGACAGATTGAGACCAAGTTTATGGTGAAATACAGATGTTTGACCTGTCCAGAGCCTTCAAAGGTAAGCTAAGTAACAAACCTCGTTTTGTGCTTTTCCGTATAAAAGCCCCATGTGCTCTGGGAGTGATTGTTGTGCTGGGAAATGAATTGCATAGTCAAAAAGATGAGACTGTAAGGTTTCATTTGATGTGTAGATTGTCATGGTACACGATCGGGAATGTGTGCTTTCATGCGAAAAGAAAAAAAAAAAAACAGTGAAAAACGCGTTTTATTTACACCGTAGTTGTCGGCGAGGGCTCGCACTGCGCCGGGTGCGCTTCACGCGTTCGTGCGCGGGTACGCAAACTGTCCGCATTACGGCGCGCCCGGGTGACCCTCGAGGTCTGCCGTAGCTAAAACAGGAAGTGCAATAGCCACTATCCACCTATGCGCCACGAATCCTACACACTGTACCTTTAATTTAATACATTTAGCTTTTTATGCAAAACTGACTGATATTTTAAAGGGCCCGTATGTTCTAATATTGTTTCCTCATCACAAACATACCTGGAGTTGTGTTTTGTTTCATCCACACATGTTTAAAGGTCTGATATTACACAAAATTGCCTTTACGCCATGTTAGAATGTTGTTACCTTCCCTAAAACATACCTGGAGTTGTGTTTTGCTTCGTTCATGCTTTTGTTTGAGTTACGCTTTCTTATTAGTCTGTCCACATCTTCAAAGCTGAAAATGCTCTGTTCCACCTTGTGATGTCATGAACAGCTACCTTTTCCTTTTAGTTCATTAGAGATTGTCAATTCCAGGGATGAAATTATCCAAATGACTCTAGTGATGGTGTGTGGAGTTTAAAAACCCAGTGAAGCACTTTCTGTATTACCAATTACCAATTATCACAAATAAAAAAAATATGCAGGGTGTGTGAATGAAATAAAACACAACTCCAGGTCTGTTTTTGATGAAGAAACAACATTATAGCGTAGATCAGAAAATAGCTTAATATGAGCACTTTAAATATTCCATTTCTAAATTGCTAAGAATGCACTCATTTGACTTAAGCGTATATATCAGGGGTCGGCAACCCGCGGCTCCGGAGCCACATGCGGCTTTTTGATCCCTCTGATGCGGTTCAGTACAGCGGTCCCTCGTTTATCACGGGGGTTACGTTCTAAAAATAACCCACGACAAGCGAAATCTGCAAGTCGTCAGCTTTATATTTTCAGGGCTCTCAAGTTTTGAGCGGGGTCGTGTGTGAGACTGTAATTTCCGAGGACGGGGGGGGGTTGCGAGTGAACAATTTTTTCCGAGGAGCGGGGGGGCTTGAATTGCGTGAGAAATTCCGTGTGAGCGAATTGCATGTTGAGAGCCCTGTTTGTCTAAAGAGCAAACTTAAACTACAAAGCAACTAATGAGAGTTACATAAATGAAGTTATTACCTGATGGTTCTCAGTTTGTTTTATCATCACCGCACTTTGTCAGTGCGCGCTGAGAGGGGCGGGGAGGAGGGACCGGGGCGGGGCAGTCTTGCCAACTTAGCGACTTTGTTGCTATATTTTAGCTACTTTCTGGACCCCCCTAGCGAGAAAATTAGACAAAAGCGACTAGCGACAAATCTAGCGACTTTTTTGGTGATCAGAGGCTCCAAGATCGCGGGAGGGGGAAAAAATAATTGCGCCGTTTTCTCTCTTTCCCCGTTCAGAGAAATAGACAGAGAGACCAGGTGGGGCAGTGGAGGAGAGACACAGGCAGAGAGGGGCGGGGGCGGAGTTGAGAACAACGTGGACAGACAGACACGGCACACACACACACACACACACACACACACACACACACACACACACACACACACACACACTCACCAGTCTCTCCTCTGCTCCCTCCCATCTCGTCAGATCGCCTCGGAGTCTGGTCATTCCTCTCTCTGTTTCTGTCATTCAGTTTCTCTCGTCACGTGCATATCCCTCTCATTCTTTAGAACATTTCTTTTTTCTCCTCTTGTATTCTAAGGCTAGTTCTACAGCCCCCCCAAAAAGTAGGGGGGGAAAAAAATCACATCTTTGTGTAAAGTGAGCAGTGAGAACTTTTTTTTTTCTGCACAAATGCAATGTAAAACATGTACAATGCCGCGCGTAAGCCGTCGGGGGGGACACATTACGCACAGACAGAGACACCGGGACCAGAGTCGGTGCGTCTCAGAGGAGACGTGGCACCGGGACTGAGGTTCAGGACGTGCCCGGGGGACGGCGCGTCTGCTCCGGCCTCCGCTCGTACCGTGCGCCCGGAGCAGGGGGAGTTTTTTTTGCTGAAAACGCGCGGAGCCTGCATAAACTAAGCCACACAGACCGATTTTCTGGGCACAAAAAAAAAAAAAAAGAAAGAAAGAAATCAGCGTGAGAAATGCCATGTGTGTCACGTCGCATTGCGTGTGTCACACTCTCAATGCGTGAGACTTGAGAGCCCTGATATTTTACAATTATTCTCCATGTTTTAAGGCTGTAAACGCCTCACCACACACATTCTACACTTTTCTCAGACTGGAATTAACGTTTTCTCACATTTATGTCTTGTTTAAACACTCAAACGTTCGTAGATTTTCAACAAAAAAGCACAGTATTATAGAACAAAACCAAAGTGTATTTCGTGTGTATTTCACAGTTCTTATGACCGCGTCGCTGTGGCGGGTTTTGTCGGGAAGAAAACTTGCAAACATACAGCACTTCAGAGTCACACTGCGATCGAACATTTATATAAATCTGGCAAACTGAACGCATTCTGTACAGAGACACTGATGAGAATGACTGACGAATCGGCAAAGGTCTACAGTCCCTTAGCCAATCAGGACGCAGAATTGCGGGTTGATACACTATTAAAAAAATTGATTTTAAAAAAATCCACAAAACAGCGAGGCGAGGGACCATTGTATTTAATTAAAATGTATTTTATTTTAGTTAATTCATTTTCAAAATGTAATTCTATGGCACAAAGGCAAAAAAAAGACGTTATATGCAGTGTTATTTCATTTTAAATTTCAAAAGGGTTTTGTGGCTCCCAGTGTTTTCTTTACTGTGTGAAACGGGTCCAAATGGCTCTTTGAGTGGTAAAGGTTGCCGACCCCTGGTATAGATGATGTTTAAGTGTGTGGTAGTAGCGGTGAGCAGCTAGTCTGGTTAACACCTGACCATATCACAAGTGAGATATGGGTCTGGAAACTCGCTTCGAAAACTCCCGTAGCGGAGGTGTGGTTAGCGATTGCCAACGGCCGTTTATTGGGCGTTATGAATGTCTATCATTGAGCGTATACGTAAGTCCATAGCCAATCATGTCAGTTGTCAGTTCAAACTACAAGCTTCCGTTTGTCATGTAATACGCGTCACCGTCTTGCCACACCTCCCCCGCTCTCTGATTGGGGCCCTAAATCTGGGACTCTCGCTTGGACGAGTTTCCAGGCCGCCTTCCAGTTCGAAACGAACGGAAGCGGCCTGGGAATTTCCCAGGCTAGTGAGCAGCCTGTCTCCTCTCCCTGTCAGCTGTGGCGGGCAGGTGCTTCACAGACAAATGGAAGGTCACTCCGTTTGTCTGCCCTGATTAGTGGCAAAGCATTTTTCTAACTTCTGCTGCTGAGCTCACAGTTTGGTAAGTAGCACAGAGCATTTGTAAAGGAGTAAGAAAGAATATACAGTACTTTTTTCTGGGTCAGTGTCACTAAGGTGTATTTATGGGGCGTAAAAAAACTGCACATATGAGATCTACTTTTAGATTTGTATTGAAGACAGTGGCTGATATTGAGTATGGTGTTTAAGATCTGATAGAAATGTTGCTGTAATGTGTCAGTTATTATAAGTGTTCCAGTGCTTTTGCTTTCGAATAACGATGTGCCGTTCACCTTTAAAGCTCCCATGGCATGAAATTTTCACTTTCTGAGATTTTTGAACGTTAATATGACCTCCTCTAACCTGTTTAAGGGCCCACTCATGGCTAAACATTGCAAAATATGTAAACCGAGCAATAACGATCCTTTTCTACGTTTGAAAAAAGGACAACCCAAACGGGCAAGTTTGAACAATCTCCCCTTATGACGGCATTGTGCAAACGAGCTACTAGCTACTATTTGTTTTTCAGGAGAGATGTGAGGGCTCCGAAATGAGTGAAGCACGGCAGCTGCTCTGTCCCTGAATGTGATGATGAAGAAAAGATATGTTTTAGATCCTTCATCCGAGCCTCTGAAACAGCAGTGGTTTAATTTTATTTTCTGTGGAAATGTGCCGACACCTATACCTAAAACATTGTATGTCTGCGCCAAACACGGGACATTACAGAGCTGGACTTGCAAATTGACTGAAACTGAAGCCTTTGTCAATATCAACTCTCCACGCCGCATCAGCTACAGACGCTGAACAAGTAAGTCAACTGTAAAACTACATAATTTTGTGTCTGTGCTGTATTTGGTTGCCTGGCTCGTTACCAGTAGAATGTGTTACATTAGCTGTGCAGCTAACAGCTATCAGCTCGGTTAGCAGGCTAGTCTGCCATACAAAGCCAAAAGCAATAACTGCAAACTCTGTCAAACAGAGTTCAAACTGAAAATGGACTTTACAACACCACCTTTGTCTTGTGACTAAATCTCTTGCCTCTACATCACCACTACAGTGGTACCTCACCTTACGAAAGACCCAACAAACGAAAATTCCAAGTTACGAAACACCTTGATGTTAAAGTTTGGTCTCTAGATACGAAAGAAAATTCAAGTTACGAAACGCGAAATCTCAAAAATTCAAATAATGCGCGCTCAGCCACACACATTATACACTTTTCTCAGACTGGATTTAAACTTTTCTCACGTTTGTCTCTTGTTTAAACACTCAAACTTTCATAGATTTTCAACAAAATGTATTAATAGTGAAGTGTGGGAGGGGAAGGGGGGAGGGGGGAGAAGACTGCGCGCGGACACATGTGTGATAGCGCAGCATGACCCGGTGTACTCACGAGACCCGTGCTCAAACCGTGCCTCCTCTAGACCAAATCAAATCAAATCAAACAATATTTATAAAGCGCTTTTCATACAAAATTGTAGCACAAAGCTACAAGCAGGTCTAAACCAGATCTAAACCAGGATTAAACCAGGATTAAACCACCGCGGCTCTTGCCTGCGTTCGTTCATGCGCTCGGACTGCGTGCGGTCCCGATGGAAGGCACATCTCCTCCCCTCCTCGCTGCTCGCCTCAGCCGTGACTCTAGCACGAAACCAGGAAATAGACCTGCACGCGGTGGTTTAATCCTGGTGTCCAGTCCTGGTTTAGTCCTGGTTTAGTCCTGGTCCAGTCCAGGTATAGACCTTGTTTAGACCTGGTTTAGTCCACGTTTAGTCCTGGGTCTACAGTCTCTTAGCCAATCAGGACGCAGAACACAGTGTTACACTATAAAAAAAAGTTACACTATAAAAAAAACAAAACTTGGAACGGGGCCTTGGAAAGAATCAGGCTTTTTCCATTGAAATAGCTACTCAACTTACGAAAAATTCACGTTACGAAACCACTTCTGGAACAAATTAATTTCGTAAGGTGAGGTACCACTGTATTATAGTGTAGCAAGCCTGTTATCAGCAAAGTGCCTATTGTCACCCAAGTCTGTAGATCAGAGGTCTTCAAAGGGGGGTTGCGACCCCTAGGGGGGTCGCGGAGGTACTGCAGGGGGGAAATCTTTTGATTTCACTTTAATATAATTTTATATTTTATAGTGTACAATACAGTATTAACCTGTGTATTATTTCCTTGTATTGGATGTACCATAACAGAGTAGCAATGTTTATACATGGAAAATGGAAATGCTTTTATAACAAAAAGTCCATATAATCATTCAATAATTCAATAATACACAGGCTATATGTTATCACACACGTACACACACACACCTTAGTCCTGGTTTAGTGCTGGTTTAGACCCGGTTTAGATCTGGTTTAGTCTTGGCTTAGTCCTGGTTTAGACCTGGTTTAGACCTGTTTTAGTCCTGGCTTAGCTTAGCTTTAAGATTTTAGATCTTAGACCAGAGGTCTTCAACAGGGGGGATCTTAGACCAGAGGTACTGCAGGGGGGGTCGCGAAATCTTTTGATTTCACTTTAAAATAATATAATTTTATACTGTAAAATACAGTATTAACCTGTGTATTATTTCCTTGTATTCGATGTACCATAACAGAGTAGCAATGTTTATACATGACACTAAGCTCAATTTAATATAAAACACAATTCTATGCCGTATATATAGTAGGGGGTCCCTGGCCCAGTTCGCCATCTGTTTGGGGGTCCCTGGCCTGAAAAACGTTGAAGACCCCTGTCTTAGACTTTAGTTTTAACTTTAGATCTCTGTCTTAGATAGTTTTTGTTGTGTTTTGTCTTCATATTGTATCTTGTACACTGTCTTTTTGCACTACCTGGCCAGAGAGAAACGAAATTTCGATTCACTGTATGTTGAACACATATGGCAGAATTGACAATAAAGCTGACTTTGATCTTTGATCTTTGATCTTTTAGTCTTGGTTTGGACCTGGATTAGTTTTGGTTTAGTCCCGGTTTAGTCCTGGTTTAGTCCTGGTTTAGACCCGGTTTAGATCTGGTTTAGTCTTGGCTTAGTCCTGGTTTGGACCTGGTTTAGTCCTGGTTTAGACCTGGTTTAGTCTTGGTTTAGTCCTAGGGTGACCACCGGCATGAAACAGGAAAGGAGGACACTTGTGTCCAAAAAGGAGGACAAAGGCCCTAAAGTGAGGACACCTTGGGTTTTTTTTTGTTTGTTCATTTTTTTTATATCTGCAAAGTGCGAGCCGCGCGGGGGGGGATGTTGGGCACAGGGATCCAAGGAGCGCTCAGGGAGTTAGTGTGTGTGGGAACATTGGCCATGTCCCAATTCCAAGTATTACTAGTCGCAATAGAATAATATTTGTGTCTTTAGGGAACAAGGAGCAGACCACCCGGCTCATTGAGCTGAGGCGGGACCTGTTCCATTTCACAGACGCCCATGTGATCCCCCGGACTGCACTCAGGGCTGAGCGAGTATGCACCGCCTCGACTGCAGACTGAAACCACACTCCGAACCGTGCATTCGCTGAATTGGGAAACGGCGAACATCGCAGAGTAGCAAGTGTAAATAATGGGTGGGGATTTATGACGATTTATGCAGCGGTGGCCGACGAGAGTCTGAAAGGAGGACAAAATGTAAAAAAGGAGGACACGTGACAGACGACCGGACAGACAGCTCTAAAACCGGACTGTCCGGACGAAATCCGGACGAATGGTCACTCTATTTAGTCCTGGTTTAAACCTGGTTTAGTCTTGGTTTAGTCCTGGTTTAGTGCCGAAATAGATGCAGAAATAATCTGAATATGACTCACCCATAAGAATGCGGTCAGATCCATTCTAACAGTTTGCCGTGTTGTCTTTAATAATCCGGAGCTCCGGAGAAAAGGACATAATCCCGAACGTATCCCGTGTCCCGAGGTGAGAGTTTCTTCTTACGTAGCATTAACGTAGGAAGTTAAGGAATCTTCTTCTCTTAGAAATGCCGCGTAAATATCAGGCTCACAGCTGATCGGCGAACAGGCGCAAACACAACAGCGGCAATCGTCATGATTGGCGGGAGCGCGTATCGGTGCGTAATTATGCTGCAACATGATTGGAAGCTGGAGCGCACTGGCCATTTTGACTTAAAAACGGCGAAATTCGCCAAAAGTTTAGGGATTTTCATGCCTGATTGATAAAATGCCATAAGGGATGGAAGAAGGGATGCCCGTTTTAGAAGAGGGATGATTTTGACAATTTTTTCCCACAGGGGGGATGCCACCCCCCCCCACCCCCCCCTCAACTCGAGTACTGGCGATACCGATGGCTACAGGAGAACAAACAGAGGTAGGCTATGGCTGGCTCCTCCAACTCAACTTCGGAACATGAAAAAATGTTTCTATTACACCACGGTTCATCATGGCACGAATATCCTCCAGAGTTGACAGACACAGATTTCTGTTATCATCACCCAGACGTTCATCTCCTGGCCGCAAATCCCACTTGAGACAGCAAAGGCATTCTTCCTCTGTTGCCATCGACATACAATGTCCACATAAACACCACCAGGTACTGTCTTTTCGTAGACGGGCCGTCGCTTGCTGTTCTCTGGTGCGCTGCTCCTCAAACTGTCTCCGCTTCCTTCTTTCTAATATCTCCTCATCCGTATACTCAGGCTCAAAACGATAGGCACGGCCATCATACTCAAATAAGTCCTCTTCTGTCTCCAAGTCCGAATCTTCAGCCATGTCTCGCTCAAAACAGAAAAGTTGAGAGCGCAGTGTTATCGCAAATCAGCTGTGAATGCGTGCGTGCGTCCACGGTGACGTCATCTAATCGAAACCATGGATGGTATCGGATTATAGGCCATTTTTGACTCAAGTGAAAGTTTACACTGACACAATGAGCTTCTGTAATTTGAAAAGAGCTAAAGTTTTTGTTATTTGGTGACCGCAACGTCGTGCTCCAAACACTCACGTTACAGATATTGCTCAACTAAAAAATTTCTGGAAATGCTCCAAATGACACCAAAGTGCTATGGGCGAGTTACTCACGTTGTTTTATTACCGAAATATGGTTGAGATTGTAAAAAAAAAAAGTTACTATTCCTTTAATTCTTCCTAAATCTGCATAGGCCCACTAAAGTTTCCCCCTCACATCTGATTCAGATCAATGAGCTGGTATAGGTGACTGCAGGTTTGTTGCATTTGGAATGAGACTAATAATAAGAGTAATAATAAGGTGTAAAATATACAATGTGCAATCAAATAAATGATAATTTCATAATGGTAGTATTAATGTTGTTCACTACACATACATATCTTCTACCGTCTTACAACTTGCACCTGGAGTATATACAAAGTAATAAATGGAGTACTAATTTGTCATTGTTGTCTACTCAGACCAGCACATCAACTCTGACCAGATGCGTAGAACCACACAAGCTGGAATAACGACCCAGATTCTGCATCCCAGGAAGCCCCAGGACCAGCTCACAATTGAGTAATGGGAGAGATGCCTGTAGCGGCTGGATAATCAAAATGATATTTAGTTTTGCAGAGATTATCACTGGTTTGTGTTCTTGTTCTGCAAATATTCCTATGCTGCTACGGATCATCTTCAATGCTATATATTCTAACAATTTTCAAAGTTTTTTCCCCTGTGATGTAAATAAATCTTTCCATTATCTTTACATTTTATTTATTCTTTTATTAACTTCTGTAAAAAAGTACTGATGTATTCCTCTCAATAGTAAAGGACCACAGTCAGCTCTGTATATTTGGCCAGCATTTTGCAGAGAGCACACATTGAGGCAGACAGGCTTCAATCCAGGATGGTCCACCACACATGTGAGCTGTTCCTCGACCTGTCGTAGTCTTCTAGTAACCTAATTAGGATTAGAAATGGTTAAGTGTCATTTTTAGGCATAAGTAGTTATCAAATGAAGATACAAAGTTGTTTTCAATTTAGAGTGCTACCTGAGGTATCCAAGCAGCAAATGTTCTCAGCTTCTGAGGGCATGGTAGCACAATTTCCACAGTGGCACCTATTCAAAAAATACAGGTAGAACAGTAGTAAATCTTCAGGTAAATATAAGGTAATACAGACAGATGTGATGATGGTAAATCTTCAGGAGTAAGTCATGGGTTAACATGACCTCAATATAAATGAGCATAGAGAACTTTATCATTAAAT
The DNA here is from genome assembly GCA_036785185.1 of Paratrypauchen microcephalus. Lineage (NCBI taxonomy): Eukaryota > Metazoa > Chordata > Actinopteri > Gobiiformes > Gobiidae > Paratrypauchen > Paratrypauchen microcephalus. The sequence continues at coordinate 1,522,480 of JAVJIX010000019.1, read as the reverse complement.
ATGAGCCAGAATAGTCATAGAATAGGTTAGAATGCCTTCTATTATTACTGTACATATGCACAATGCGATTAACTCATTGACTGCCGGAGACATCGATTGACGTCATGTCGAATCCAAATGTAGACTGCCGTGACGTCTATAGATGTCAAAGACGTTTTTCAGCGGGGGTTGCTAGGATACGACCTGGAGCAACTTTGAAGGTGTAATTCACACCTCCCAACCTGTAGGTAGCTATCTTATCTGTCGATCGGAGACCCGGAAGAGAGGAAGAGTGTAGTGTGTGTAGTGTGTATTGACGAGAGGCATGAGATGAGAAGAATTAAGTTTACATGATGCTGCTGTGTGGTAATTGTAATGAATGAAGTTATGTATGGCCGTTTCCCAATTCAGCGACGGCACACTTGTGAGCGTCCTTGGAACGGGATGTGCGTCATATCCGGCGCGACAAGCGCCGTTCCATTCGTTTTTTTCCCCCTGCACCGTTAAGACGAGCTCTGAACGGCGCCGTCGTTTCCATGGAAATCGGGGCGTGGACCAAGCGTGCAAATATGCACGCTTCACACACTTAAAAGCCGCAGCATGCACAGCGCGGGAGGATATATGGCTACAAAGACCGACTCGCCAGCGATATCCACAAGTGAGAGTTGCGACGTCACTATAAAATATACGTACTGGTTCACCTCACCTACAACTATGCTATATGAAACTCTTCATAAACTACGCTAAACATGTGTAACAGTAGCCGTAACGGCATAGTTCACGGCACCTGAATTACCTTTTCCCCTTACACTTCTATATTTCCTTTGCTGTTGTAATGCTGGATATTCTACAGTATCGCCATGTCCAGCATTTACTGTAAGCTGCGCACTGCTCGCACATTCTCAGCGCACAAGAAAACTTGTGCAGCGCACTGTAAATCAGGGATGAAAGAGCTTTCAGCCGCAGGGTCATTTTTTAATATCTCCAAAGTGCGAGCCGCGCGGGGGGGGGGGGCATTTCGGATGTGGAGTTAGTGTGTGTTTGCTCAGACACATTAAAAATTAGGGGGAACATTGGCCATGTCCCAATTCCAAGTATTACTAGTCGCAATAGAATAATATTTTTGTCTTTAGGGAACAAGGAGCAGACCACCCGGCTCATTGAGCTGAGGTGGGACCTGTTCCATTTCGCAGACGGCCATGTGAGAAACGTAGTGCACTAAGGACAGAGCGAGTGTGTGTAACGGAGTTATTAATGCAGTTAAATCCTGCGTAAATGGGATTCATGTTTTCTATGTGTTCACAGTTTTCTTTATAATAATTACACATGTTTTTTTGTTATTACGGTTTTCATGCATATCTCGGGGCGGTTCTGTTCTGTGGCTTTTTGTCCCTCCTGGCTCCCCATCTTCTGTGTTATACCCGTTCATAAGTCCCTGCTCCTCTGAACTCTTCCCTGTTTGTCTAACACGCTGGGAAGAGGTAGGTTGTCCCCGGGGCTCATTGTGTTTAGTTTATGGGGTATCATGGTGTGGATGGACCCTCAATGTTGTATGATGTCGTGGTCTTGTGGTGTGGTCATCCTTTTGGTCATCTTGTGATGTGTTGTTGTGTCTTTGTGTGCGTATGTTATATTTTCATGTAGTTTGGATGTCCACGTGTGTGGGATGGGCTCGTGGTTTAGCTGTTGGTGTTAGCGTCTTACGTATTTAGCATTTTTTTATTTCTTTACTTTGCCAGGAGTGGGCGAGAGATACTCTGGGACCCCCCCGCTGATGAAATTGTGTGATTATTTTAACCAGGTGTGTAATTATTTGCCTTTATTTGGGGTTCAATGTTAATCAGTTCTGTATATATAAAAAGTTCGCCCTGTTTGTCTAACACGCTGGGAAGAGGAGTGGGCGAGAGATACTCTGGGACCCCCCCGCTGATGAAATTGTGTGATTATTTTAACCAGATTAAACGTGACGACGACAGCATCATCTGTGTGGACATTCCCTTCTTTAAAATCAACACAACGCGGAACACAACCGTAACATTGGTGCCGTGATTCCCGTGCTTTGGCTGATCGCAGATCAACGCCTCCGGACCGGTGGACCTGACGTCATCCTTTCGCCGTCTGTCATTCTGCTGATCAGTGAGCGCATTTAAGGGCCATAGACACAGCGTGTATGCTTTTATATTACTGGTTTAGATAGACTCACAATTTTAAGCAGTTTTGACGCTTGGACGGTTACATTTGCAGTTGAATTTTTTTTGTGTATTATATATAGTGCATTTGATTTGTAATTCTGTATACATAGTATATTTGATTGCAGTACTTTTTCTGCAGTGCATTTAAACAAAAAAATATTATACACAGTATACATTACATGTTTGAGTATGCATTTTGCCCATATAGTGTAATTTTTGTATGGTATTGGGGCATACGGAAGTGAGTGTAGGTTTTCAGTAGGAATATTTCCAGTAGTTTGTGTACTTTTCTCTAGTGCTCTCTTTTCTTTTCCTGTTGTCCTTCTTCACCTTTAGTTTCTCTTTTAAACCATGGCTAATCCACAGCCTGTTGGCTTTCAGTCACCAGTCAGTGTAGGACGGGGTAGAGGATTGTTGGGGACACCTATTCCTTTTCCTAACATTAACACGACTGTGGGTAGAGGCGTAGGGATGGCAGCTCTTAATCCAGCAGTTCACAATACACACAATCACGCTCAGCCTGATGGCTTCCCTGCTTCTCAAGCTCCCCGCACTTCCACGCCCGACACTGCACATGACATTTTAGGTCAGATGGATAACATTGTGCAACACATTGGTCAACGGCTAGCTGATAGTCTCCTTGCACACTTAAGTAGGTCCAGCTCACATATCTCCAATGTGCACGCGGACAATCACACTCCAGCTCAGGACTCGTCAAGTTCATCTCAGCTCCACGTAGTGAGTCAAAGAAAGGTGAAGGACCCTCCCACGTTCAGAGGTGAATCGTCAGACACCGTTACGCTGGAGGAATGGATTGAACTCATGCGGACTTTCATGAAAAAGGGAGGTCTGGCTACCGAGGAGCAAGGTGAGGAGATGCTCATTCACTTACGGGGCAAAGCCAAAGACATTGTTAAAGTGGGCATTAAGTCTAGCGGGATTGATGTGAGAAGTAACCCAGACTCCATTTTTAGCCTTTTGAGGAAGCACTTTAGTTGTGCGCAGTTTTCACCTCTTCCTCTACAAGATTTCTATACAACTCTCCCTCAGTCACAAGAAGACCCTTATGACTACTGGCTGCGCCTCAACCGTGCTGCTGATGTCGCTGCAGAGTGTCTCAAAGAACAGGGGAAGCAGCAGGATAGTCTGTCCATTGAGGTCACACGCATGTTTATCAGAAACTGCCCAAACGCCGACCTATCCCTCACTTTCCGCTCTAAGACGATCGACAAGTGGTCCGCTGCTGAGGTGCAGGAAGTCCTGAATGAGTACCACTCAGAGAATTTCATCAAGGTAGCAAGCATGAGAAACAAAAAGGAAGTGACTGTGAATAGGATGGAAGTGAACACCAGCTCAGAGCCTCCAAGCGATGTCCAGCCTGCACTGCAGCCCCCGCGTATTACACAGCCCCCATCTCAACCTCTCTGTGATGCTCAGCCTCCAACACCGTCCACTGCTGACAGCTCTGCCATGGAGAGAATGCTTAGTATGCTGGAGAGAGTCCTCATGAGTAACACTCAGTCCAGACCAACGAGTAGAAGGCCTGGTGGCTGGCCTCGGGTTCAGGGTCTTAACAATGTGCCGTGTTTAGTCTGTAAAGATGCCAGTCACTCTGCTTTGTCACACTGCCTGCAACACCAGTTGTGCTTCCAGTGCTTCTCACCTGACCACGCCAGGAACAGATGTCCACACAGAGGGAGGAGTGCAGCACCAGCAAACCAGCCGTCAAACTGACTGATCTGCGTGTAGGGGAGGACCACGTAGATCTTCAGAGTGAGCCTCCCACCTCTAGCTTTGAAGCTTTTTCAGATTATGATACTTTGAGTCAGCTGTACAGTAGTGACATTTCATCAGACAAATCAGTTATTTTTCAGAGTTTTCAGACTGTCCCTAAGTCAGACAGTTTATTTTACACATCAGTCTCAATTGAGGATGGACCCACTCTTAAAGCTCTCATTGATAGTGGATCCATGGCATGTACCCTTAGCGAGTCGGCTGAAGCAAGTGTAGTGAAAAGCATCCCCAACATCGTGAAGCAGCCTGCTCAGGACATTTTCATTGTTGGCTGCGGAGGTCATCGAGTCACACCTACAGCTATCTATGACCTCAACGTTACCGTGTACGGCTGCCCCATGACTGTACCTACCTTAGTGGTGCCAGGTCAAACTGAAGAGTTCATTTTGGGCACTAACGCAATCAAAGAGCTGTTGAAGCAACTGAGAGAGACGAGTAGTTACTGGAGACTCATGTCCACGCCCTGCCATAACCAGAGTGAAGAGTGCCGAGAGTTCTTGTCCCTTTTCTCCAACACTGAGAGGTGGAGAGGTGAGTCTGTGCCTGAGAGAGTGGGTACTGTAAAGCTCCAGAGGAGGGTGACACTAGAGCCGCAAACAGAGCACCTGGTGTGGGGGAAGTTGCCTACGTCTTCAGTCCTGTCTGTGGGCAGCACAGTCATCGTTGAGCCGACAAAGTCAAGGTCGAGGCCGAAGCAGATAATGGTTGGCAGAGTGATCACGCCTCTTTGGGGAGATGGTTCCGTCCCTCTGAAAATCATCAATCCAACCAACCACAGAGTCATACTGAGACGGAACACCAAGATAGCGGACGTGTCACCTTGTGTTGCTGTGGAAGACCTGCCGCAACCTACAGAGTTCAAGTCTAATGTGCAGTGTGCAGAGAGCGGCTCTCCTTCATCACACCGATCACCTGAGGAGATGAGACGTGTACTGTGTAACCTAAATCTCTCTGACATCGACTTGGAGTCCTGTGAAGTGTCTCCACAAGGGAAAGACAGGCTGCTACAGATCATCGAGAGTTATGAGTCAGTCTTCTCCAGAGACAAAATGGACTGTGGTGACGCGAGGGGCTTTGTCCATCGCATTCGTCTCACTGACGACAGGCCCTTTCGTTTGCCATACAGGCGCATACCACCCAGCCAGTACACGAAACTGTGAACAGCACTGAATGAGATGGAGGAAAAAGGGATCATTCGCAAATCGCACAGTGACTATGCCTCGCCCCTCGTCTTAGTCTGGAAGAAGAACGGCGACTTGAGAATATGCACTGACTTTAGGTGGCTTAATGCACGTACTGTCAAAGACGCCCACCCACTCCCTCACCAGGCCGATGTCCTTGCAGCTTTGGGTGGCAATGCGTTCTTCTCCACCATGGACCTCACGTCAGGCTACTACAACGTGTCCTTGCATGAGGATGACAAGAAATTCACTGCCTTTTCTTCACCGTTTGGCCTGCATGAGTACAACAGACTCCCTCAAGGCTTATGCAATAGCCCGGCCACATTCATGAGAATGATGATGTCCATCTTTGGGGATGAAAACTTCAGTAGTGTGCTCTGCTACTTGGATGACTTGATGGTGTTTGCCCCCTCTGAGTCTGTGGCCCTCCAGCGTCTAGAAATGGTCTTCTCGCGTCTGTCCAGGCACAACCTAAAGCTGGCTCCCAAGAAATGCTTCTTCCTCAGACGATCCGTCAAGTTCCTGGGCCATATCATCTGTGAGGATGGCATTAAGACAGACCCGGACAAAGTTGAGGCCATCTGCAGAGTGCAGCGAGTTGATCTGATGGAAGCTGATGGACAGACACCGTGTCCGAAGAAGATAAGGTCGTTCCTCGGAATGGTGCTGTACTATCAACACTTCATTGAGGGCTGCTCTGCTAAGGCCAAGCCGCTTTTCCAGTTAACATCAGGGTCCGGCAGGCAGACGCCTATGAGAAAGGGGAGGAAACCTCGGAAGAGAGTGTGTTACGCTAAGCTCGCCCCCACTGACTGGACACCTGCATGTCAGAATGCATTTGAGCTCCTGAAATCTGAGCTGCTGCAGAGTGCTGTCTTGGCCCATCCCTTCTTCGACCAGCCTTTCATCCTGGCCATTGATGCATCCTTTGATGGAGTTGGAGCAGTCCTCTCTCAAGTCCCTCCTGGTGAAGAGGTAGCAAGACCAGTGGCATTCGCCAGTAGAACACTCTCTCGCTCACAAATGAATTACCCAGCTCACAGGCTGGAGTTCTTTGCATTAAAGTGGGCTGTCTGCGAAAAGTTCAGCCACTGGCTGAAAGGACGGCACTTCACAGCCTGGACTGACAACAATCCCCTGACATACATCCTGACGAAACCCAGACTGGATGCTTGTGAGCAGCGCTGGGTAGCTAAACTTGCGTCATACAGCTTCGATCTCAAGTATGTCCCTGGCTCCAAAAATGTTGTCGCTGATGCTTTGAGCAGAGAGCCGTTCGTTCAGTCATGTATAGGCCATCGCCTCATCACAGAGCCTTACGTGTCGCTCCTGAAGAATGTCAGTGGTGTTGGTGATGTCACTGTCCAGCACGCATTCAAGTACAGCAACAATCATCAGATGGTCCTGAGGTCAGGCAAGCAGCCTTGCGACGCATCCAGCAACACGACCAGCTGCTGCAGTGGTTCAATCGAAGCGCCTGAGATTTCAGCTGTTCTCAGTGCACACTCCACTGGTGGGCTGAGCGAGGTCACGGGTGTGGGCCTAACTGTCCCTCAACTGCAGCAGGCTAATGCCCCTATCCCTCACAGTAGCCTGGTGGACCAGCAAGGCCAGGATGGTACCATCAATCGAGTGCTCTACTACATCGAGAGACGTCGAAAGCCTTCAAAAAAAGAGAGAGCAGTTGAATCCTCCAGTGTGCGCCAGCTCATGAAGTACTGGGACAAGTTGGCCATCCGTGATGGTGTGCTGTGCAAAGAGCGGAGAGATGGCAACATGAACAAACGTCTTTTCCTGTTTGTGGTGCCGGACTCTCTCAAAGCACAAGCACTGTATGGGATCCATGATTCAGCTGGGCACCAGGGGAAGAGTCGAACATTGTCCCTCGCAAAGCAGAGATTCTTCTGGGTTGGGATGAAGCGAGATATTGACGAGCATGTGGAGAACTGCCACCGCTGTGTTGTCGGGAAGACTCCTGAACCCAATGCCTGTGCTCCGCTGGAGAGTATCTGCACGTCAGAGCCAATGGAGCTGGTCTGCATCGACTTCTGGTCTGCTGAGGTGTGTGATGGCAAGTGCATGGATGTCCTGGTTGTTACAGACCATTTTTCCAAGATGGCTCATGCGTTTCCATGTAAGACTCAGTCTGCCAAACAAGTAGCTCGGAAACTTTGGGATGACTTCTTTCTTGTCTATGGCTTTCCGAGGAGAATTCACTCTGACCAAGGAGCAAACTTTGAGAGCAAGTTGATCAAGGAACTGTTGTCTCTGGCGGGTGTCGAGAAGTCCCATACCACGCCCTATCATCCCATGGGCAACGGTGTCGTCGAGAGGTTCAACAGGACCCTTGGGTCCTTGATAAGAACGTTGCCTCCGAAGTCTAAAGCCAGGTGGCCTCAGATGTTACGGCTTCTCACCTTCTGTTACAACTGCACTGAGCACGAGACAACTGGCTTCGCGCCTTTTTATCTCATGTTTGGCCGTGTCCCTCGTCTTCCGGTTGACATACTGTTTCAAAGCGTCCTCTCTGATGAAGTGGTGGTGGATCACAGTGAGTTTGTGTCCCGCCTGAAGAAAGACATGCGTGAGGCTGTACAGATCGCACAGAGACACAGTCAGAAAGAGCAGGCTCGACACGCAAAGCTCTACAACAGGAAAGTCAAAGGCTCACCACTCGCCGTTGGAGACCGAGTACTTGTTGCCAACAGAGGTGAAAGGGGGAAAAAGAAGGTAGCTGACAAGTGGGAGGCCTCTCCATATGAAGTTGTGGCTGTGAACCCGGACATCAACGTGTACAGAATCAAAGATGTTCGCACTGACAGAGTGAAAGTAGTTCACAGGAATCTGCTACTCCCTGTGAACTTCCTGCCTCTCGACGAGGAGCAGGATCTTCAGCCCACAGACCACCAGCCACAGCTGTCCACAGACCTCCCGGGCTCTCCGTCCAGCCCAGCAGACCCTGAGGGCAACCCTCGGGCTGATGATTACATGGGAGATCGGACTGCACACTGGGTGCTCAGCAGCCCTGATGACTTCGGGAGGGAGGAGCATCGGGATAACCTTGCTGAAGTTCCTGACGAATCTGTATCGGACTGTGTGTCGGAGCCAGGTGACTCAGCAAGTGGAGTTGCTGTTGGAGAGGGCGATCAGCTCAGCGTCGTCCTGTCCGTGTCTGATGACCCGCAAAATGCTCAGCCCCACTCCATGGTCTGCACTCATGATGACACTGTGTTGGATGAGCCTGTTGTTTCCGCTCAGCCCCAGAACTTTGATGATGTCGTTCCACAGACAAGACGAGGCAGATCCATCATACCACCCAAAAGACTCATATGTGAGATGAATGAGCAAGTCCTCGACACTTCACACACTTCCACAGTTAGTTCTTTTGTATCTCTAGTCACCTGTCACCTGCCTGGTAGTACACACACGTACACAGAGTAGTATGCACACATCCAGTATCGTCTTTTTCTAGTCACATGTGTTTTGTGAGTGAACGGCGCAGTGTAGTTTTATTTTCAGTCATTGTCTTAGCAGAGTTTGAGGTGTAACAGGCATCTCTGTGGTCTACTTGTTAGTATGGGATATGGCACCTTCCCAGTCTTCGAGTACTCCTTAGATGGAGGATTTTTTTTCTAATCGACAGCTTTTGACACTCTTTAATAACAGTAGTATACTGCAGGTCTTTCTTCTTTTGGCATTCCTGTGAGGCTTCTCGCTCTTCTTCAGGAAGTCTTTATGGTATGTCCCCAATTTGGCAGGATTTAAGGGGGGTGTATGTAACGGAGTTATTAATGCAGTTAAATCCTGCGTAAATGGGATTCATGTTTTCTATGTGTTCACAGTTTTCTTTATAATAATTACACATGTTTTTTTGTTATTACGGTTTTCATGCATATCTCGGGGCGGTTCTGTTCTGTGGCTTTTTGTCCCTCCTGGCTCCCCATCTTCTGTGTTATACCCGTTCATAAGTCCCTGCTCCTCTGAACTCTTCCCTGTTTGTCTAACACGCTGGGAAGAGGTAGGTTGTCCCCGGGGCTCATTGTGTTTAGTTTATGGGGTATCATGGTGTGGATGGACCCTCAATGTTGTATGATGTCGTGGTCTTGTGGTGTGGTCATCCTTTTGGTCATCTTGTGATGTGTTGTTGTGTCTTTGTGTGCGTATGTTATATTTTCATGTAGTTTGGATGTCCACGTGTGTGGGATGGGCTCGTGGTTTAGCTGTTGGTGTTAGCGTCTTACGTATTTAGCATTTTTTTATTTCTTTACTTTGCCAGGAGTGGGCGAGAGATACTCTGGGACCCCCCCGCTGATGAAATTGTGTGATTATTTTAACCAGGTGTGTAATTATTTGCCTTTATTTGGGGTTCAATGTTAATCAGTTCTGTATATATAAAAAGTTCGCCCTGTTTGTCTAACACGCTGGGAAGAGGAGTGGGCGAGAGATACTCTGGGACCCCCCCGCTGATGAAATTGTGTGATTATTTTAACCAGATTAAACGTGACGACGACAGCATCATCTGTGTGGACATTCCCTTCTTTAAAATCAACACAACGCGGAACACAACCGTAACATGTGCACCGTCTCGACGACAGACCGAGTGCACACTCACAAGCGTGCCGTCGCTGAATTGAGAAACGGCCTATGTGTGTACGTGCGTGTGTGTGTGCGTGGGTATAGCTGTGTGTATGTAAAGGTTTATGCATGGGCTTGTGTGTATGTACATATATGTATATGTATGTGTGTGCGTGTGTGTATATATATATATATATATTAGTTTTTATTTCTATTATTTCTATTTTATATGAAAATATATGATTATATCCTGTAAACATCTCTTGCCACTATTGATCTGAAGGAATTTTCAATTCACAGAGCCTTATATTCTTATATTTGTAAATAAAAAATGTACTATGCAATCAAAAATCTCTTTCTCTGTTGTTTTAAATGTTTGAGGTGTCACTAAATCAATAAGTATTGACGTCAAAATCACTGATCTGCTAGAAATCGCTCTTTGCACAAAACGCTCGTTTTCTCCACTTTGTTTTCTACGCTTTATTTTGATGTGTGCCATGTTTGTATAGTCAAATAACTCAGTATTCTGTGAGTCTTGTAAAATCTGTGAAAATGCTATAAAACCTCTGGCAGTCTGGGGGATTGAATTCTGAAAACAGGCCAGCAGTGAATGAGTTAAAAGCCCATCCTCCAGTGCAGACATGTATGTAGATTATTTACATACATTTATAACATAGTGCAAGAAAAGATAACAAAAGGGGGGTAGGCGCACATTTCTGAGGTGCAACATACATATTTACATGTACTTGAGTACAGTAGCATAACAAGGTAGTCACAGGCCCAGGTGCAACATTTCGTACGGGCCCCTTAGTGGTCAGCCTCGTACTCGAGGCTCTAATACATGCAATACAATCCTCTAAAAAAAGACCAGAAGCACAGAGGTAGTTCATATACATTATATTCTAAATAAAAACATATGCCACTACATTGGATCCACTACATGGGTAAACATTAAAAAATAATTGTATTAATACAGGGTAATCAAATGTTACTGCAGCAACATTAGCTTTTATGGAATTATGGGAACATTCAAAGCGCTGAAACCTTAACCTGCTGAAACAGCGTAGCTTGCTTAAACTTGAACTGTGCAGAAACAAAACTTAATTTAACTTATTTAGCTGTGCAGAAACAAAGAAAAAAAAAAAAGATTCATATGCATACAACCACCAGTGTGCATGAATTGGGCCACCAGAAGGCCATCTTACGAGCCTTGCAGTGCACAAAATCGTCAATAATGTCCCCAATATTTAATTCTCTGGCTCTTGTGTTTTCTATAGACAGGATAGCTAACCCACCGAGCCTCTCCTGCCCCATGCTGCTCCTTAGGTCTTAATAAGTTTGAGTTTGGAAAAAGATCGCGCAGCTCTTGCAGTCACAGATAATGTCAGAAACATGAGAGCAGTTACACACTTCTCTGAATGTGGATGTAACACTGTCACAACTTCTACCACATCCTGTGCGTCAAAACCAAACAGCTTTCTTTCATTCATCGCCAGTCCAAAGCGCACGGTTTGTCCCACAATAACCAGCATCATCACAACTCGGTAAAATAAAATAATAACTGCACGAGAGCGCACGAAACTTACCCAAGTAGAGCAGGATGAGCATAGAGACTTCAGAATGAGACATCATCCCGGAATCCAACGAGAAGGGTGCAAATCCCACTTTTTTACGCTTCTGCTGCTTCTTGCAGCCGCACTTGTGTTTGAAGGCGGGCATGCTGCGTGTTTCGGTCGGAATCATGATTGACACAAGCAGCCACGATTCATTCGAAAAAACAGTCTACCCACAATTCATTGCGGTAGCCTATCTCAGTAGAAACAAAGATACCGGTGTAAGATGACGGCAAAAAACGAACAGAAATAATGTATTTAGCTTTTTATTTGATTGTTATTAATAGTGAGGTTTATTAAAAAAAAAAAAAAAAGGCAGCCTAGCTACAGGCCCTCTGGTGGCCACGGGACCCGGTGCAGCTGCACCTGCTGAACTGGCTATAGTTACGCGTGTGCTTGAGTATCCAAAATATAATCGGGATATTAAAGGAAAATTAACGTTTTTTTTACAATCTGAGCCTTCTTTCAGCAATAAAACAAGTAGTTTTACTCACTCATAGCAGTTTGGTGTCAATTGGAGCAGTATCTCAGAACTTATGTTGAGCCGTTCTGTTCTACTAATGATCCTGTATCCGTTAGCGTGAGTGCTCGGGGCACTGATTTCCGGTGTCCAAATAACACAAACTTTAGCACTTTTCAAATCACAGAAGATCGCTGTGTCAGGGTAGACTTTTAGTAGATTCCAAAACGGCCTGAAACCCGATATCGCAACAGAAAACTAAAGTTCAGAGCGGTGTTAGCTTCTTTCGGACTAGCGGTGTTTACAAAACAGCTGAGTTCAGCATGCGCACTGTCCTCGCTGATGACGTCATCAAATGAAACTATAGCTGGATATCGGGTTTCAGGCCGTTTTGGAATCCACTAAAAGTCTACCCTGACACAGCGATCTTCTGTGATTTGAAAAGTGCTAAAGTTTGTGTTATTTGGACACCGCAAAGTAATGCCTGAGCACCATGTTAACGGATACGGGATCATTAGTAGAACAGAACGGCTACAATATAAGTTCTGCGATACCGCTCCAATTGACACCAAACTGCTATGGGTGAGTAAAACTACTTGTTTTATTGCCGAAAGAAGGCTCAGATTGTAAAAAAAACCCTTAATTTTCCTTTAAGTATCATGGCTTTGTATTTGTGCACGTGTTAGAACGTTGTTGGTAAACAGGTTACACAGGTGTACAGAGAATGCTTTAATGTAACAACACATCAGTATACTATTGTTGTTCATGTAAACCGGGATATCAATAACCCAATTACTCTGTGTTCATGTAAACATGTAAACTGTAAATGTAAACTGTAAACTGCATCCCAAATTTGATCAAAATTGGGATAAGTCTTATATTCAGGATATTAAGTGCATGTAAACATAGTCACATAGTCAATCATTAGGCTCCGGGAAGTTATTACCCCGCCAGTGTTAATTAATTCCGTATTTAATAGCAAGGTGTTCTTCCTTACATAGCGAATCAGAGCAACATGAAAAGCTAACAACATAGGCTATGCTGGCTACACGCTAACCGTAACAGTATACATAAACAAGCTAACAAAAGTATTGTTTCCAGACATAACATTTCAAACTAACCATTTGGAGACGTCCTGCTGAAGCCGCTGAGTTGCAACTTCTTCGCCTTCGGGATCAGACTCTGATCTGCACTGAAAAGTTTTACGATCGCTTCTGCACTTTCTGCCGCTACAGACACGGAAACATTAACAGCGCTAAACACGGAAACAGTGACCGTATTTGGCCACACCTCCACCTGCCTACACTGGCCCTTCTCCATCCTCCTCAGTAGCATTAAAGCGACACGCTCAGAATGGATCATTAAAAGGCACATTCTACATAGGCTGTCTCCAAGAGGCTGTATCATGCACCAAGGCTTGACTTGGAGAAGGCTTCAGATATAATATTAGGGAACCACTAAGGCGCCATTTAAAAGCATCAAGAAGTACCATGGCATGGATCTTTAAGAAATCTTAAAGGTCCTCTATTACGCAAAACTGACTCAAATGAGCTTGAGCCTGTTATAATGCCTCCTCAAAAACATACCTGGAGTTGTGTTTCGTTTTATCCACACATGTGTAACTTTGGGAGGCTCAGAGTCCCCAAATAATATATCAGCCTACATGGGGCTTGGGACGCGTTCAGAGCGGCTGCCGTCACCACTGCCAACTATGTACAACACAGCTGCCTGCAGTTAGCCCTGACAACAGCACCAAAGGGTGTGCACCGTTTCTAATCAGTGACGCCATGCACAGTGTCACATTCAATGACGCATCGCTGTATTTTTGAGTAATCCTGGGTTATTAGGCTTTCTGCATCCCCAAAGCTCGAAATGCTCTGTTCCACCTTGTGATGTCATGAAGCGGTAGTTTTCAAGTTAACAGCTCCTTTTACCTTTAGGTCAGTAGAAATGGGAAATTCCAGGTCTGAAATTAAACAAAGGGAGAAAACTCACACTAAATATGCAGGATTAGTGACTTAAGATTTTGTGTAAGATTTTTACCCGTTAATTACTGAAATTGAAGATACCCATTCAAAAATACATTGTTTTCCAAGCCTTTTCACTTCCATCATGAAATCAAAGTATTCTTTTGGACTTAGATATAGTCACATAAAAGGGGGATCTTCCCCATGCAGAGGCAGCCATTTTGAATACGAGAGCCGCAGAAGGACATTTGGGCTCCGCCTTCGCCTTCAGCAAGGCTCGTGGTTTTGGGTAAACAACACAAGCATGCTGCCGGATCAGACTCGTAATGGATCTAACACGTGTTTTGGACTAAATTGTTTTACTGGATTTTATTCGCTGGATCCTTACGGACAAATTGAGAGCAAGTTTATGGTGAAATACAGAGTTTGACCTGTGCAAAGCATTCTAAGGTAAGCTAACCTTGTTTTGTGCTTTTCCGTATAAAAGCCCCATGTGCTCGGGGAGTGTTTGTTTTGCATGAAAATGAATTGCATAGTCAAAAAGAGGAGACTGTAAGGTTTCATTTGATGTGTAGTGTCATGGTACATGATCGGGAATGTGTGTTTTCATGAGAAAAAAAAAAAAAAACGGGACCGCGTTTTATTTATACAGTAGCGGCGCGCGGCTCGTGCGCGCGCCCTGGTGACCCTCGAGGTCTGCCGTAGCTAAAACAGAAAGTGCAATAGCACCATCCACCTATGTGCCACGAATCCTACACACTGGGGCTTTAAGCATATGTGAATGAAACAAAATACAACTCCAGGTACGTTTAAGGGAAGGAAACAGCATTATATCATAGATCAGAAAATATCGTAATATAGCTTTAATGTGAATGGTTGAATCCGGATCTCATATTTTAAGAACCAAATATTTTTCTTTACAATTTTTATGCATTTTTACACTGACTTACTGTAAATCAAAGCAAGGCTTTGGAATGAAGCAGCGTAGGAAACACGAGTGAGAGCTTTGTGCATAAAAAATAAGATAAGATAAGATAAGATAATCCTTTATTTGTCCCACAATGGGGAAATTGCAGTGTCACAACGCAAGTTTCAGAAACAGTTGGAAAAAAAGAGCATGCATCAAAAATTAAGATAAATAATAAGTATGTACAATCAACAACAAAAAAAAACACAACACAACATATGTTTGGAATCTTATTAACAATTTGTTTTAATTAAATTCTTGTCATTGTAGTACAACATTTTATTTAGAATTTCATAATTTTAAAGGTTAAACATAGTCCCACTCTTAAGTTTGAACCAAATCTGAGCCTTTGTCATTTCTCTCTGTAGTTTGTAGTTAAATTAGTTCTCACATTGGCTTCTCTCTTATAAACTATAAAAAAGCAAGTCTTTTGAACAGCTCTTTGATATTAATGTACATTGTTTTTTTTTCAAATTCTGTTTTTGCCTTTCTGGAATTTGGAACATTCTGAGGTTGACATGGAACTGCATTGTAATGTGCTTCAATAAAAACAGTGTGCTGTGTAAAACTGCAAAACGAGAAAATATTTTCATGTAAAATACAGATTAGTAAAAGATTATTTTTTTTGTTCTAAAAGTCTGAAACACATTCTTTTCCTCCATTTAAAAACAATTACCCATCAACCAGAGCACATCAGTAACAGCGCTACAAAAACTAACCAAAATAAACAGCTCTCCCAGTATTTGCCATGACATGTTAGCAAAAAAGGAAATAAAAGAAAACACCTAAAATATATAGTTTAGATAAAACAGGCAACGTTAAATGGCGCATATTGCTCTGTTTTCTGATCTACACTCAACAAAAATATAAACGCAACACTTTTGTTTTTGCTCCCATTTTTCCTGAGATGGACCCAAAGATTCAAAATTCACTCCAGATACACAACACTACCATTTCTCTCAAACATTGTTCACAAATCTGTCCAAATGTGTGACAGCGAGCACCTCTGCCTCCACCCCACCTCACAGGTGCGCCACATCAAGATGCCGATCCGACATCATGACCAGTGCACAGGTGCACCCCAGACTGCCCACAATAAAAGGAATTTGAATTTGGATTTGTAAAACTGAAAAAGCAGGTAAAAATGTTTCCATGTAGATTCCCAGATTCTCGAGTTCAATTACACATTCTATATTATGCAAAATGTGAGTTTTAAGCCATGTTATAATGATGGTAGCTACAATCAAAAACATACCCACAGTTCTGTTTTGTTTCATACATGTTTATAATCAGTCCGTCTACATCTCCAAATCTCAAAATGCTCTGTTCCACCTGTCATGTCAAAAAGTGGTCATTTTCAAGTTACCCTTTACCTTCTGTTCAGGAGAGATGAGCAATTCCAGGGCTGAAATTAGCCAAATGATTTGACTGAAGGTGTGTCGAGTTTAAAAACACAGTGAATGAATGTTCTGTATTACCACATAACATCACAAGGTGGAACAGAGTGTTTTCTGTTTGCCTAAATATGCAGGATTTGTGCGTTATAATGCTGTTTCCTCATAAAAATAAATAACAATAATAATAAAATAAAATAAAAAAAAAAACATACATACATGGAGTTGTGTTTTGTTTCATTCACACATTTTAACACAAACACGGTATCAGCGGGAATACAGAGACTGCAGCGTCATGGTTTTCACGGAGTCCTGGTTAACCCCGCAAATCCCGGACTCAGCTGTTGCCGTGGACAACTTTCACCTGCTGCGAGCGGACAGGACGGCAGACAGTGGGAAGAAAAAAGGAGGTGGCCTGGCTGTGTTTGTAAATAAGAAGTGGTGCAAACCTGGACACTGTACAGTTAAGGAGCAGCTGTGTAACAAGGACGTGGAGTTGCTTGCCATTAGCTTACGGCCCTGCTATCTGCCTCGAGAGTTCTCACATGTGATTCTGATCGCTGTGTATGTTCCTCCCTCTGCTAATGCTGAGACAGCATGTGACACACTGCACTCCTGTACGAGCACACTCCAAACTAAGCATCCACAGGCTCTCTTCCTGATTTCTGGAGACTTCAACCATGCATCTCCTGCAACTGTTCTGCCTACATACACCCAGTATGTCACCTGCCCCACAAGAGACAATAAAATATTGGATTTATTTTTTGCCAACGTCAAGGAGGCTTATTCTTCATCCCCACTGCCTCCCCTGGGTAGAGCTGACCACAATATTGTCCATCTGCGGCCTGTGTATCAGCCCATTGTGCACAGACAGCCTGTGGTGCCCCGTGTGGTGAAGAAGTGGACTGCTGAGAGTGAGGAGGCTCTGAGAGACTGCTTTGACACCACAGTGTGGACAGAGCTCTGTGACCCCCATGGAGAGGACATTAATGCGATGACAGAATGCATCACGGACTACATACATTTTTGTTTTGAAAACATCATTCCCTCCCAAACGGTGCGGTGTTTTTCAAACAACAAACCATGGATTAACCCTGACATAAAGGCTCTGCTGAAGGAGAAGAAGAGAGCTTTTAGGTCAGGGACCAAGGAGGAGCTGAAGGCTGCACAGAAGAGGCTGAGGAGAGAAATCAGGATGAGCCAGGCCAGCCATAAGAGGAAGATGGAGCGACAGCTACAGGAGAGGAACATCCAGGGGGTGTGGAGAAGTCTCAAGACCATCTCAGGCTTCAAAGCACCTCCTGCCCAGATGGAGGGGGACCTGCAGTGGGTGAATGACCTCAATGCTCACTTCAGGAGATTTGATCAATCACCCGGCACCCCTCCTCCCCCCACCCAGCTGCCAGCTCCCACCTCCCCAGCTGGACAATGGGGAACTCCTGCTCCTCTTCACACCTTTACCTCTGCTCCACAGCCCTCCACCACACATGGACTCACCCATCCCCCCAGCCTGCCACTGTCATTCTCTGCAGCCCAGGTGAGACAGGAGCTCAAGAAGATTAGACCGAGGAAGGCAGCAGGACCAGACGGCATCAACTCCAGGCTCCTTAAGTCCTGTGCAGACGAGCTGTGCGGAGTTATGGAGCATGTCTTCAACATGAGCCTTAAGCTGAGGGTGGTGCCACAACTCTGGAAGACCTCCTGTGTGGTACCAGTGCCTAAGACACCGCACGCTAAAGACCTCAGCAGCTTCAGGCCGGTGGCTCTAACATCCCACCTGATGAAGACACTGGAGAGACTGGTCCTTGGCCACCTCCGTCCTGGTTAACCCCGCAAATCCCGGACTCAGCTGTTGCCGTGGACAACTTTCACCTGCTGCGAGCGGACAGGACGGCAGACAGTGGGAAGAAAAAAGGAGGTGGCCTGGCTGTGTTTGTAAATAAGAAGTGGTGCAAACCTGGACACTGTACAGTTAAGGAGCAGCTGTGTAACAAGGACGTGGAGTTGCTTGCCATTAGCTTACGGCCCTGCTATCTGCCTCGAGAGTTCTCACATGTGATTCTGATCGCTGTGTATGTTCCTCCCTCTGCTAATGCTGAGACAGCATGTGACACACTGCACTCCTGTACGAGCACACTCCAAACTAAGCATCCACAGGCTCTCTTCCTGATTTCTGGAGACTTCAACCATGCATCTCCTGCAACTGTTCTGCCTACATACACCCAGTATGTCACCTGCCCCACAAGAGACAATAAAATATTGGATTTATTTTTTGCCAACGTCAAGGAGGCTTATTCTTCATCCCCACTGCCTCCCCTGGGTAGAGCTGACCACAATATTGTCCATCTGCGGCCTGTGTATCAGCCCATTGTGCACAGACAGCCTGTGGTGCCCCGTGTGGTGAAGAAGTGGACTGCTGAGAGTGAGGAGGCTCTGAGAGACTGCTTTGACACCACAGTGTGGACAGAGCTCTGTGACCCCCATGGAGAGGACATTAATGCGATGACAGAATGCATCACGGACTACATACATTTTTGTTTTGAAAACATCATTCCCTCCCAAACGGTGCGGTGTTTTTCAAACAACAAACCATGGATTAACCCTGACATAAAGGCTCTGCTGAAGGAGAAGAAGAGAGCTTTTAGGTCAGGGACCAAGGAGGAGCTGAAGGCTGCACAGAAGAGGCTGAGGAGAGAAATCAGGATGAGCCAGGCCAGCCATAAGAGGAAGATGGAGCGACAGCTACAGGAGAGGAACATCCAGGGGGTGTGGAGAAGTCTCAAGACCATCTCAGGCTTCAAAGCACCTCCTGCCCAGATGGAGGGGGACCTGCAGTGGGTGAATGACCTCAATGCTCACTTCAGGAGATTTGATCAATCACCCGGCACCCCTCCTCCCCCCACCCAGCTGCCAGCTCCCACCTCCCCAGCTGGACAATGGGGAACTCCTGCTCCTCTTCACACCTTTACCTCTGCTCCACAGCCCTCCACCACACATGGACTCACCCATCCCCCAGCCTGCCACTGTCATTCTCTGCAGCCCAGGTGAGACAGGAGCTCAAGAAGATTAGACCGAGGAAGGCAGCAGGACCAGACGGCATCAACTCCAGGCTCCTTAAGTCCTGTGCAGACGAGCTGTGCGGAGTTATGGAGCATGTCTTCAACATGAGCCTTAAGCTGAGGGTGGTGCCACAACTCTGGAAGACCTCCTGTGTGGTACCAGTGCCTAAGACACCGCACGCTAAAGACCTCAGCAGCTTCAGGCCGGTGGCTCTAACATCCCACCTGATGAAGACACTGGAGAGACTGGTCCTTGGCCACCTCCGCTCCACCGTGAGCTCAGCGATGGACCCGCTGCAGTTTGCATACCAGCCTGGCATCGGAGTGGAGGATGCCGTCATCTACCTGCTGCATCGCTCACTGTCTCACCTGGAGAACCCCGGCAGCACTGTGAGGATTCTCTTCTTTGACTTCTCCAGTGCTTTCAACACCATCCAGCCACTGCTCCTCAGGGACAAACTGGAGACCGCCGGTGTGGACTGTGACCTGGCAGACTGGATCCTGGACTACCTCACAAACCGGCCCCAGTTTGTGAGAGCCAAGAACTGTGTGTCTGACCTCCTGACCTGCAGTGTGGGGGCGCCCCAGGGCACTGTCCTCGCGCCCTTTCTTTTCACCCTCTACACTGCAGACTTCAGACACAACACGGACAGCTGTGTCCTGCAGAAGTTCTCTGATGACTCCGCCATCATTGGTCTCATCAAGGATGACGATGATGGGGAGTACAGAGGACTAATACAGGACTTTGTGGACTGGAGTCAGCGGAACCACCTCATCATCAATGTAGGGAAGACCAAGGAGATGGTGGTGGACTTCCGCAGACGCCACTCTACTGCCCCCTCAGTGTACATCCAGGGAAGGGACATTGAGAGAGTGGACTCTTACAAGTACCTGGGTGTTCATCTGAACAATAAGCTGGACTGGACTCATAACACAGACGCACTGTACAGGAAGGGCCAGAGTCGGCTCTATCTCCTGAGGAGACTACGGTCCTTTGGAGTGAGAGGGCCACTCCTGAGGACCTTCTATGACTCTGTGGTGGCATCAGCCATCCTGTACGGTGTGGTCTGCTGGAGCAGCAGCATCACAGAGAGGGAGAAGAAGAGGCTGGACAAGGTCATCAAGAAGTCCAGCTCTGTCCTGGGCTGTCCTCTGGACTCAGTGCAGAAGGTGGGGGACAAGAGGGTCCTGGCTAAGGTCACCTCTATGCTGGACCATGAGTCTCACCCCCTGCAGGACGCTCTGTCTGCTCTGGAGAGCAGCTTCAGTGACAGACTGATTCACCCTCGCTGTGTGAAGGAGAGGTTTCGCAGGTCTTTCCTTCCTGCTGCTGTCAGACTGTACAATGAACACTGTTAACATGTCATTCAACGTATCTGCACTTACAAATATTCAACTATAATCCAGAGTCTATTTTTAGGTCTAGTTTTAAATTATCCTAGGCCATTATTTATTTATTTATTATATTGTTCTGTTGCATGTTACTTTTTCGTGCTGTTCTTGATCTGTGTGTTGCAACACTGGAATTTCCCCACTGTGGGACTAATAAAGGCATATCTTATCTTATCTTATCTTAAATCCTGCACTTCATCTCTCAAACAAAAAATACTCTGTTCCACCTTGTGATGTCATGTGGCAATACAGGACATGCTCCACTGTGTTTTTAAACTCCATACACCTTTCACTAGTATCATTCGGATCATTTCTGTGCTGGAATTGACCGTCTCTTTTGAACTAAAGGTTAAAGGTAGCTTCATGACATCACAAGGTGGATCAGAGCATTTTGAGCTTTGGAGATATAGACAGACTAATATAAAGGATTACTCAAACATGTGTGAATGCAACAAAACACAACTCCAGGTACTGTATGTTTTTGATGAAGTAACAGCATTTTAACATCGCTTAAAGCTCACAACAGTCCATTTTGCGTAATATAGGACCTTTAAAGCATAGATCAGAAAATACAGCATTCTAGGCTCTTTAAAACCATCACACGGCACACATGAGTAACAGCACTACAAAAACTAACCACAACAAATCGCTCTCCCTAACTTCAGCATTTGCAGCAATGTGTTACTGTCAACACACCGGCAAAAAAGAAAAGAAAAGAAAAAAAAAAACCTCAGGGCTCAGCTGCAGTGAGGCCGGTGTGGGATCAGCAGAAAATCTATCAGCTTTTAACACAACAGAATCAATCAGGGTGTCAGTGGCAGAGCCGCCTAGCTCAGCCCCCACTGACGGGAAGACCACTCGCCGTGCGCCGTCTGCCACGCACCTTCGGCCCCTGAGAGCCCGCCCAGGCACATCCATCACCTGTGTCCCCCAGTCTGAGAACCACTTATCACCAGGCCCCAGGAAAGAAATGAATTCATCACCAGCCAAGTCAAATCTAATGTCATGTCAGGGCTCTTAAGCTAATTTAAGACGCTGGGGCTGTATTCGGGAGCGTAGGTGATACAGGGGTAGATCTAGCTTAAATCCTCTTTGCTTTGGTGGTTGCGTGGTTAATAGTGCACATTTCAAGATCAGTTGTATTTGAGTGCCAGTGCGAGGATGGTGAGGTGGTTGCACAAGGAAGGAGGAACTGATATGAGGCGAGCTGAGATGGGGTAAGTGGAAGTGTCAGAGTTCCGAAAAATCAATACTGTATTGGTTTTTCACATGGTGCAAAAGAGCGGAAAAAGGATATGTAATTGTTCGAACGGTGAAGTGGTTCTGGAATTAGATAACTGCTTCTCAAAATGAACAGTTGTTGTTTCTTACCAATAAATTCAAACATGAATTTGAATGGCTAAAAAGTATATTATAGTGTTCGAACCTCCCTGCAGGGCTGGGCCTGGTTAGTACTAGCATGGATGGATATGAATCTGGTGTGTGAGTGAGCTTTAGTGGTATCCAGTGGCTAAGATTGGCAGCCTCACTTCCATCAGGCTGTCCCAGAGCAGCTGTGGACACATGGTAGCACACTATCATTTAGTATGGACTGAATGAATAATGCACAGAATTGTAAAGTGACTTTGAATGTCTGGAAAAACGCTTTACAATTTTCTCTGCCACAAAATACAGCTCTGGAAAAAAATAGACCACTGTATTTTTTTTCTGAAATCAGCATCTCTACATGTATTACAGCCATTCCATTCCAGAGTCTGTTGAATTCCAACACAAACACAAAGCTGAGCTACTTCAGTTCTTGCACCAGGAGTGGAATAAAGTCACCCAAGAACAATGTGAAGAGAGCATGCCAAGACGCATGAAAGCTGTGATTAAAAATAAGGCTTATTGCACCAAATATTGATTTCTGAACTCTTCTTAAGTGTAAACATTAGTATTATGTTGTTTTAAAATGAATTTGATCCAGCTTCTTTGCATTGTTTGAGGTCTGAAAACATGTATCTTTTTTGTTATTTTGACCATTTGTCATTTTCTGCAAATAAATGCTCTAAACGATCATATTTTATTTGGAATTTGGGGGAAATGTTGTCAGTAGTTTATAGACTCAAACAAAAATGTTCTTTTTGCCCAAACACATACCTATAAGTAGTAAAATCAGAAAAAAATGATAATTTTGCAGTGGTCTCTTATTTTTTTCCAGAGCTGTATTATGTTTCCATATTGTGCATGAAACCATTGCAGGATAGATAGGCTTAAAATGTGAAAGGACAGTGAACTGAATTTTTATATACCATTAAGTCGTAAGTCTAGTCTTTTTATAACTCTTACTTGGATGAACCGGGATTTTTTTGCATAAAATAAAAAGGGTGATTTGTAAAGTGCAAATAAAAGTAGCAGTCTTGACGTCATACCTCATAATAAAACTTCTTTATAGAAGTAGTTGCCCTTTTATTCTATTCGGACACTTGAAGACCATCATCCAGACATGACATTGGGTAATTTGGAGTTGTATGCACCAACAATTTATATACGAATGTAAAATAAATACATAAAAATAATAATAATAGCTGTCATTTACAAGCTACTCAAGTTGCAAAGGTACACCACGATTCATTCATTCACACCACATTATGCAAGCAAGGTTGGAGAAATATTTTGCCCAAGGACACAGCCACAGTAAGGAGTTCAGCAAACAAAGATTTCCAGCAGGGATGGGATGAGACACAATTTCCCCAAGATGATCTACCAGGTTGGGTCAACGAGAACGAGATGAGACAATATAAAAATTTCACAATTTAGTTTCCATTTTAGCTTCACAATTTTTTGATTTATTTGATTTAATATTTTTGGTTCCATTCTAGTATTGCTTTTTTGGAACTGTAAGAGATATAACTCACCAACACGCAACAGTTTTTGTCCAATCCAAATGTAAACACTACATAATTTTTCTCATCTTGTGGCAATTTTGTCTCAATAGATCTTGCACCATCCCAAACTAAAATTATTCAGTGAAGAATAGAAAACTACAGTACATAGCTAATAAAGCAGGAGCCGTGTAGATTCCTTTACAGTCCAAAACTCAACCTTTAGTTTTGACACTTCGATCCGGACTGAGACTTGAGATCGATACATGGACTGACACTAATGGTATGCATGATGGGAGTGTGCTCTTTGCCGTCTTTGATGCACAGGTTCTCTTGAGCCACGATGAACCTCGAAGACAGTATCACGTGGAGGAAAATAGTCCGGAGATGGAGATTCAATTGAAGGTCAGGCAGGCGGCATCTGCAACATTATGAGAAGGAGTAGAGATTACCTATGTCATATAAAGCAAGCATACAAAGCCTGGACATACTCTGAACAGTGTAGATTAAATAGGCCACATCGGTAAAAGCAGAGATCCATGAAAGAGAGTGTACCTTTTTCATGTGCTTTGTTTTATAGACAGCAAATCCATAACACCGCTATGCATTTGAAAAATATTTTTCAGATGTCTCTACTTCTAATAGTTATTTCACATAACTTTAACATGCTGATTTCAAATATATAAAAGGAATTTGGCCATCATGTCAGAATTTTTAACAAATCACATAATAAGTTTAGTCGGTTTATAAGAACTACGGTCGCAAATCACTTACATGTCTCGCACTTTGTTCATTGAAAAATTAAATTCTTAGATCCATAATCTTACAAATAACATTATGTTACCATGTTCTGATATAACAACAATAACAAACGATTCTATCAGACTTCAGTTGTTCCAGATCACCAGTTAATCACAGTTTAAAGGGACAGTGTGTAGGATTCGTGGCGCATAGATGGTTAGTAGCTATTCCACTTCCTCTTTTGGCTACGGCAGACCTCGAGGGTCACCAGGGCGCGACGTACCGCCGACATCGCGCGTGCCCGCGCACGAACCGCGCACCGCTGTATACATAAAACGCGGTCCCCCGTTCACTTTTCTTTTTTCTTTTCGCATGAAAACACACAATCCCGATCATGATTCATGACAATCTACACATCAAATGAAACCTTACAGTCTCCTCTTTTTGACTATGCAATTCATTTCCCTGCAAAACAATCACTCCCCGAGCACATGGGGCTTTTATACAGAAAAGCACAAAACTTAGCTTACTTAGCTTACCTTTGAAGGCTTTGCACAGGTCAAACTCTGTATTTCATCATAAACTTGGTCTCAATCTGTCCATAAGGATCCAGCGAATAAAATCCAGTAAAACAATTTAGTCCAAAATACGTGTTATATCCATTACGATGTGTGATACAGCAGCATGCTTCTTTACACGAGGCTCCCCCTTCCCCCTCCCCTTCCCCTTCTCTCCTTCTCTCCTTCACTCCCATATGCAGCGCGGATGAGCAGCTGTTAGCAGGAGCCGAGGCGAAGGATGAGCCCAAATGTCCTTCTGCGGCTCTCGTATTCAAAATGGCTGCCTCTATATGGGGAAGATCCCCCTTTTATGTGACTATATCTAAGTCCAAAAGAATACTTTGATTTCATGATGGAAGTGAAAAGGCTTGGAAAACAATGTATTTTTGAATGGGTATCTTCAATTTCAGTAATTAACAGGTAAAAATCTTACACACTGTCCCTTTAAAGGAGCAACGGTCTCGACTTCAATTTTATAATTGTCTGTATGGACAAAATCGTCTTTTCTTAGACTTTCTTGCATGTTCTACGCAAGCTGGTGAATCTCTTTTTAGTGTCCAGCAGTAGTCTGCCATCATATTGACATCCCATCGTCCCTGATAACGAGTCTCCATAGTTTTGATGTCTTGGTGAAACCGTTCTCCCATTTCTTCGTTGTAATCACCCAGATTGTCTGGAAAGTAATCCAGATGTGAAAACAGGAAATGAACCTTCAAACTCATCCTGCATCCAAGTGCCTGAAATGCAGATAACATATCATCCACAATTTGGTGGTAATTTGGTGACTTGTTGTTGCCCAGAAACTGGCTTACGACAGCCTTGAAGCAAGTCCACGCATGTTTTTCTGTTTCTCCCATTGTCGTTTCAAAATCGCTGTCGTTCACAAGTGCTCTGATGTGTGGTCCATCAAAAACTCCCTGTTTAATCTTCTCATAACTGATACTTGGAAATTTGGTCAACAGAAACTGAAAGCAACTACCGTGTTTGTCCAAAGCCTTGACAAATTGTTTCATCAGGCCGAGTTTAATGTGAAGTGGTGGCAGCAGTATCATATCAGGTTCTACCAGTTTGGTATACTTGATATTTTTGGCACCAGGCACAAACTGCTTCCTGGGAGGCCAGTGTTTCTTTGTCCAGTGATCTTTGTCTGCTCTGCTATCCCATTCGCACAAGAAGCATGGTAGTTTGGTATAACCTCCTTGCTGACCCAGTAGTATTCCGATAACTTTCATACCATACGTGTTAGAGAAAAATTGACACTATTTTCGAAATTTGCAGGTCAAAATTAATTAATAAAACCTGTTTCTTAAAAAACATCAGATATCATGCATATTTGTGTAATCTATCTACACTGTTAAAAGGCTAGTTGTCAAACACCTCACTTGTTTTCATGTAATTAAAAAATTTACACTTAAAAAGCAGTCACATTTACATCAGAGTAAAGCTGATTTAGAACTATACTTAGAATAAAACCATCTTTTGCCAGAATTGGTCCAGCGTGATCAATGATGTGGGTTGGTCAAAGCGACAGGCTGTTCCCAAGAGCAATTCTTTGTATTGAACAGAAAATGGATGACTAGATGGTGATTGCTTGTTTTGGTTGGACATAATCTCCACTCCACATATCTGCCACCAAATCTCCGCTTAAAAATATCTGTTGGTTCCAAAAAACTTCTCTTTGGTTGTACTTCCGGACACACCAGATGGCTGCATGCTGATAGGTAAGCTGTTTTCAACCACAAATCTATTTAGTTATGAAAAATCTGGACCATCAACAGTTTTGGCCAGCTTTCCAAATGATTTTAGTACCCAGTGTTTGGTAGCAACGTGCTCATCAGGCACAAGTTACTGTAGTTTACTCATTTACTCATTCACAAACTTGCCTAAAATGGAAAATACTCTTATTTAGAGCATTATAGCACAGTAATACTATATTTATTGAGTAAGTGGTAAAGAAAAGCAGGGATGTCCAATATTGTATTGTAACAAACAAAAAAAAAAGGCATTGATGAAGTTATAAATATATTTTAAAAAAATCCTACTGCTTTGTGTGAATTGTCTGGACATTGCATCTCCTAATGAACCAGTGTAGCCAGATGTTTCAGGTAAATATATGAGCATCAAGTTTAGTGGGGTTAAAGCTCTTCATTGCCACTTGACGGTGTAACTGTCTCCCATGGTAACAGATGCATGCTGCTAGGGCTGAACTGGTGTCTAGTATTCCATGGTAGTTTGCTAAAATATTTTTAGTTTTTTAGTTTTAGAGCTCGTACATGGCCTTTATTTTCCTTTAATTTATTTGTAGCAATTCAATTCATGTTTAATTTAGTTTAATAAAGTATTGCCATGAGCAATAAAATGACTCTGTTGTACACGGGTATATTGTTTACTAGTTTGCACTGTCTTAAGTGCAGAGGCCTGTAAAACATTACGGTTTAATCCATTGCGCATTGCCCTGAACAAGCCTAAAGTGGTGATTAAAGTGTTTAGAGGAGAGCTGATGGACATATGCATGGTAAAAATTGATCGGTAACTCAAAAAGAGTTGTTTAGGCATATTTCTCTGTGATTGCAAATGAGGCAGCGCTGAAAAGGGGCATAAATGAGCTGCGTTGATGCCACTAAACTACTGAGTGCTATAGAATGCCACTCATTGGATATCAGTTGTAAACAGATTAGATGTAACTACTGCACCGCTCACTGCCCACACTAATGCTTCCTTGGGGGTGTTCAGACATTTTCAATATAGTCACAAACTTGTCAAACAGGCATTTATCTGACTCCAAAATGTTGCAAGGGAGGCTTGTAGTGACACACTTGTTGACCAAACTTTGAATTGGATACCATTAGCTGTCTTATAGCCACCTAAGGACACATATATAAAGCATCCATTCATTTCTTTGGCTCTATCCTACCCCTGTGATGGGGAGACTGAGCAGGGAGGCCCAGATTTCCCTTTCTACACACTTCCTCCTGCTCCAGTGTGTCCTTGGTCTTAGGCGAGACATGCCTGGAACACCTACCCAGAGAAGCTTCCAGGAGGCATCCAGAACAGATGCCCAAGCCACCTCAGCCGCTCCTCTCCACATGGAGCAGCAGCGGCTCTACTCCGAGCTCCTCTTGCGCAACTCAGCTCCTCACCCTAATTATCTCGACAGGAGCACTACACTGCGGAGTAAACTCATTTCAACTGACTGCATTTGCTATTTCCTTCTTTTGGTCATTACACAGAACTCATGACCATAGGTGAGGGTAGGAACATGGACAACTTTGCCTTTTACTTTTTCAACACAATAGTCTGATAAAGCGTAAAATACATATTTAATCTGAACATGTTTAATTTACAGCTACACTGGAGATAAAGCTGATGAAGTGTCTTGACTAAAGACACAATAAAAATATAATAATAATTTACCTATGGGTTGATGGATGAACACCCTAACCACTGGGCAGCCGTCACTCCTGTGATGTAATTAAAAGCCCGAGTGTCAAGAAAAGAGCTTGAGGTTTGTCTAAAAGAAGATTATAATTGCTATGATTGTAAGATGTTATAACTTTGGGATTTTTTTTTTTTTTTAACTAACGAAGAACCACTTTCTACTAGCAGGGCTCTCAAGGCTCACGCATTGAGAGTGTGACACACGCAATTCGACGTATTCACACGCGCACACGCCACACATGGCATTTCTCACGCTGATTAGTGTTTTTTTATTTTTTATATTTTTTTTGTGCCCAGAAAATCGGTCTGTGTGGCTTAGTTTATGCAGGCTCCACGCGTTTTCAGCGCCGCCCCCTCAGCGAGCAGACGCGCCGTCCCCCCCGCCCCCTGCACGTCCTGAGCCTCAGTCCCGGTGCCACGTCTCCTCTGAGACGCACCGACTCCGGTCCCGGTGTCTCCGTCTGTGCGTAACGTGTCCCCCCCGACGGCTTACGCGCGGAATACGCGCGGCCCAGAGCCGAACTGCCCATGGTGAGACGCGGTGAGACGCGGGCCCGGTGCATTGACCAGACTCTTACATGAATCCGTTAAAAATGTCCCGCTCCTCCTCCCCGCCCCTCTCAGCGCGCACTGACAAAGTGCAGTGATGATAAAACAAACTGAGAACCATCAGGTAATAACTTCATTTATAGAACTCTCATTAGTTGCTTTGTAGTTTAAGTTTGCTCTTTAGACAAACAGGGCTCTCAACACGCAATTCGACGTGTTCACACGCTCACACGGCATTTCTCACGCAATTCAAGCGCCAAAAATTGTTCACTCGCACCCCCCCCCCCCCCCCCCCCCCCCCCCGTCCTCGGAAATTACAGTCACACGCACGACCCCGCTCAAAACTTGAGAGCCCTGCTACTAGAAAGTGACCCTTCCAAACCATTGCACTTGCATTAACAGCACTTGGTGAGCAAATACAAGGTAGATGTGGAGTGACTCATCTCTTTTAATCTAATTTTACATTTCTGGTCCATTCACGGTTCACTGGAACTATCCATCAGATTAATATTCATGAGTGCAATCGACTTTGGCTAAACAACAACATACTGTAACTGTCTAGCAAGCACTTCTGTCATTAGCTGCTAGCTCAAGCTAAACAATGTGGACAGCAACGGGACTCATTTTGTCCTAAAAGCTCTTGGCAAAGAAAGAAGCCATTAGGAGCACGGGATGGACAAGCGCAGATACAAGTCAGTGCACAGGGCCGTGGGGGCTGTGGGCCCTATGCAAGGTGCATTTTGGGAGCCCTGGGTTTGCCAAAGCCTATTTTAGCCAAGTTAAAGTGTTAAACAGTACTAATCCTGTTTTGAGTGTTGACACTGGCGATGTTTGGACAACCTACCTCGAGGGCAAAGTGGTTAACCCAAGAAAACAATGAAACGACTAATCTGTCAGAATTGAGATCAAACCATCAACCAGCGGGTCAATAGATCTAAAACTCTACCAACAATGTTTATAGCAGAAGTGGCTTTTGAACCACCAACTATACTGGACCAGACTGTCTTGAGTTTAGAAGAGAGGAGAATATTTGTTTAAATCTGCTGGAATTGACCTTATCTATCTACAAACAAGAAGAGTTTTGAGAAAAGAGAAGAAACAGCAAAAATGTAGAATATGATAACATATTTTCTGGTAGAAGATCCATGAAAATGTTTTGTTTAGTCTAGTAAAGTTTGACCGGTTACCTGTAGTGGCTGCTGGGGCCCTAATGCGCCTGTACAACCTGCTGATGGGAGAAAAGAGTACTTGCAGTGAATTGTTTGAGTGGTGACATTTCACCTGTATTTCTTTGGCTTGAGTTATTATCAGGTCTCACACATTGAGAGTGTGACACACGCAATTCGACGTGTTCACACGCTCACACGCCACACATGGCATTTCTCACGCTGATTTTTTTTTTCGTGTGTGCCCAGAAAATCGGTCTGTGTGGCTCAGTTTATGCAGGCACCACGCGTTTTCAGCGAAAAAAACTCCCCCTGCTCCGGGCGCACGGTCCGAGCGGAGGCCGGAGCAGACGCGCCGTCCCCCGGGCACGTCCTGAGCCTCAGTCCCGGTGCCACGTCTCCTCTGAGACGCACCGACTCCGGTCCCGGTGTCTCCGTCTGTGCGTAACGTGTCCCCCCCGACGGCTTACGCGCGGCCCAGAGCCGAACTGCCCATGGTGAGACGCGATGAGACACGGTGAGACGCGGGCCCGGTGCATTAATCAGACTCTTACATGAATCCGTTAAAAATGTCCCGCTTAACCCCGCCCCGGTCCCTCCTCCCCGCCCCTCTCAGCGCGCACTGACAAAGTGCGGTGATGATAAAACAAACTGAGAACCATCAGGTAATAACTTTATATAACTCTCATTAGTTGCTTTGTAGTTTAAGTTTGCTCTTTAGACAAACATTTACAGCAGGGCTCTCAAGTCTCACGCATTGAGAGAGACAATTCGACATGCCTCACACGGCATTTCTCACGCAATTCAAGTCCCCCCCCCCCCCCCCCCCCCGGCTCCTCGGGAAAACATTGTTCACTAGAACCCCCACCCCCGCACGACGCTCAAACGCACGACCCCGCTCAAAACTTGAGAGCCCTGTAAGTTATTATTGAGGGCTACTTACTTCATTGACTTACAAAACACATTTACAATTAGCTGCTATATAATTGCTTTTGCTTCTTATTGATTCACTGTGTCCTAATACACATGACACAACAGAATGAGGCTGTGTTATGCGTAAAATGTTAATCAGGATGCTCCACTCAAATCCAGGATAACAGGGCCTGCTCCTCTGCCAAATGAAAAGCTTTGACACTGATAGCACACGACATTGTTTGGATACAGTCAGGGATGCCATTAGCTGGATAATTGTCTTCATTCAACCTTCAATGTTGCTCCTTAATTGAAATGGTCAAATAAAAGATTCATTTATGGTTGTACACAGTAAGACACTGTTAAGCATAAGCGTATCGAAGCAATTATGATTTTTAATAGAATTCTGTTCCAGTTTTCCTGTTTGCCATGAAATCCTTAAAGCATAAGTAAATAGAAAATAATTATAATCAAGGCTAAAGAGTGCAGCGTGCATGTTCTGATCAATATCTGTGATGCAAAACGCAAGTATTTAAAGGTGTACTGTACTGTGTAACTTCTGGTGGAGGGTCCGTCAAATGTTTTTCTCCATGGAGATGTTATTGCTTTGTCTGGAAAGTTTCACAGCTATGGTATTAAACCTTTCTATTTTTATGGACACCAAACCAGACCAAGTTACAGGTCAGATCTGTGGAGAAGCAACCCTGCTCTCAGTCAGAATGCCTGTTTTTCTTGGTATTTTTGAGCTATAAAACCAACTGTAATTGAATAAATGTAAGGTAGAACTGTTTAGTGTCATACTGTGGAACGTTCCAGACAGAGCAATGGCATATCCATAGAAACAAGCAGGTGACAGACACTCCACCAGAAAAATTACACAATTCACCTTTAAATGTTTCTACTTCCTGGTATATGCAACATATGGGTTATTTTTGGTATTCAAAAGTAGAACACTTTGTTTTAAATTGTTCATCATGATGGCAACAGCCTTAATTTTTCAACATTCTAAAGCACATGAATAGGTAGCATTCATGTTCTAAAATTTGATTATGTCATTATTTTAGATTGAGGGCAGGACCTTATTGATCCTTTGTAGTGGCATCACATGGGAGGTGTTCTAAATGTGTTTCCATGGTGGAATGTTCATCAATTACCATGGCAACTCAAGAAAAAATACAAAATGGATTTTCAGGCGTCTGTGATCTATATGAGCTTTCATGGTCCTGTTTAGGTGTTTGATTTTTTTTTTGAAGCACAGAGGGAAAGGAGAAAGAAGAACAACATGCGCAGAAAGCTCTCTCTGTTTGTGGATATCCTAAATGGGCTTTCAACAAAACCAAGAGAGACAAGGACAAGAAACAACAGAGAATCAGAACCCAGAAGGAAGGGTGGAACTACTCCTTTACCTGGCCGGCGTTGCTGAAAAACTACAGAGGATTTTCAGACAATATGAAATCCCAGTTTATTTCAAACCCACAAACACTTTAAGACAGAAACTGGTCCACCCAAAGGACAAAACACAATTTGTTTCCCATCTATAACTCTATTCTCAAACCTAAATCAAAACAAACAAAGAAAACAGCCAGGGCAGCCAGGTCAGGTCCAGAGGTGTGAAAACACCCATTATGGCCATGAATGACTATGCTAATAAGACCCCAGACAGAAACTGAAAACAAATAGGTGTGATAGTTTCATAGTAATTTCATTGTAGTTAGCTCCTCCCTGCAGCTAGTTATAAGCAGTGTCCATCAGTACTCTAGCCAGAACTGAAGAACTATCTTGGATGAGCAGTGAAACGTATTCGACCAAATAAACGTTGTCCAGTTGACAAACTGAATTTTTCCTTTTGCCATGAATTCTACTGATGGATTCTTCACACAAAATGAGAGGGACTTATTTAACAGCTCAAATCATCTCACCAATTGTAGTTCAGTTTATGTAGTTTATGTAGTAATGTAGTAATTGTAGTTTATGGCCAAAATGCTCAGATTAAACTCAAGCCTCAGATAGAGCAGTGCCTACAGTTATCATGTGGAATATTGATGACATTAAAGTTGTATCACTGTAACTTTATGGAAGGTTGACTGTGGAAAAAAAAAAACTAAACTAAAATAATGATCCACCAATGATTGGCTCCACAATCTTAGGGCTTTATGTTCTTTGAACTAACAACAATCCTGTCCTGGGTTGAATACTGGCACCACTTTCTGAAGCTACTGCAATAACTGTTGACTGAGAGGACGCTGAACTTGAATTTAAGCCCAGTAATTACACAGAGAGATATCAGCCACACACCAGCTCACCAAATCTGCAATATGGCCTGTCCTCCAGCTAAATGATAGGGATTCTAGAGAAACCTTGTTGAGTAATCTATCTAGTCATATATTATGTGAAATAGAATGTGAAATAGAGTTAGAATGCTGTTACCTCCTCAAAAACATACCTGGAGACAGGGACATGCACAGGAATTTTGAGGGACAGTTGCTCTGACCTAAAGAAAGGGCAAACCAACCCCCCAACCAAAATCACAGGCTATATGAAGTGTCTGGAGGAGGCTTGTGGCTGCTCCTCATCTTAAATGTAATGTAATTATGAAAAATTGCCAGTAGTAGGCTAAAATATGAGTCTGATTAATTAATCAATTAGCCTACACACATCTTTGTCACAATGCAACATCTCTGTCTCACCTGCTGAATGGCTTTTTCTTAGCCAACCCTGCAGTGATGTGCTCTCCTTTGTTGCCTCCCTGAGGGTTTTCTCTCTCTCCTGCAACTGCCTCTTTTCCGTGGGCATCACTTAACATAACACAACACACATTACCCAAAATAGTGATAAGATTTAGTCAATTAACCATTTTGAATGAACAAATTCATGTGATGCATTACTTCCATCATTCATTCTGCTTGCTAAAACGAAATGTTAGAAACTGCAGACATGTAGCTTAGTCATTTGTTATACATCTCAACTGCGACAATCTCTTTCCACATGCAGGCTCGGGTCAGGTGCCAGTCACGTGTATTAGGCCCATGGCCCCCGGAAGCGGCGAGGCACTGTGAGGCACCGGGCGGGAGGCACTGTGAAGCACGGAGTCGGGGCGCGTGCCACCTTCGCCTTGAGCCTTTCCTGGCCAACCCAGAGTCGGTCACGGCACACCGCCGCGGAGGAAGTGCGCTTGGCGGGGGCCGGTGACACCCAGGGAGAGATCACGCGAGGGGATCCTCCCGCAATGGGCGGCCGTCCCTTGCACACCGAATCCTCTGGGCGGACCACGTGGACCCCACCCGTTTACCTCTAAACGATTTCACATCCTCTTGAACTCTCTCTTCAAAGTTCTTTTCAACTTTTCTTTATGGTACTTGTGGACTATCGGCCTCGTGTCAGTATTTAGCCTTAAACAGAGTTTACCATCCGCTTTGGGCTGCATTCCCAAAGAACACGACTCCAAGAAGGACCACGGCGCGATGGGGGCCGTTACCGGCCTCACACCGTCCACGGGCTGAGCCTCTATCTGAAGGACTCAGGCCCCCGATCGACAAGGGGCAAGCGGACTTCTGTACATCACATTTCCCACACCCGCCCGTCGCTTGCTGCTACTGAGGGAATCCTGGTTAGTTTCTTTTCCTCCGCTTAGTAATATGCTTAAATTCAGCGGGTAGTCTCGTCTGATCTGAGGTCGTAGTCGGATGGAGCGGGGACACACGTGGGGGGTCCCCAGACAGGCTCACGGAGCTCCGGTGACCGCCGCTCGCAATGTGGTCCGTGGTCCATTTAGGAAAAATGTTTTGAGTGGCGATTTTTTGTTTTCATATTCAAATATAGGCCTGGGCCTACATGAAATTCTGTATCGATTGAACAATTTATTATTATTATTATTTATTTTTTTTCGACTCAGAAGGGCAACGTCAGTCCAGGAGGGCACAAGGGCAGTTGCCCAGGCAACCTGAGCAACCCCGCTGTGCACGTCCCTGCCTGGAGATGTATTCTGTGCCATTCACACATGTTTGAGTAATTCTGTATTATTAGTTTGTCTACATCTCCAAAGTTTAAGATGCTCTGTTCCACCTTTGTGATGTCATGTAGTGGTAGTTTTCAAGTGAACAACTACAGCTTACCTTTAGTTCAATAGGGATCGATGATAAAAGGAGAAATTCAATTTGTCAACTGGACAAAGTTTGTTTGGTCGAAAACGTTTCGCCGCTCATCCGAGAGGCTTCGTCAGTTCTGGTTCTAGTGCTGGCTAGACTATGTTTATATCTAGCTGCAGGGAGGAGCTCACTACACTGAAATAGTTCTGAAACTATCTCAACTAATTTGTTTCTTTTGTTTTTCAAATTTCTCTGGCGTTAGTTTAGCATATCTATTCAACCCTAGGAGGAGCTCACTACACTGAAATAGTTCTGAAACTATCTCAACTAATTTGTTTCTTTTGTTTTTCGAATTTCTCTGGCGTCTAGTTTAGCATCCCTATTCAACCTAACGACCATCTCCACCCCTCTGCCCTGGGTTGTCTGCCCTATTGTTTCTTTGTTTTGACTTGGTTTGAGAATTGAATTATAAATGGGAGACAAGTTATGTCAAAGTTATGTCTCCCATTTATAATTCGATTCTCAAACCAAGTCAAAACAGACAAAGGAACAAAAGGGCAGACAAGCCAGGGTCAGAGGGGTGGAGACGGTCGTTAGGTTGAATAGGGATGCTAAACTAGACGCCAGAGAAATTCAAAAAACAAAAGAAACAAATTAGTTGAGATAGTTTCAGAACTATTTCAGTGTAGTGAGCTCCTCCCTGCAGCTAGATATAAACAGGGTCTAACCAGCACTAGAACCAGAACTGACGAAGCCTCTCGGATGAGCGGCAAAACGTTTTCGACCAAACAAACTTTGTCCAGTTGACAAATTGAATTTCTCCTTTTATCATGGATTCTACCTGGACGACTGAGAGACTCTTCACGCAATTCAATAGGGATCGACAATTCCAGGGCTTTAAAAACACAGTGGAGCACTGTATTACCACTTGACATCACAAGGTGGAGTGTTGGAGAGATGGATTCAGCTTAAATAGGAAGGATTTGAGTGTTAAACGTGTGACTGAAACATAACACAACTCCAGGTATATTTCTGATGAGGAGACATTATAACATAAATCTGAAAACGGCGTAACATGGGCCCTTTAAATACAAACAAAACCAAGTCAAATTATTAAATATTGTTTGGAAAAAAAATGCCTTGGATTTATTCAGTGGCCTTTCAAGATACTCAAAACAATGTGCATGACATTATTTACTGTGCTCATACCTGCTTGTCAAAGCCTGATGTCATCAGATCTCAGAAGCTCAGCAGGGCCGGGCCCGGTAAATACTTGGAAGGGAGACCGCTGGGAAAATAAGGGGCCACAATGAGCCACCAGTCACAAAAACTGTTGTTGTGTCCTTAGGCAAGGCACTTCACCCACATTGCCTAGTATGATGGTGGTGGTCGGAGGGGCCGATGGTGCAGATTGGCAGCTTCACTTGGAGTGAATGAATAATACACTGTAAAACATCTTTGAGTGTCCAGAAAAGTGCGATACAAAACTCATGCATTATTCTTATTATTATTTATTCATGCCACTCTTGCTGGGGTGGATGGTGGTAATGGAAATTAGGATAAAATCTCACATTGGCACACAAGCAAAGTAAGTGAAGTGTCTTGCTCATGGACCCAACAACAGTTTGCACTGGTTGGTGTTAGAACAGGACTGTTTTGGAATGGAGGGTGTATTTAACCTCTTGTCCCCAATGAACTTCCTAGCTAATTACTATGATTTGATTCAGACATGATGCAATTTTGAGTCAATATTGTGAAACCACAGCAAATCCCCAATAATAATGGTGTTATCATTTTTTGTATTTTTATGGCCCCAGGCCTCCAGTTCTGACTTGTTTTGTGTGTATTTAATTTGTTTTGGATGTCCCTCCTGATGTCTGCTGTGAGAGCCATGGTCCCTGATTGGTGGGACACGTCTACACTTGGCCAATCCTGCCTCACCTGTAGCTGCCTCCCCATATTTAAGAAGACTCCCTGCCCCTGTACGGGGCTGCTGGCCTTTGTGGCCAGTCTGCCATTTTGTGTGTTTTGTGTCTCTTTTGTGTCAGTCACTTTGATTTATACTAGTATGTGTCTGACTTTGTGTGTGAGACACTAGTTTAGTTTAGTTCTGTTTTGTGTCTTTTTTGTTGTCACTCAATTCTGGGTTTATGTAACTTTATTTTGGGACCCTTGTGATTTAGTTTTGTTTTATGTGTCCCTTACTTTAGTCACAGTTTTGTTTTGTTTTTTTGTATAGACCTATATGACCCGTTTTTGGCATA
Source organism: Paratrypauchen microcephalus (assembly GCA_036785185.1). NCBI lineage: Eukaryota > Metazoa > Chordata > Actinopteri > Gobiiformes > Gobiidae > Paratrypauchen > Paratrypauchen microcephalus. The sequence continues at coordinate 1,485,328 of JAVJIX010000019.1, read as the reverse complement.
AAACTTGTTGTTTGTCAATCTTGTTCTTTTGTTACTTAGTTTAGGTTAGTTATTTTTGCCTTTTTACAACTCTGTTACTTTACTTTATTGTTTATTTGATAGGGACAGATACAACAAACATAGATTAACATCTGATGCAGGTACCACAGTGTTTTAGCCAATGGCTAATTCGCAACACCAGTCCCTAGGAGGGCTTTTAAACAGATTTCAGTAAGTAAAAAAGTTAAAATGTATTGATAATGAAGAATAAAAGAGATGGATAATCTAAAACAACAATAAGTTAAAATAATGATAAGATAATGATAAGATAAGCTAAAACAACAATATCACACTAAACATAGGCACATAAAACACACTTGCACTGTCATTCCCCTCACAAACACACACAAACATACATGCAGTTACACATGATCACACTGCTGCTGCTGAATAAACCAGGACTTAGTCTGTTTCTTAAAAGTGGACAGTCTGGTTATAGTTTTTATATGAGCAGGTAAAAAGTTCCAAAGGTTTGCTCCTTTCACTGAAAATACAGTCTGTGCAAATGAGGTCTTGCAAAAGGGAACTGTGCAGTCCCCATGTGTGGTGGCTCTTGTGGACCTTGTGGAGAGTCTGTTTACACATCTGCTGAGAGGTTCAGGTGCAAGTCTATTCAAACATTTAAAAACAAGCTTTACATAGCTAAAATTGCAAAAATGTGTAAAATTTAATAACTTATATTTGGATAAAATTAGACAGTGATGAAATCTGATTGGTTTTTTGTCTAAAATTTTATAAACACGGTTATAAAGTCGTTCGAGAGGCTTTAGAGTGGTAGTGCAGTACGACAGCTGAGAAAGAATAATTGAATTTACAAAGACACAGGGGCTTTCAAAAGACAAACAGTCTCTAATAATTTTGAAACAGTTAATGCTTGCTTTCATTTTTGATGATATATTTTTGACATGCTTTTTAAAATTTAATTGAGCGTCTAGTGTCACACCGAGGTATTTCTCTTGCTCTACCTGTTCTATGAGTTCATTGTTCATAGTGATGTTTAGTTTGTTTTCTGATTGTGTCCTTTTTATAGAGAAGCATATAGATTTAGTTTTCTTTGTGTTTAGTGTCAGGCACGATTTTTTTAGCCAATCTGACACTTTCTCCAGACTTTGGGTTAATTTAGCACCGATGACAGCCGGGGTTTTGCCGGACACATAAACCACTGTGTCATCGGCGTACATCTGAAGGCCCAACTCAGGACACACTTCAGGCAGGTCATTCACATAAAGACAAAAAAGGATTGGCCCCAGGATTGTACCCTGGGGAATGCCTGTCTTAATTTCAAATGAGGCAGACTTTACATTGTCAATGACCACACATTGTTCTCGACCGTGCAAATAAGATTCAAACCATGTAAGTGCTTGCTTTGAAAAATTAAAAGAAGGCAGTTTTGAAAGAAGAAGATTATGTATGTTTACTGTATCAAAGGCCTTTTTTAAGTCCAGAAACACTGCACCCACCATATTACCCTTATCAAGTGGGTGAACGATATTCTCCAGAAGTGAGCAGATGGCAGATTCGGTTGAATAGTTCCGCCTAAAACCATACTGTTGTGGGTTTAAATAATGAAAGGTTTCCAAGTGATCAATTAATTGTTCTGAAACAATTCTTTCCAGTATTTTAGACATTACAGGAACTAAACTTATTGGTCTATAGTTGCTGGCATCTGCAGTATTCCTAGACTTAAAAATAGGCCTTACCAGTGTTTTCTTCCATGTATTTGGAAATGTTCCACTCCTAATTGATATATTTATAATGTGGGTCAAGGGCTGGATCAGCACTTCAGCATATTCTTTTAGAAAAGCAACATCCATATTGTATGTGTCTCTAGAAAGAGTAGTATTTAGGTCGGAAATTGCCTTTAGGACAGATGTTGAATGAACTTCAGTGATAACAAAATAATTTTCATTTGTTTCATAAGTTGTATTTAAATGGCTTCTATTAATTTCATCTTCTGTAAATTTGGAGGCAAGATCCTGCACTGATTGGATGAAAAAATTGTTAAATGCATTAGCAACTTTGGCAGGATCCGAAATATGATCTTCTCCTATTTTTAATTCATATTTATGATTTTTATTAACATTGAATTTGGTTAGATTATTAATTTGCTTCCATATTAACTTACTATTTCCACTAGCTTCAGTAAACATTTTGATATAATAGTCGGATCTTGAGCGACGCAGCTCATTCACAACTTGATTCTTCAGTTTTTTAAATAAAAGTGAATCTGTATTGTAGTTGGTTTTATAAAAGGTTTTAAGAGCAAGGTCTCTCTTTTTCATCAGCTGTCGTATTGCATCATTCGCCCATGGAAGTTGCACTTTTCTTTGTGGCCTTTTACATTGTTTTAAATACTTGTTCAAAAGTTTTTGCATTTTAGTCATAAATATATCACAACTGTCATTCATTTGACTTTGTTGTATCACTTCATCCCAATCTGTATTTTTCCAATTCATTTTCAAATGCAGTTTGGTCCTTTGGGGGGATCCTTAATCTCCCCGTCTTCTGGTTTCTGTGCTCATTTAGATGTTTTTTGGTTAGTTTCCTGGAGATTAGGATCATGTTGTGATCTGAGAGACCACAGACCAGATTATATGTTTTTAATGCTCTGTCTGGTTTATTAGTGAAAATCAAATCAATAGCTGTCTGAGATGTTTTAGTGATACGAGTTGGGCCTTTTATAAGTTGTGTAAAGTCATGTTTTGATGTAACTTCTTTTAGTTGTTTCCTGTCAGATTTAACCACCCAGTGTACATTAAAATCACCTAGTATTATTACTTCATTATTTGGTTTGAAACTTTTTAAAATTCTTGAAACACATTCATAAAAAAATTGTGGACAACTTGATGGGGGTTTATACCGAACAAGAATTTTAAACTCCATTCGTGGGGATAATTTAAAGGTCCCATGGCATGAAATTTTCACTTTCTGAGGTTTTTGAACGTTAATGTGAGCTCCCCTACCCTGTTTAGCCCCCCCCCCCATGGCTAAAAGTTGCGAAATGTCTAAACTGAGCATTTGCGATCCTTTTCTGCGTTACACAAAACCAGTGTTGAAACGGGCGAGTTCGGACAAGGCACCTTATTGACGTCAGATCGGCAAATGCAGCTCCAGCCCCTCCCTCTGTCTCCGCTCAGCGTCCCTGTATATCCCGCCCATAGAGTTTGGACTGTGAATGCGCTACAATGCGAAATGCGTTTTTTTATTTGCCTGGAGGCACGTCCGAGTGTTTCTAGGCTCGCAAGTCCCTTACCCGACCCTCTGGACCTCTGAAATACCAGTGGTTTAATTTTATTTTCTGTGTAAATATGCTTTTTTTCATTGCAAAGTCTCCCATCTGTCTTCCTGTGTTAAACACGGAAGCGAGCAGACAGCGGTGCAGAGCTGCGCTTCCAGCGGGGGAAACCCCCGCTCCGTAGCCAATCTCTCTGTCCTTCTCATTTGCATTGAAGCAGCAACACTCAGAATAAAGCATTTTAGACACATATCTAGCCTCATGAAGACTGTCAGAGTCATATCTCATGCAGTGAGTGTTGATTTTGAAGAAGGATTCATTTACAGTATTAGGGAACCATTAAGGAGCCATATAAAAGCATCAAGAAGTACCATGTCATGGGACCTTTAACACTTATACACAAACTCTCAGTTGGTATGATTTCATCTAATTGGGTTTCTATAGTATTAAAACAGTTTTTAAAATAAATCAATACACCTCCTCCTCTACCAGTTGCTCTATCCTTTCGATAACATTTGTATCCAGGAACAACAATCATTGAAGTTGGAATTCCACTATGTAGCCACGTTTCACTAATACATAGATAGTCAAGATTTGATTCGAGGAGGAGAATCCTAATTTCCTCACATTTTGGAAGAAGACTTCTGATATTTAGATGGCCCCCAAAAATGCCTTTTGGTTTTCATTCAATTATTACTTAAGTTGCGTGAAAAGTCCCTCAGTCATCCAGGTAGAATCCATGATCAAAGGAGAAGTTCAATTTGTCACTTCCATCATGAAATCAAAGTATTCTTTTGGACTTAGATATAGTCACATAAAAGGGGGATCTTCCCCATATAGAGGCAGCCATTTTGAATACGAGAGCCGCAGAAGGACATTTGGGCTCATCCTTCGACGAGGCTCCTGCTAGCGCCTGCTCAGCCGCGCTGCCTGAGGGAGCGGAGGAGCGAAGGAGAGAAGGGGAAGGGGAGGGGGGAAGGGGGGAGCCTCGTGTAAACAAGCATGCTGCTGTATCACACATCGTAATGGATATAACACGTATTTTGGACTAAATTGTTTTACTGGATTTTATTCGCTGGATCCTTATGGACAGATTGAGACCAAGTTTATGATGAAATACAGAGTTTGACCTGTGCAGAGCCTTCAAAGGTAAGCTAAGTAAGCTAAGTTTTGTGCTTTTCTGTATAAAAGCCCCATGTGCTTGGGGAGTGATTGTTTTGCAGGGAAATGAATTGCATAGTCAAAAATAGGAGACTGTAAGGTTTCATTTGATGTGTAGATTGTCATGAATCATGATCGGGATTGTGTGTTTTCATGCGAAAAGAAAAAAAAAAAGTGAACGGGGGACCGCGTTTTATGTATACAGCGGCGCGCGGATCATGCGCGGGTACGCGAGCTGTCGGCGCTACGGCGCGCCCGGGTGACCCTCGAGGTCTGCCGTAGCCAAAAGAGGAAGTGGAATAGCTACTAACCACCTATGCGCCACGAATCCTACACACTGTACCTTTAAGTTATACTTTTTTTTAAAGGGCCCATTTTTTAAAGGGCCCATTTTACGCTATTTTCTGATATATTATAATGTTTCCTCATCAAAAACATACCTAGAGCTGTGTTTTGCTTCATTTGCACATTTAACACACAAATCCTCCTCCAATTTAGTTCTTCTCTCAAACAGAAAACTGTTCCACTTTGTGATGTCATGTGGTAGTAAAGAACCACTGTGTTTTTAAACTCCATACACCTTCACTAGAATCATTTGGATAATTTCAGCCTTGAAATTGCCAAAAGTCAAATTGGTGAATGAAACAAAAACAACTCCAAGCATGTTTTGGGGGGAGCTTGCGTCATTCTAACATGGCTTTAAGCTAAGCGATTTTGTGTAATATAGGGCCTTTAATTAAACAAAACGTGGCCACTGGTTCCAATATCAGCCATTTCTCTCGTGTTGACAGACAGCAGGCAGGCAAATCACTGCTGCTGATGCACAAAGTGAGTAACCAATCCATTTTGTTTGAGTGTGACAGCGCCGGAGAAGACTTTTTGAGAAACTGTGAAATAACACACATTTGTCACCGCAAAGGAACTCAATGTATTCACACACAAATTTGCATCGTATGAATTCATACATAATTACTTTTTTTTAACAATTCAGTAAACTATGTAACTTTCTGATTGGGGATTGAGAGCAGTCTGCCTGATACTTGTCACATGAATATATGTCACAATAATTATTATATTGATGATGGAACAGTAATTTTTGGGGGTCAATATTTATTGTGGGTCCTTTTTTTTCTTTGTAATGGGTTATTTTTCTGTACTATGATGAGACTTGAAGGTTGAATTACAAACTTTTATCTCATTACAGATACAATCTAACTACCTAACTGTTGCATTCTGTTTAGGGATGGGCGATACCAGTTATTTTTGTTTCGATACGATACCAAGTAATACCAGGGTTAGAATCGCGATATCGATACCGATACGATACTTTCATGCATTTTTTTAATACTACAGAAAAACACTAACCTGGCTCTAGATACCTTGGCTTCACAAAGCTCCACCAGGGGCTTAGCTCCACACATTCTAACACCAGATATCTGAAAAAAATCTTTGATGAAATGAAAATGGCAATGCAGACATCAAATGTGACCACTAGACTTTTGTTTGTGCTGCTTGTATTGCACGTTGTATTTTTATGTATTTGCCTGCCGAGGGACTGCGGATGAAAACTAGCTTTGTAGCTAAAATTCGGCATATTTACATTTGTTTTATACTTATGTTCATTAATGTGCATTGTCCCTATCAAATAAATAAATAAAATAAAATAAATAAATCTATTGTAAGTTGGGCACTTGCAGCCTATGAAAAAAGACAACAAATGAAGTATCACTATTCTCACTCTCACATACATACATTCTCCTCTCACATACACTACTCTTAGTCTTCTACATGCTTGATGGTTACCTGGATTCTCCCTCTCTCAAACGCCTCGGCAGCTGACCTCTGTCGTACTGCTGTTGCTGCTGTGCTGGAGGGAGCTGCCTGACTCGCCTCCTGTCGTCGTTTGGTCAGTAGCATTTCGTCAGGCTGAGGTTTATGATTTATGATCAAGTGTTTATTTAAATATGTGGTATTGCCACAATATCGGATCATTTTTTGGCACACACTGCACTTCGCTACATTGTCGTCCACGGTGTGAAAGTAACTCCACACCACACTTCTCTTGCGGTCTCCCACGTCTCCCACAGCCCCGCGCCGCTTTGACTGAAATCTCACAGCAGTGAGTCTATCGCGGGATGACGTACTACCCCACGTTTGGTGAGAACGCGGAAGGAAAAGTAGTGCCTGACAACTGGCAATGGTTGAATAATGAACAAAACACATGAATTTGAACTAAATAAACTGAAAGTTAAGTCAGTAAGAAAACATGACTTGGTATCGATAATTTAATACCAGGATCGATGCATATTCAATACCCCATCAGGATCGATATATCAATACTTTGGTATCGATCCGCCCATCACTAATTCTGTTATGTATTTATTGTAGCTCATATTTTTTTAACAATTCTGTTAATTTTTGTCAATAATTCTGCTTGTTTTTTTTTCAATATCATCATTTATTGTCTACATTTACAATTCAAAATGTTATTTATTTATTTATTTATTTATTTATTTCAAATCAAATCAAATCAAACATTTTTTTATAAAGCGCTTTTCATACAAAATTGTAGCAAAAAGCACCTTACAGTGGTCAAGGATTAGAAGATTGACCTTTATTGATCTTGCACAGGAGGAGTTGTTTCTATAATTATATATATATTTCAGGGACAGTGCATATTAATCAACATTTCTGTAAATATGCCAGAATTAGCCAAAGGCTATTTTTCATCTAGTCCCTTGACAGCAGATACTGTCCACCTAAAAACAAGAATAAAAAACTGTGTCATTGTGACAGGCCTCAAAATCCTTTTATGCACTGAGCCAAAGATGAACTTCTAGAAAATAATGATATTCTATTCAATGGTGAATTTTTCATGTAGCGCACTCACCCATTCACACACTAGTGTGCACAGACACTGAGGGAAAGGTGGATTACGTGTCTTGTTCAAGGACACGACAACAGTATTTATCTGTGAAATCTGGAATCCTGAGTAGGATTTGAACCACCAACCTTTGAATCAGTGGACAACCAACTGAGCTTTTGATGCCCCAATGTTAAAGTTTTGACTGCAATGTTCCACAGTGTCATGGGTTCTTATTGAAGAAAAGAAATGATATGGCGTAGTCAGAAATAGTGTTTTCAGTTATAGTGATTTTATTCCCAGAAGTGCACAAAATAGTGAAAAGAAGAACAGATATACTTACAGTCCGTTGCAGACCCTTAACACACACTGCTTCTGTGAGGATGGGAGGCCCCTTTTATAGCACTCCAAATAAATTAACAAAGAAAAACAGCTTTTTCTCTACAAATAGAAATAGATACAGTCCCTCTTTTAACACTAAAAACTCACAAATATAAACAAAAATATCCTAATGACAGGCCTAAGCACAGAAAAAAATATTCATTACTTGTGACGTCACCCATGTGTGCCCATGTGTGACCAACAAAGTGCTGCAGTGCTTGAGTTGACTGACACACGCACTGTGCACCCCTGACTGTTGTGATGGCTATGAAAGGAAAACTCCGGGCCCGTTAAGTGAAACGCCGCTATAAGTGTGCATGTGTTTGTATATATCGGCACCATGGCCTCCCTGTGCTGACGGCATTACTCTGTCACACACAGTATGGCATTAAACCTACACACGCCACACACTACAGGAGCATTTGGCATGACCCAACTTTTTGTCTTTCTGTGCAATTTTGTGTGTGGTTTCAGTGTGACTCTGAGCTGCTCTGTCAGATCATAAGCACCAAACATCAGCAACACTACGGTACCAGCCAAAAAACAGAGAGTCAGCGGCAGACGGAGCGATGGACACAGAGGCGCAAGATACAAACTCAGGATATCGTGATAATAATGAGACTTTATCCATACATTATCCATAGAAATTGTCCTCTGCAAATAATGACGCCCAGTCCACACAACAGTCATATTGATCCAGTTTGAAGCGTTCTTTGAAAGTAAAAAAGTGCACGGGTATTATTAGCAGTATTAGCAGTATTAGCAGTATTATTCGCCTGTTCACTTGTAAGTGGATGCTTACAAGTGAACAGGCTAATAATAATAATAGGCGCGCAGTGATACGAATCGACAGAAAATAGCACCAAGCGATTCCGACTGCTGACTTTTTCGTGGACAACTGTTTGTGACGCAAATATATCACTTTTTGGACAAATATTGTTTTGAGAAGAAAAACAAGCTTTATTAAAGGGATATGCCACCCCCAGGTCAAACTTGGGCATCTCCCCACAGTCCAGAGACTAAAATAAGTGGTGGAAAGCTTTTTCCTGGTCACCCAACCATTGTCCGAGTCTGTCAGCACTGACCGCCGCGCGCAGCTGCAGCTACTCCGCGTTAGACTGGAGTCTAAAAGAAAGATTTCGGCCAAAAGGAATTAATTTGCTCGATGCTTTTCCCAATTACTTTCTGTGTAGTGCGCATTCATATCGAGTGCAAATAAATGTGCAAATCAACACGGAGAGCTTGACTTGGTCATTTTGGGGTGGGAACTATTTTTCAGTGCGGAAAAACACAGCCGAAGCACACAGGGGAATCCCTGTTACGCACCACGTTGGGAATTCCCCTGTTACGCAGCGTGATGTGTGCTTCGGCTCTGTTTTTCCGCACTGAAAAATAGTTCCCACCAAAAATGACCAAGTCAAGCTCTCCGTGTTGATTTGCACATTTATTTGCACTCGATATGAATGCGCACTACACAGAAAGTAATTGGGAAAAGCATCGAGCAAATTAATTCCTTTTGGCCGAAATCTTTCTCTGGCGACGTTAGACTCCAGTCTAGTAGCTGCAGCTGCGCGCGGCGGTCAGTGCTGACAGACTCGGACAATGGTTGGGTGACCAGGAAAACGCTTTCCATCACTTATTTTAGTCTCTGGACTGTGGGGAGATGCCCAAGTTTGACCTGGGGGTGGCATATCCCTTTAAATGTCCCCGCCAATTTGCCGGAACTACTTTCGTCAGCTCCAGAATGGGGCAGGACTCGGCTCACAGGACACTGTCAGCGGTAAGTCAGTGTTAATGGACGACACTGTTGAAGGGGACGCCATACAGATTCACATTTTTAAAAAAACACACTATCCCTTTAAGAGTCTCAAATTGAGTGGTTTTACTCTAGTCAGGAAAACGTGAGGTGCGTTCACTTTATAGCCTCTGCTCTGCAGCCAACTTGCAGTAATGTTTGCGATCAGAGATCTCATCAGATTCTACTCGTGTCTGTGGTGTATACTTTTTGTCACATGTTTAACGACCGAAAATTCTGTGTAGTGTAGCGGCCTTTGCTCACACCCAGAAAAAACTAAACTGGCCTTGTCCAATTTAAACAGATTTATCATAATGCATGTAAACACAGAAACTATGATTGAGGTGCCATGAATTGAATGTCGAATGTCCATACTTGGATACCTGCTGCAGGTAACAGCCCATTACATTAGCGCAGACTAAGAGAGGCATTCAGCTGCACTGTGTAAACTCTGTAGACCCTATATTTTTAATGAGGAAACAGCATTATAACATAGTTCAGACAATAATGGAATCTTGAGGCTTTAAAAAAAGATTCAAGATTACAGTAAGCGCGTACTTGAATATTGCACCACATGATGAAAAAAATATGCAATTTAGTATAATCTATTCCAGATCTTGGCAAATGGAAACTCAAACCACTTGGAGAAATGATTTAGTGAGTTTTTAATGTGCTCGGAGAGTTGATGAAGCTGAAAGAAAGCAGCGTTTTAACTGTCATGTATGTTTATACCATATGTGATATATTACTGCCGGTATGTTCAATTTCATTAAAGAGAAAAAAGACCAGGCCATGGTATCTGTCAACCACAGGAGTTATTTGAACATTTCAAAAGCTGCAGGTAAAACAGGGTTCAAATACACAAATAAATGTGATTAAAAGTGACATTTTTTAATAATTTATTGAAAGGACAGCGCGTTATTTTCAGTGAGGTTGAATAATGACTAAAGACAGTTTGTAAATTGTTGTTACTGCATGATGCTTGAGTATTGAAATTATTTTTTACGAATAATTTTAAATGACTGTTGGGAATTATAAAAATAAAATAAAAAACCTAATAAATAAAATACAGTAGGTTAATTCAGAAGACAAGGCTGGTGTGATTCCAGCTCCCACAGATGGATGCTGTCGTTGTGTCCATGGACAAGACACTTGCTAGGGTGACCATTCGTCCGGATTTCGTCCGGACAGTCCGGTTTTAGAGCTGTCTGTCCGGCCGTCTGTCACGTGTCCTCCTTTTTTACATTTTGTCCTCCTTTCGGACTCTCGTCGGCCACCGTTGCATAAATCGTCATAAATCCCCACCCATTATTTACACTTGCTACTCTGCGATGTTCGCCGTTTCCCAATTCAGCGAATGCACGGTTCGGAGTGTGGTTTCAGTCTGCAGTCGAGGCGGTGCATACTCGCTCAGCCCTGAGTGCAGTCCGGGGATCACATGGGCGTCTGCGAAATGGAACAGGTCCCGCCTCAGCTCAATGAGCCGGGTGGTCTGCTCCTTGTTCCCTAAAGACAAAAATATTGTTCTATTGCGACTAGTAATACTTGGAATTGGGACATGGCCAATGTTCCCCCTAATTTTTAATGTGTCTGAGCAAACACACTAACTCCCTGAGCGCTCCTTGGATCCCTGTGAGCGACATCCGAAATGCACCCCCCCCCACCACCACCACCGCGCGGCTCGCACTTTGCAGATATTTTAAAAAATGACCCCGCGGCTGAATAAAAAGCGGAGATCCGCTAAAAGCTCTTTCATCCCTGATTTACAGTAAACGTTGGACATGGCTATATCCATGTTGTAATATCCAGCATTACAACAGCCCCCCCCCAGGGAAAAAAAAAAAAAAGGTGTCCTCACTTTAGGGCCTTTGTCCTCCTTTTTGAACACAAGTGTCCTCCTTTCCTGTTTCATGCCGGTGGTCACCCTACTTATCGCACGTCACCCCTAGTGTCTGCGTACACTGGTGTGTGACTGAATGTGTGAATGACCCCTTGATGTTGATGTTTTGAGCGCCTCGACGGTGGAAAAGCAGTGCATAAAAATGTTACAATTTTTTAACTTCACTCTGTCAGTATTTGAGAGGGGGAACATTTAGGGCTGTGAGTGCGCCAATGCGCCCCACTAGCCTCGGTCTCGGTGTTTCTAGAAGTTTCTTTCCGACGCGTCACGTAAAGTAAATAAAGAGTCTTGAATCCAAGTTTGTCTTTTCTATCTTTACTAAAGTGAAAGGTCATACAGAGTGGGTACAAATAAGGTGAATAAAGAGGGAAATGGAAAGATGAATTTCTGAGGCTTGTGGTTTTCCTATGTGTGTCGTGTTAGGCTCTGTATGTGGTGATGTTCTTCTTGGCGTCTTTGCGTGTCGTATAGCGGTGAGCTCCTGCCTGTCACTGGGAGACCGGGCTTCCTTGTACTCCGTGGCTCCCGACAGGACTCACCCTACGTTGCGTTGTCGACGGTGCTACTGGTTCTTCTTTGCTGTCCGTACGTGCCTTGTAGCTGTGCGCGTTCCTGTCTGTCACCCGGGAGACGGCCGATGTTACACTCTTGCTTGGTTCTTACACGACGTTTACGTGACGATACGTGACGGTCAAAAGACTGTGTAGCTTCTGTGGTCCAGGACGTCCTAATACCCCGTCATCTCGGCTCATCCGATATTCTATGGTCTCGGGGTATCCTCCTGGCCACCAGACCGCGGCTTCTATCCACACTACCTATGTAGTGTAGACGTTTCCCCTTCTTCTCGTGTGGATGGGTGTGTGTGTGTTGGTGAGACGTGTCTTCTCCGTGTGTGTTGGTGGGATGTGTCTTCTACGGTGTCCGTGTGCGCTCTGTCCGTGTGTTCTCTGAGGTCTGTATTTATAACAGGTAAGACCAAAGATAAAAGAACAAAGAATAAAGCGAGATCAAAGTCATCCAATCAGAAAGCATTCCCTGAACCTGAAGGCGGGACAAGAGCAGCTGCTATAAAAAGAGTATATATATATGTATAGAATGGGTTAAAATGCAGAGAAGAATTTCTCCAGTTTGAGATCAATAAAGTTACTTCTTCTTCTTCTTCTTCTTCTACTCCAGAACACAGAACGTACGAAATGGCTCCTACAAGGGCCTTAGACTTTTTTACTCCAAGTTTCATAGGCTCATGTTTCATTTGGCCTAGCTGATTTCTTTCTTTTTCTCCCAGAAGCCACTATGTTTGTTTCGGCCTGATGGCCTGATCGCCTGTCAATCATGGCCATCTGAAATCTGAAGATAACAGAGTTTTTGGTGTGCTGTTTTGACGGGCCAAGCTAACGTAATGTTTCCTGTCTTGTTGCACACTGTCACATTATTTTTTCTGTATTTGATGAACTAAATTTGAAAATTCACTTTTTTCAGTTACATGTCATATGAAGGATGATGCAATGTGGTGGAAGACTTTTGATGAAAACGACCTAAATGAACCTCAAAGTTAGCAAAGGCATGACGCTGTGTTTTTGGCCAGGCAGAGGTAAGCTGAAAGAAAATTATTTAACATCTCCAAATGTGCTCAAATTTGCCGTGCTAAAGCAATGATGCAACCAAGTGACACTAACTCCGCTACAGCAGAATGGAGCGCACATGTGTTTGGAATTCACAATGATGAAGACACGCAAATGCACAAAAAGGCGAACTGAGTACCAAATCCATTTTCTTTAAAGGTCATATTTTTTTTTCTCATGTATTTGCTCAAAATTCGTCTCCGTACAGATATACATTATATACGCAGCTCTTGAGGTCAAAATAAATGAGCTGTGTACTATCTGCCTCTAATTACAGAGTTTTATCGTACGAGATTAGGAAGTGCGTGGTTGACATGGTAGTTGTTGTTAGCTTTACCGTAACAGCAAAAGTCCTCTCTGGTCTCTAAAAGTTCTGAAAAGGGTTTATAAACCCATTTGAATAATTAATGCTCAGAATTCAAATCTGATTTTGATTTTGATCTCATTTTTTGGACTGAAAACCATTTAAAATAGACCAGGTCTGTTTTTACATGCTTAAAGATCCTATATTATGCAAAATCGACTCTTGTGAGCTTTTAGCCACGTTATAATGTTCTCAGAAACAAACCTGGATATCTTCAAAACTCAAAATGCTCTGTTCCACCTTGTGATGTCATGTAGTGGTAGTTCTCAAGTGAATCTACCTTTCACCATATATTTAGTAGAGACTGACAACTGATGCATTGAAATGAATCAATGGATTTTAAAAACACATGTGTAAACGTATGTTTGTGATGAGGAAACAACATTATGACATAGCTTAGAAAATAGCGTAAAATGGCCATTTAAGATAAAAATAATGTAACGCACCATTAAGTGTATAACACACATTTTTCATTCTAGAGGAATTTAAACAAGCACAAATCCTGGTCCTGGATAAACTCATGTCTATGCTGGACCATGAGTGTCGCCCCCTGCAGGACGCTCTGTCGGCTCTAGAGAGCAGCATCAGTGACAGACTGATTCACCCTCGCTGTGTTAAAGAGAGATTTCGCAGGTCTTTCCTTCCTGCTGCTGTCAGACTGTACAATGATCAATGCTAGTCAGGTTAATCTCCATAGCAACCATGTGTCATCTCCATAGTAATAATTACATGTGCAATATTATTTAAAGTCACTTTACCTGCTACTTATTTATGTAACCACCACTGTCCATCACTGCACTGTACACAATCATCTGAGTCACTTTATTGTAGTGATATTATATATTACTGAACTGGAGTCACTTTAACTGCTGTTTGTTCACTGCTCAGAACCAAAGACATTTATTTATTGTGCAGCGTTCCTGTGCCTTACAGTGTTGTGTTTTTTAGGCTGTACATACTTATTATTATTATCTTAATTTTTGATGCATGCTCTTTTTTCCAACTGTTTCTGAAACCTGCGTTGTGACACTGCAATTTCCCCATTGTGGGACAAATAAAGGATTATCTTATCTTATCTTATCTTATATCGCAGTGGAGACACTGTAGTTTATCATTGTTACTTGTCTAAATCAAGCGACTAAATGTTCAAACATATTTGTTTAATATTTTTCTGCCTGTTTCTTAACCAATGCACTTGAACTCCTCTCCTAGTCTGTGCCTTATGTAAATCGGAAAGATTCAAACCATTAACCCTCAGTCGTAGCTCCCGGGTTTACATGCATTTTGAAAAAATCTGTTTAAATTGGACTGGGCCAGATCTCTGGTTTTCCTGCTGTAGTGAATGAAGACTTAGAAGAAAAGCTACAGAACACATTAATATGGAAAAGATGGATCTTATTACCTTCATATTAACCTTGCAATTTAGTGACTTGGAGTTGTCTCAAAATTCGATTAACCATCTTTGTCATGTTGAATGTCTATTTGCTCTCAGGCCAAAAGAGAGTTAAAAGAGAGAGCTGCCATAGGAGTCTTTTCGCTCCAGGGCCAAGGTGAACATTGCTCTGAACTTTTAGTTAGAGCTGTTCAAACACTTCTGGTTTTTGGGTTAGAAAGTTCTCCAGGAGAACCTTGTTCCTTGTTCCAAATAAATATTTAGCACACACAAACTGAAATCTCTTTTAGCACCTCTGAATGTTGATGGAAAACTGGAAAGTGACTTGTTTTGAGGTGAGAGCCTCAAGCAAGCAGAATTATGAAAACGTTTGTGAAATTATTGCAGGTTGAGATGGGAATTTGTTTGCTAAAAGATATATATCACAGTATCAGAAAATGTGATGATGATGATGATGATGATGATGATGATGATGATGATGATGATAATGATGATGATACATTCTGGGCAACCTCTATCTTAAAGGTGCACTATGTGCCTTCTCTGGTGGAGAGATCGCTACCTCCATGAAGATGTAACTTCTTTTACCTAGAATGTTCCACAGTATGACATTAAACCTATCTAAGCTCAGAGACAAGCAGGTTATACCTGTCATATTACGTAACATTTCAGACATGAGGCGTGTGACCCTCAAAAATGAAAATGTTATGTATTTTATATATATAATTTTTTATGTAGGGCATATTTTATTGTTACTTTGACTTCATACAAGTAGTTTCAGAGCACACAAAATACAGGCATTAATAACAAATACTATAGAAACTAGATGTTTATGAAATCCTTCAGTCATCCAGGTAGGATGCATAGCAAAAGATTCTGTCAACTGGACACAAGTTTTTTGATCGAATACGTTCCGCAGCTCATCCAAGCTACTTCTTCAGTTCTGGTCAGAATGCTGGAGGGCAGTGCTTTACTGTACAGTATATCTGCCTAAATGGAGGAGGTAACTACACTGAAACTACTCTGAAACTAACACACATACTTGTTTACAGTTTCTGTTTGTTAGCTAGGCCTATTGAATTGCACTGAGTGGGGACTGTGCCTGAGTCATATTGACATAATCATTCAGGCCCCTGATGGGTACTTTCAGACCTCTGAGCTTGAACAGGCTATCACTGTTGTTTTCTTTGCTCGTCCTTTGTTCCATCCTCAGAGCTAAATCAAAACAAAGAGCCCCCAAAAACTGTGTATGTGTGTCTGTGTGTGTGGTATATAAAGTAATTCTAAGGTTTTCATGCCTTAAAAGACTTCAAAATTATGGGCATTTAAATAGGTTTGAAATGCAGCTTGTGCAGTTCAAAGGACAGCATTTGTGGATGTATATTTTTCCTGTATGCATGGACACCATGGAAGAAGATAGCTGAGGCGCTTGCTATCGACCTCTTTTTACATCAAATGCATCTGAAGACCTAGAGGAAATACTTCGAGGGACTGCCCCATCTCGTCATCAACTGAAATAACAGAGCAGAGTAAAAAGAATGATGTTTAGAAGAGGATTTCTAGAGGCTCCCCCTGGAGGCTGACTGCGATGAGGGTTTCAGGACACAAAGGAGGGACACTTTTATCCAGAGGGCTGTTACTGCCCTTATACTACACTTCACAGGATCTGCTGACCCTGCCTGATTAAACCTATTAAGAAGCACTGAGACACAAAGGTGACTGAGAAGAGCAGTGGAAATGTTTCCCTCAGGATCAATACATTTACCTATTTATCGATCTATCTTGTTTTATTTATCTAAAACAACAGCAGTGCATAGAAAACATTGATCTTAAAGATCCCATGACATGGTACTTCTTGCTGCTTTTATATGGCGCCTTAATGGTTCCCTAATACTGTAAATGAATCCTTCTCCAAAATCAAGCCTCAGTGCATGAGAGAGCCTCTTGGAAACAGGCAGAGTCATAAATATGTCTCTGAAACACTTTATTATGAGCGTGTTGCTTGAATGCAAATGAGGAGGACAGAGACAGGCCAGTGCAGCGGGTGGGGGTGTGACCAAATACGTCACTGTTTCCTGGATTAGCGGTGTGATGTGCGCTGTCCCTACTTCTGTGTATCAAGCGCTGATACGAGACGCGTCCCATGAAATAAACAAATTTCCACAGAAAATAAAATTAAACCACTGCTGTTTCAGAGGTTCGGAGGCTTGGATAAAGGACATCCGAGCCTGGAGAAACTCTCACGTGTCTCCAGGCAAAAAAAAAAAAAAAAACCGCATCTCGCATTTCGTAGCTCGTTTGTGGTCCACATTCTCTGGTCGTGATTTCCAGAGACAGAGGACATCCAGACGGGGGGTGGAAACCTTTCCCGGAGTGTGACATCAGAAAGGTCCCTTGTTCAGAATCGCCCGTTTGGGCTGTCTTTGGGGACCATGCCATGGGTTCCCAAAGACAGCCCAAACGGGCTAATACTCTGCAGTAGATTTAGCTACAAGCTACTTTCCATGTGCTGTCCTTGGGCAGGTAGAGAAGACATTAATGAGCTGATTTACATAAATGCAGATCAACCTTTGCACAACATAAAAGCATTCAATCATTTCAGTTCTTCATTAAATATATAAAATTGTCAAAATTCATCATCTTCATCTATCTATCTATCTATCTATCTATCTCTGGCCTTTTGCATAATCATTTCTATTCTATAAGACAAAAAAAAAAAAATCAGTTCTACAATGTCCTATATTGTAAAGTGGTGTGTTAGTAGTGACATTTACATCACAACCACTTACACAGACTTCCAACAATTTAGCCAAAGTATAACCTAAGCAAACCTGTTTTAAAGCCTTCAACCATCTTGCATCCTTTCAGAGTAATATAGTTTGATCTTTCACTAAAGTACGTAATGTACAGTACTTAATGACCTTCAATTTTCTCCAAGATGTCAGTCAAATAATAATAAACACTGAAATTCATGTCTGAAAAATGTTGTGAAAGGTTATTCCAGGATGCACACTCGCATAGATCTGCACTATTTTACTTCCACATTAACGAGGACTTCTCTAGCCTCCTTTCTTTGAGATTTGATGATGTATGGATTTCAAGGCAAATCGATCGGTTGACCGTAGATGCCATCAGTTCCATTAGCCACGTGGCAAGGCACTTAAACTACACAATCGCTACAGTTTCGTTTTCAGGTGCCGTGGACTTGGTGCTCTGTTGGTGGCCGTTTGCCAGATGGGCTCTTTTCTGATCAATTGAAATTGGCTAAGTGCGCCGCGGAGACATCTTGTAGGTTAAAATGTGTCAAATTGTGCGCGTCAAAACTAATGCGGAGAGTAATTGTGCCTTAAGTGTGAAGAGAGGAGATTGCTTATTTCACACCACGGTTGCTCCCGGACAGCAAACTAGCAAACACTGATTTTTTTTTAAATAAGAGTTAAGAGATAATTTATGTCTCATGGAACAAATGTACAAAACATTCCTACGTTCTGTTTTCTGAACTGTTATAATGCTGTTTCTTCATCAAAAAACATACCCGGAGTTTTGTTTTGTTTCATTCACACATGTTTAACACACAAACCCTGCATATTTACATTGAGCGCTTCTCTTAAGCGGAAAATGCTCTGTTCTACCTTGTGATGTCACGTGGTAATACAGGAAGTGCTCCACAATGCTTTTAAACTTCATACACCTTCACTATCATCAATCATTTGGATGACTTCAGCCCCGGAATTGCCAGTCTCTATGGAACTAAAGGTAAAAGGTGGCCAGTACATGACATCACAAGGTGGAACAGAGTATGTTGAGCTTTGGAGATGTAGGCAGACTAATAAACAGGGATTACTAAAGCATGTGCGAATAAAACAAAACACAACTCTAGGTATGTTTTTGAGGAGGTAACAATATTCCAACACGTCAAAAAGTTCACAAGAGTCAATTACACATAATATAGGACCTTTAAGAATTTATCATACGTCATTGGACTCTTAGCTACTTCAGACAGTTCTATATATGGCACTTTAATTATTGCTATTCACACATCTCTCATTGTGCTCTGTTAAATCGCTCACTCCCTCATCCAAAACATGACAGCAGTTTGATATTGTTTCAAGTGCCCAGATTTGCCCGATTTGTTTAGAAAATCTTGGGTATTAATATTTCACTCTGTGTTATTATGGGCTTTATTTATACAGGATTTTTTTGTTTTTTTTGTTTATGAATGCACAGTTGAAGACATGATGCACATAATACATAATAGGGGGAAAAATGCAACTTAAGGTGCACTATGTAATTTTTCTAGAGGCGAGTGTGCCACTTATTGTCACTAGGGAGATGTTATTTCTTTGCCAGCATAGAATGTTAATTAATCATTGCATTTATATAAGCGCCTTTCATGACACTCAAATCACTTTGCAGTGCATTATTCATTCACTCCGCACTCGGTGGTGGTAAGTTACTACTGTAGCCACAACTGCCCTGGGGCAGACTGACGGAAGCGAGGCTCTTGCATGAGGACATTTGGAGACATACACTGCCTGACAAAAGTATTAGGACGATTGTGTATTTATGAACTTTCATAATGATAACAAGACGTATTGGTAATGACAACAAATTAATTTATTGATATATTAAAGATCCCATGACATGGTACTTCTTGATGCTTTTATATGGCTCCTTAATGGTTCCCTAATACTGTAAATGAATCCTTCTTCAAAATCAACACTCAGTGCATGAGAAACAGAGATAAGATGAGAAAGAGTAATTTTTCTCTCTCTGAACAGGCCATTATGGGCGTTGTTGCTTGAATGCAAATGAGGAGAAAAGAGCTGGCCTATAGTAGAGGGTGGGGGTGTGGCCAAACTCTCCGCTCTCGCTCTCAGCCCTCATCTGATCCATTTCCGTGTTTTTGCAGGGGGGAGAGATGGGAAGCGTTCCATTGAAAAATAAACACATTTCCACAGAAAATAAAATTAAACCACTGCTGTTCAAAGGTCCAGAGGCTCAGATAAAGGACTTCCGAGCCTAGAAACACTCGGACGTGCCTCCAGACAAATAAAAAAACGCATTTCGCATTGCCTAGCGCATTCGCAGTCCAAACTTTCTGGGCGTGATTTACAGAGACGCTGAGTACAGACAGACGGGGGTGGAACTGCATTTGCATTTCTTTTTTCGATCTGACGTCAATAAGGTGCCCTTTTCAAAATCGCCCGTTTGAGCTCCGATTTTTTCTAACGCAGAAAAGGATCGCAAATGCTCAGTTTAGACATTTCGCAACTTTTAACCATGGGGGGGCTAAACAGGGTAGGGGAGCTCACATTAACGTTCAAAAACCTCAGAAAGTGAACATTTCATGCCATGGGACCTTTAAAGCAAATTTCATCATGTGTAAAGGCGTATTATTGCAAAAAATGTAACAATATCAAGTTAAATAGCTTTTTCATCGAAATAACCCCCTTTGGCCTTAATCACAGCTTTACAAATTCGAGGCATTCTGTCCAACAATTTTTCAAGATATCCATCCTCTATAGTTTTACACTCATCCTGAAGACATTTCCACAGGTGTTTAACATTAGTCGGATTCCTGGAGCGCACTTTAATATCCAAATAATCCCACACTTTTTCGATGGGTGACAGGTCAGGAGACTGGGGCGGCCATGTCATAACCTGCAGTTGATGACGCTGTTCACACGTCTCCAAATGACCCTTACACAGTTTGGATGAGTGCTTTGGGTCATTTGGCCGGCTGGTTAGCTCAACTGGTAAGTCACTGACATTCCCCCTGGGGGTTGTGGGTTCAAACCCCCCCTGGCAATGAGCTAGCCAGTGTGGGTCCTTGGGCAAGACCCTTCACGGTACTGCCCCCCGAGCGCCGAAAGATGGCTGCTCAGTGCTCCTGAAAAAGGATGGGTCAAATGCAGAAGTCAAATTTCTCCCGTGTGTCACTGTGTGTCATTGTGTGTGAGACCAAATAAAGACTTAATCTTAATTATCTTGTTGGAACCAGACGTTTTGTCCAGAGTTCAGAAATACACAATCGTCCTAATACTTTTCTCAGGCAGTGTATATGGAACTGTGACTGAATTGCCAAACATTTGGGTTTGTGGTCAAGCCTTACAACCACTGATCTACTACTGCCCCCTCACTACAAACTTAATATTCAAAGTGCATTACAATTGGCCAGTCTCTTGATCTGCAATCATGCAAATATCTAACGTATCGACAAGCTTTCACTGCACGCCGCTGCTAAATTGATCGGACAAAGCCAGTGGACGGAGGAGCAGAAATTAATTTGAAAAGTTGAGCCTCTTACAACGGGACAGTGGAGTCCTTGTGTAATTATGTAATCCTAATTAGCAAAAAGGGGTCAGTGACACTTATTCAAGCAGGAAAAGATATGAGCGAGCATTAAAACTGGAAGCAGCTGCAGTCGGAATCCTGCCTGGAATAATGACACAGTACAGGCAAGTGCATAAATTCCACATTCGTTTCTCCCATAGGGGATTTGATTGCTGGCCATACAGTTTTAATAGTGTGAATTAGAATAACAATGAGCTATCGGGGTGTGAAAGAGCTGCAAGTTACTCAAGCAGTCATCACTCAGGCTGTTACAACTTTGTCCTAACTGGAAGTAATGGAGATTTAAGTTGCTCGTAAACCTCATGGGAGCTGAAGCTGTAGAGGAGATGAGCTGGGCTATCCGCATGTTTCCTGCATACACTAAATATGTCACCAGTTTTTTATGAATCAATTTCTTCTAAAAGCCTGACCATGTATGGTCCAAAGCTCCAGTGCAGATTATTACTCATATAGTTTAGATGGTATGAAAATGTTGCTGTAACTCATATGTCTTCTTAATCAGGGAAAGAAAGCAAAAGTTGTTTTCATGATTTTCTTTGAATATGTTAGAACTTATGATGCAAATTGTTTTTATCTTAAAAATGCACTGTGTAACTTTTTGGCTAGGGGTATGTCACCTACTTGTTTCTATGGATACAGTATGTCTTTGCTATGCCTGAAATGTTCCACAGTATGAAACTAAACAGTTCTACCTTACATTAATCCAATTACAGGTGGTTTGGTGCTGTGAAAAATCATTTGCCCCCTTACCGAGTTCCTACTTATTTTGCACCTTTATCACGCTTAGCCAGTTCAGATCAAGCAAACTTAAATATCAGACAAAGATACAACTCACAAGTAAACACAAAATGCAGTTTTAAGTGCCAATTTTATTTATAAACCACCCTTAGCAGCAACAACACAGTCAAGCGTTTGCAATGGGCCTTTCACATCTCTGTGGAGAAATTTTGTCCCACTCTTCTTTGCAGAATTGTTGTAAATCAGCCACATTAGAGGGTTTCTGAGCATGAACTGCGCTTTTAAGGTTATGCCACAGCATGTCAATTGGGTTTAGGTCTGGACTTTGATTAGGCCACCCCAAAACCCTCAAAAAAGTAAGAAATCAGGAAGGGGGAAAACACTTTTTCACAGAACTGTAGCTCAAAAATACCTAAACAAACAGGCATTCTGTCTATGAGTGGGGTTGCCTCTCCACAGATCTGACGTGTAACTTGGTCTGGCTTGCTCTCTGTCAAGATAGAAAAGTTTAATACCATACTGTGAAACATTCCAGATGAAACAGAAACATTTCCATGGAGAAAACCATTTGACGGACCTATCTGGAGTCAAGTTTTGTTTAGCCTTCAGCTGTCTTCTCTCCAGAGCTCAAAAGGCCAGTGCCATCACCTTAATAGACCCATTCTGATCATTTCACTTCTGCAATTTGCCTTGATTGTGCAGCTAAACAAAGAAGGCCAGTTTTTTACATAGCTTTAATTTCATAATTGCTAGCTTTAAAGGTCCCATGGCATGAAATTTTCACTTTCTGAGGTTTTTGAACGTTAATGTGAGCTCCCCTACCCTGTTTAGCCCCCCTCCCATGGTTAAAAGTTGCGAAATGTCTAAACTGAGCATTTGCGATCCTTTTCTGCGTTACAAAAAATCGGAGCTCAAACGGGCGAGTTTGAACAAGGCACCTTATTGACGTCAGATCGAAAAAAGAAATGCAAATGCAGTTCCACCCCCGTCTGTCTGTACTCAGTGTCTCTGTAAATCACGCCCAGAGAGTTTGGACTGCGAATGCGCTAGGCAATGCGAAATGCGTTTTTTTATTTGCCTGGAGGCACGTCCGAGTGTTTCTAGGCTCGGAAGTCCTTTATCTGAGCCTCTGGACCTTTGAACAGCAGTGGTTTAATTTTATTTTATGTGGAAATGTGTTTATTTTTCAATGGAACGCTTCAAATCTCTCCCCCGTGCAAAAAACAAGGAAATGGATCAGCTGTCGGCTCTGAGCTCTGAGCGTTTGGCTCAGAGCTCAGAGAGTTTGGCCACGCCCCCACCCTCTACTATTGGCCATCTGTTTTCTCCTCATTTGCATTCAAGCAACAACACCCAGAATACAGAGTTTGAGAGATATATTTATGACTCTTTCTCATCTCATCTCTGTTTCTCATGCACTGAGTGTTGATTTTGAAGAAGGATTCATTTACAGTATTAGGGAACCATTAAGGAGCCATATAAAAGCATCAAGAAGTACCATGTCATGGGACCTTTAAAGTTTTAAATTTTTAACTTGACCAACCAGTACTTTATGCACATGACAATCAAGCTGAACGTTGAAATTGTTACATGACATTTGTAAGCCCTCCATGTTTGACCCAGAGTCTGATTAAAAACACACACACACAGTGGGTGGAGCAGTAGGTGGAGATAGTTGTTAGGTGAAAACGACAATTGAGAATTCAAATGCAGGCCGATACAACATCACTCAAACATGCACGAATCAATCAAAACACAACTTCGAGCAAACCACTGCTGAAAGAATACAGTTATCACATTGTCAAAATCTCCTGAAAGTCACATCACACACAACACATCCCCTTTAAGTTATGTTTTCAAATTGATTTCCCAAACCCTCTTTTTCCAACTTTCTTTCAAAGTCAAGCCCTTTTCATTTGCTCATTAGTGTAGAAATGTTTTCAGGTATGTCCCAAATGTGAGAGCTTATACGGAATAGCCAATCCAATGAGTCCCTGGCAAACAGGCGCACATATTTCCTCCATCTCTCTCCGAGAAGACGGCCAAGCTCAGGATCGACATAATTCCAATTAGCTCATGTGCAGGTCTGGCCAATTCCCCTCCTCCACCCATTCCCTCCCTCTCCTACGCCAAGATTTTCTGCCGTCCCTTGCCTTTCTTTGCTTCTCGTCTTAACCCAAGCCATTTGTACAAGTTGTCTTACCTCCTTGGTTACATTATGTGCTGCCAATATTGAACGGCCATGGCAAGCGGGAGGACATACGCGGTGCGTCTTTCAAATTGGGCCGCGAAAGTCCGACCGAGTCTTTTTAAAAGGCCTCTACCTGATTTTAAAGGGCCCTTATTACTCTATTTTCTGATCTATATTATAATGTTGTTTCCTCACCACAAACAAATATGAAGTGGTGTTTTGTTTAACACATAAATCCTGCATATTTACTCTAAAGAGTATTTCTCTCACACAGAAAACACTAGTGAGATCATGTGGTAATATAGGAAGTGCTCTACTGTGTTTTTAAACTCTGTACACCTTCACTAAAATTATTTCAGCCCTGGAATTGCCCATCTTGCCCAAACAAACAAACAAAAAACAACTGCAGATATATTTTTTGAGGCGATAACAACTTTCTAACATGGTTTAGAGCTCATAAGAGTCAATTTTGCGTAATATGAGACCTTTAATGTATTTCTCAAAATAAATGCGATTTACATTATGCATAGTATGATTAAAGCTTCTAATAAGAAAACAATTGAAAACAAATCTTTATTGTGGCTTATACAATTTAGCCTTAATACCCACCAACGCCACAGTCAAACTGAAATAATGAACAGAAATTACTATTAGAAACATATCTCGCTGGTTGACCCATACTCCGGAGGTAGAATGATCTTTAAACACATTTTTATTCACTTTATTTTTACTTTAATTGGTCTTGACTTGTCAACCACATGTGCGTCTCTATTGATGGTCCAAAGAAAATCAAAAGAAAAACAAAACAACAACAGTTCCTACCTGCTGACTATGCCAAAATAAAAGCACTGAATTATCTCTTATACTGAGGTTTGTGAAGACTCCCTCAATCGTCCAGGTCGAATCCATGGTAAAAGGAGAAATTCAATTTGTCAACTGGACAAAGTTTATTTGGTTGAAATCGTTTTGCAGCTCATCCAGGTTGCTTCGTCAGTTCTGGTTAGAGTGCTGATGGACACTGCTTATATCTAGCTGCAGGGAGGAGCTAACTACACTGAAATTATTCTGAAACTATCCCACCTCTTTGTTTTCAGCTTTCTGTCATTTGTTTTTTTCGTTTCTCTCTGGCATCTAGTTTAGCATACCCATTCAAACCCTAATGGCTGTTTTCACACCTCTGGACCTGACCTGGCTAGCCCTGCCTACCCTTTGTTTCCTTTGTTTGTTTTGATTTAGGTTTGAGAATGGAATTATATATGGGAGACAAATTATGTCTGACTCTCCCATACCAGGCGATATATTTGTGTCCGAAACAGTTGTCCATGAAACATCCAGCAGCGTATTTCGCATTTGCGTATTGTCTCTCCACTCGTATCACTACGCCCATGTTAACTCTATCAGCCTGTTCACCTTCAGCGGATGTCTACGTCTAAGTTTACAAGTGAACAGGCTGATAGAGTTAACATGGGCGTAGTGATACGAGTGGAGAGAGACAATACGCAAATGCGAAATACCCTGCTGGATGTTTCGTGGACAACTGTTTCGGAGGCAAATATATCACCTTTCTAACAAATGTTTTGTTTTGAGAAGAAAAACAAGCTTTATTTCATGTTCCAGGGAAGTTACCGGACCTACTTACGTGGGCTCCAGAAAGTGAGCTGAACCGGGATCAGCTGAGAGTGTCAGAGCTAAGGCGGTGTCAACACACGTAACTTTTAGAAGGAAACCCATACAGATTAACATTTTAAAAAAAAATAAATAAAAAAAAATGCACTATCCCTTTAAGAATTACAGGAAACCAACAGCCATAAACTTGATTCTCTGTCATGGTGTATTTTCAAGTGTGACCAGTGGTGAAAGTAGTTTTCATTTCTTGCAGGTGCTATAATGTCCAGTGCATCACTTTACTGTTTTTTTATTTTTATTTTTATTTTTTTATTTTTTACGTTTTACACCTTTTTCATAGATAAATAACTTTTTTTTAAATATATTTAATTATTTCATATTTTTTTAGTCAGCATAAACCCTCTCTTACAGGTGCAGTCTTGGGCAGTGAATCATAGCGAAGACAAATGACAAACAAAATAATTAAAACAGGTTATTAAGAGCAGCTTGCAATTAATAACAGTAAAAGATTATGTTAATAAAGCACAAGAAAATAAATACTAACCTGTCTGTTTTAATTATTTTGAATGAAAACTATAACGATGCAGTCAAATGTTAAATCCAACTATTATAATCTGACGTATGTATTCTGCCACAAATCCAACATTCACATCTCGTTCTTTACATGCTTAATTGGTTAAAACATAGAATAAAACCAATACTGCTATAAAACTGTCAAAGCGAGACGCTTCGACAGCCCAGCTGTTTTTAAACCATTACAGCATATGCGCAACTGACAAAGCGTCTCAATCTGACAGTACAATAAAACTGTCAAGGCGAGATGCTTTGACAGCCCAGCAGTTTTTAAACCATTACATCATATGCGCAGTACCAGTGCGCAGCACCGCCTCGCAATGGTTTAGGCTACTTTCACGGCTACAGTCAGATAAGTTTTGACAATCCTTACTTAACAGACTGCAGATATCTCTGCACGAGAGTTTCGGGTAGCTTTCAGTTATTCTCGAATGGCATAGTGTGGTTGTTTGTGTTTTCTACTTAAATAGCGCACCTTACTTATTTTTTTTCAAATGTGGGTTTTGGCCACCATTAACCATATTCTCTTAGCGGTGCTGCATACCGGCTGTGAATTTTATACCAGTGCTGCGTTCCGGTGCGCACCCCTTTACTTTCACCACTGAGTGGACTCAGGAGGCCTGTGAGAGTCTGAGGGACTGTTTCCAGAACACTGACTGGGACATGTTCAGCGGCTCTTACGGAGATTACATCAACGGCCTGACCCATTGCATTACGGACTACATTAACTTCTGCGTGGAGAACACTGTACCAACCAGGAAGGTACGGTGCTTCTCCAACAACCATCCCTGGGTCACCCCTGAGCTTAAAGCCCTCCTGAACCAGAAGAAGAGGGCTTTCAACTCAGGGGACAGAGAGGAGCAAAAAAGGGTCCAGAGGGAACTTCAATGGAGGATACGACTGGCCAAAAAGGACTATGGGAGGAAGATGGAAGAGCAGCTGGCCCAAGTCGCCTTGACCTCCCACCTCATGAAGACCATGGAGAGGGTGATCCTCAGCCACCTCCGCTCTGTGGTGAGCCCCACCCTGGACCCGCTGCAGTTTGCCTACAAGCCAAACGTAGGAGTAGAGGACGCTGTCATCTACTTGCTGCAGCGGGCGCTCACCCACCTAGAGACCGCCGGGAGTGCTGTGAGAGTCATGTTCTTTGACTTCTCCAACGCCTTCAACACCATCAGGCCGGCGCTGCTGCGGGGGAAGCTAGAGGATGCGGGAGTTGATGGACATCTTGCTGCCTGGACCATCGACTACCTCACTGACCGTCCACAGTGTGTGCGGCTGCGCGGCTGTGAGTCAGAGGTGGTAGTCTGCAGCACTGGGGTTCCCCAGGGAACTGTCCTCTCACCCTTCCTCTTCACCATATACACCTCGGACTTCACATATAACATGGACAGCTGCCATCTCCGGAAGTTCTCT
The DNA here is from genome assembly GCA_036785185.1 of Paratrypauchen microcephalus. NCBI lineage: Eukaryota > Metazoa > Chordata > Actinopteri > Gobiiformes > Gobiidae > Paratrypauchen > Paratrypauchen microcephalus. The sequence continues at coordinate 1,457,674 of JAVJIX010000019.1, read as the reverse complement.
GACGACTCGGCCATTGTGGGCTGTGTGTCAGAGGGGAACGAGCTGGAGTACCGCTCGGTTATCAGTGACTTTGTGGACTGGTGTGGGCGCAACCACCTGAGCCTTAACACCAGTAAGACAAAGGAGCTGGTGATCGACTTCAGGAGGACACCACTACCTCACTCACCGGTGAACATCCAGGGGCAGGACATAGAGACTGTGGACAGTTTCAAGTACCTGGGTGTTCACCTCAACAATAAACTGGACTGGTCCCACAACACCAACGCCCTGTACAAGAAGGGCCAAAGTCGCCTCCACCTCCTGAGGAGACTGAGTTCCTTTGGAGTGTGCAGGCCTCTGCTCAAGACTTTTTATGACTCTGTGGTGGCCTCTGCTCTCCTCTACGCTGTCGTCTGCTGGGCCCCGAGCAGCACAGATCGGGACAGAAAAAGACTCAACAAGCTGGTCAAGAGGGCCAGCTCTGTCCTGGGCTGTCCTCTGGACTCTGTAGAGGAGGTGGCTGAGAGGAGGGTACTGGCCAAATTCACGTCCATCATGGACGACACCTTTTACCCTCTGCACCGGACTCTAGAGGAGGTGAGCAGCTCCTTCAGCAGCCGACTGAGGCACCCCCAGTGCAAGAAGGAGCGCTACCGCAGATCCTTCATCCCCACCGCCATCAGACTGTATAATTCTACTGTATAGTCCTACCGTGCAATATAGTTTTCCCAATGTGCAATATTGTTGTTTTTTCAATACTCCTATCGTGCAATATCGTTTTTCCAATTTTTTCAATACTCTCCCTGTCACTGTTTTTTATTATTATCACTACTATTATTATTATTCGATTTATTACTTATTTTTTTAATTATTATTATCACCTATCTTTATGCCTTTTTTTGCCTGCATGCACTTGTCTTCTTGTTCAAACTGTCCCTACCTGGAGCTACTGTGACAAGTAAATTTCTCCTGTGTGAGATCAATAAAGTCTTATCTTATCTTATCTTATCTTATCTTATAAGCCTGGACTAGTATTGAATGGACTATAACAGAGTAGCTATGTTTATACATGACACTAGGTCCATTTGAATGTGCCATATACTGTATATAGTAGGGGGTGCCTGCTCCAACTCTCCATCAGTTTGGGGGTCCCTGGCCTGAAACCTGTTGAAGACCCCTGAAATGTTTGGAATGCATAAGGTAAGTGGGGAATAAACAGTTTCGAATGAACTAGTTCTGTTTTTCATTTTTCATTTTAAGACTGTAAAAACCAGGTACAGCACCTTTAAATCCTATCTCTGAGACAGAAACCTACTGTGAGTCGCTATCGGGGTGGAATCAGGAAACACTTTTAGTTTCGTGAAATCGAGAAGAAAAGTCATGTTTTTCTTTTGCTTTGTTCCATGGCTGCTGCTGCGGCTGTTGCGTGTGATTCGCAGAGAGCCTTGTAATGCAAATTGTGCCTGGAACAACAAAAGAACACTGAAGTACAGTTCACGCTAAAACATCATTCTTTCTTTGATAAAAGGAGAAGTTCAATTTGTCAACTGGACAAAGTTTGTTTGGTTGAAAACATTTCGCCGCTCATCCGAGAGGCTTCTTCAGCTCTGGTTCTAGTGCTGGTTAGACCCTGTTTATATCTAGCTGCAGGGAGGAGCTCACTACACTAAAATTGTTCTGAAACTATCTCAACTAATCTGTATCTTTTGTTTCTCTGGCGTCTCGTTTAGCACCTCTATTCAGCCCTAGGCGGAGCTCACTGCACTGAAATAGCTCTGAAACTATCTCAACTCATTTGTTCCTTTTTGTTATTCGAATTTATCTGGCGTATAGTTTAGCACTTTTCCCTGGCTAAGATCTGAACCTCACTGTCCTCAAACGAATGACAGTGAGGTTCAGATCTTAGCCAGGGAAAAGAACTGGTTTGAGAGGGGAGTTAAAGAGGCTATTTTTGTCAAAAAAGAGAATCCATTGTTAAACAGAAATGGGGGAGTTAGACATAACTTGTCTCCCATTTATAATTCGATTCTTAAACCAAGTCAGAACAGACGAAAGAAACATTAGGGCAGACAAGTCAGGGACAGAGGGGTGGAGACGTTCGTTAGTCTGAATAGAGATGCTAAACTATACGCCAGAGAAATTCGAATAACAAAAAGGAACAAATGAGTTGAGATAGTTTCAGAGCTATTTCAGTGCAGTGAGCTCCGCCTAGGGCTTTTATCATGGATTCTACCTGGACGACTGAGGGACTTTTCCCGCATCATTCTTTCTTGTGCACCTTTTCATGTGCGTGCCTCTTCTAAATGTATTCTGTTTGAGCCTGCTTTCAATTTAGCCACAACACAATTACTGCTAAGCTTAGAAGAGGATGTCAAACATGGTAATCTGCATTTGGAAATTCTACAAATGGTGATTTAATATTTAGTGCCAGGAGTGTTATTGTTATAAAGTGTAGAAGCCAATTTCATCACTTCACAGGCCATACTCAATGTTCTCTGTCCATCCTGCCAGGATCACTGGTGATTGTCAACAATTAACATTATGAGGGTTTTCACAAGTGGATTGTCTTTGGCTGCTGTCTCCAAACCAAATGATAGTGTTTACCTGTCTGAGTTTACACATATGATCAAACATGAATAATAGTCATTACTGACAGTACTGATTCACAATGAAAGGGCCTACATTTAGGGACAATTTTTCCACATAAAACAAATCCTGGGTCTGATAAGAAGAAAAAAAAGAAAAAAAAACACTAACATTTATATTATACAAAAATTACCTTGTGAGCATTTGTTAGATTTGGTTCATTCTTTTTCAAACAGACAGGGCAATTTTATAAAACATATGATTAAACATGAGTAAAAGCCAGAATTAGCCAAAGGGCAATTTCTCACCTGTCCTCCCCTGGATTACACCAGTGATAGTGTTGGTCCAGCCCTCTGACTCATGCCTGGATTTGAATATGGCCCTCAAGAAAAAGAATGACCCAGCCCTGCTTAAATTAAGCACGTTTCAGGCTTATCAGTAGACCGTTATTCATATGTGATTTTACAGTTGGCTTTTCTGAATAATTAAATGAGCAAACAAAGGAGCTCATTGGTCACACATCATTTTGAACAAAATGACATTTATCTCACCTTAGAAGAACAGAGTTTAGAGCAACAGAGAGTTTTTAGTCCCCTGTGATGTATTTTTCACAGGGAATGGACGGAGCATGCATGTCCCTGATTGGCTAATGCACCTGTCAATTATATCCATCTGAACTCTGGGAGATTATTAAAATAGTGTGTATTGTAGATCTGAGGCACTGACACGAGTTTGGTCTGTCTGACGTCTGTGCTCTTTATGTTGTTCACATTTTTATCAGACCATCAAATGCAGACTGACACTGACCTTTTCAACACACGTCCAGTGGGTACCAACAGTGTACACAACATGGCTGAAATCATGTCAAATGGAACAGAAATAACATCAACTGAAACTCTAAAAGATCCACATTTTCAGTCAATAAGCATAACACGATTATTTTGAAATTGATGAAAATAATGATTTATTTTTTTATGATTATAATTCTGTTCCGTCGAAAATGTGATCATTTCTTTGTTACGAGATTCATTTGGCGTTAAAGTTTGAGTTTGAAGCTGTTGCTGTTACTGGAAGTCATTTGAAAGTAACAGTAACTGCCCTATAGCGACAACTGGATCAATGGCTTCAGTTTGCGCCATAAAAGGTTGACTTGTCCAACACAGATGTCAGATAGATGTCTCTTGTCATGGTGTGAGTTTGTCAATAAAAGCCTGAAACCATTCGAACTGAGTGCAAAACATCAGATGTGTTACTTTGTGTAAGTTTAAAGATTCTATATTACACAACATAGACGCTTTTGAGCTTTTAGCCATGTTAAAATATTGATACCTCATCAAAAATATCTGGAGTTGTGTTTTGTCCCATTCACACGTTTGAGTAAAGCTTTATTATTAGTCTATCTACATCTCCAAAGATCAAAATGCTCTGTTCCACCTAGTGATGTCATGTAGTCCTAGTAACTCTCCTGGTGGAGGAGCCGTAACCTGCTTGTTTTTTATATGGATATGTCATTGCTCCGCTTGGAATGTTCCACAGTATGACATTAAACAGCTTACATGCTAGAGCTGAGTGGTATGACCAAAAATGTATATCACGGTATTTTTAAAAATTATATCGGTGTCACGGTATATAATTTTTTTCATGCATGACTAGGTGTTAACCCCATTTCCTAATAATTTTGAGAATAATTACTGCAGTAAATTCGACTTAGTGAAACATATCTGGGTCCAGTGCTTTAATTATCTCCCTGAAGTCACCTTTCTCAACAGGACTAAGTGGTTCCATGTCTTGGGCTAAGTGGACAGTAACAGCGTTGGTAATATCGTTCCACCGTTTGCTTTTCTTGTCGTAGGAAGTCCCCTTAGCAAACGCGTCTTTGAGTGACGTCTGAGTGGCGTTTTGTGTTGCAGCGCCAATTTGAATGTTACCTGCAGATGTGGAAGAGGATGCAGATCTTAGTTTCATGCATTCTTCATGTTCCAGGACATGTTTGTGACGGAGGTGGTGAAGCAGATTGTTTGTGTTTCCTCCTGTGTCTACAACATTTACAGAATATGTTTGTTTGATCAGCGTCACATTTTTTAAAGCCGAAGTACTTCCTCACAACTGACACGGCTCCTCTTTTCGGTATAAGTTCCTCTGAGCTTCCATCGCACTCATGCCACTGAAAAACTGTCCCCCTCTCAAACAATGTCCCGCGGAGTGACGCTCCGCTGCTCTGTGTTCCCGACGTTTTGTACACGCACGTCACCGGTATTGGGTTATATGAAAAATTCCATCCATCCATCTTCTTCCGCTTTTCCATTTCTGGGTCACGGGGGCAGCAGTCTAAGCAGATCTGCTGCCCAGAACACAACGCACCAGCCCCCATGAATCCTCCCGCGGGTGGTGGGTCCATGGGAGGGCGGCCCACATCACAACAAACCTGTATGTACTGATGTACTTTTACCATGGGGGCTACCAATGTCCGTAGACACTGGGGGCGAGGTGGGTTTAAGTGTCTTGCCCAAGGACACAACAGCAGCACTCATCTGTGGGAGCTGGGATCACATGCGGTCAAGAGCAGGATTCGAACCGCCAATCCATGGATTAGTAGACAAACGCTCTACAACTGAGCTACTGCCGCCGACGTTTTGTATACGCACGTCACCAGTATTGGGATATATGAAAAAATCTGACCTCTAACTTAGACTAGTTTGATCCCATTGAAAATAGAAGAACAATTAGATGCTGTCTGCTTTATTCTGTGCATAACCTTTCCCTGAATAAAAGCATTCTTCCCTTCACCAGAAAAGTCACACAAAGCATTTTTAACAGAGCTATTTTTACCGTTTGAAGTAGTAGAGATGGGCAATTCTAGGGCTGAAATTATCCAAATGATTCTAGTGAAGTTGTATGGAGTTTAAAAACACAGTGGAGAACTCCCTGATTTAAGTGGAACAATTTTAATAATAAAAAAATAATATCGTCCCTTTAAAACTGTCTAATGTACTTAAAAAGTAATAATGATAAAAATCCTCATTTGCAAAGCACTTTTCAATTTTATTTGAACAGTCAAAGCAATGAATATCAAGGAACCATTCACACGCATATTCAACCAGCCGTTAATCCAGATGCTCGAGGCAAAGGGGATAAAAAAGTGTTTGAATCGTAAAATACTTTGTCCTCATGAAAAGGACACATATTATGCAAAATTGACATTTTTGAGATGTTAATTATAGTTGCAGTATACTGTTGTCCCTTCATCAAAAACACTCCTGGAGTTTTATTCAGCTTCATTCACGCTTGTTTCAGTAACCCGTTAAAGGTGCCCTGTGCAGTATTTCTGATGGAGGGTCAGTCACCTGCTTATCTCCATGGAGACAACAGGTGCTTCTATTGCTCAAAAACAATAATTCTCTTTGTGAATAAGGGTGACTCTCCACTGATCTTAACTGTAATGTAACGTACTGCTATAATCTGCTTGTCTCCCTTCTGATAATCTTAACTGTGGAACATTCTAGACAAAGCAATAACATTTCCATGGAGACATCAGGTGATGGACTCTCTACTACAAATGTGACACAGAGCACCTTTAATCCAATGTAATATTCTCTGAGCAGTTTGCATTTTGTCTGTTTAGTTGCGTCATAGACAAAAGTCCAAACTTCTCCTGCGCAGTTTTTAAGACCAAACGATGGCCGGAGTCATTCAGATTGTTCTTCACAACAAACACATGGCTTTATTAGTGTAGAATTAAAGTGTCAAGATCCTCATTTGTTTTTCTGATTATTCATTCTCATTGCTGACAGCAGAGGGAGTTCATAAATGCCTTGAAATGCCATTTTCACTTAAATGAAGATGAGTTAATAAGTTAGAACATGTGAAATAATTATCCCAAGATAACCAAAAGCGTGTGTTCTTTAAATCTGTTCTATAGTTTTTCAAATTATTATTTGGTGTGGTGGAATGGTACCTCTAATAATTATTCAGGTTGAAGTTTGGAAAGAAAATTAGAAAATCAAAGTTGAAAATTGCAGGAAGTAGCAGTGAGGAAAAGGAATCCTGTCATCAATATGAAAAAATCCATCCAAAATACAGGAACCGTCTGCACATAAGGAATAAATTTTTCTGATGCTTAAATATTCCATTTACAAAATAAAGGTCTGGTCAGTTATTTGTAATTGCAGCATTATAACATCTGTGTAAAATAGATGACGACATTTGGCCCTTCTTTACAGCATGCTTGCATGGGTAACAGTCATGGATTTGCCTCTGTGCTACATTTGCTGCCCATGTCCAACCAAGAAGTAAAATTTATTTACTGTAATTTACAGACTATTGAGCGCACCTGAATAATATTCAGAATAAAATAAAATTCTTTTAATATTCAGTTGATGCGGTTTATATTATAAGCTGCATCAACTGAATATTAAAATAATTTGATTTTTGTACATATATAGGCTGCACCTGTCTATAACATATATAACATTTCCAAGTTTGGAGCATCTGTTTTTATTGCTTCTGAAAGCTTTTGTCGTTTTTTTGTTTTTTTTGCATCGAGTCAGTTCGTCACGCTGCTGTCGCCAACGTCTCACCCAGGGATGTGCACAGGAATTTGGAGGGGCAGTTGCTCTGACCTGAAGAAAGGGCAAACCAACCCCCCCATAATCAATCACAGGCTATATGAAGAGTCTGGAGGAGGCTTGTGGCTGCTTCTCGTCTTAAATGTAATGTAATTATGAAAAATTGCCAGCAGTAGGCTTAAATGTAAATTTGATTAATTAATCTACACAGTATAATCTCATCTTTAGCACAATGCAACGTCTCTGTCTCACCTGCTGGTTGGCTTTTTCTTAGCCAACCCTGCAGTGTGCTCCCCTTTCCCGCTTAGTTTGCCTACCACAAAATTAGCAGCCTGTCTAAATAATGGGTTGCTTATCTGCAGGCTAGTTAGCTGTCTGATTATTTAGGCTAAACGTAGCAAACTGAACATGTATTTCTGAACATTTTTATTCAATTCATAAACCTTGGTGATCATTTGTTATACATCTCAATCTCACCTTTTACGACAGCCGCGACAGTCTTTCCACATGCAGGCTCGGGTCAGGTGCCGGTCACGTGTATCAGCAGCGGGCACTGATACCACGGCCCGGGGAAGCCTGGGAAGTATCGGGAATAATCCATCCATATATTAGCCGCATTGTAGTGTAGACAGCAGGGTTCAAAGTGTGAGAAAAAAGTAGTGGCTTATAGTCCGGAAATTACTGTAAATCTATATTTATGTTAAGTACATTGTTGTGAATTCTTGTGTAATGTAACCTGCACTTTAAAGGCACTGACAAACTAGTATCTTTTTGCGAAATTGCAGGAAACAGACAACAACAACAAAAATTCTATACATGTTGATTGGCTACTATCGCTCATTACCTGTACAATGGACCATGGCACAGCTGGTGTCCTGTCAAGGCACTACAGCTGGAAGGGCATCTGGCATAAACATTAGCTATTACAGTGAACCCTCGTTTATCGCGGGGGTTAGGTTCCAGAAATAGCCCGCAATAAGTGAAATCCGCGAAGTAGAACAATTTTATATTTTACAATTATTCTACATGTTTTAAGGCTGAAAACGCTTCACCAGACACATTATACACCTTTCTGAGACTGGTATTAACATTTTTCTCTTGTTTAAACACTCAAACTTTTGTAGATTTTCATTAAAATATATTAATAGTGGGGGGGGGGGGGGACGTGACACGCGGACACGTGCGCGCGGACACGTGTGCGCGGACACGTGCGCGCGGACACGTGTGTTTGTTTTGGTACCACATATCCATGCCATGTGCGAAAGTCGAGTGGAAAGCGAACCTGGATATCATTTTGGGCAAGACTCAAGCCAATGCTAACAGTGCAAAACCGCTAACAGACGCCTCTGAGCACCACAAGACCAGGTAAGACCAACCTGCGCTCACAAGAGTTGGTTGCATTTCACCCCGGCTCCAAAATCAGACCGCTATCAATGCGTCGCCAATACTCCACAGCTCTCTAGGACGGGGTCGGGTTCGTGAGGGGAAAAGACCCACTGTCTCCTCTGTGCGCGCGAGTGTCCTCCCCCCGCTGCGGGCTCCCCCGGACGCCGCGCGGCCAGGCGCCAGGCCCGTCCATGTTGATTCTTGGCTCTTCCATTTGTCCGGCTCGCACTCAGTCTCTTCCATGGCTCGTGCAAGTAAACAAAGGCCACACCTCCTGTCACCCAGGCGCTCTCGTGAAGGACATCTGAGACTCTGTCCCTACCATCCCTGGTCTAGACCTGGTTTAGTCCTGGTTTAGACCTGGTTTAGTCCTGGTTTAGACCTGCTTTAGACCTGGTTTAGTCCTGGTCTAGTCTCTTAGCTAATCAGGGCGCAGGACAGAATGTTACACTGTAAAAAAAAGTTAAAAAAAAAAAAAAAAAAAAAAAATTGGAAAAAAAAATTGGAAAAAAAAATCCGCGAAACAGCGAGGCCGCGAAGAGTGAACCACGATACAGCGAGGGTTCACTGTACAGTACAACCCATGTGTGCACCCTTTAAGACCAATTCAATTGATTGAGCAATTCAAAATGATTAAAAAAAAAAAAAAAAAACACTCTAAAACTTTTCTTCTTACACCATATTTCTCAAATTTTCAGATTTTCAAAACAGATACAGATTTGAACTTTCACTGTGAACACCACAACTCTGACCAAAACAGAAATACGCTGCGGCAAAATATGTTTTCCAAAATTGCCTTTTCATATTACACAAAGCAGAGGAAAAACAAATTATTACATGTTTTGCTCGAGGACAAATAAAATACAATGCTTTTTAGACTTTTGGAAAAGGTCATCAAGAAACCGCGCTCGTCTGAAGCTAAGAGCAACTCCATACTAATTCTTTGTCTGCGAAGTCACCTGTGAAGAATGCATTGCCTTAAACCTTCCCTTCCAATTATTAGTGGAATTTAACCAAAACAAGTCCAGTCTCCAGGGACATCAGACAGAGTGGCTGGATGGACTTCAGCCCTGCTTGGGAACAGTGCGGAACTGCAGATCAATGCACATTTCTGCATTTAGCCAAAACCTGAAAGAGATCAATGAAGATTTAAAGCTCAGAGGGCTGGTCAAAGTCAGGTGCACCTCAGGACATCAAGTATTTAAAGATGCATTGTGTAACTTTCCTGGTGGAGGGCGTGTCACATGGTTTTCTCCATGGAGATTTTATTGCTTTGTCTGGAATGTTTCACAGTATGGTATTAAACCATTCTATTTTCATGGAGACCAAACCAGACCAAGTTACAGGTCAGATCTGTAGAGGCAACCCCACTGATAGTCAGAATGCCTGTTTTTCTAGGCATTTTTGAGATATAAAACCATGTGTAATTAAATAAGTGTAAGGTAGAGCTGTTTAATGTCATACGGTGGAACATTCCAGGCAGAGCAATGACATCTCCATAGAAACAAGCAGGTGACGGACTCCCAACCAAAAGCTAAAAAGTGCACCTTTAAGCAACTAGTGTTGTCACAAATATTGATACTAAAATATTGATACTAAGAATAGACTTGATAGTCAATAACGATTCCAATACCACAATGATATTTTAAAAATGCTCTTAATTGAGCTAACATAATGTGATTTTCACCATTAAAGCGGCTAGTTAGCTCAACTGGTAAGTCACTTGACTTTCACCTGGGGGACCTGGGTTCGTGTCCCCCTGGGCAATGAACAATCCAGTGTGGGTCCTCGGGCAAGACCCTTCATGGTACAGCTCCCTGGGTGCCTGAAAGATGAGCTGCCCACTGCTCCTGAAAAAGGATGGGTCAAATGCAGAGGAATAAATTCCCCACAGGGATAAATAAAGAATGTCTAATAAAGGTAATAAAGGATGTCTAATAATTAATGCTGTCCGGCGATTAAAAAAATGTATCAAATTAATTACAGGATTTGTAATTAATTAATCTAATTAATCACATTTTAATAATTTTTTTTAGGTGGTTTATTGTGATCTCCCACAGTGCAAAAAAGGTGTCAAACGTGTGTGAAAAAATATTTACAGTGGTACAGTGAAAAGACTGCAGACTTCTCCGTGCACGTTACCTCCACTGTAACCAAGACAAGACTGCTGGCAGACCTGCAGAGTGCACCTATACCCTCATTCCTCCTCCCACATTACATAACATTCATTCAAAAGCTCATTTACACCATTCCACTATTAAATGGTGAATATTTCTGGTGCCAAAAGGTGAGCACGTACAGTAGCTTTCATGCAACATAAATAAATAATATACAAAGCTTCAAATACACAGAGAATAAAAATACTGGAGGATTTAAACTACTGGTGCGGATGTGTCTGGGTAGATCGCACCACAGCAGGAGGGAGGAGGCGGCAGCGTGCGAGTGAGTAAATGATTGGGTTTAGCGCGATTTGGATGGGCAAAACTGGCGCTTCTAAGTGTGCACCATTAGTCACAGCAGAACACGCTGGAGAGGTTATGGGGAGTTAGTTTATGGTTGATAATGAAAAGGGTTCGGCGCGTGGAGCGCAGCAGATATGGAAACGGGCGCGCGCGTCTTTACGTGCTCTCCCGGGGGACAATGGTCTTAGGGATGGGCCTGCGCTGTCACATTTTTATAAACACATAAACACATTTTATATATTGAACTTGCCGTTCAAAGGCCCCGCACACCAAATTTAAAATGCGCGTGCATTGAATTGCCGCTCATAATTAATTGCGTTAATTTTTATAACGCATTAATTTGTGGTGTAATTAATTAATCTAATCATCTCGTTAAGTATTACTTGCAGGGTGATGGGGAAACTGGACAGGAGCTTGTGGTAAGTTGTGCCCTCAGTGTGTTGCACAGGCCTTGGAGACTGCTGTTGAGGACAGGTTGAGGATGGCTGGACCACAGGTGAGTCTTTTTTTTAAATATTTTATTATTTCAAAGTACATAATAACACATACTCGAGGTACATAATAATACATATTTTACCACCACAATAACATTCGCAAAGCACTCAGAAGACACATCGGGGGATGGTGATCTCTGTGTTGCGGTGGTGATTCAGAGACCGGGAGGACATGTCTGCCGTTCTGTCTGTACTCGCCTCTTTCTGACTGGACAATGTATGATCTGGGTTCCTTGCAGACTTCCTTGACAGTCCCTAATCGGTCGTGTCCATGCTGTGTTTGCATTTTCACTACCTCACCTGGCAGTAGAGGATGGAGAGGTCTGCTGGACTTGTCATAGTATTGTTTTTGTGCATGGCGTTTACGCACTAGGCTTGCCTTGATGACAGTGTTGCTTTTGAGCGTTGGGGCTAACAGTTGTTTGCACACAGGTAGTGTCGTGCGAGTCTGCCTTGACATCAGCCTTTCAGCTGGGGAACCTAGTGTGTGATCACGTGGCACATTGCAAAGATTGAGTAAGTTGAGAAAGACATCCGTTCCATCTCTCTTTGACTTATTCATCAACTGCTTTGCACTGCGAACGGCACGCTCGGCTAGTCCATTGGCCTGTGGGTATTCTGGGCTACTTTTTACATGAACGAAGTCCCAGGCCAGGGCAAAGTCTGTGAAGCGTTGGCTGGAGAACTGTGTGCCATTGTCTGACAGTACTTTGTGTGAGCAGCCGTGAATGGAAAAGTGTCTCTTGAGCTTTGTAATGACAGTGTTGGCAGTTAGGTCAGGAAACAAGTCTATTTCAAACCAACCTGAGTAGGAGTCGACTACAACCAGGTAATGTTTACCAATCCATTCGAAGATGTCACTTGCGATAGTTGACTAAGGTAAGTCTGGCACTGGATGTGGATTGAGTGGCTCTTTGGGTTGGTGTGGCCTGGTACTGTTGCACACCGGGCACGCAGTTGTTTCCTGCTCTATGTCTTTAGTCATGGAGGGCCAGAACACCATGCCACGAGCCCGGCGCTTGGTGGAATCTGTGCCTGGGTGCCCTATGTGAAGGATAGCAATGTAGTCCTTTTGTAGAGACTTGGGAATCACTGTCTTTGGGCCTTTCATGACAATACCATCTTCAATGGTGAGTTCATCATGGGACGGGTAGTATTGACGGATCTCCATAGGCAGCTGAGTTTGTCTGCGAGGCCCGCCCCTCATGATGACCGTACTCAGCTTCTGTAGATCTGGATCAGAGGCTGTATGTTCCCTCAATTCCGTCAACCTCATGGAAGAGATGTGCTGGATTGACATGACCTCGTTGTCTGCCGTTTCATTGCTGTGCTGGTTTGTCGAGATTGTGGGAGCACACGACAGAGTGTCAGCGAGATACATCAGTGAACCTTTCTTGTACATAATTTGAAAGTTGTACTTTTGTAAGTCTGAGCATCATGCGCTGCAATCTGGCTGGAGTGTATGGGTTTGTTGAGGATTGTAACTAATGGCTGATGATCTGTTTCAATCTGGATCTGCTTTCCATGGGTGTAGTTGTTGAACTTGGAACACGCAAAGATGACAGTGAGCAGCTCCTTCTCGATCTGCGCATAGCCCATCTCCGTCTGTGTTAAGGCATGAGAGGAGTAGGCGATCAGGGCACCTTCCTGAAGGCATGCTGCACCAAGTCCGTATGCGAAGCATCACAGGTAAGTGTGATGGGTTTATGGACATCATAGTAGCTTAGAGTGGGTGGACTAGTTAGGCTCTTTTTCAAAGCGTTGAATGCATCTTGATGCGGCTTCAGCCAGCACCACTGAATGTCTTTGCATGTCAGCTCACGAAGTGGGGCTGAGAGCTCAGTGAAGTTGGGAATGAACTTCCCTAAGTAGTTAATCATCCCTAAGAAACGCTGGAAAGCTGTGACATTCTCAGGTATGGGCATTTCATTGATTGCCTTGGTCTTAGCCGGGTCAGGCTTCAATCCCTTGGTTGTGAACACATGTCCAACATAACAGACTTCTTTCAGGCCAAATTTGCACTTTTTTTTATCTTTTATTATTACAAGGTACATATTTTAACACCACAATAACATTCGCAAAGCACTCAGAAGACACATCGGGGGATGTGGGCACGAATAAACACCACTGGGCACAAGGGCTAAGAGAAACAGGGGGAGTGTAGAGGATCAAAGGGATTGTCCCAGGTGAAGAAAGGGGGTCTGGGGGAGAGCAAGGGCGATGCAGTGTCCAGGGAAGGTCCAGACGACAGGGTCCAGGGGGGACCTTCCGAGGGGAACCGGTTCGGGAGATGGAGAAAAGCGTTTGATGGGTTGAGTTTCAGTTTGACTTCCTTCGCGCGGTCAAGTACCTTTCTGAGGTTCTCTTCATGCTCTTTCATATCTCTCCCACCAATGATTATGTCGTTAGCGATGACAGCACATGGGTATCCGAAGATCTACTCCATTGCACGCTGGAACACCTCGCTGGCTGTGTTGATTCCGTATAGCATTCTGAGAAATCAGAATCTGCCAAATGGAGAGCTGAAAGTCGTGAGCATGGATGATTTGTGGTCAAGCATTATTTGCCAAAAGGAGCATTTAGCCTCCAGGACGGAGAAGACTGTGAAGTTGGGCATTTGTGCGGCCACTTCCTCTGTGGTGCGCATAAGGTGATGCGGGCGTTTCAGAGCTTTGTTTAGATCTTGAATCTTTACAGAGTATGATGTCGTCTGAATTTTTCTCATGGGTTGCCACCATTGACGAGACCCATTCTATAGGCTCAGTGATGGGAGTGATCACGCCTAAATCGACCATCCGGGTTAATTCTACTTTAACCTTGTTGTGCATTGGCACTGGGATTTTGCGTGCAAGCTTTAATACTGGTTGGACCTCTGGGTCTATTTTCATGGAGTAGGTGACTGGGAGCTTACCAAGCTTACCAAGTAATCTGTGAAAATCTTTTCTATCGCCGATGGCTACGTGATGGACGCCTGTCACCAGACCTCATGTGGACAGTGAGGACACTGTACTCTGTATAGACACTGCTACAGTGAGACAGGCATTCAAGAAAGTGAACCCCCGCAAAGCATCAGGACCTGACGGCATCCCTGGACGAGTGCTGAGAGCTTGTGCTGACCAACTCGCTGGGCTGTTCACAACATCTTCAACCTGTCTCTGAGCCAGTCTATCGTGCCCACCACCTTCAAGACCTCCACTGTAGTTCCCATCCCAAAGACCCCCACAGCATCCTGTCCTAATGACTATCGGCCCATAGCACTCACATCTGTCATCATGCTTTAAACAAATCATTAAGAGACACATCTGTAGCTCCCTCCCCCTGGGGTCAAGGGTGTCGGTCCATAACATTATAGAAATGTTCTACAAAGACTCTTGTGAAGCCATGTTAAAATGTTTTTATCGCCATATAACTGGAGTTTTGTTTCATTCACAAATGTTTGAGGTATCCTGTATTATTATCTATACCTCCAAAGTTTACAGCTACCTTTTTCTTTTTGTGCGGTAGAGATTGGAAATCAAAGGAACACATGGAGGTGCTTGATGACTCAAACTGCATGGAACTTGTGTGTATTTTCCATCTCTAAAAATAAACAAATGAAGAAGAAAAAAATTTTTTTTTTGTAATCTTTCTAAAACAGATATATGGATAAATGGTGATGTTTCTGCCCAGTTTTGTTCATTTAACTACTTGCACATGAGTCTAGACATTTGCAGTTTGATGGACTGCTGTAATTTCCTCTGAATATGGTAAGTAGGATAACCGTCAACATTGTCCACTCCCATAGGACAGATTCTTGGGATGTTGCACAAAGATGTAATAATACATAAACAGAATAAACAGAGCCACACACATTCTGGAAGGTTGTATGTTTAATCATATTGGTGCGTGTGTGTGTTTGTGTATGTATGTATATGTACTGTATGTATGAGTGTATATATGTATGCATTGTGTGACCAGCCACAGAAAAAACAGTCACAAGTCGTCCTGGAGGAGTTTTGTGTTATTCACAGATTCTGAAAGTGTAGATTCTAAGCTTTCCAACGATGCCTTACACATGGAAATCTGAGAACATTTGAAGAATTTGTGACCATTTGAAAGCAGCACATCATAAAAACAATGAGCTGAGCCTTCAGAGCTCATTTGCATTACATTAAGCTAAACCCTCCCCCTGCAGATCATCTATCACTGTGGTGTGGTGTCCTGTTAGTCCTGTTTTAGTCCTGTTTTAGTCCTGTTTTTGTTCTGTGTTAATCCTGATTTAGTCCTGTTTTAGTCTTGTTTTAGTCCTGTTTTAGTCCTGTTTTAGTCCTGGTTTACTTCTGGTTTAATCCCGGTTTAGTCCTGGTTTAGTCCTGTACACACACGTACACACACTCTCTAATGTTGACACAAGGCCCCTGCTTTCACCTAATATCTCCCTTTGATGCAGAAATAATATAATATGATTCACCCCATAAGAAAGAGAGTGTGGTCACCTCCATTTGCTGCATTGTCCAATAATTCGCATATCCACAGTCTTTCAGCAGCTAAATCAGGCCTCTCAAGTCTCACGCATTGAGAGTGTGACACACGCAATTCGACGCTCACACGCCACACATGGTATTTCTCACGCACAGCGCTTCTGTGCCCAGAAAATCGGTTAATGCAGGCACTGCGCGTTTTCAGCCGTTTTAGCCCTGGCTAAATTATCCGACTGCACTCGGACGTGTCCCGAACGTGTCCCGTGTCCCATGTCAACATAGTATTTACAGTCCATTTTCACTGTCCTTATCCTGTTGAAATGCAGTGTAAATATTCACGTGCTGCTCACCACTGATAGGCGGAAAAAGAAAACAAAACAGTGCTACTTGTCACGTGATTGACAAGGAGCGTGAGCGTGGGTAATTATGGTAATTTACACATGCCCCGTTTCTTTGGAACTGTATTTATGATGCTTTTTTATCTATTTATGATCGTTTTTATCTTTATGCTTGTTGTATTTTTATGTTTATACTTCTGTAGCCGGGAGTCCATCAAAATTTCGTTATGCTTGCATAATGACAATAAAGAATCTTGAATCTTTCCTAAAAACAAGCCAATTACAAATACAAAATGTATACTTTTGAAGCAACCAATGCTGTTATCTGAAACATGGAATGGCTTCTTCATGATCTCAACTAGCACATTCTACAAAAAAACGAAAATCACAAATTTTGAAAAAAACTACTTTAAACGGGATTTTCTCAGTACTGCTCGCTATCACTGTTCCGAATTCTGTTTGCCTATGCCAAACTTTGCTTGTCTCCAGTTCAATAGAGGTCCACTTCTAAGCGGCACTCTTGAGTCAAGTCACTTTGGGCATTGTCGCAATGCCCGTTTTATCAAAGTTTTCACTGGACCGGTCAATCTCATATCTGGTTTGGACCCTCAAAATCATGATCATTTACAAGGAAAAATAATAATTGAGAAGAAACAGGCAAAGAACAATAGCCAAAGTAATTCAAATATATATATATATATATATATATATATATATATATATATATATATATATATATATATATTTTGTAAACAGTTTAACTGGTTTAAAAAAAAGAAAATTGGCAATGGAACAAATTATATTCCATTTAAAGTAAAGAAAATACATGTTGTGCTTTACATAAATAAAATAAAATAAAAAAAGGTTTGTCCACTGATCAGTAGAGGTTGGCAATTTGAATCCTACTCTCGACATAAACATCCTTGGTTGAGAGGTCAGACCCACTAGCCCCCAGGTTGCCGTGCAGATGAATGCTGTTGTTGTGTCCTTAGGCAAGACACTGAACTCACGTTGCCCCCAGTGTGTGCGTACATGTGGGGGGGGGCTGGGGGGGGGAGTGTGTGTGTGTGAATGGGTGCGTGGTTCCTTGATGTAAAGAGCTTTGAGTGCCTTTAAGGTAGAAAAGCGCTGTATAAAATGTGACCATTGACCATTTAAAATATACATATACATATATATATATATATATATATATATATATATATATATATATATATATATATATATATATATATATATATGTATATACTGTATATTTTAAGGAATCATAAGCAGGAATCATAAGCTGGCCAAAGGAGGAGATACAGACCACAGACATTAAGACTGGCACCACTGATGCCTTCACCTTCCAGGCCTTCTCCAGCTCTTCCTTGAGCCCCTGCTATTTCTCTAGTTTCTCGTGTTCCTTTTTCCTGATGTTACCATCGCTTGGTATTGCAATCTCCATGACCACGGCTCTGTTCTGTTGCTTATCCACCACCACCACTATGTCTGGTTGGTTCGCCATCACCATCACGTCAGTCTGTATCTAGAAGTCCCACAGGATCTTGGCTCGGTCATTCTCCGCAACCTTCGGAGGTGTTTCCCACCTTGACCTTGGGGTCTCCAGCCCATACTCTGCACAGATGTTTCTGTACACTATGCCCGCCACTTGGTTGTGTTGCTCCATGTATGCTTTCCCTGCCAGCATCTTACACCCTGCAGTTATGTGCTGGACTGTCTCAGGAGCCTCTTTGCACAGCCTACACCTTGGGTCTTGTCTGGTGTGGTAGATCTGGGCCTATTGCTCAGGTGCTCAAGGCCTGCTCCTATGCAGCCAGAATGAGGGCCTCTGTGCTGTCCTTCAGACCAGCCCTCTCCAGCCATTGGTAGGATTTCTTGATATCAGCCACTTCAGTTATGTTATATACTGGTTATATGTTATAACCAGTCATATATATATATATATATATATATATATATATATATATATATAGAGAGAGAGAGAGAGAGAGAGAGAGAGAGAGAGAGAGAGAGAGAGAGAGAGAGAGAGAGAGAGAGATTGTTTTGTTTTATTCAGTTTTAAAATGCATTTTTCATCTGTTAATATATTACATTTTTATATAAATTCCAGATGGGATGGAGCAACGACAAATACACGAAAGCAAAATACATGGTATCTGATTCATACCACAATACTTGCCATTAATATCATCATTACTGATAATATTGTTAGCAATTAATATTTTTTAAAAGCGGAAGAAGATGGATGGATGGATGGATGGATGTAGTAAGTATATTATTTGTAATAGCAAAAATAAAATAATAACAAAAAGTGCTGAAATGGGAATAAAACTGATGATCTAAAACAGGCATGTCCAAGATGTGGCCCAAGGGCCAAATGAAGCACCCAGACCAATTTCTCTTGGCCCTCAAGCTTCCAGGCCCCCTTTTACCTTAAGCAGTATTTTTACCTAAACGCCTTGAAAATCTAGAGTGATAAAGATAGTATTAAATATATTTAGTGTGTCCTTATGAAGATGTGAGTTGAATAAAGATCGGTGGGCTCATTCTAACCTGTTATTAATGCACCTATTTGAATGATTCCCTGTATTAGTGTCTATGGCTGTCCATCAGCCATACACAAAGAAAGTTTGAACACTTCCATAACTTCCAAACAAGGGCACACAGTGGTATTTCTGCACTTACTGCAGATCATTTCACATTGTTACAAATAATATTGCATTATTAACAAGTTAATGCAAAACAATTTTAACAGTTAATTTTTTTGGCCACTGTTAGTAAGGTTAAAAAAAACTACAGGATCTAGCTGTATACCGGAAGCAAAACAATTTGTACGAAACTGACAAGTCCCGGTTGGAGAAGGTGGTCATATATGTGCACACGTACGACTTCACAATACAAGTGAAGCTGTCAGGTGCACTGATGTCACTCATACGATAAAAAAGAGTCAATAAAGTCCTCTCCAAAACATACAGCGAATCAGCGCTTACCTTCGATAAGGACTGTGGACAGTGACAGAGGTTTTGCAGCCTCGTCTCCAACTGTCCTCACTGCTCCGAGCTGTTATATATATATATATATATATATATATATTTTTTTTTTTTTGATCTGGCGCGGCGAGAGCCGGAGCTGGTTGCAACGCGCTCCCTTATTTTCCAACTTTTTTTCTGCTCTTACCTGCTTGTTCGTTTGCACACTTTGAAGATTATGTGTATAAGGCTAAGTGCTTCAGAAACGCGATGTTTCTGCTCCATTTCAACCTCTATTTTCTCTGGATTTTAACTTTTTCACCGTTGCTATGTGCGTTGCTATGTGCGTGAGGACACGTGCCCCCATTGTTTACACGAGGGATCAGCTGTTAGCGCTGCGCGGCGCAGTTGTGCGCCCCCGTGACCGCCATGACATCCCGGAGGAGCTGCTACGGAGGACGCGCAGAGGCCGACGTGCTGGACGCAAACTCCGGGAAAGGAAAGGACGCTGCAGACCTGTGCTTCCCTCTGTCATCGCGGGAAACGTGCGGTCTATTCAGAACAAGACGGACGAATTAGCGGCGCTTGCACGGTATCAGCGGGAATACAGAGACTGTAGCGTCATGGTTTTCACGGAGTCCTGGTTAACCCCGCAAATCCCGGACTCAGCTGTTGCCATGGACAACTTTCACCTGCTGCGAGCGGACAGGACAGCAGACAGTGGGAAGAAAAAGGAGGTGGCCTGGCTGTGTTTGTAAATAAGAAGTGGTGCAAACCTGGACACTGTACAGTTAAGGAGCAGCTGTGTAACAAGGACGTGGAGTTGCTTGCCATTAGCTTACGGCCCTGCTATCTGCCTCGAGAGTTCTCACATGTGATTCTGATCGCTGTGTATGTTCCTCCCTCTGCTAATGCTGAGACAGCATGTGACACACTGCACTCCTGTACGAGCACACTCCAAACTAAGCATCCACAGGCTCTCTTCCTGATTTCTGGAGACTTCAACCATGCATCTCCTGCAACTGTTCTGCCTACATACACCCAGTATGTCACCTGCCCCACAAGAGACAATAAAATATTGGATTTATTTTTTGCCAACGTCAAGGAGGCTTATTCTTCATCCCCACTGCCTCCCCTGGGTAGAGCTGACCACAATATTGTCCATCTGTGGCCTGTGTATCAGCCCATTGTGCACAGACAGCCTGTGGTGCCCCGTGTGGTGAAGAAGTGGACTGCTGAGAGTGAGGAGGCTCTGAGAGACTGCTTTGACACCACAGTGTGGACAGAGCTCTGTAACCCCCATGGAGAGGACATTAATGCAGTGACAGAATGCATCACGGACTACATAAATTTTTGTTTTGAAAACATCGTTCCCTCCCAAACGGTGCGGTGTTTTTCAAACAATAAACCATGGATTAACCCTGACATAAAGGCTCTGCTGAAGGAGAAGAAGAGAGCTTTTAGGTCAGGGACCAGAGGAGCTGAAGGCTGCACAGAAGAGGCTGAGGAGAGAAATCAGGATGAGCCAGGCCAGCCATAAGAGGAAGATGGAGCGACAGCTACTGGAGAGGAACATCCAGGGGGTGTGGAGAAGTCTCAAGACCATCTCAGGCTTCAAAGCACCTCCTGCCCAGATGGAGGGGACCTGCAGTGGGTGAATGACCTCAATGCTCACTTCAGGAGATTTGATCAATCACCCGGCACCCCTCCTCCCCACCCAGCTGCCAACTCCCACCTCCCCAGCTGGACAATGGGGAACTCCTGCTCCTCTTCACACCTTTACCTCTGCTCCACAGCCCTCCACCAAACATGGACTCACCCATCCCCCAGCCTGCCACTGTCATTCTCTGCAGCCCAGGTGAGACAGGAGCTCAAGAAGATTAGACCGAGGAAGGCAGCAGGACCAGACGGCATCAACTCCAGGCTCCTTAAGTCCTGTGCAGACGAGCTGTGCGGAGTTGTGGAGCATGTCTTCAACATGAGCCTTAAGCTGAGGGTGGTGCCACAACTCTGGAAGACCTCCTGTGTGGTACCAGTGCCTAAGACACCGCACGCTAAAGACCTCAGCAGCTTCAGGCCGGTGGCTCTAACATCCCACCTGATGAAGACACTGGAGAGACTGGTCCTTGGCCACCTCCCCTCCACCGTGAGCTCAGCGATGGACCCGCTGCAGTTTGCGTACCAGCCTGGCATCGGAGTGGAGGATGCCGTCATCTACCTGCTGCATCGCTCACTGTCTCACCTGGAGAACCCCGGCAGCACTGTGAGGATTCTCTTCTTTGACTTCTCCAGTGCTTTCAACACCATCCAGCCACTGCTCCTCAGGGACAAACTGGAGACCGCCGGTGTGGACTGTGACCTGGCAGACTGGATCCTGGACTACCTCACAAACCGGCCCCAGTTTGTGAGAGCCAAGAACTGTGTGTCTGACCTCCTGACCTGCAGTGTGGGGCGCCCCAGGGCACTGTCCTCGCGCCCTTTCTTTTCACCCTCTACACTGCAGACTTCAGACACAACACGGACAGCTGTGTCCTGCAGAAGTTCTCTGATGACTCTGCCATCATTGGTCTCATCAAGGATGACGATGATGGGGAGTACAGAGGACTAATACAGGACTTTGTGGACTGGAGTCAGCGGAACCACCTCATCATCAATGCAGGGAAGACCAAGGAGATGGTGGTGGACTTCCGCAGACGCCACTCTACTGCCCCCTCAGTGAACATCCAGGGAAGGGACATTGAGAGAGTGGACTCTTACAAGTACCTGGGTGTTCATCTGAACAATAAGCTGGACTGGACTCATAACACAGACGCACTGTACAGGAAGGGACAGAGTCGGCTCTATCTCCTGAGGAGACTACGGTCCTTTGGAGTGAGAGGGCCACTCCTGAAGACCTTCTATGACTCTGTGGTGGCATCAGCCATCCTGTATGGTGTGGTCTGCTGGAGCAGCAGCATCAGAGAGAGGGAGAAGAAGAGGCTGGACAAGGTCATCAAGAAGTCCAGCTCTGTCCTGGGCTGTCCTCTGGACTCAGTGCAGAAGGTGGGGGACAGGAGGGTCCTGGCTAAGGTCACCTCTATGCTGGACCATGAGTTTCACCCCCTGCAGGATGCTCTGTCTGCTCTGGAGAGCAGCATCAGTGACAGACTGATTCACCCTCGCTGTGTGAAGGAGAGGTTTCGCAGGTCTTTCCTTCCTGCTGCTGTCAGACTGTACAACGAACACTGTTAACATGTCATTCAACGTATCTGCACTTACAAATATTCAACTATAATCCAGAGTCTATTTTTAGGTCTAGTTTTAAATTATCCTAGGCCATTATTTATTTATTTATTATATTGTTCTGTTGCATGTTACTTTTTCGTGCTGTTCTTGATTTGTGCGTTGCAACACTGGAATTTCCCCACTGTGGGACTAATAAAGGCATATCTTATCTTATCTTATCTTATATCCATAAACTCATGGAGGAGTGCATATCGCAGCAGGATTCATATCTGTCTCACTCTCCATCCATTTTCTTCCACTTATCCGGGGCCGGGTCACAGGGGGTCAACAGTCGGACCGGGTCAACAGTCTAAGCAGGGACTCCCAGACTTCCTTCACCCCGGACACTTCCTGTAGCTCTTCCGGGGGGACCCCAAAGTGTTCCCAGGCCAGCTGAAATCAGCCACATCAGCCACATCAGCTCAACGTGGAGGAGCAGCGGCTCTACTCCGAGCTCTTTCCGTGTGACTGAGCTCCTCACCATATGTCTAAGGGAGCGCCCAGTCACTCTGCGACGGAAACTTATTTCGGCTGCTTGTATCTGCAATATTGTCCTTTCAGGCCTAGTCCCCACGACAACGTTCCTGTTTTGTTTTTTTTTACCCACAGAAATGCTTTCATATATTTTTGCGTGTGATACTGCATGTGCCTGTTTGTAAAAGGTAAATTTTCATTCAATAAAAAAAGACAAGAAATGGTTGCTCTATTTCTTTATTTACAGCACACAACACCCTCAAATTGGTATGGGCTCCTCATTGTCCACTCATTGTCCTCATTGTCCACTATCTGCCTTTTCATTGACGGGATTTTTCCGGTTTTAAAATACGTGTTTAGCTTTGAATTGGCAAACACTCGTGTGTCGTGCGTACTGCCAGGCCACTTAACAGTAACGTCCATAAACCAGTACCTGTAGTCACACACCGCTTGTATGTTGAGGGAATGTTTGCCCTTTCTGTTGATGAAGGCCATGGCGTTGGTGGATGGCTGCTTGATTTCAACATGGGTCCCATCGATCGCTCCCAAACATTATTAGGTCTCACCCAAAACCTTCTTCGGGTGGCCCTTCTTGTTGTTCTCGGCAGCGGGGTGAAAAGAATCCGGCAGCACGACGTCATTATTTCCCAACAGTCGCGTTTTTCGCCGCCCACACGGCAACACGACCCCCGGCGTTCTCCGACTTCTCCACTCTGGAACCCGTTTTTGAAAAACACCGTTCTCACCCCCAAAAACGCAGAACGCACACAAACTTCCCCGTTTCCTCCAAAAAACGTTGTCGTGGGGACAGGCCCTCAGTCATTGCTATCTGTCTAGTCATTACCATCACTATTTAAGAGATAGTTCTGCCACTGGATATTCTCCACTAAAAGTGTTTGCTCTGCAGTGCGACATGTAAACAAACAGTGCCGTGTGATGACGCCATGGCCCGGTTCGGTTGTGCAGGTGCGACTGTGCGAGATAGACCCATACATAATCTCTTTGACTGCTATGAAGAGAGGCACTTCACTGACACTGTTGCAGAGCACTTCATTAAAGTAGCCAGAGAGTGGAACATTGAACACAAAGTTGTCTCAATGACAATTGCGGTTTGCAATTTAAAAAAAAAAAAAAAAAAAAAAAAGCCCTGGGGCTTCTGTGGGTACAATATTAACTTACCACCACTGAGTGTGGAGTGAATGAATAATGATCTGTAAAGCATCTTTGAGTGTCCAGAAAAGCACTATATAAAAGTGATGCATTATTATTATTATTATTATTATTATTATTATTATTATTATTATTATTATTATTATTATTATTATTAAAACATTTGCACAAAGCGAGCCTATCCACTTTTCTATGTTCAACAGTATTAAATTAATTACGAGTTAACTATGGCATTCATGAGCTTAATCGCAATTAAAGTTATTAAATCGATTGACAGCACTACTACAAATACATTTAAAGTGATGTTTTAACACTTTAACACAATTTTGTTGGTCTGACATAATAGGGATACTAACACAGATTATTACTGAGATACTGCTAAAAATGAAGATATTCCTTTTTGACAATATCGCCCACCACTATTGACGGAGACTTGTGGCCACTGAATATATGAGGTGCTCTTCTATACCTTTTCTATGTAGTGTGTGAATTAGCTTAATAATACCATTAACTCATTGACTGCCGGAGACGGATAAATACGTCCCCTCAAATCCAAACGTGGACTGCCAGAGACGGATAAATACGTCAATTGCGTTTTTCAGCGGGGGTTGCTAGGTTACGACCTGGAGCAACTTTTAAGGTGTAATTCATACATCCCAACCTGTAGGTAGCGATCGTGTGCCCATCGGAGACGCGGAAGACAGGAAAAGATCAGCACATGTGTAGTGTAGTGTAGTGAGAGAGAGTCAAGATGGCGAGGAGAGCGAACGAGGGAAAACGGTTCACTGTCGTCGTCCTCCTCCCTCCTCCCTGATATACCCGCGCCTCGGTCTGCCTTGGGCAGAGACACTTGCGCACCTCCATCGCCCTGCTCAGACACATGCGCGCCTCCATCGCGCCTCCATCGCCCTGCTCAGACACATGCGCG
The DNA here is from genome assembly GCA_036785185.1 of Paratrypauchen microcephalus. NCBI lineage: Eukaryota > Metazoa > Chordata > Actinopteri > Gobiiformes > Gobiidae > Paratrypauchen > Paratrypauchen microcephalus. Next base: position 1,432,596 of record JAVJIX010000019.1, on the reverse strand, counting down.
CCTCCATCGCGCCTCCATCGCCCTGCTCAGACACATGCGCGCCTCCATCGCCCTGCTCCGAAACATGCGCGCCCGCACCGCCCTGCTCCGAAACATGTGCGCCCGCACCGCTCGCCCCGGGCAGATGAGACCGCTGCTCCGACCTACCTGCACCCGGATCGCTCGCCTCAGGCAGACCTAACTGATCCGGCGTGTCTCTGCAGCCTGTCTCCGCGGTATCCCGCATCACAGGTCTGCTCCGGAGGCACTCATTTCGTGAGCCAGACCCCGATTCATCTGATGAGCCGTCAGGATCAAGTGGAAGCAGGAGATCTTCGCCTCCAGAGAGGCATGGGATGGGTAAGAAGAACTAACTAAATAACTAACTAACATGATGCTGCTGTTGTGGTAATTGTGAAGGAATTTTCTATTTACAGAGCCTTCAACCAGCAGAGGACCAACCCCCCCTCCTTCTCGCAAAGCGAAGAAAGGTAAAAAAATATATTATATATATAAATAAATAAATTGTGTGTGTGTGTGTGTGTGTATATATGTATAAAAAAGTGTCTATTCTCCACATCACACTGCAGCAATACAAAATAAAAATACAATTAGGTAATGTATATTTCTATCATTTACAGGTGGTGCATCTGGAGTGGCAAGAACAACCACACATGCCACACATCTACTGTCTGCATATTATCATGGTGGCAGGTGGTCACCATGTCATGCCAGGCTAACACCGTGACCTTCTTGTTGTGCCTCATAACCTTTCCCCCTGCCCCCAGGTCACTCTTTTTTTGTCCCTGATCCCATTTGGTTCCCCCCTGGTTCCCCCCCCTGGTTCCCCCCTGTGTGTCCCACAGACTCACACACTGACACAGAATTATAAAAATTGTCCATATACATGGTGTAGCCATGACAGTGACAGTGTCAAGATGCCGGGGACAATCTCTGCTTGCCGGGGACAAGCAGAGATTGTTTTTGATCTAGGAGATCAAAAACAATCTCTGCTTCATACCATCTATGCAAATGTTTTGCCCAGGTTGGTACGTGTTTTTAAATTTTTATAATACAGTCCAACACTGGGCGGATTTTATAGAGATTGTCCCCGGCATCTTCTAATGACCTGTCACTATCAGCTGAAACCTGTTTCTTGGCATTGTTTTTGAAGTTTGAAGTTTTTTTTTTTGTTTTTTTTTATTGTGTGAAGAATCCCTCAGTCGTCCAGGTAGAATCCATGGCAAAAGGAGAAATTCAATTTGTCAACTGGACCCAGTACCTGTCCAGTTGACAAATTGAATTTCTCCTTTTATTTTTTTTTATTTTATTTTTTTTATTGTTGTATATTGTATTGTTTTATGTATGTTGTATACTTATGTATGTTGTTCTGATCTCAAATTTTGTTCTCAAATTTTGTTTTGTTGATTGTTGTCAATTTGTATATAGTTATATTTCTTATATTTGTAAATAAAAGTGTACTTTGTCATCAAAAATATCTTTCTCTGTTGTTTTAGTAGTTTGAGATGTCACTAAATCAATAAGTATTGATGTCAAAGTCACTGATCTGCTCGAAATCCTTCTTTTCACAAAATGCTCCATTTCTCCAGTTTTTGTCAAAAACCAGTGTTTTTGCTGAAACTTCCCTATGTTCTATCAATTACTTGAGAACCGAAAAGGTTAGAAGCATATTTTTTTTTCCAGGTGAAAGAAGAGAGTCTACACTTTATTTTGATGTGTGCCATGTCTATATAGTCAAAGAACTCAGTATTCTGTGAGTCTTGAAAAATCAGTGAAAATGACCTAAAAGCTCTGGCAGTCAAAGGGTTGACATTGTGAAAACAGGCCGGCAGTGAATGAGTTAAAGGCGATTTCTTATTGGATGCGATGGCTTCAGAGCTGACTTGTTTTGATCTCAAAATACAGTGGTACCTCACCTTACGAAATTAATTCGTTCCAGAAGTGGTTTCGTAACGTGAATTTTTCGTAAGTTGAGTAGCTATTTCAATGGAAAAGGCCTGATTCGTTCCAAGTTTTTTTTTATAGTGTAACATTTTTTTATAGTGTAACACTGTGTCCTGCGTAGAGACTGTAGACCCAGGACTAAACGTGGACTATACCAGGTCAAGACCAAGGTCTAAACCTGGACTGGACCAGGTCTAGACCTGGACTAAACCAGGACTGGACCAGGACTAAACCTGGACTAAACCAGATGGATTAAAGCGCCGTGTGCGGGTCTATTTCCTGGTTTCGTTTCGAGTCACGGCTCAGGCGAGCAGCGAGGATGTGCCTCGGGACCGCACGCAGTCTGAGCGCATGAACGAACGCATGCAAGAGCCGCGGTGGTCTAATCCTGGTTTAGACCTGGTTCAGACCTGGTTTAGACCTGGTACGGTTTGAGCACGGGTCTTGTGCTCGCGCCAGGTCATGCTGCGCTATCACACACGTGTCCGCGCGCGCACACACACCGCCCTCCCCCTTACCCCCACGCTTCACTATTAATACATTTTGTTGAAAATCTATGAAAGTTTGAGTGTTTAAACGAGAGAGAAATGTGAGAAAAGTTTAAATCCAGTCTGAGAAAAGCGTATAATGTGTGTGGCATTATTTGAATTTTTGAGATTTCGCGTTTCGTAACTTGAATTTTCTTTCGTATCTAGAGACCAAAATTTTACGTGAAGGCGTTTCTTAACTTGAAATTTTCATTTGTTGGGTCTTTCGTAAGGTGAGGTACCACTGTATACTACAATATACCTGTACTGGGCTGAATACAGGTATATTGTATACCTGTATGTTGCTCACATACATGTACTGGTGGGGCCTTTAACTTTGTTAAAACCTTCAACTTCAATATGAAGGCACAAACAGACCTATGTATATTGTATATACATGTGGAAATCATAATTAGTTTACAAACAACCACAATCCTCATGTTTGTTCATCTAAATGCCAAACTAGTTGGCATCATACGCACGGATATTTGGGCTTTCAAATATGATTTCACAAGATTACTGTGGATATGCTTTGACTTTTACGACATCTGCAGTTTTCTTCTTGCTATAAACAACACAAACTGAAAAGAATGTGTGAAAAGGATTCAAACAAATCTGCTGTGGCACAGTGGGTTAAAGGACGTATATTAAGCAGAATTGACTCTTGTGAGCTTTAAGTTATATTACAATGTTGTTACCTCATCAAAAACATACCTGGAGTTGTGTTTTGTTTCATTCACAAATGTTTGTGTAATCCTTTATTATTAGTCAGTAGCAGAAGCAGCAGTTTTCATTTTAAAAGTGCACTGTGTATTTTTCTGCTGGAGGGTTCATCAAATGCTTTTCTTTATTGAGATGTCATTGCTTTGTTTGGAATGTTTCACAGTATGGCATCAAACCTTTCTATTTTCATGGAGACTAAACCAGACCAAGTTACAGGTCAGATCTGTGGAGACAACCCCACTCACAGAATGCCTGGTTTTCTAGGTATAAAAGCACCTGTAATTGAATAAATATAAGATAGAGCTATTTAATGTCATACTGTGGAACATTCCAGACACAGAGTGATGACATATCCATAGAAACAAGTTACATAGTGCACCTTTAACCTTTTGTTCAGTAATGACTGACAAATCCAGAGCTGAAATTATCCAAGTGATTCAAGTGAAGGTGTATTGTGTTCAAAACACACTGAGGCACCTGTATTATCACATGACATTGCAAGGTGGTATAGAGTGTTTTCTATTTGAGAGCCTAGTTATGCAGGAATTGCATGTTAAACTTGTGTAAATCAAACAAAACACAACTCTAGGTATGTTCTTGATGAGGAAACAACATTATAACACAGAAAATGGTGTAGTATGGGCCCTTTAAGCATTTCCCAAAGACTCCAGAGTGGTTTAATCGAATCTCACCGAAGCATTTAATGTTGTTGTGTCCCTGAATAAGACTCTTCACCCCAATTGCAGACTCCAGTCACAGTGAGGTGGCTGCTTTCGACCAGCTTGGACCTCCCGTACGCCTTCCTCATTGTGTTTTGTATTAGAATGTTTTTTCCCGGTATTACTCCATTATTCCCTCTGCTATGTTTTTGTCCCATCACAGAAGGGAGGTGAGGTTTTATTTTTCACTACAAATATCATTATCATTGGACATAAAGATCAAATTTTGATATTATTACATTTATCAAAAGTCGCCTCCACCTCCTGAGGAGACTGAGGTCCTTTGGAGTGTGCAGGCCTCTGCTCAAAACTTTTTATGACTCTGTGGTGGTCCTCTACGCTGTCGTCTGCTGGGCCCCGAGCAGCACAGAACGGGACAGAAAAAGACTGAATAAGCTGGTTAAGAGGGCCAGCTCTGTCCTGGGCTGTCCTCTGGACTCTGTAGAGGAGGTGGCTGAGAGGAGGGTACTGGCCAAATTCATGTCCATTAAGGACGACACCTCTCACCCTCTGCACCGGACTGTAGAGGAGCTGAGCAGCTCCTTTAGCAGCCGACTGAGGCACCCCCAGTGCAAGAAGGAGCGCTACCGCAGATCCTTCATCCCCACTGCCATCAGACTGTATAATTCTAACATATAGGCCAGACAAGCAATATCCTCCTTTTTCATGTTGATGCTTGTTGTTACTATTATCATTATTACTTTTTTCCATTATTATTATTATTACGTATTACTTTTCGTATTATTTATTACTTACTTTATCCCCTCCCTGCCTGCATGCACTTTTTCCCTCTTGTCCAAATGTCCTGGAGCTACTGTGGCGAGTAAATTTCTCCTGTGTGAGATCAATAAAGGCTTATCTTATCTTATCTTATCTTTATTTTCATGCTTTTAATTTTTTACATTTTGCCTTTACATTCTTTTCTTTTCCTTCACTACAACATGACGTATCTGAAGTACATGATGTATGGACAATGTTACTGTTGTTTATTGTTTCACTTGGTGTTTCTTAAATAAAGTAAAAGAGACTATGTCAAGTTTTGTCCTTTAAGTCTATCAAAAACAGCGGACTTAGTTTGACCTTAAGAGCTGCTTATACAATATATCTGTACTGGGTGAAGATAAAAAAAAAATCTCTACTTCTACTATTTATGTATTGCAGTTCAGTTTTATTTACATGCATTGTACTAGCAGTATTGGGAAGAATACCTCAATTAAAAGGTATTTTGGAACTTATTCTGTTACAGGGTCCATTCACAGTACCTAAATACTCTTACACCGGTTTTCATTGAACGGTGGAAGGGTCCACCATCTGCCATGGTGTCCATGAAGATGTTGCTGCTTTGTCTGGTATATTCCACAGTATGGCATTAAATATCTATTTCCAGGGTAAAAAAAAAAAAAAAAAAAAAGTAACTGCAAAGTAAAACAAGTAAATGCTAAATTATAGTTCAGATCTATGGAGATGTGGCCCTGCTTACAGTAAGAATGCATGTTTTTTGTGGTACGTTAAAGGTACACTGTGTAACTTTTCTGGTGTCTCCATGAAGATGTTGCCTGGGCTGTAAAAAGTAAAGGAGTGAAAAATGGAGAAACGGTCAATATGTGAGACAACTAAAACTTGTGTGAATTAAATCAAATGCATTTTTAATGATGATACAACATTGTTACAGGGATAAAAACTCAATAAGTCTTATTAAAGGCCTTTTAATGAGAAATATACCAGATGTTCCCTCTTTGGCTCTGTTAATCTGACTTTTTAAAAAACTAACATTGAAAAAAACAATACCTTAAATGTGACATCTGTTGGTTGGTGAACAGCGGTTCAAACCAGTCACAGGGCAGTATTGTGTTTGGGCAGAAGTCAAAGGTGAAGCGCCCAGACTAAACCTATGTTCATAAATTTTGTTTTTGTAAGTGCCGTGTGCATTTGCAGATGGAAAGATGTATGTAATTTTCTTGCAGCTGGATTTAAATGACACATATAATGCTATTTTCTCATCTAAGTTATAATGTTGTTTCCTCATCAAAACAAAAACTAATGCTCCAGTGTATTCGATTTCATCCCTCCTGGTCATTTGGGATTCATAGAACTGTAGTTACATGCATAACTTTCATTTTTAAGCTCCATATACCTTCACTAGAATCACTTGTAATTTAATAAATGTAAGGAAGAGCCGTGTAATGTCATACTGTGTTTGATTGTCATTTGATTTTTTTTTATTTGATTTTCAGTTAATAATTATCAATAATTCCATTTACATAATTTATAGCATAAAACCTCTTTTTTCTTCATCTTTTTTTTTTTTTTTTTTTTTACCAAAAAAGGAATAAGCTGAAGCAATGCTTATATATTGCCTACCCCAGACATGGGGAAACTACGGTCCGGGGGTCATATGCGGCCCTTTAAAGGGATATGCCACCCCCAGGTCAAATTTGGGCATCTCCCCACAGTCCAGAGACTAAAATAAGTGGTGGAAAGCGTTTTCCTGCTCACCCAGCCATTGTCCGAGTCTGTCAGCACTGACCGCCGCGGTATCTGCAGCTACTCCGCGTTAGACTGGAGTCTAACGGCGCCAGAGAAAGATTTCGGCCAAAAGGAATTAATTTGCTCGATGCGTTTCCCAATTACTTTCTGTGTAGTGCGCATTCATATCGACTGCAAATAAATGTGCAAATCAACACGGAGAGCTTGACTTGGTCATTTTGGGTGGGAACTATTTTTCAGTGCGGAACAATAAAGGCGAAGCACGCACCACGCTGTGCAACAGGTGAACTCCCTTCCTGGTGCGTAACAGGGATTCCCCTGGCAGCGTGCTGCGTGCTTCGGCTTTATTGTTCCGCACTGAAAAATAGTTCCCACCCAAAATGACCAAGTCAAGCTCTCCGTGTTGATTTGCACATTTATTTGCACTCGATATGAATGCGCACTACACAGAAAGTAATTGGGAAACGCATCGAGCAAATTAATTCCTTTTGGCCGAAATCTTTCTCTGGCGCCGTTAGACTCCAGTCTAAGGCGGAGGAGCACCAGATACCGCGGCGGTCAGTGCTGACAGACTCGGACAATGGCTGGGTGACCAGGAAAACGCTTTCCACCACTTATTTTAGTCTCTGGACTGTGGGGAGATGCCCAAATTTGACCTGGGGGTGGCATATCCCTTTAAGCTTCTTAATCTGGCCCGCTGAACTTGAAGAAATTATATTAATAAACCTTGTTAATGTTTTAAAGTTTTAATTTCCCTGCAATTCTGGTATTTTCCAATAGCGGGCGCACTATTGGAAAATGTTTTAAATGTTTTAAATGTTTTACTGTTTCTTTTAACTCTTTGTATTTTAACTGTTGATTTTAACTGCTTTTAACTGGCTATAATGTATATTATACTTGTTGTAAGGCGACCTTGAGTGTCCAGAAAGGCGCCTAATAAATAAAATTATTATTATTATTTTTATTATTATTAGATACATTGACATTTGTTGAGGTGCGGCGTTTTGCTCCACATTTGTGCTTTACTCTTTGACCCGTCAGCCCTCCTCTAAAGATGAGCGGAGCTAAGAAAAGAAAAGCGGACTGAGAATGTTGAGTGTTTAACAAGTGGACAAGTTCATATTTTTTCACCAAATACTTATCAACTGCTGTATGCCTGATATGCCAAGAGACTGTAGCGGTTTTTAAAGAATATAATATCAGCCGTCACTTTGCCACGAAACATGCTAAGCAGTCAACGAAAGAACCTGAAGGAGAACAGAACTTTCGGTGCTTTAAAATAGTAACTGTTAGTAATAAAAAAGCTTTTATTAATTAAATTTTCTGTGTTTTAAGAGTCATTCATTCATTCATTTTCTTCTGCATTTTCTGGGTCACGGGGGCAGCAGTCCAAGCAGTGTTCTGCTGCCCAGAACACAATGCACCAGCCCCCATGAATCCCCCTGCAGGTGGTGGGTCCACAGGAGGACGGCTGATGTCACAACAGGCCTTGATGTATCTTCTGCCATGGGGGCTACCAGTGTCCACAGACACTGGGGGCGAGGTGGGGTTAAGTGTCTTGCCCAAGGACACAACAGCAGCGCTCATCTGTGGGAGCTGGGATCACATGCGCTCAACCCGTCAAGAGCGGGATTCGAACCGCCAACCCCGGGATCACTAGGCAAACGCTCTACCAATTGAGCTAAGGCTGGGGAACATTTGTCCGTATAAGAAGGGGGGGAAGGGGGAAGAAGGAGGGAGAAAAGGGAAGAAAATTGAGCAAGCCGCAGGTTCGAATCCAGACCAGAGCGAGAGCAAATTAACAGATTTAAATTTTAAACTTGCTTATTTTAAAATCAGTTATTTATCTTTTCATAATGTTTTGTCATTTTTCAGGGAAATTATTAAAAACTTTGTCCAAACTACTAATGTTTGTCCATTTAAGGGCATTTTACTTGCAAATTGTTTCCTATAGTAACTTTAGGGATTCCATTCACACCATATTGTAACTCTAAAGTTTCATTCAAACTGCAGGCAGCTTCTTGATATTATAAGTGCTTCTAGAATTCACTGTAAATTAATACAACACAATCAATTCCACAAAGAAATATATTTATTAACACAATAGTATGCCCAAAATTTCACAATTTTCTTGGCAGTCAGTAATTTCAGTCAGGTCAGTGATTATTTTCTAACTGAAAAGAAACCAGAATATAAAAACATGAATTTTAGATTCATAAAGATATTAGAAACATAAAGATATTGATATACAAGACCCACAATAAGTACATAGATAAATAGGAATAGAACAGTAATAGGATAATAATTGGAATAGAACAGTTATTAACACTAGATGGTAATAAAAATATTTATTAATATTAAAGTAAGTAAAGCTAACCCAATATTCTCATACATTGAAGCCACTCCTCTTTTGTAACTGGCTCTGTGTTTGGACAATATAACTTGCCTTTTTACTGACTGTGACTGTTTCCACGGTGCGAAACTGCCCACATTTATGACATATATTTGAGGTCACAGTCATGCCTTACAAAAACAATGGAATGGACATATTTTTAGGTATTTATATTTTCTAATACACTAAATACCAACAAAAGCATGCAGAAGTATTTCCTCAGACATAAGTGAATAGGCAAATATTATTACTTGCATGTGAGGATAACTCTAAACTCTGATCGATGGGCCCGGTCCAACTGCTGAAGCCCAGCATGACCCCCTGGACCTATATCTGGTGCAAATGAGGGTTTTCGTGATCACGTGGCATCCAAACCAGCAGCCGTTGGGCAAAGAAGCGGTCGGGTGTTGGAGCCTGGTGGTACAAGGTAGCTGGTGGTGGGGGGTGGTCCCACAGGTCTCGGCGGACTTTCAGTTCCAGCTTCCCTTTTGCACCCACCATAAAAAGTGTTTCTGCCGCCCACTTGCTGTGGGATGGTCTGTGGCCATAGTACCGGGAGGTCCGCTGGTTCTGGCTATATTGAGAAAAAAGGTATAAGAAACAAAGAAAACATCGATTGATAATGGCATGTGCATTTTTCAGCGCATCTTACCATTGTCCGTGTTGTAGAAAGAAGGAAGAGGAGGGTTTGATGAAGGTCTGTTGGCAGACGAGGTCTGCGGAACAGCAGACTGTTACAGGGATATGTGTCTATGGAACCTGTGAAGTCTCTAAATGAAAGAATATTATTATTACGTTTTAGTGAAATAAAGTTGTATAATTATGACAATTTAATTTACATGTGCTTAATTTTCAGTTAAATAAAATGATATTATTACCTGAGGAAGTTTCCTCTGCAGACAAATTTGGCTTGACCACGTGAGCCCCCAAATCTCTGCTTTTCAAGCTGTTAACAAGAGGGTCATTGTCAGTCAAATTTATGGGTCTAAATCCTGCACCACTGCTGCAGATATGCGTGTGTGTGTATGTGTGTATGTATGTATGCATGTATGCATGTATGTATGCATGTATGCATGTATGCATGTATGTATGTATGTATGTATGTATGTATATGTAATAACATGCTGCTAACAATGGATAAAGTCAGTCTGGGTCTTTTGGACTGCTCATTGCTCCTGGGGATAGATGGTGTGGGTCTTTTTGAAGGAGTAGACAGCTCACTCCTGGAGGTGGAGGGTGTGGGTTCTGCACTCAGCTCTCTGCTCATGGAGGTGGAGGGTGTGGGTTCTGCACTCAGCTCTCTGCTCATGGAGGTGGAGGATGTGGGTTCTGCACTCAGCTCTCTGCTCCTGGAGGTGGAGGGTGTGGGTTCTGCACTCAGCTCTCTGCTCCTGGAGGTGGAGGGTGTGGGTTCTGCTCTCAGCTCACTGCTGGAGGTGGAGGGTGTGGGTTCTGCACTCAGCTCTCTGCTCATGGAGGTGGAGGGTGTGGGTTCTGCTCTCAGCTCACTGCTGGAGGTGGAGGGTGTGGGTTCTGCACTCAGCTCTCTGCTCCTGGAGGTGGTGCAGGACAAGTCTAAGCCAGGGGTGGCATCCACTTTAGGTGGCAGATGACCCTGTGATAAGTGCATGAAGATATACCAGACAAATAGTAGGGCTATTTAGGACACTAATATATTCTATATCATGTCTAATGCTGCTTCTTCTTCTTTTTTTTTTTTTAAAGAAATGTAGGATAAATGATGGCACCTTATGAAATCCACATGAGCATGTAAGACGTGTGCTCCAGAGTGGTCTGTCTACATCTACTTGAAAGCAGAGGGCACTTTTCTATCTGAAATCATAAACAAATATTCTGCAAATAACTAGTTTGTGTGCCAGAAGTCCATACATATACACAGTATTACGTTAAAAATGTATAATTTGTATTAAGTGAATCCTCTACTTGTTTTATCTGCACACATAACATGGAATATCACAAACAGTTCCATATTAAATGCAATAAAGTTGAATCACTCTGGTACATCTCATACCATCTTTTTTTTGTCTGGGAGCAGTGTGCGTATACAAGCAGGTCTATTGCTGTTTGTCTGCGACGTAATTACCAATGAATTAACGTAATCATTACTAGTGTCTGGTAGCTATTGAAACAATTAAACTAAGCCACTGCATTGATGAAATATGTACAACCCACCTGTTTTCTCAGTACGGTGACGTTACGGCGCTATTAGCGAACTTTTGAGAGCGGCGAAGCACATGGGATTGTTGTCAACAGTGAGCCGAAGATAGAAAGACGGCAAGATGCACTACGCACATCGATTGGCTCGCAAATGATTCAGCTCACAGTTTGATTGGACTCACACCGTGGCCTGATTTGCTCTCGTGAAAGAAGATGGAGTTGCGGATCTTATTGGAAGCGCAAAGACTCACGTTGCAAACTAACAGGCGCTTGAAAGCTCGAGCTACGCACTCCATTGGACGAAAAGTACGGACTATCGGCTTTGCGGTACCGCAACTGCTCTATTTATTTCAATAAATATCTAAATACCGCGGAACTTGAAAGATGGACATTTTGTTGTAACGCTTTTGTTCATTTTTAATTGAAATATAAACCACATGTTTTCTACATATTCCATGTTATTTTGAGTGTTTTTACCAAAACACCAAATCCAGCTGCTCCTGGTCCGGCCCTTCTGTTAAATTTTAGAACCCTTTGTGGGCCACGAGTCAAAAAGTTTGCCCACTCCTGGCCTATCCTATTAAATCAAATCTTCTACAAGACACTGATACAGCTTTACAATAACACATTGTTAGTCAAAGCAATAACATCACCATGGAGAAAAGCATTTAACGCACCCTCCACCAGAAAAGTTACACAATGCACACTTAATATTGTCCTATAGAATGCTGTGATGTCTGAAATACAGAAATACAACTGAACCATGAAGACAAAATCCAAATATATCCATCCATTGCCATTCAGCTGGAGGGAGCATGTGGCACAGCCTAAGGTAAAGCCTGCATTGAGGCTTATTAAAGAGATAATGGGCCCAACCTGAGGGCACGGGGGGACACCGTGAGGCCCCCAGCTGATAAAGACCCATTAATTTGCACCTCACACAACGCCTATCTATAACACCAGCCTGTTCCGAAACACACAAACTCTTTATCTGCCAGCCCGGTGCTTATAGCGCTGAGTCATGGTGAAAGAAATGTTTATGTAGGTATTACGCTGTCTGCTTTTTGTATTCCCATGGCTTTCATCTGTTTAGATTTGCCACTGTAAGTAAAATGGAAAATTAGTCCAATGCAGTTTTAATAGAATTCCATTACGGGGCTGAGCAGGTGATAGGGTTGAGGTTTTAAACAGTCTTTCTGCAGGTAAAACAATCAGCATTTTGACACTATTTGAAAGCGAATGAGGTGCTTTGAATAGTGCTCTTTATATTATTTGCCGGGTATTCATAGTTGATTGATATCAAAGGAAAAGTAACGTTTTTTTACAATCTGAGCCTTATTTCAGTAATAAAACAAGTTGTTTTACTCACCCATAGCACTTTGGTGTCATATGGAGCACTTCCAGAGATGTTGTAGATTTGCGATCTCCATAATGTGAGTTCTCGGGGCACATGTTTGCGGTCTCCAAATAACAGAAACTTTAGCACTTTTCAAATCATAGAAGCTTGATGTCTTAGTCTACGATTTCGTTTGGTCAAAAGCCATAGTTTCGAGTAGATGAGGACGCCAGTGCGCATGTGCGGAGTGTGCTCTCAGCTCCCGGGACCCAAACATGAAACGCAAAGCTGTAAACTATGGCTAAATCTCGGATTACAGGTCACTTTTGACTCAAATTAAATCGTAGACTAAGACATCGAGCTTCTATGATTTGAAAAGTGCTAAAGTTTGTGTTATTTGGAGACCGCACGGGGCATATTACATGCTCGGGGAATATATTATATGGCTAGAAGTCACGCTAGGCTAACGAAAATCTAAAACATCTCTGGAAGTGCTCCATATGACACCAAAGTGCTATGGGTGAGTAAAACAACTTGTTTTATTACCGAAATAAGGCTTAAATTGTAAAAAACTTTACTTTTCCTTTAAGGGTCTGATCATGCTGGCTCAGTGGTTGAATGGTTAATATTCGTGTCTCATAGTGAGAAAGTCCAAAATTTTATTCCCAAACCTTCTTTCGGTGATGAGTTTGTCAGTATTTGTGTTCTCCCCATTCATTTAAAGAACACAATTAATGGGTAGTGTCTGCTATAGTTATAATCTACCCCTGTGGGTAATTATGCTTTAGTTTGTTTATTTTAAATTGCAATATTCATCTAAAATGACTCATTAAAAAAAAAAACATCAGTCCGCTGATTTTCGAGTTAGATAACTGTTATGCCCAATGGGAGCTGACGTCGCAGTAAACATCTTCACAGTAAAGAGTCGCTAGCGAGTAGGGAATTTAAAAAATTTGTGCAAAAATAACTGCCACGCTGCCGAATCCTACATGTATCACTGATTAAAAAAATAGAACAAAGTAAGTACAGAGAAGTTGGCGTATGCCGTTGGCGGTGAAAACGGATATTGATCAGCAATATGGCGTCTTGAAAATAAGCAATTAAAGAATGCTCAAACATGCACAAATCACTCCAAACACAATTTCAAGAGGATAAATGAGAGGGGGAAACAACTATAACATGGTTAAAAGCTCTAAAAATCTGATTTTGTAGAATAAGTGCTTTAACTAGGATCATTAATGACGTGCACTGCATAACTTGTGTGGTTGCAGATTGGCTTGTCTCCGTAGAATGGCTTTAAACTTCTATCTAGCATTTATTTTACTACATGTACATTTATCAGTCAAAAATACCTTGAAAAACATGCATTCTTACTGTGAACGGGTTCGCCTCTCCACCAATCTGACCTGTAACATGGCCTATTGGCATCACCTCCTTGTCTCCATGGTGAAAGAAGATCTGATGCCATACTGTGGAGCATTCTGGAGTTAAGCAGGTCGTGATGTACACAGTGATCATTTCGCCTATCTGAAAATCTGAACAAGGATTTTACATTTCTTGCAGGTTTTTCCAGCAGTATTGAAGGATCGGCGAAATGCAAGGGGGAAAATAAATTCTAAACGAATAAATTCTATATCTATAGAACTCATTATCACCTTTATTATTTAAACAGTTTAAAGGTCCCATGGCATGAAATTTTCACTTTCTGAGGTTTTTGAACGTTAATGTGAGCTCCCCTACCCTGTTTAGGCCCCCCCCATGGCTAAAAGTTGCGAAATGTCTAAACTGAGCATTTGCGATCCTTTTCTGCGTTACACAAAACCAGTGTTCAAACGGGCGAGTTCGGACAAGGCACCTTATTGACGTCAGATCGGCAAATGCAGCTCCAGACCCTCCCTCTGTCTCCGCTCAGCGTCCCTGTATATCCCGCCCATAGAGTTTGGACTGTGAATGCGCTACGCAATGCGAAATGCGTTTTTTTATTTGCCTGGAGGCACGTCCGAGTGTTTCTAGGCTCGGAAGTCCTTTATCTGAGCCTCTGAACCTTTGAACAGCAGTGGTTTAATTTTATTTTATGTGGAAATGTGTTTATTTTTCAATGGAACGCTTGAAATCTCTCCCCCCGTGCAAAAACAAGGAAATGGATCAGCTGAGAGCTAGAGCCGAGAGCGGAGACTTTGGCCACGCCCCCACCCTCTATTATTGGCCAGCTTTTTTCTCCTCATTTGCATTCAAGCAACAACTCCCATTATGAACTGTTCTGAGGGAGAACAATTACTCTTTCTCATCTTATCTCTGTTTCTCATGCACTGAGTGTTGATTTTGAAGAAGGATTCATTTACAGTATTAGGGAACCATTAAGGAGCCATATAAAAGCATCAAGAAGTACCATGTCATGGGACCTTTAAAGTTGAACAAGGATGTGAAAGATTAAATGAAACACAACTGCTTATATCTTTTTGATGAGAAAACATTATAACATAGATCAGAGAATAGCTTAATATGGGCCCTTTACGCATTCTTACAAATTGACTAAAAAGGTAAAACTACCCCCCAAAATTATTGCAAGGTGACATAATGAAAAGTCTCTTCAGGGGTACGCCAGTAGGTTGTACCAGAACTTGCAATAGAAGAGTTCAAATGTTTTCTGTTTCTTGAACCTTTTCACTATCTACTCGTCCTTTTCTTTTTGTTTAGAAGAACGTTGTTTTCTCATATTCCTCAGTATTTTCTCAGATTCCTCAGTACTGTTCTGGCTTTCACAGCTAGATCTGTTGACGTTGACGTTTGTTTCTGCGTCTGCATTGGAGTTCTTGCCAACAGTGTCATTTTTTCTTTCTTTCTTTTTTAACAGACAGTAAGTATATTCTTCTGGTATTGTATTTTATGTGCTGCTAATTGTATTCATTGAATCTAGCCTCAAGCCCTTCCAGATTATTGCAGTGACATCATGACACTGATAGAATGCATTGTTCAAGTACTTGTCAGTTTTGGCTAGTAAAAGTTTTGGCACCAATAGCAATGTTTCTCAATGTTGCAAAAGAAAATTGAACTCTGTCAAACAGACAAATGTTTTTTAAAAGTGAATACTCTCTGTATATGCATCTGTCTGAAGGGAGAAGCTATATTACAAGACTTGCCAGACCCCTGTCAGAACTGAAGCTGGTACTTGGATGAGTGGCAAAATGTATTCACTATTAAAAACTTTTGTCCAACTAACAGAATCCAAAGTTCCAACATGATGTCACTGCAAAGTATTACTTTGAATAATAAACACTGTCATCTACAGTTTTGTTATGTTATTTTATTTTTTTGTAGAGAACTATCCGTCATTAAACAGAAATGGGGGAGTTAGACATAACTTGTCTCTCATCTATAATTCCATTCTTAAACCACGTCAAAACAGACAAAGAAACATTAGGGCAGACGAGCCAGGGCAGAGGGGTGGAGAGGGTCGTTAGACGTTGAATAGGGGGTCGTAACTAGTCGCCAGAGTAATTTGGAAAACAAAGAGACAGATTAGGGGGGTTCGTTTTCAGAGCTTTTTCAGTGTAGGACGCGCCTCCCGGCAGCTAGATATAAGCAGTGTCTAACCAGTACAATAACCAGAGCTGACGAAGCCTCTCGGATGAGCGGCGAAACGTTTTCAACCAAACAAACTTTGTCCAGTTGACAAATTGAACTTCTCCTTTTATCTTGTAGAGAACTAGTAGAACTATTCTAGGCCTAAATTGGGATTAAATCAGAACAGGAACAAAATATGGGTAAAACTGACCCTAAACTCAGCATATAGTAGTTGCATAGCAAAAGAAGGAGCTCACTGAAAGATTTTATTTTAAAGATAAATGTTGTGTAGAAATGATACAGAAATAAGCCAAGTGCACACCCTGCCAATCAGTCATCCTTCTCCAGTTAAATTTTTCATTTTCACAGCCATTGACATCATAGCTGCTTTACACAAGGCCTGTTTATTGCACGATGGTTGCAGAGAGCAGCAGTTTTAAAGATGTTTTCATGTGTAATATAGAGCTGCGTTTTGCTAAACCCAGATAAAGCTCAGTCTGTGTTTCCATGCAGTGCACACTTGGATGATATACTCACAGCTTGATTAAGCCCTCAAAGCACAGTGGGGCTCCT
Source organism: Paratrypauchen microcephalus (assembly GCA_036785185.1). NCBI lineage: Eukaryota > Metazoa > Chordata > Actinopteri > Gobiiformes > Gobiidae > Paratrypauchen > Paratrypauchen microcephalus. Next base: position 1,416,153 of record JAVJIX010000019.1, on the reverse strand, counting down.
CACTTAATGTGCTTCTACATCCAGGAGAGGAAGACCACTATTTGAGGCAGTAAATGCTAATAATCCTGGTGTGGTGATGTGCCAAAAGAGCTCTTTGAGATTCTGACATAAGAGAAAGAAGCAATATGATAATCTGCTACTTATGACTATACAAGATGTTATAAAATGCACATGACAGGTTGGACTACTCATTTCACTAAAATAGAGTTACATAAACACTTTCTAATTTAATTTTGGTGAAGTTGATTAATTTTATTTCCTAGTTGGACAGGCTCGTCAGCAGAGATTTGGAGGCCGAGGCCCCTCCAATATAAATTAATAGAAGGAGGGTCCAGTTTGGCCCCCTTAGACCATAGAGCCTGGAACAAAAAACAGCAAATACAGCAGCAATGTGACATACAGAGGTAATTCCAAAACTGTTACGTAAAATAACCATGATGGATACAAGGGCCAAAATTTATCTAAAACACACATTAGTTATGGTTCAACTGATACATTTTTACATGCTTGTGGTAGGTTAGAGTATAAATTCCACTAAAATCTTGCACATTTTTTCTAGTTTTGAAATTTTGGTCTATAGTTTTACTTCCTGGTTGGACTGGGACATGAGCAGCAGATATGACATACGTAGAGGTAATTCCATAAATATTATCTATAGCAACTGTAACATAAAAAAGGCCCCAAAACTTGTGAAAATTACACAATAGTTATGATTTGAAAAATATAAATAAATGACAACACTTTTATTTTGTTAAATCATTGTTTAAAGTGTGAAAAATGCATTCCTTGTGCATAAATCATCTGTGTATTTTAGATGGAATTTTCAGTGTTGACATAGCTAGAAGTATCTGTTTTTAGAACATGCCGCTACTTCGTGTATTATTTACCACAAACTGCCACCGAACTGATGCTAAAATATGATAAATATTTACCACAGATACTATTCCTCCAAACCAAGTAATAATTAGAAATGTGCACTTTAATGTACACCAACTATATACTGCAAAACAACTTTTGGAAGATATCTAATTGTATTTTCTACCATTTATTTTCTTTTCGTGAGGTACTGTGTCCAAGTAATTTCCCTTGAGGATCAATAAAAATGGTCTAATTTTCTGGCAAGCTTTGCAATTGCAGCAAAGGTTTTAAAGGTAGGATTCTGTTCAAAGTTCACATTGTAAACTTCAGAAGACTGAGTTATGAACAGCCAAACAAGAATGTCATGCTTTTAACAACAAATTGACACAACAAGATTAAGTCTTTATTTGGTCTCACACACAATGACACATGGGAGAAATTTGACTTCTGCATTTGACCCATCCTTTTTCAGGAGCAGTGAGCAGCCATCTTTTTGGCACCCGGGGGGCAGTACCGTGAATACACTTTTCTCCATCTCCCGAACCGGTTCCCCTCAGCTGGACTTCTGACCCCTGCCCCCCTCCGCTGTCCCCCCTGGACCCTGTTGTCTGGACCTTCCCTGGACACTACATCGCCCTTGCTCCCCCCCAGACCCCCTTTCTTCGCCTGGAGCAAGCCCTTTGGTCCCCATCCCTCGATGTGTCTTCTGAGTGTTTTGCGAATGTTATTGTGATGTCAAAATATGTACCTTGTAATAATAAAAGTTAAAAAAAAGGATAAAAGGAGAAGTTCAATTTGTCAACTGGACAAAGTATGTTTGGTTGAAAACGTTTCGCCGCTCATCCGAGAGGCTTCGTCAGCTCTAATTAGAGTGCTGGTAAGACACTTGCTTATATCCTGCTGCAGGGAGGAGCTAACTAGCTAACTACTTTCCGAAACTATCTCATTGGTTACCGTCTTTTGTTTCTCTGGCGTCTAGATAACGATCCCTATTCATCCCTACGACTGTTTTTCACACCTCTGGCCCTGACCTGGCTAGCCCGATTGTTCCCCTGTTTGCTTGATCTAGGCTTAAGAATGGAATTATAGATGGGAGACAAATTATGTCTGACTCCACCATTTCTGTTCAGAGAAGGACTCTGTTTTTTGACAAAAATAGCCTCTTTAACTCCCCTCTCAAACCAATTCTTTTCTGAACCTCACTGTCCTCAAAAGAATGGCCCGTGGCTTCTAGGTGAAGATGTACAGCAGATGACGGTTCACTCTGGCACGCATCTTCACGCATCTTAAAAAAAAGGGTCTTGCCCAAGGACCCACACTGGGTAGCTCATTGCCGGGGAAGATTTGAACCCACATCCCCCCAGTGAATGTCAGTGACTTACCAGTTGAGCTAGCCAGCCGGTCAGCAAACTGACAGTGTTAGAAGCTTTTAGTTTGGATATTTTGTTAGAACAGGAAATGATGGTAGATGTTGCAGTCCCTGTAATACATGGATGAATATGGCCAAGAATCACATACTGTATGACTCATGAGTCAAAACATCAAGAATATAAAGATTAAGATTAAGCCTTTATTGGTCTCACACACAATGACACACAGTGACACACGAGCGGAGAAATTTGACTTCTGCATTTGACCCATCCTTTTTCAGGAGCAGTGATAGTGACTACTACAATATTGCACTATTTTTAAAGCAGACCTATCATGTAAAATTGACCTTTTAGAGCTTTTCCCCATGTTCTAGTTGTTTCCCATTCTCATGTACCCTCTTGAAGTTGTATTTAGAGTGATCATGCATGTAAGTAATCTTGAGCCCCGTTTTCACCACCACTATGCCCACTGCTTTGTACTTTCTCCATTCTCCAATTAGAATTTTTAAAATGGTGATAAACAGGATTTGGCAGCACTGTGTAGCCGTTTTGGTACAAATAAAAAGCAATCTGATTTTCAACTATCCATTGGAGGTGGCGACAGCTGCACGGCTCTTTGTTGTGATGACATTTAAGGCGATGTCAGATCCCATTGGGCACCACGGCTTTCTAACACGGATGCCAGCATTTGTTCGGTTGTTTTAGATGGATATTGCAACTTAAAATATCCAAATTACACAATGATCCATGGATGTCAATAGATTTTAAGTATAGCGGACACACGCACAGTATATTTTCTTAAAAACATTTTTCTTATGCTATACACATTATGTCATAAAATATGAATGAGGTTGTGTCTTTTTTCAGTTGTTTTTCTTGCGCTTTTTTATGTTGCATAAAAATGAAAAGGTATGTACATACATTCTCTTCAGTTGTCCCAGTGACTCTAATATTGAAAATATATGAAACAGAAAATATGCTAAAAATGAAAATAATTCATATACAATGCATTTTTTCTCTCCAAAAAAAGCGACAGAAATGTAGTACTGTCAAAAACATCATAGATACCATGAAATTCTAATGGCTATATGTTGAATACGGTAGCCCACCATATTAATATTTTTTTGTTGGTTTTGTTTATTTAGTTTACCTTACAGGGCTCATGCACAAGAGCAATCATCTAAGAAATATTAAAGAAATGCTTTGTACCAGACTGTGGGAGCTAATTTCCATCTGCAGTCCCTGACACATACAACACACACAATACACAAATAGTATAAAACTATGCAATCTATATACACAAACAGTACAATTATTTAATGATACAAATGATAATGAAGGCCTGTCTCAACAATCTCACAGGAGTATATTGTGCTATAGATCTTTGAGTCGAAGTACTTCTCTGAGAAAAAACAACAACAACAATACAAGCTAAATAACATTAGGGAAAGCCCATCAGCAACATTCAGACACTATATTCTATAAGTGTACTGTTTCCATGTGATGGAATAATTATATATTATTAACTTTTGTGATTCTTTAATTTTTAGAAATGAAGCTTTAAAAGTGTGTACGTGACTTGTGATCATATGTTTTGAGTTGCAGAAAGGCCAGATATCTGAGGGGAGACGTAAGCAGACAGCTTGGCTCCTCCAATATCTATACTCAACAAAAATATAAACGCAACACTTTTGTTTTTGCTCCCATTTTTCCTGAGATGGACCCAAAGATCCAAATTTCACTCCAGATACACAACACTACCATTTCTCTCAAACATTGTTCACAAATCTGTCCAAATGTGTGACAGCGAGCACCTCTGCCCCGCCGAGACAATCCACCCCACCTCACAGGTGCGCCACATCAAGATGCTGATCCGACATCATGACCAGTGCACAGGTGCGCCCCAGACTGCCCACAATAAAAGGCCACCCCGAAATGTGCATTTTTTTTTTGCTTTATTGGGGGTCTGGGGACTCAGAACCAGTCAGTATCTGGTGTGACCACCATTTGCCTCATGCAGTGCAACACATCTTCTTCGCATAGAGTTTATCAGATTGTCAATTGTGGCCTGTGGAATGTTGGTCCACTCCTCTTCAATGGCTGTGCGAAGTTGTTGGATATTAGTGGGAGCTGGTACACGCTGTCGTATACGCCGGTCAAGCACATCCCAAACATGCTCAATGGGTGACATGTCCAAGTATGCTGGCCATGCAAGAACTGGGACATTTTCAGCTTCCAAGAATTGTGTACAGATCCTTGCAACATGGGGCCGTGCATTATCTTGCTGAAACATGAGGTGATGTTCATGGATGTATGGCACAACAATGGGCCTCAGGATCTCATCACGGTATCTCTGTGCATTCAAAATGCCATCAATAAAATGCACCTGTGTTCTTCGTCCATAACAGCCTTTGAAGAGGAGTGGACCAACATTCCACAGGCCACAATTGACAATCTGATAAACTCTATGCGAAGAAGATGTGTTGCACTGCATGAGGCAAATGGTGGTCACACCAGATACTGACTGGTTCTGAGTCCCCAGACCCCCAATAAAAAATGCACATTTCGGGGTGGCCTTTTATTGTGGGCAGTCTGGGGCGCACCTGTGCACTGGTCATGATGTCGGATCGGCATCTTGATGTGGCGCACCTGTGAGGTGGGGTGGATTGTCTCGGCGGGGCAGAGGTGCTCGCTGTCACACATTTGGACAGATTTGTGAACAATGTTTGAGAGAAATGGTAGTGTTGTGTATCTGGAGTGAATTTTGGATGTTTGGGTCCATCTCAGGAAAAATGGGAGCAAAAACAAAAGTGTTGCGTTTATATTTTTGTAAGTCACAGTGACATTGTCCCTGTGAAAGATGTCATATCTGGGAATTATCTTATAAGTGTTTTGGTTTTAATAATTATGTTTTGGTTTTAATGATTATGTTTTGGTTTTAATGATTATGTTTTGTCAGCTGTCCTGCCACATGTTCCCCCACCCCTTATGGGCAGGACAGACCACGTGTACCTAGGGATGTGAAAAACTGAATAAATAGCAAGCGGGGGGCACAGAGAACCAGGACGCTCAGAGCAGATTGGGCCAAGAGCATTTGTTACCTGGGCATTCTCTCTGACTGTTCTCCACTTGCAAGTGAAAAACCTAATCTCTCTTGTCTTCCTTTCCTGTGTACAGAATATGTTGGGTTTTTACCAGCACCCATCACCATGATAACAGTGTTACCACACTAGGGCTGCTGAAAGTATCAAAAATCATATTCTAATCGATATTAAAACTAGTATCGAAACTAGATAGTAATTTGATCGATACTAAAAAAAAACGTCATATTCGGTTAGAAATTAAGCTTTCCTGAATAGCTTTTGATCTTTGCATCATAGATTAGTACTGTATACGCCAATGGACCACTATGGAACCTATCTGGACAACTGAGGGATTACACAGATATAAGGCCACATGGTAATATAAAAAATTACTAACATTTAATGGTATGTGATTTTCACCATTCAATTGTCAAAAAAAAAACTGTTTTTTATTGTCATTGTGGCATCAGAATTGGTATTAAGTATCGGGCAAAGACTGTATAAAGAAGTGGACTAAGGGAGTGTGACGTCAAATGAAGCGCAAAGACGTTAACGGTTATAGGGGCCAAAGTGGAGCCAGTTCCATATTAGCAATAGGAATTGATTTACGAACAAAATAATGAAATAAAAACACCAGGATCAGGTAGAGCGGGTTAATACGGACATTTTAAGACCAAAATGATGAGTCTGACAGCAGCAGTTACATAGAGAGGGCGACAGTTTTCTCAATACAAACTGAACTGGAGCCGGAGTCGATTGAGCCGAAAGTGTGCCTATGCTCGCTTCCTATTTGGAACATGGTGGTGTGGCTGAAGGGTTAGCTATGCCCGTTATACTGTCCATATACAGACTAAAGTGGACTATTGAGGGATTACATAGCTATAAGGCCAGTATAATATAATATAAAAGAAAGTACTGATTTTAATGGTGAAAATCACATTCTATTGTCAAATGAGTGTTTTTATAATCATCATGGGATCGAAATTGATACTGAGTCTATTCTTTAGTTATGAAAGTTTGAAATTTTAGTATCATGATAACACTACTCCATGCCGTGGCCTATATTGGATAAGGCCCAACCCTCTACGCTAGATGTTTCCTTAACCCTCATGACATACTTGAGTGGTATCTTTTTTCAGTTAATTTAAGCAAAGAGCCATTTGATAAGAGAACTTTCCTTCCTTTGAACGCTGTGAAGTTGTGCCTCTGATAGTGTGTGTGCAGAGCTGTTTGGTGCCTCTTTTGAAGCTCGGCGCAGGCTCCGATTAGAATCAGCTAATATGATCAGCGCTTTGCTTTCACCCCCCAGACACTTCCCCTCAATGAAATACAAACATATTCGATGAAGAACATCACCAGATAATGTCAAAACAGATTCTAATTAGATTTTTTTTCCCTTTCTTGTGGATCGACTGCGTGTGGGTCTATGCCACACTTCAGCATCAGCAAAGGAAGAAATGTATAATGGTGTCACTTTGAAGTTTCTTGCAGATCTGTGTTGCGTAATAGGGCTTCTTGTCACTTTATATCATATTAATGTCACTGTGACCGGGCCAGTGTGCTTACCACCCAGCATGCACTGCACACCACGTGACCTTGCTGTGACCCTGCCAACCTAATCTACTTTGTGGGTTTACTTAATAGTTAATGGTTTGCGATTGCTTTTTTAAGGAAGCTTTTTGCTTTTGAAGGCACTCTGGTGAGTCATACTGTAAATATATATATATATAAACATTTATTTTAAATGTTTTATTACAGTTTGGCGGCACAGAGTTGGAGAACTATGCTTTCACAGAACTATACATGACATGACTGTGGGGCGGTCATACAGAATTTACCCTGAGGGGATAGTGGATACTGTAAACACGACTAAAATAAACATCTCAAAGTGCATGTTCTGACAATGTATACAACTGGCAACAATACATTTCAGTTCTTAGATGTTCCAGAGCAGTCATATGAAATTTGTACATTACATGGCCACTGTGCTTTAAAGGTCCCATGGCATGAAATGTTCACTTTCTGAGGTTTTTGAACGTTAATGTGAGCTCCCCTACCCTGTTTACCCCCCCCCATGGTTAAAAGTTGCAAAATGTCTAAACTGAGCATTTGAGCATTTTACAAAAAATCGGACCTCAAACGGGCGATTTTGAACAAGGCACCTTATTGACGTCAGATCGAAAAAAGAAATGCAAATGCAGTTCCACCCCCGTCTGTCTGAACTCAGCATCTCTGTAAATCACGCCCAGAGAGTTTGGACTGCGAATGCGCTAGGCAATGCGAAATGCGTTTTTTTATTTGCCTGGAGGCACGTCCGAGTGTTTCTAGGCTCGGAAGTCCTTTATCTGAGCCTCTGGACCTTTGAACAGCAGTGGTTTAATTTTATTTTCTGTGGAAATGTGTTTATTTTTCAATGGAACGCTTCAAATCTCTCCCCCCGTGCAAAAACACGGAAATGGATCAGCTGAGAGCTACAGCGGAGAGCGGAGCGTTTGGCCACGCCCCCACCCTCTACTATTGGCCAGCTCTTTTCTCCTCATTTGCATTCAAGCAACAATGCCCATTATGACCTGTTCTGAGGGAGAAAAAATACTCTTTCTCATCTTATCTCTGTTTCTCATGCACTGAGTGTTGATTTTGAAGAAGGATTCATTTACAGTATTAGGAAACCATTAAGGAGCCATATAAAAGCATCAAGAAGTACCATGTCATGGGATCTTTAACAACTCTACTGGCTGCCCGTACAACACTGCATCTTACAAGGTCCGAATCAAGTTCCTCCATAATCTGGCTCCTCCCAATCTCACAACCTCCTCCATCACCACCATCCCACCTGCCACCTCAGATCAACCTCCTCACTCGCTTACCTGACCAGCCACAACCACATCCTTTGACAAAACTACACAAACATTCATTCATTCATTTCGAGCAGGTCAACACAAGGAAATAAATACATGTAACCAATATACAGTCAAATACATTTGGGGTTTTTTTCTGCTCAAAAAGGAGTGGGAAGAAGAAAACTTATTGAATCCCACCCGTCTTTCAAAACATAACTTAAATTATTGATTAGCTTCCTTATCAGTTCAGTTGAAATACACAAAAACAAAACAAAGGCAAATTCCTTTCTTGTACCAAAAAACAGCAGATACCAAAGCACAAAACTGATACAAAAAGTGTTTTTTGATGATTCATTCAAACCCGTCTCTCTCTGTATTCAGACCAGACAATGTCTTTATACAAGAACTTAAATTTGCAAATATTTTGGCAGAGCTTTTGCTGTAAATCCAGAGCATTCCACATTTTTACCCCACATACAGTCACACAGAAACTTTTACAAGTAGTTCAGTTTAGGCAAAATGAAGTTTAAACAACCTCTCAGATTATAAATGTTCTCTTTAAGAGCAAAACATTTTTGCTAATTCTTTGGCAATTGTTTATTAAATGCTTTAAAAAGCATAATCACAGCATAATCAATTTTTACCAGGTCATTCAATTTTTAATAACTTTGAATAAAAAGATCATGAGTGTGTTCTAAGAAGCCGACCTTCGGAATGCACGGCCCTTTTTTACAGAAGTAATAGTGGATTAGTTGAATATTGGTAATTATTACCCCATACGTCAACACAATATATAAAACAGGGAAGAATCAATGAACAATATAGAATATGAAGTGCATTGTGTTCAAGGTTTTGCTTAGCTTTATTTATAATTTTTGTTTTTATGTGCCGGATGTGGGCTTTCCATGATAATTTACTGTCCATAATTACTCCTAAGAATGTATGATCAGATACATTTTCAATTTGTACACCATCAATGATTATTTGTAATTCAGGGTTTCCAAAAGTCATCACTTTTGTTTTACTTAAATTTAATAATAGTTTGTTTGTATCCATCCATTAAAAAAAAAATTGTTCATTTCCATATTGACAGTATCCACAAGCTCTTTATGATTTGAGCTACTATAAAAGATATTGGTGTTATCAGCAAAGAGAATTAGTTTGAGTGATTCTGAAACATCAAAAATATCACATACACTGCCTGACAAAAGTATTAGGACGATTGTGTATTTCTGAACTGTCATAATGATAACAAGATATATTGGTAATGACAACAAATCACTTTATTGATATATTAAAGCTAATTTAATCATGTGTAAAGGCGTATTATTGCAAAAATGTAACAATATCAAGTTAAATAGCTTTTTCATCAAAATAACCACCTTTGGCCTTAATCACAGCTTTACAAATTCGAGGCATTCTGTCCAAAAAATTTTCAAGATATCCATCCTCTATAGTTTTCCACTCATCCTGAAGACATCTCCACAGGTGTTTAACGTTAGTCGGATTCCTGGAGCGCACTTTAATATCCAAATAATCCCACATTTTTTCGACGGGTGACAGGTCAGGAGACTGGGGCGGCCGTGTCATAACCTGCAGTTGATGACATTGTTCACACGTCTCCAAATGACCCTGACACAGTTTGGACGAGTGCTTTGGGTCATTATCTTGTTGGAACCAGAAGTTTCATCCAGAGTTCAGAAATACACAATCGTCCTAATACTTTTGTCAGGCAGTGTATAGAGATTGAACAAGGTTGGACCCAACACTGACCCCTGGGGGACACCACATGTAATACCAAGGTGTTCAGAAAAGTACTCACCCATTTGGACACATTGTGCTCTTTCTATGAAGTAACTTCTTTACCAGTTCCCAGCTGCTCCTCTGATTCCATAATTTCCGAACTTGTTTATCAGTATTGAGTGATTAATTGTATCAAATGTTTTTTTCAAATCAGTAAAGATACCAATATCAGGTTCGTCTTCTACTACTTCAATTTATTGGCATAGAAGTGTTTTGTTTTGTTTTTTTTGTTTTTTTAGATCTAAAGCCATATTGGCCTTCATTTAATATCTGATGCTTGGTTATGAAGTTTTCAAGCCGAGAAGTGAATAATTTCTCTATGATTTTTGAAAATTGTGGCAGCAATGAAATTGGCCTATAATTAGTGAAACTATGTTTATTCCCACTTTTGAAGAGTGGTATTACCGTATTGGCCCGAATATAAGACGACCCTATTATAAGACGACCCCCTCTTTTTCAAGACTCAAGTTTGAAAAAAGACTTTTTGAACACCAAATTTAATTTTTATACAGAAAATAATTACAGTACATCTGAAACAAATGATTATAACAATATATTCGAGAGAAAAAAACATGTTATTTTGCCTCATTCAAATCATGCAAAAACTGTCTATCACATCTTAATATCTGAACATTTAAATATGTAAACTAAAGTGCAATCACATTTGTAAATGAATGGCTTCTGGTTTTTGAAATGTAAATAAACCAATCTACTGTGATAAAACAACAAAATTGCAATAACTGCATTAACCATCAAAGTGAAGTCTAAGTGAAGTCAGCTGCGATCTGACGAGATGGGAGGGAGCAGAGGAGAGACTGGTGTGTGTGTCTGTCTGCCTGTGAGTCCACGCTGTTCTCAACTCCGCCCCCGTCCCTCTCTGCCTGTGTCTCTCAGTCTCTTTCTCTGAACGGGGAAAGAGAGAACGGCACAATTATTTTTTTCCTCTCCCGCGATCTTGGAGCCTCTGATCACCAAAAAAAAAACTCGCTAAATTTGTCGCTAGTCGCTTTTGTCTAATTTTCTCGCTAGGGGGGTCCAGAAAGTAGCTAAAAATAGCGACAAAGTCGCTAAGGTGGCAACACTGCCGCTAGCAGCATTCGCTTTAAAGATATCTGGCGCCATCTAGCGTTCTAATCTCTAGACCTCGAATGTAAGACGACCCCCGCTTTTTCAGTGTTCTTTCAATGGAAAAAACATCGTCTTATATTCGGGCCAATACGGTACTTTTGCTATTTTCATTTTACTTGGGAAACAACCGGACTGGAATGATACGTTACAAATGTGGGTTAATGTTATTACAATGCCCTCAACAGTTGTCTTAACTAGTGACATGTCAATATCATGGCAATCAGTGGAATATTTACTGTTACAACTAAGAATAACTTTTTTCACTTAATTTTCACTGGTAGCAGAGAGGAACATTGAAAATGAGTTCCTAAACAATGGAACAGTGCAATGATTTGAGGATTGGTCGGGAATCTCAGCAGACAGCTCTGGGCCAATATTCACAAAGGAACTGTTGAAATAGTTTACAATATTATTCATGTTGTGATTGTCTCCATTTATACCATTAAAGTAGTTGGGATACTCAACTTTAGTAGATCTCGGTTTGATTATACCAGGGGTCTTCAACGTTTTTCAGGCCAGGGACCCCCTACTATATATACGGCATAGAATTGTGTTTTATTAAATTGAGCTTGGTGTCATGTATAAACATGTTGGTGATGTTATGGTACATGGTACATGATGTTATGGTACATCCAATACAAGGAAATAATACACAGGTTAATACTGTATTTTACACTATAAAATATAAAATTATATTATTTTAAAGTGAAATCAAAAGATTTCGCGACCCCCCTGCAGTACCTCCGCAACCCCCCTAGGGGTCGTGACCCCCCTGTTGAAGACCTCTGGATTATACCATTCAGTATCTCCCACGTCTTCTTTATATTGGATATGTTGGTATACAGAATTTGTTTATAGTATAACTGTTGAGCAGTTCTAATCACATCACTTAATTTATTTTTGTATGTCTTATATCTTTGTTCTGCATCTTTGGTTTTGAGTTTGCTTTCTTTTCTTTTTTTTTTTTTACAGGCATTCAATATTCCTTTTGTAAGCCAAGGCCTTTTCATTGATTTCTTTTTTATACTGAGTTCTTTAACTGGGCAATGTTTGTTGTATAAAGAGACAAATATGTTGAGAAACTTTTCCAATGCCTGATCCACATTTGTTTCTGAAATGACTGAGGTCCAGTCCTGTTCATTTAGACTATTTTAAAAGCATTGATGGTTTCTTCAGTTATATTTATTCATTTATAAATCACCTTTTTCTCCTCTTTGATACAGTATATTTGAGTTTACAGTAACACACAGTAAAGACAGGCAAATGATCTGTGACGTCACAAAGAAACAGACCACTGGTTGGTGGAACCCCCATATAATTAGTAAAGATATTATCAATTATTGTTGCACTGTGTGAAGTTATTCTACTAGGTTTGGTTATTGTAGGAAAAAGGGACAAGCTGTACATTATGTCAGAAAAATCATCAATTGCTTTCTGTCTGGTTGGATTCAGCAGATCAATATTAAAGTCACCACAGATGTATAATGGTTTTTGGTTGGAAATAGAGATTTTTTTCCCCCATAATTTCTGTAAAGGTTTCAATATTTGAAGTAGGTAATCGATACACACAACTTACAATTATATTTTTCTGTTTACTATTACAAATCTCAATTGTCACACATTCCATTACATCATCTATAGCAGTGGTTCTTAACCTGGGTTCGATCGAAGTCAGGGGTTCGGTGAGTCAGTCTCAGGGGTTCAGTGGAGGTCAAGAGGCGTGACAACATATCTTTGTGAGCAATCCTTTTTGAAGATGCTGGACATGAAAATGAAGAAAAGGAACAGACTTTGCTGTGAAAATGACATGAGAGTGGCACTTGCCAAGGTGAAGCCAAGCATTTCTGAACTGGTTTCTCAAAGGCAACAGCAGAAGTCGCACTGATTTGCAGTAAATATTCATTATTATTGTAGTCTGATGGAAATTAGTTGATATGTGTGTGATAAAATGTTAAAATAATAAAAAGCATGAATACAATAAGTTCATTATTGGAATAAACAATGTTAAGAATTAAAACCATTTCATTGTGGTAGTATTAAAAAAGTCATGTCTTTGTGAAAAGGTATGTAATTTGTTGAGTTTATGCATTGTATTGGTTTTGTTCTTTGAACACATAGTGATGTTAATGCACGGTTCATTTTGTGCACCAGGAAAACATATACCTATGTCTTAGATTTGAAAAAAAATATATATATATATATTTCAATAAAGAAGGGTTCAGTGAATGTGCATATGAAAATGGTGGGGCTCAGTACCTCCAACAAGGTTAAGAACCAATGATCTATAGTAAAGGACAGATTGACAGATTTATGGATGAATAGAGCTACGCCAACTCCTGATTTAGATTCTCTGTTAATGTATTTTAGCCCATAATCATCAAGACCAAAATCTATAACTCTGTCGTGATGGATCCAAGTCTCTGAAAGTACAATAATACTGAAAGGGCAAGTAAAGTTGTACAAATACTCTTTGATAACAGAAGAATTTATGTTATTGTTGTATTGATCTTGTGTGAGATAACTGCGGTGTCCAACAGAAGAGGAAAGACAATTATTATCAGGGTCTATATCATCAAGCATGTTACAGTCCATATAATTAAAAGTGTGCAGTTCCATTTGTTTGTGTTTGTGTTTTGGAATATATTCTGCAGCATACCCAAATGATTGTTATTTGGTGGTGCAGGCATTTTTTATGTTAATGACATGAGAGGATCTGGAGCAGTATCTATGGAAGATAATTTGTTCCATTAGATTTTGAATTTTACAGTTTGAATTTTTAACTCTGAAAATAGATATTTGAATGATTTTTATTCAGATTTTTAGTTGCTGAAATTTTAAGTATACTTTTTCAATATTTTCAATTTTTTTAAAAATCACCTTTTAAATATTGAATACATGCTATTTTCAAGTACAAAAGTTAAAATTCAGAGTGTAAAATTCGCAGTGAAAAATTTCACAGCAAAGAGCCAAGATGCCAAGGCAGAAGCAATCGATCCTGTGTGAGTGAGGAGGACAGAGGCTGTTTCCTATTGGCTGTTCTCATCTGTGGGCGGGGCTTACACTTAACAAATAAAAGAAATGAGGTTTTGATGAGGTGAATTCTGACCAATCAGATCGCTTCACTGCACCATTTCCTGCTTGTTACTAAGTTAGATCAGATCATTTTGGATCGATTGCTTCAGCCTTGGCATCTTGGATCTCTGCTGTGAATTTTTTTACACTTTGAATTTGAATTTGAAAATATTTGTGCTGAATATTTAAAAGGTGATTTTTTTTTATATATATATTGAATTTTAAACACATTTTAAACAAAATGAACACTTAAAATTTCAACAGCAAAAATTCAGAGCAAAAATAATTCAAACATGTTTTTTCAGAGTTAAAAAATTCAAACTGAGAAATTCAACAGTATTTAAAATTCTAAATCTGATAAAACAAATGATCTCCCATATGTATCCTGTCTCCCTGATTTCAGAGCGTCTGATAGACAGATTGGATTAACCGATTTACTCCGTTTGAGTAAAAAACAACCTGGCTGCTTACACATTGGAAAAAAATATACATAAAGTTTGAGAGAAATTGAGAGAAATTGAGAGAGTGTGCATCGTTACAGAATCAACAACTGAAGCACCAAATTATGCTCATTTCAGGTAAAAGAATACATATTTTGTTCTGAATGTTTGCTTTCACCCCCCAGACACTTCCCCTCAATGAAATACCAACATATTTGTAACATCACCAGATAATGTCAAAACAGATTCTAATTAGATTTGAAATGAGAATTTTCGAAAATGACGTCTTCTGCATTTAAAATTTGGATGTAGATTTGTCACCGTCTATGGTCCGGTTCCAGTCCCTTCTGGATTCAAACAGAATGGAGAAGGCTGGTCAGGCACACTCCCCTCATCAGAACAAAGCATTGGACCTTGAGAGACCGAACCTTTGCTTCTGCTGCTCCTGCCCACTGGAAATCACTCCCACAACCCATCGGGAACTCATTACAATATTTCACATCTCGACTAAAAACTGACCTGTTCAATCTGGCACTCCGTCCATCATTTTTTACTGTTTGTAAACTGTTTTTAGTAACAATAAAAAAAAAGTAAAGTGCTATATATGTCTGATGTATTTTTGTTTGGGAGTGGGAGGAGATTGCCCAGCAACTATGATGAGCTTATCTCCAATAAATTATTGTATTACAAGTTGAAGTCTGACAAACAAAACTACTCGTAAATAAAATCAGCTGAAACTATTTATAAAAAAGCACTCAAGGTACTGGACAATAAGCCTACAAATTATCATTCCAGTACTTAACAAATACAAATTAGAAGAACACAATCATCAAATATAGCTGCAAGCAGCAATGTGGGGCCAAGCAGCGACCCAGCCTAATTTGATCATGTGTTAGATCAGTCTTCGCCCGAGGATCCCAGGGATACCAAGTTTTTCAAAATCGGACTTACGGTTCAAAAGTTACAAGCAGAAATGTCCCTCAAATTTTGACCTGTTGATGGCGCTAGAGGGTTTGAGCTGGGGCCCTGTAATTTTTTGTGGGGAATCCTTGGACAGACTATAATACTTGAGAAAAGTTTGAAAATAATCCTATGAAGGGATCCCGAGATATGAGCTCACTTCCTGTTTGGCGACTTTTCCGACGGGTTTCATTGGTTGTCACGACAAAACGATAAGAGATATCCAAAAATCCAAGAATATTTCTGATGACCTTCAGTCCAAAGATGCTATATACCAAATTTGAGCAAAATTGGTCCAAAATTGAGGAAGGAGAAGCATTTGGAGTGTTTTTCACAAAAATTCAAAATGGCGGAAAATCTACCCTGACGGAAAATGACGTCATAGGATGCGTTCGATTTGGCTTGGCCCAAGGAGTCCAGGGATACCAAGTTTTTGAAAATTGGACATACGGTTCAAAAGTTACACGCAGAAATGTACCTGAAAATTCTTGCAACTTTGAGCTGCTGGTGGCGCTAGAGGGTTTGGGGTGGGGGCCTATAAATCGCTGTGGGTAATGAGGAGACTGGCTGGAATGTGCATGCCAAATTTCACAACTTTTTACCAGACGGTTCTAGGGGTTGCCATAGACTCCCAGAGACGGAAGAATAATGTATAAGAATCAGTACAATCACTATAGGTTCCTTGCAGCTACCGCTGCTTGGCCCCAATTTCATTTGGTGTTTAAGTAGTTTTTAACAAACTAACAATCAAAAGAAATTCAAATTGGACCAGAGCAGGTTCTAGAGGTTTTGCGCTCTACAAAATGTTTAACACAGTGGCTGCTCATATACAGTATTAGAGTCCTCAACACTGGCAGCATTTTCTATAGCTTTAAAACTATGGTTGTCGGAGGGTCAAATACTGTATGTCACCATCTATATGTATTTTTTCTTTAGGTAATATTGAGGGGTTGTTGGTCTAACTTCTAATTAGAGGTAAGATCGGGCCTAAAAAATCCAGCCCGACCCGACTCGGCCCGCGGGTATTAAAGCCCGACCCGGCCCGAGCCCGACCAATTAACTTGATTTGCAGGCCCGAGCCCGAAGCAAACCCGAAATTTCATATTTTATTTGTGAGGGGCGTTTTTTTGAAACAAATGATAATATAGATGTTTGACGATCATCAATTTTGCTAGTACAGCTGTTTAAATGCCTGCTCAGCGTCGAATGTTCCCCCTAATGTTTTATGTGTCTGAGCAAACACACTAACTCCCTGAGCGCTCCTTGGAACCCTGTGCGCGACATCCAACATGCACGCGGCTTGCGCGTGCTCGTGGCTTACACCGGTAGAAGTTTAATACGAGACACATACTTTTGTTTCTGAATACTGGACGATTCCCCCGTATTCAGATGACCCCGCGGCTGAAAAAAAAAGCGGAACTCTTTCATCCCTGCGCTGCAGAGGTTTTCTTGTGCGCTGAGAATGTGTGAGCAGTGCGCAACTGCACAGGCGCGCAGAGGGAACGTCGAGGTGCCAGTCTTTTTGCTCTCGTATGAAAGCAAAGCGCCACATTGACTACATTCAGCGAAGCCAACGCAAGTTTCTGTAGCATTTTCAACAATCAATTTGAAGCTTTTCCACACCTCACTCTTACCGGTGCGTGTTTGTCTTTTCAGTTCTCCTGTCTTTAGTTTATCCTTAACTTCTTGCTCCTCCATATTGGGGATACCAGGTCAAAATAGATGCGGACTTGCGGAGGGGAAGATTATTAAGAGCGGCTCCTGTTTAATAGTTAAATAGCAATTACCTTACAGCGCCTTCTCTGTTTTATCCAAATTATTTATTTTAAAACAAGTATTCCTTAGTTTAGTATCCACACATCGTTTTATTATACATTTTTATAAACATATATTTATTTTTTAAAAAAGTCAGCGAGAGAGAAGCCCGGCCCGAGCCCGACCCGAAGCAATGATTGACATTTTAGGCCCGAACCCGACCCGAAATTCGGGTCGGGTCAGGTCGGGCTCGGGCTCGGGCTTAAGATCTTACCTCTACTTCTAATGGACTGTTCTTATAATTGTGGGTGTATAGTATAGTGAGTGCGTCGTTGCGTTAAATTTGCTTTTGTGTGATTGCCGTTTTTTTCCCCTGTCCTGTAGACCATTTCACATCAACCTGTCAGGGGACTGAAGAGTGAAATTAGACATGTCCAGAATGTCCCACAGTTGAGATTAAACCTACCTCATGGATGGGAAACAACTATACGCTACATTACAGGTCAGATCTATGGAGCAGCAACCGTATTCACAGGCAGAATTATTGTATTTTTGAGCAATAGATACATCCATCATGAATGAATACTAGATAGATGTGTTTAATGTCATACCATGGAATATTTCAGACAAAGCAATAACATTTCCATGGAGACAAGGAGACAACAGAAAGGCTGAACAATGCACCTTTAAAGAACACATATTATGTAAAACTTTTTGTTGTACCCTCATCCTCATCACATACAGCTCTGGAAAAGAAAAGAAAAAGAGACCACTGCATCTGTTGAATTCCAGCACAAACACAAAGCTGAGCTACTTCAGTTCTTGCACCAGGAGTGGAACTGATAACTTTTCTCTTTTTCCAGAGCTGTACATTCGTAGTTGTATTTTTGTTCACTCATTAATCCAAAATTGTCTGTAAAAAAAAATTTGTGTTTTGCCCAGATTGTTACATCACAGGTAAAAATCTGGACATAATTATATTTAAATACTTGGTATAAATTGTACCTAGTTTTCCCTAGTTTGACCATTTTAGTCAAGTTATAATTTCACTTGCTGGTTGGACTTGCGCAGCTAAATGCCAGTTATTGTTTAGTTATTATTTGACAAATAGAGATAGATAGATATATGGCAACACCTTTGTATTTGTGACCTGTATATTATACTGACATTAAAGAGGTGGTATTACACTTCTATGGGATATTACATAAAATCTATCATATTAAGATAAGATAAGACTTTATTGATCTCACACAGGAGGAATTAACTTGCCACATTAGTTCCAGGCAGTTTAGTGCAAAAGAAAGTTAGAACAAGAAGTGCATGCAGACAAGATAAGTAATGATAATAAAAATAAGTAAATAAGAGAATGTAGAAAAAAATTGCACATTTAGACTATACAGTGGAGTTATACAGTCTGATGGCGGTGGGGATGAAGGATCTGCGGTAGCGCTCCTTCTTGCACTGAGGTTGCCTCAGTCATCTGCTGAAGGAGCTGTTCAGCTCCTCTACAGTCCGGTGCAGAGGGTGAGAGCTGTCGTCCATGATGGACGTAAGTTTGGCCAGTACCCTCCTCTCAGCCACCTCCTCTACAGAGTCCAGAGGACAGCCCAGGACAGAGCTGGCCCTCCTGACCAGCTTATCTTTTCCTGTCCCGCTCTGTGCTGCTCGGGGCCCAGCAGACGACAGCGTAGAGGAGAGCAGAGGCCACCACAGAGTCATAAAAAAGTCTTGAGCAGAGGCCTGCACACTCCAAAGGACCTCAGTCTCCTCAGGAGGTGGAGGCAACTTTGGCCCTTCTTGCACAGGGCATCGGTGTTATGGGACCAGTCCAGTTTATTGTTGAGGTGAACACCTAGGTACTTGAAACTGAAATTCTCTATGTCCTGCCCCTGGATGTTCACCGGTGGATGAGGTAGTGGTCTTTTCCTGAAGTCGATCACCATCTCCTTAATCTTACAGGTGTTAAGGCTCAGGTGGTTGTGCCCACACCAGTCCACAAAGTCTCTGATGACCGAGCGGTACTCCAGCTTTTTGAGAACTTCTGGAGATGGCAGCTGTCCGTGTTGTAGATGAAGTCTGAGGTGTAGATGGTGAAGAGGAAGGGTGAAAGGACAGTTCCCTGGGGGCCCCAGTGCTGCAGACGGCCACCTCTGACTCACAGCCGCACATACTGTGGATGGTCAGTGAGGTAGTCGATGGTCCAGACAGCGAGATGTCCATCAACTCCCACGTCCTCCAACCCCCTGCAGCAGCGCCGGCCTGATGGTGTTGAAGGCACTGGAGAAGTCAAAGAACATGACTCTCACACCACTCCTGGCGGTCTCCAGGTGGGTGAGCACCCGGTCCAAGTTGGGGTTCACCAAAGAGCGTAGGTGGCTGAGGATCACCCTCTCCATGGTCTTCATGAGGTGGGAGGTCAAAGCGACTGGCCTGTAGTGGGCTGGTTCCCTGGCATTTGTTGTTTTGGGAACCGGGACCACACACCAGGTCTTCCACAGGACGGGGACCTTCTCCAGGCTGAGGTTCAGGTTGAAGATGTAGCAGAGAACCTCACAGAGCTGGTCCGCACAGGTTCTCAGCAGCCTGGAGCAGATACCATCAGGTCCTGTATAGGGCTGGGCGATTAATCGAGATTTGCGATATCTCGAGATGTTTTATGAAATCGAGAAAGATTTTGGCATATCGAAAAACTCGAGATGAATAAGATTTCGCCACTCTGCTTATTTTCCTCAATTGTGTTGTGGAGCTGTCCGCCCCGCCTCCTTCTTGCGTTTGTGTTTCACTGCGTCTCGTGTTTCCCCCTCCCCTCCCCTCCCTGTACGAACACAGCGTGTGTTTGTTGATAACTCATTTTCAACATGGCGGCGCCCACAGAAGCACGAGAGAATTCATACCAAAGAAAAGAACAAACGGCTCCATTATATGGCGGTATTTCGGATTTAAAACGTCCGATGAGGAGCAGAAAGAGGCATTTTGCAGAGAATGCAAGAAACTGGTGCCATCAAAATCATCAAGGGCAAACCCACCACCACTTCTTCTAAGACACAACAAACAACGCTCCAAACATCTTTACCCCGGTGTCTACCATATGGAAAAACAAGTGCAAGGTGGGTCAGCATTACGGAGTCCATTGCCTTTCATATCGCAAAAGACATGACGCCCATAGCGGTTGTTGAGCGACCGGGCTTCATACGAATGCTAAAAACGCTTGACCCCAGATACAATCTCCCTAGTCGCCACTTTCTTGTCAGTGCGGTACAGAGCAAGGCTGCATTTGGCGATCGGTGAGTTTTAATCTCTCTGTGTGTGTGTGTGTGTGTGTTGCCAGTGAGTGAAATATTTGGGTGGGTCGGGTATGTGGCGTTGATTCTAAAGCACACTTGCGTTTTAATGGTTGTAATAAATGAATATAGTATTTCTAGAAAAAAAAATTGATGCAGAATAATGTGCTAAGTTAAAGCAAATACACACACAAATATAATATGTACTACAGTCACAAAACACACGAGAATTCATGGATTGAGGCTCTATTAATCTATATTTAAAAACAATTAATTTAATATGTGCTTTTTCACTTGGCTACGAAATGAGGGATTTTTTTGTCTTTTATCTTAAATGTTAAAGAAGCACTTCATAAGAACTGTCTACCCTCAGGTTTTATGTTTACAATTAAAATAAGGCAATATACTACTTCCTTGGTTTGGTAATGTTAAAAATGGTGCACAAGCACTTTGTTACTAGTACCTGTCTACCTTTAGGCACTTGGCTGCCTGTTTGCACTTCAATTAAAAAAAAACCTTGCTGAATTTGACGCGTTTGTTTGTTTTTTTTCCCCCTGCATAGATATCGAGAGAGATGAGTTTGGGATGGCAGGGGGCGGGTGAAGTCAATCCGGCACTGGTCACCCTTTGGCACTCTGTCCAAATCCAGAGATGTTCTTTAGTCCTCTCCACATGCCCCATGCACTGTTCTTGGCCAGCTGCTCCTCCATCTTCCTCCCGTAGTACTTCTTGGCCCATCCAATCAATCAGTCAAACATTATTTATAAAGGTGTGTGAAGAATCCCTCAGTCGTCCAGGTAGAATCCATGATAACAGGAGAAATTCAATTTGTCAACTGGACAAAGTTTATTTGGTCGAAAACGTTTCGCAACTCATCCGAGGTGCTTCTTCAGTTCTGACGTCAGTTCTGACAAAGCACCTCGGATGAGTTGCGAAACGTTTTCGACCAAATAAACTTTGTCCAGTTGACAAATTGAATTTCTCCTTTTATCATTATTTATAAAGCGCTTTTCATACAAAATTGTAACACGAAGAGCCTTACAGTGATTAAGGATTAGAAGATCAGAAGATTGACTTTATTGATCTCACACAGGAGAAATCGGTTTCTGCATTTGACCTGGGGACCATCCCCATGATTTTGTTGTTCAGGCTTGGTCAGGACCCAAGCTGGAGGATTTTGCCTATGGCTCCACTGGAGCTCCCGCTGGACCCTTTTTTGCTTCTCTCTGTCCCGAGTTGAAAGCCCTTTTCTGGTTCAGGAGGGCTTTAAGTTCAGGGGTGACCCAGGGGTGGTTGTTGGAGAAACACCGTACTCTCCTGGTTGGTACAGTGTTCTCCACATAGAAGTTGATGTAGTCCGTGATGCAATGGGTCAGGCTGTTGATGTCGTCTCCATAAGAGCCGCTGAACAAGTCCCAGTCTTTGTTTTGGAAGCAGTCCCTCAGACTCTCACAGGCCTTGTCAGTCCGAAGCTTCACAGACAGCTTCTGCGCAGATCCTCTTCGCACCTTGGGTGTGTATTCCAGGAGCAGATATACCAGGCAATGGTCTGAGCGTCTGAGCCGGATGAGGGGGGCAGAGGTGTAGGCATCTTTGATGTTTGAATAGAGCAGATCCAAAGTCTTATTGTCTCTCATGGGGCATGTGACGTACTGCATGAAGGTGGGAAGAATGGCTGAGAGAGATGTGTGATTAAAGTCTCCAGTGATCAGGAAGAGCGCGCAGGTGACGTGTCTGCATCTGTGTCATGGCTCTGTGGAGTTGCTCACAGGCTGCCACAGCATCAGCCGATGGAGGAATGTACACACAGAACACAATCACGTGCAAAAACTCCCGCAGTAGATAGTACGGCCACATCTCCATAATGAGCAGCTCTAAGTCCGGGGAGCACAGCTGTTGTTTCACGTGCACGTTTGCCGGGTGACACCAGCGCTCACTCACAAACACCACCAGGCCCCCCTTACCGCTGCCCACTGCAGTCTGGTCTGCACGCTTCAGCGTAAATCCGTCCAGGGAAATGACATAGTCTGATATATGCTCATTCAGCTCATGTAAAACACATAAGGCTGCAGTCCCGATATTCCCTCTGCTGTCGGGGACGCTCCACAGCGTGTGACCCGGGTGGCTCCTCGAGCAGTTTGGTGCTTTTATGCAAAGTTTGTTCGTGTGTTTGGTGTGTCATCTCATTTTTATCAACAATGTGGTTACTGAACTTGGACTACTTGTTGTTGTGCGGACTCTCTCTCGTGTACTGTTTAAGTCATGAGATAAATGAACCGAGTGCGGTCCGGGGAGGAGCCCTTACCTTTAGCTGGGAGTCTTTAATTCAACTCCGGTTCCCCACAAATGTCATGCCTCCTCCAGACATTCCACCGGAGCTCCACAGAACGACTGCCAGCCCAGGGCACCGCAAACTGGGAAAACGAGGCGGAATACACCGGAGACTCAAACGCTTGTCTCTACAGGACCGCTGCAGGCTACCTGCCCTGCCTTCCATCCTGCTGGGGAAGGTACAGTCCATCCGTAACAAGCTCGATGAGCTGGAAGCTTGGGCCACGGTCAGGAAGGAGATCAAGAATGCCTGTTAACTTGTCTTCCCGGAATCCTGGCTCAACGATTCGGACCAAGATGAGGAGCTGTCGCTCAGCGGCTTTGGGACTCTGCTCAGACTGGACCGCAACGGGGAAATAACCAGCAAGACTTGGTGGTGGAGTGTGCTGCTACATCAATGAAAGGTACTGTAAAACTGTTGTTGTGCGAGAGAGGATCTGTACTCCAGACATCAAACTTTTTTCAGTCTCTCTTCGGCCCTTTTACTTGCTGCGTGAGTTCCAGCAGCTGTTTTTTACTATTGCGTACATGCACCCCCGGGCTGATGCTGCAGCCGCTGCACAGCTGATTGGTGACGTCACGCACCGGCTCGACACAATCTGCCCCGACGCCGCAAAGTTTATTCTGGGGGACTTCAATCACTGTCGTCTTGAAGAGGCTTTTAAGACATGTGAGCAGTATGTTACTTGTACCACAACACAGAGGAACACGACTTTGGACTTGTGTTACGGTACAGTGAGTGGGGCGTACAAATCAACTTACGAAAAATTCACGTTACGAAACCACTTCTGGAACAAATTAATTTCATAAGGTGAGGTACCACTGTATTTATAAGCACCTTGAAAACACCGGGGCCCATGTGAGACTTTTATTTGTGGACTTTTCCTCGGCTTTTAACAAAATGCAGCCCCACGTCCTGATTCAAAGACTGGCTTCGGATTTTAATCTCCCAGATCAGCTTCTTTTATTGATTTTAAACTTTCTCAATGACAGGGTCCAGCGTGTGTTTGTGAATGCTTGACTGTCTCCTCCCTCCATCTCAAACACTGGATCTCCTCAGGGCTGTGTATTGTCACCTCTCCTTTTTATTTTGTACACGGACAGCTGCAGATCTTCAGAGGAAAACAGACTTTTGATCAAATTCTCTGATGACACGGTCATGATGTCGCTACTCACAGGATTGGACGTAAACCATGGCCCTGTACTGGGGAAGTTTGTCCAGTGGTGTGAGGACAACTACCTCGATTTGAATGTCGCCAAAACTAAAGACATGGTGATTGATTTTAGACGTGCAGCTTTCCACAGCGTTAATGTCGTCAATGGTGATGTTGTCGAAATTGTCGACAGCTACAAATATCTGGGCACCATGTTGAGAATTGCTCTGAGAATGCTGCAAATGAATTGCCCTATGGGATCAATAAAGTTTTCTGAATCTGAATCTGGGTCAGCGCGGTGAGCTCCTCGGTCTTGTTGGAGATGGAGCGAACACATAATCACTGAAGGTCTCCGTTTCTTGCGTTCACCTCTACAGCCTCTCGTCTTCCTCTGTATCTCCACTGGAACGTCAGGTTTCCTGGCGTAGAGTAGTGAAGGGCCACGTATGCCGAGAAAGTCATCGCGCACGTATGTGATGCGCTTCGATGTGCACCGAGCCGTGGTTGAATGAGGTCCCCGACACATCCCCCGACGCGGATCCAAAAAGTGCAAAAAACACTACAGCTAACAATAAAGCTGTAGTAAAATTAGGTTTCCCAGGTGCCAAACTGCACCGTGACACACCCACTCTAAAGAAATGTTTAAAAAAGCGTCTATATACAAGAAAAAGAGGAAAAAAGGGAAAGAAGGGTCGGAGCTTCTGTGACAGGCAGCGTCATCTTGCAAGTTCACTACAGTAGGAGCCACTGATTTTTTTCCTATTCTGCACACGCCCATTGGGATGGCGCTACCCTTTTGTAATGCGTAACAGCTCGTTTGGCTGGAATGTGCGAGCTGCCCATTCAATTTCAATAGGCTACAGGTATAGTTTTGTATCATGCTTTTCTACATTTATGGAGAATTGTAGCGTGGGAGCATGGGTGATGTACAGTAGGAGCCACTGATTTTTTCCCATTCCAGCCGCATGTCATGCCACTTCCGTGCCGTTTCCAGCTAACGCCATTCAGCTGCTAGCCAAGGCTGTTCCCCCTCCCTCTCCTATTGTAATTCTAAACACGCCCATTCATTCGATTCCAGGGTATCGACATGAGATGGCGCTACTCTTTTGTAATGCGTAACAGCTTATTTGGCTGGAATGTGCAAGCTGCCCATTCAATTTCAATAGGCTATCACAAGGAATTCAACTGCTACAGCTACAAAAATATAGCTTACATCTGTAGTGTGACGAGTGCGATCATATTTCATTACGGCTGCTGCCATTAGCAGTAAACTTTTACGGTAAAAGTTTTACCGGTGTGCCGCACCGTGCGGGGCTTCTGCAACCTGTGCGCTCCTCCGGACCCTTGTGTCCCATTGTCCCAGCGTGTATCACAGAGCAGGTTAAACTTTATAAAATATCCTACCCGTCCGTCCGCCTCACGTCAGCATGCCGCTCCACGCCTTTTCACGCTGTTGCTCCTTTCTGTTCATAGCGCACAAGCTCCCTCCTCAATGCACGATGATTAGAAGAGCAAGACGAAATGCGAAGCAAAAACTAATCTAAATTTATGTTACTGTGTCCGCACAGAGCAAGTCTACCGCGACATGTGGTTGAATTTTGCCTAATAAAAGTGCACAAATGCATGTGTTTTCTACGGCATTGCGATGTCTACTGAACTGCGGTTACATCCCCGAGTCCAATCGCACACGCACACATGAAATGGGCACCGAAGACAATCAACCGTTATCAGCGCGTCTCTTAAGCAATCATTAAATGCAGTAATCTAAATGTTGCATATCAAGTGTTTCGGGTAGAAGCTGGGGGCTATCAGGAGGTTTCTCAATGGGCCAGGAGAAAATCACAGCTCCTCCCAGTGGAAAAATGAGGGAGTGCAAATGGTTTTCACACAGGCTGCTAAGGGGTGTCACCATCCAGGGCTGCGTTGACTACGTCAATGCGGGGGATACATTATCTGCACGGACCAGTCATGGACGAGTCAAGGAGCAGTCAGGGTCCAGTCATAGAAACATGAGGAAAAAAACAATGGCTACTACTTTAGGCTTGTGGGCAGTGCATTAGCGCTGGAGAAATTATTGAAACATGCAGGGATAACATCTAAAACTTCTTAAGGGCATGTTTTGGTGTTTATAACATGGCAGAAAGCTGACAAAAAAAACAAAAAAAACAATTTAAAAAACATAATACCCCCCTCTTTGTGTAACTTTTCTGGTGGAGGAAAAGT
Organism: Paratrypauchen microcephalus; assembly: GCA_036785185.1. Classification (NCBI taxonomy): domain Eukaryota; kingdom Metazoa; phylum Chordata; class Actinopteri; order Gobiiformes; family Gobiidae; genus Paratrypauchen; species Paratrypauchen microcephalus. Next base: position 1,389,855 of record JAVJIX010000019.1, on the reverse strand, counting down.
AACACAGTGCACCTTTAACATTGTAATATCACTTAAATCTTCAATTGTATTAAAAGTAATAGCCAAGTTCAACTGACTGACATAGAAATCCACCTACTTCCTTACCATTTTCAGTCCTTCCCACTGACTCTTTTACATGCTCGCTCACTGGTGACATTATGATCTTAGCGTTTGTCTTCTGAACACTCAATATCATGCAGAACTCTCCGCAGCTCCATCGTTTTCTTCATGTCACTCTCCATGTGATGTTCCATGACAACTCCTGACCGCTGGACTTTTATATGCCCGCTGTATTTTCTATTACCCGTGGTCAGAGGGTTATTAGAAATGAAAGCTTCTCGGACTGGATATACAGTATGTGCTTGTTGCTCCCCTGATCTAATTATGAAGAGATGGCAGCGTGAAAAAATCAGTGGTCATTAAAAAATCATGATTTCTCCTATCCGTTGGATAGGCGGCTGGGGCACAGAAATGCCAATGCCAAGTAAGCTGACACATATGTTCTAAAAGCACTCAATTTTCCTACTACAAACCTAAAGTTGCATTTTGTAACTTTTCTCCATAAAAGGAGAAGTTCAATTTGTCAACTGGACAAAGTTTGTTTGGTTGAAAACGTTTCGCCGCTCATCCGAGAGGTCTCGTCAGCTCTGGTTTTTGTGCTGGTTAGACACTGCTTGTATCTAGCTGCCGGGAGGTGTCTAACCAGCACTAAAACCAGAGCTGACGAAGCCTCTCGGATGAGCGGCGAAACGTTTTCAACCAAACAAACATTGTCCAGTTGACAAATTGAACTTCTCCTTTTATCATGGATTCTACCTGGACGACTGAGGGACTTTTCACGCACTTTCTCCATAAATATGTAAAAGCTTGATTCAAAACTGTACACAACAACTTGAGAAACCTTATGTGATGAGCAGTAGTCTTCTTAGGAGGATGCATGCTGATTCTGTTGCAATAGCGCTCTGAATGGGGCGTGACTTTGCACTGGAAGCAAAGCGAGGGGAGACTCAGAGTATCAAAAATTCAAGTTAATATTATAAAACATGTTAATATGTTGTTTTCAGCAAGTATAGCATTTAAAAACAATACAAGGTAACATAAGGATTATGTGTAAAAAAAACACCCTGATGCAGTCTGAACGCAACTTTAGCAGTTAATACTCCATACAATTAAATAACCCTTCTTTAAGCATGCCTTTATTCAAATACAGGTGTTTTCAAAATACCTTGAAAAACATTTGTTACTGTGAGTGGGGACATCTCTCCACAGATCAGACCCGTAACGACCCCTCTGCCAGAAACCATAGAACACCTTTATGAAGTCCTAAGTGTGATTATTGCAATCTGATTAAAGAGCTACTGTGACAAAGGACTGGCCAAATTCTGCAATCAACAGATGATGAAGCGGAGCATTAAACACTATAATCAGAGGTGGAATTATTTGGTTATTCTGTGGGTGAAAACGTTTTGAATGAGAAGTAATGAAAATATAAATTTGCAAAAAGAAAAAAGTTTGGGTTATACTGAATTGATTTAAAAGATAAAAATAACTGACTTGATATAAAAACCTCAACCTCACTGTCAAATTAAAATTCTCTGTCAATAGAAAAGTGAAGGTTAGTGACAGTGAACATATTTTCTGTATTCAAATGAATTTGCGTGCAGATTTGAGAGAGCACTTACTGATGATTTGATTTGATAAAGGGCACCACACTATCCCTTCTCAAAAGAATGAACCAGCGGTTGGTTAAAATGATAAGGAAGCAAATATGTTTCCATTAAAATCTTCATAATAACTTTACTTTAATTAACCATGAATAGACTTAGACTTCACAAGGGAAATTATTTGGATGAATATAATATATAACAGAGGGTAACAAAAAATGGATGGAATAGCAAAAAAAATACCAATAGACCAGTGTCAAATGAGACATAATTATAAAAATAAAAAATAATAACTGTATATGTACAAAACAGAATAAACTAGAGAAATAAGTAATAAAATATCTAATAAAATATCAAATCACAGCTATATACAGTTGTAGGGAGTATTATGCACTGCGTAACCGTGCGTGTTCAGTTAGAGGGTCCCCCACCTGCTTGACTCATGCTGATTTTCCTGGAATGTTCTACAGTATGGCATTTTAATTTACTATCTCTATGGAGACAAGCAGACCACATCATCAGGCCAAGTTACAGGTCAGATCTGTGGAGAAGGCAATAACATCACCATGCACATATGGCAGACAACCCCCCCCCCCCCCACACACACACACACACACACACACACACACACACACACACACACCAGACACGTTACACAGTGCACCTTTAATAAGAATAATTCAGGCTTAGAAACGACTTAAAGTTGCATTTACTTCAAAGCTTTTCTCCATGGAGATGGTACTGCTTTGTCTGGAATGTTTTCACCTCCATCAAAACCAGACCAAGTTAAAAGTCAGATCTGAATCTTTGATCTGTATTTTTGAGCTATAAAACCACCTATAATTGAATAAATGTAAAGTAGAACTGTTTAATGTCATACTGCGGAACATTCCAGACAGAACAAAGACATAAATGGCTAAATTAAAGGGATAGTGTTGTTTTCTTTTTATGTTAATCTGTATGGGTTTCCTTCTAAAAGTTCCGTGTGTTGACACCGGTTTACCTCTGACAGTCTCAGCTGATCCCGGTTCGGCTCGCTTTCTGGAGCCCACGTAAGTAGGTCCTGTAACTTCCCTGGAACATGAAATAAAGCTTGTTTTTCTTCTCAAAACAAAACATTTGTCCGAAAGGTGATATATTTGCGTCCCAAACAGTTGTCCACGAAACATCCAGCAGCGTAGTTAGCGTTCGCATATTGTCTCTCTCGATTCGTATCACTGCGCGCATATTAGCTGTATTAGCCTGTGAAACTTTAGCGGAAGTGTACGGCAGATGCGCCGCCGCCTTAACGGGAAGTTTACAAGTGAAAAGGCTAATACAGCTAATATGCGCACAGTGATACGAATCGAGAGAGACAATATGCGAACGCTAACTACGCTGCTGGATGTTTCTAAATATTGTCTCCCCGCCATGGTAATGTTTTCCTTTCTTTTTTCCTTTCCTTTTTCTGCCATATTTGTTTTGATACAGACATATCATTTTGTCCCTGATTGGCTAATCCACCTGTCAATCACACCCATCTGAAGTAGAGGAGATTCAACAGTGACCAGTAACACATCTTCGTTAAGTATTGTGTGTATTCTGTATTCACACACACACATGACCCACAGAATTGTAGCCAGGCTCAAACTCTGGCATGTATTTCAGCCCTTACAGCCTGACAGACAAAAGCAATATTTGGAAGCTCTCCTCATACACATTCAACCGTGGAATCCCACAGAGTCACTCACTTCAGTGTTACTGTACCAAAACATGCTGTTGTCCGTTTGCTACTCCTCTGTGGACTACCTTCATTACATTCACAATACAGCTTGTTTTCATATATTTTTTACCATATCACCACTGTAATTCAATTGTGTGTTCTGCTGTTTTATAAAATGATTTTCCAATACAGGCGAGTTGCGTGAAATGCTGACTGTAGCACGTCTCTCTATCCCTTGGTTTTATTGTAGTAGTTACATACACAATACATGCTGGAGTTAATTAAATATTTTTGCTTACTATCATGAGAGATTTATTGGCCTACTCTTCTTACAATTACATAAATGCTTTATGTTGACATTATGAAATGTGTGTGTTTTTGTATAGATGTTTTTTATAGTTTTTATGAAAAACTATAAAAAAAAACATTTTCTTTTTGGAATGGAATGGAAGGAATGGAAGCCTTTATTTGTCATTGTAAACAACGAGAAGACTTGAAAATGGATGGGTCCATGGACCTTAAAGCAGCCGACATGGGCTGCTAACGTCCCACCTCTCTCTTCAGTGATACAAGAACATAAACAAAATAGAAAATGCAGATACAATCACAGTAATCTCAAACACATATGACGTAATACAGTGGAACGGTAAACATTGAGGTCTTTTTTTGCTTGGAAATACATTACGTGAGCGGGGGATGGGGAAAAACGAGGCGGAAAACAGAGAAATATATTATTGACAAACCGAGGCGGCAGACTATGTGAGAGGGGAGAGTGTTTTTATAAATACATGTCATCGTGTCCTAGCCAATTTATGTTATGTTCTTTTGATATCATGTGAGCCGTTGTTATCACAGCTGTGACCTTGGGACTGTTGAGTGCGAGAGAACAGAGTCAAAAAAATCAAAGGGTCCCGTTGTCGCAGAGATTCTGGAAGAATAATTAATTAGGGAAAAATGCACATAATCCATACACTTTAAAACTCAGATGAACGGGAAATTGGTCCGAGACCTGGTACTGCAAAGTCCCCAACTTCATGTCACCAAGCAGGGCCGTGTGACTTCCAGTCCTCCCTCCTGACGGGTAGATGATTGTGGACTGAGCCGCTTGTTTCACACAGTTCCACAAACATATTTGTGATGGTATCCGAGCGTCAGTGGGGTATCCACAGATTGGAGATGGTACAGTTCCTCAATCTGTGTCACCTTCTGATGTAGACTTTCCCTGGTCTGCAACAGCTCCACTGTGGTGCAAAATGACAACCGACAGCTTGGGGAGTCTTTGTCCGTTGCCGGCATTCCAATTTTCTGATGGACCAGAAAACATCCCCCTGGACAATTCAGATGTCCTGCCATCAAAAATCCAAATAGTAAATAGTTCCGGTCTGCTCTCCCGAACCCACATTTCTTTGTGAAAAAAAAAAGCCAATTGCGTTGAGGGACCAGCTTATCAATTCCATAATTTAGAATTCAAAAATCTACTCCAACAGGAGAAATATGGACAAAGACATGAGAAAGGCACATAGACACAGAGCAGTAGATAAGGGAGCGAGAAAACAAGCAGCCACCCTCCAGCAAAGACAGAGAGAGATTACATCAATACTATACTTTCTATTAAACCATAAGCCAGATGCCATACCCCATATATTTGTTGAGTATAATGTTAACCACTTCATGGAACGTTAATGGGAAAGCTCAGCCATCTGCTCGTTTTGCTTCTCCATAGATTTGACCTATAATTGTGCATGACACACACTGTATTGTGTAGAATCCCTCAGTCTCCTGAAGGGAGGAGCTAATTACACTGAAACTAACACACCTACTGATTCCAGTGTATTTACCTCCTCCCTTCAGGCAGATACTGGCCATGTCCACCAGTGTCTGGCCAGAAGAAGGAGCTTGAATGAGCCGTGAAACGTTTTAAGAGATTAAGATAAAGCCTTTATTATCTCACACACAGTGACACACAGGAGAAATGTTACTTCTGCATTTGACCCATCCTTTTCAGGAGCAGTGAGCAGCCATCTTTCCGACGCCTGGGGGCCAGGACCGTGAAGGGTCTTGCCCAAGGACCCACACTGGCTTGCTCGTTGCCAGGGGGGATTTGAATCCAGGTCCCCCGGGTGAAAATCAAGTAACTTACTAGTTGAGCTAGCCAGCCGGTTTTTGACCTAAATAAACTTTTGATCAGGCAACAAATGTAATTTCTCCTTTGCCACATGGAGGGTGAGATGAATAATGACAGCAATCATCAGTGGGATCTGAAATTGCACCACCAACCTGTGGGTCAGTGGATCTGACCACTTTACCAATGATGAACACTGAACACTCTACTGTTGCCCTCCTATGTGGAAGATTTCAGTCAAAGCATCTCCAGGGAGACGAGCTGTGCTTCTTAAAGAATCATTTTAAGTGGATCACTATTGAGTAACATTACTTCAAAGTAAGCTCAGTCTTACTTTAGTGATGTTATCTTGTCCACCATCCTCTGGGTTTGTGAAAATCTATTGAGACGCTAACAGAGACTGCTGTATTCCTCTGATTTTCATCTCTAAAAAATACACACATTTATGAAAACAGACTCGCTATAACATGGATCAACCCACTCTGGACTGGGGCTACATCAAAGCACTATCCAGCTCCTATGCTAATATGGCCCTCAACGGACTGCTTCCTTTTCTGTGCCCCGCGAATCTAAGAATCCATCCTACAGCGGGATAGCAAAATCACACTGGGATGTGAGAAGATAAAGGCAAAAGAGGAATGACAGATTACACTAGGCCAGGAGAACTGAGACCAGGGGGTATTGGGGCATTGTCGCTGCCAATCGCAATAGTCCAAGGAGCTCAAAGAAAATGGAGTTACGTTATCAAGTGGGGAGGGACAGTAGGGGGGGGTAGAAAACAAAGGCAAGATGTTAGTGGAAGTAGTCTTTGAGGGATTGTGAGTGCTTTGTGTGGTTAAAGTCCTCCTGCATGCTGAGGACCCTGTACTTTATTAGCATGCCTCGATGAGAAACTGGCCGGGCGAGCAGAGCCGTAATGAAGGAGAGAGGCAGGGAGGCGGATGGAGGTGAACATCGGATTCAACTTTTTTCCTTATTTTTCATGCTTTTGTCCTCAGAGGAATGGTTACACAATAGAATGTACATGTGTCGTATGCTGTTTTATTCAAATGGAGCCTCAATGTCAAAGTATATTGAGTAGTAATATTGAGAATATGCTTTCATTGATGCTTAAGTCCATCATAAGGCTTATATGATTAAAAGTCCCATATTACACTATAATGTTTCCTTATCAAAAACATACCTGGAGTTGTGTTTTGTTTCATTCACACGTTTAACATAGGAACCCTTCTCTAAAACAGAAAACACTCTGTTCCAACTTGTTATGTCAAGAGGTAGTAAGGAACTTTTTTTTTAAACTCAGTACACCTTCAACAGACTCATTTGGATCATTTCAGCCCTGGAATTTTCAGTCTCTACTGAAGTAATGGTAAAAGGCAGCTGCTAACATGAAAACTACCACTACAAGACATCACAAGGTGCAACAGCATTTTGAGTTTTGGAGATGCAGACAGACTAATAATAAAGAGATGCTCAATCATGTGTGAATGAATCAAAACACAACTCCAGCTATGTTTTTGAGGAGGTAGCATTATAACATGGCTAAAAGTTCACAACAGTCTGCTTTGCGTAATATGGGACCTTTAAAGGCAAATTAACGTTTTTTTACAATCTGAGCCTTCTTTCGGCAATAAAACAAATAGTTTTACTCACCCATAGCAGTTTGCTGTCAATTGGAGCAATATCGCAGAACTTATGTTGAGCCGTTCTGTTCTACTAATGATCCCGTATCCGTTAACATGGTGCTCGTATCATATGCTCGGGGCATTACTTTGCGGTGTCCAAATAACACAAACTTTAGCACTTTTCAAATCATAGAAGCCCGATGTCTTAATGTAAGATTTCGTTTGAAGCAAAAGTGGCCTGTAATCCGAGATTTAGCCATAGTTTCGAGTAGATGAGGACCCCAGTGCGCATGCGCGGACTGTGCTATCAGCTCCCGGGACCCAAACATGAAATGCAAAGCTGAAAACTATGGATAAATCTCGGATTACAGGCCACTTTTGCTTCAAACGAAATCTTTCATTAAGACATCGGGCTTCTATGATTTGAAAAGTGCTAAAGTTTGTGTTATTTGGACACCGCAAAGTAATGCCCCGAGCATATGATACGAGCACCATGTTAGCGGATACGGGATCATTAGTAGAACAGAACGGCTCAACATAAGTTCTGCGATACTGCTCCAATTGACAACAAACCGCTATGGGTGAGTAAAACTACTTGTTTTATTGCCGAAAGAAGGCTCAGATTGTAAAAAAACGTTAATTTGCCTTTAAATCTACTAAGATAAGTTTTATGTTGATGTCAAATGTCAACTGTTAAAACTGTTGCTACCCGATTCAACAGCAACTCTCTCTGTTTTAAAGGCATGAAATTTTCACTTTCTGAGGTTTTTGAACGTTAATGTGAGCTCCCCTACCCTGTTTAGCCCCCCCCCCCCATGGTTAAAACTTGCGAAATGTCTAAACTGAGCATTTGCGATCCTTTTCTGCGTTACAAAAAATCGGAGCTCAAACGGGCGAGTTTGAACAAGGCACCTTATTGACGTCAGATCGAAAAAAGAAATGCAAATGCAGTTCCACCCCCGTCTGTCTGTACTCAGCGTCTCTGTAAATCACGCCCAGAGAGTTTGGACTGCGAATGCGCTAGGCAATGTGAAATGCGTTTTTTTATTTGCCTGGAGGCACGTCCGAGTGTTTCTAGGCTCGGAAGTCCTTTATCTGAGCCTCTGGACCTTTGAACAGCAGTGGTTTAATTTTATTTTATGTGGAAATTTGTTTATTTTTCAATGGAACGCTTCAAATCTCTCCCCCGTGCAAAAACAAGGAAATGGATCAGCTGTGGGCTCTGAGCTCTGAGCGGAGCGTTTGGCCACGCCCCCACCCTCTACTATTGGCCAGCTGTTTTCTCCTCATTTGCATTCAAGCAACAACACCCAGAATAAAGAGTTTGAGAGAGATATTTATGACTCTTTCTCATCTTATCTCTGTTTCTCATGCACTGAGTGTTGATTTTGAAGAAGGATTCATTTACAGTATTAGGGAACCATTAAGGAGCCATATAAAAGCATCAAGAAGTACCATGTCATGGGATCTTAAAAGTCCATAAAGGTCAAATGTATATCAGTTTAATGCTCAAAATGGGTTAAACAAAATGCAGTCTATTGCAGCTACTGCAACTACATAAGTCTGAGTGTGAGTTGTGTGGTCATATGTGTCTTTTATTTATTTAGACTTTTATTTATTGGTATTTTTGCTCTTGATTTTAGTTTTCCTGTGTTGATAAGAACTAGTGGAGTTAAATCTAGTTTTATATTTCCATTGTATTTTTGATCTGTATTGTGCAGTACTTTGGAAACGGTTTTGTTTATGAAATGCTCAAATTGCTCTGTTCCACTTTGTGATGTCATACAGTGGTTTATTTATTTATTTGTTTATTTCAGGGACAGTGCATATTAATCAACATTTGCATGTAAATATGCCAGAGTTAGCCAAATGGCTAATTTTCATCCGTAGTCCCTTAACAGATATTAGGTGTCATTTCTACACAACAAAAAAATCACATTACAAAGTTAAAATTCATCAGTTATATAAATATCTATTTTTCTTTTATAAAGAAGCATTTTATGGAGCTAAATTATTCCCTGATTGTGGGAAAGAAGGACTGGAGTGGGTAGTGTTGTGTTTTAGTTTTTGTTTTTCCTCTAGCGATGCAGAAAAGAGGGAGCCACTGTTTGTGTTCATGTATGTTAGTTTTGTGATGTCATACAGTGGTAGTTTTAACGTTAACAGCTACCTTTAAACTGAAATTTTCCAAATGATTTTAGTAAAGGAGTTTAAAAGCACAGTAGAGTACTTGCTGTATAACCACATGACATCACAAGGTGGAACTGAGTGTTTTCTGTTTGAGAGGAGAACTAAGCCTAAATATGCATGATTTGTGTGTTAAATATGTGTGAATAAAACAAAACACAGCTCTGGGTATGTTTGTGATAAGGAAACAACACTATAACACAGGTCAGAAATAGAATGAATGTGAGGAAAACATAATTACATACAGAGAATGGTTCAGCAGGCTACAGTTAAAGGGATATGCCACCCCCAGGTCAATCACGCAGCACGCTGCCAGGGGAATCCCTGTTACGCACCAGGAAGGGAGTTCCCCTGTTGCCAGCGTGGTGTGTGCTTCGTCTGTCTTTTTCCGCACTGAAAAATAGTTCCCACCCAAAATGACCAAGGCAAGCTCTCCGTGTTGATTTGTACATTTATTTGCACTTGATATGAATGCGCACTACACAGAAAGTAATTGGGAAACGCATCGAGCAAATTAATTCCTTTTGGCTGAAATCTTTCTCTGGCGCCGTTAGACTCCAGTCTAACGCGGAGCAGCAGATACCGCGGCGGTCAGTGACGACAGACTCGGACAATGGCTGGGTGAGCAGGAAAACGCTTTCCACCACTTATTTTAGTCTCTGGACTGTGGGGAGATGCCCAAATTTGACCTGGGGGTGGCATATCCCTTTAAGGAACATTCTTACTAGTAATTTGAAAGACTAAAGGCCAACGCACATGGAGAAACTTTGGCGTACAGCAAAATGGTACCTCTATTATTTTCTATAAGCATGCCCACACCAGGTCAACCCTGCAGCAATAATAATAATAATAATAATAATAATAATAATAATAATAATAATAATAATAATAATAATAATAATAAATATAGGCGCTAACGCGCCATTTTCCTCCCCTTTTTTCTAGCTGGATGCATGTGTGAGTTTGTGTGTTATCTGCATGCATGTGTGTGTTGAATGCCTGGGGTTGAGGTGGGGAGGGGTTGTTTGTTTTGCCTTTTAATTTCAATTATTTTAAGAGGAGGGTCACTCATAAGCCTTTCCTGCACTGTTCTGTTATTTTCAATTTCTTTTGTGTGTATTTTTGTTCTTTTAAATGCTGGGTGCAAATATTAATACATTAATTAATTAATTAAATAAAAATATGAGGACAGGAAATGGTGCCATTGTCACCAGGTCACATGTTCTATCCAATATGATTGGTTGCCTAGCAACGGCATAATATATATATTTTTTTTTTCCTATTCCCATGATGCATCCATGTACCAAATTTGGTGTGGCTGTACCAAACTTTGTCAAGCGTCCTATTGGCGGGGACAGATGTTTGGCCTGTTACCATGGCAACATGATGCAAGATGGCATGGGGTGTCACTATGTTTTTTGATCGAGACCATATTATGAATGTGTGGTCCAAATTTGGTGTGTCTACGGCAAAGTAAAATTCTTCTGTTCCATGTAATTACCCTAGGGGGCGCTATTACGGCCATTTTAGATTTTCTTATATCAATCTGTTTAGGGCCGGGGTGTCCACCAACAATTAAAGTTTGAGTGAAATCGACCAAAGTATGAGCGAATTATCACTCATCCAAGTTTGACAGGAAGTCGCCAGGTCACATGGTCTATCCAATATGGCTGGTTGGTTGCCTAGCAATGGTGTAATATACTTTTTTTGTTCTTCTTCCCATGATGCATCTATGTACCAAATTTGGTTTGACTACGCCAAAGTTTTTGCAGAGGATCCTAATGGCAAGGACAAATGTTAACCTGTTGCCATGGCAACACAATGGGAAATGGCGTGGGGGTGTCATTGAGTTTTTTGATCGAGACCCTGTCACGAATGTGTGTACCAAATTTGTCTAGGACAAAGTAAAATTTTGCACTTCCATGCAATCTCCCTAGGTGGTGCTATAGTGCCCATTTTAGATTTTCTCATATCAGTCTGTTCAGGGCCGGGGTGTCCACCAAAGATTAATAATAATAAGAAATAACAAAAAACAGAATAATAAGAAAAAACAGAACAATAACAATAGGCCCTACGCTTTAGCGCTCGGGCCTAATAATGCATGAGTTTTATACAGGGGGTCCTCGGGTTACGACCGTCTCGGGTTACGACGTTTCGTGGTTACGAACGCGCCCCCATTAAAAAAAATATGCATATATTACGCGTCATTCCGTCTTACGCGGTTTAGCGTGGTAAGAGATGTAAACAAACGCGAACGGCGAGCGGCGCACGGCGGAAGAATACGCTCTGTTGTGGTTGTAGGGAGAAGAAGACAGCCTCGTGTGCGTGCCCAATGTGGGCGGAAGTACCTGATGTGGGCTCTGATCTGCTCCTATGAAAGCGGCAGTGATAACCAAGCAGCGTAGTGGTCTAATTATTGAGATGGAAAGGTTATTGGTGCTTTGGTTGGAAGATCAAAGGCAAAATCCGGTTTACGACGAAATTCGGGTTACGACGCGTCTTAAGAACGGATCAACGTCGTAACCCGAGGACCCCCTGTATAGGCTTTTCTGGAGGCTCAAAGACACTTTTCAGATCATTATTCATTCACTCCACACTCTGTGGTGGTAAGCTACTACTGAAGCCACAGCTGCCCTGGGGCAGACTGACGGAAGTGAGGCTGCCATTGGTCCCTTCGACCACCACCATCAAACTAGGCAATGTGGGTGAAGTGCCTTGCCTAAGGACACAATGACAATTTTTGCGACTGGGGCCCCCTGTGGCACCTGATTATCCAAGCCACTGTTGGAACAAGCTTATTTCTCCAGTAAGTACACCCCTGTCTGTGTCTAGAGACCTCTTTTGCTAAAGGTGCATTGTGTAACTTTTCTAATGGAGCCTCTGTAGTTTCTAATAAACAGTTGTAAAAATACTCAATTTTTTTACTTAAGTAAAACTACAGATACTGGAGCAAGTATTAAAGTACCCATTTAAAAATAAATGTAAAGAGTAAAAAGTAATTTAGTATTTTGATGTCTAATAAAGCTTCAAATGTAGTGATTTTGAAAAAGATTTGTGCTGAAATCTGTTCAGTAGAAACAACTGAAAGTGTTTGTTCCTATCTCTTTATCTTTGTATATTTTTGTTTGCTCAAACTATGAACATGTTAAAAATAAACCCTCAGCCTTTTCAGCAGGTCTCAAACTAAATACTTACTAATTAATTTTACTTTTCATTTTAGTGCAATGTAGCGGAGTAGAAAGTACAGATACCTGCTCTAAAATGTAGTGAAGTAAAAGTATCCATTTTAAAATCTATTTAAGTAAAGTACAGATAGAAGTGACTTTATTGATCTCACACTGGAGAAATTCTTCTCTGCATTTAACCCATCCTGTTATCAGGAGCAGTGGGCAGCACATTACTGCGCCCGGGGACCATCTCCATGATCTTCTTGCTTCGGCTTGGTCAGGACCTAAGCTGGAGGATTTTGCCTATGGTGCATGTTTTTGGGATACCTAAAATGTATAAGTACAGTACTTTATTACTTTTACTTTGTTACGTTCCACCACTGTTAATAAAGCACATCCACATTTGATCATTATTTGAACAATATAATGATGGCCAAAGAAAGAAAAAATGTATACAGATGTAAAAACATATGATATTGTTTACATTTGAATCAGCTGGGCATTCCATCACTATATGCTAATTTCAGAATGTGTGTTGCCATGGTTGCATGGAAACATTAGGTTATGTCCTGTTGTCCTGTCCAGAGCTCACTTCTGATCTGGTGAGCGTACAGTAAGCCACATCACACAGTCTCTCATCAGCTTTTCTTAAACAACTCCATTTAAAGCCTCCAAAGGTTTAATTATTGTTCTCGCTGAGTCCAGCAGGTGAGTGATGGTTTGAAGCACTGGTTTCAACTCTGAAAACTCTGGGTTTCTTCATTGTTGAGTTTTGGTCCTGTTTAGCTGTTTCTCAAAGTTCAAAAAGTTCAAAGTCAGCTTTATTGTCAATTCTGCCATATGTGTTCAACATACAGTGAATCGAAATTTTGTTTCTCTCTGGCCAGGTAGTGCAAAAAGACAGTGTACAAAATACAATATGAAGACAAAACACAACAAAAACTATCTAAGACAGAGATCTAAGTTAAAACTAAAGTCTATGGTCTAAAATCTTAAAACAGTGCAACATAATAAATAACAAATAACCTATACTATATACAGATTTCCAAAGTGTGCAGTGTGCATCAAAATGTGCAATGGAAGATACAGCAGTGAATTGGTCATGTGCAGTAGAATGTGCATTGGAGTTAAGATAAATAAAAATAAGTGTGCAACAGTAGTAATTCTAGTGCAACAGGAGTAAACAACAGTACTAAAAATTCCAGTAGTAAATGTGCAATAACAGTAGTAAACAGCAGTGCAACGGGGGTAAAAATCAATAACAGGAGTAAACAACAGTACTAAAAATTCCAGTAGTAAATGTAAGTGTGCAATAACAGTAGTAAACAACAGTGCAACAGGAGTAAAATCCAGTAGTAAGTGTAAATGTGCAGCAGTGCAACAGTCGTCCTTAGCAGCAGTTTTTTAAAGTGTCTAGAGTGATATGTCTTTTATGGAATACAGGTTATGCCAATATGGGGGGTGGGGGGGCTGGAGGGATGGGTAAGGTGGGAGTTCGGGTGTGAGTTCAGCCTCCTGACAGCCTGGTGGATGAAGCTGTTTGAAAGCCTGGTGGAGTGGGCCCGGAGACTCCGGTACCTTCTCCCCGAGGGCAGGAGGCTGAACAGGCTATGTGCGGGGTGGCTCGGGTCACCCACAATGCTGGACGCTCTGCGGGTGAGCCGGGTGTTAAAAATGTCTAGGAGGGAGGGGAGAGAGACACCAGCGATCCTCCCAGCTGCATTCACTATGCGCTGCAGGGCTTTCCTGTTCTGTTCAGTGCAGCTCCCGTACCACACAGTGATGCAGCTGGTCAGGACGCTCTCAATGGTGCCTCGGTAGAAGGTGGTCATAATGGGTGGAGGGGCTCCAGCTCTCCTCAGTTTGCGGAGGAAATAGAGGCGCTTCTGAGCCCTCTTTGCCAGTGATACAGTATTCACTGTCCAGGAGAGGTCCTCACTGATGTGCACCCCCAGGAATTTGGTGCTGCTCACCCTCTCTACAGCAGCACCATTGATGGACAGTGGGGGTGCTGGGTGGGGCCTCTCCGGAAGTCAATAACAATCTCCTTGGTCTTTTCAACATTAAGAAGGAGATTGTTATTGCTGCACCACTGGGTCAGAAGGCTCACCTCACTCCTGTAGTTTGTCTCATCGTTATTAGAGATGAGACCCACCACAGTCGTATCGTCCGCAAACTTCACTATGTGATTGGTGCTGAACGCTGGTGAGCAGTCGTGGGTCAGCAGAGTGAAGAGCATCGGACTGAGCACACAGCCCTGGGGGCTCCTGTGCTCAGTCTAATGCAGCTTGAGGTGTTTCTGCCGACCCGCACTGCCTGTGGCCTCTCACTGAGGAAGTCCAGCAGCCAATTACAGAGTGAGGTCTGAAGCCCCAGGTGGTCTAGTTTGATAATGAGCTGCTGTGGGATTATAGTGTTGAATGCTGAACTGAAATCTATGAACAGCATTCTCACATATGAGTCTTTATTGTCTAGGTGGGTGAGAGCCGGGTGAAGTGCAGAACAGATTGCATCCTCGGTAGAGCGGTTGGCCCGGTATGCAAACTGGTATGGGTCTAGGGTGGGGGGGAGGATGGATTTGATGTGTGCCATGACTAGCCGTTCAAAGCACTTCATGATGATGGGGGTCAGTGCAACAGGGCGATAGTCATTAAAAGTGGCCGGAGTGGGCTTCTTTGGCACGGGAACGATGGTAGTGGTTTTGAAGCAGGAGGGAACGACAGCCTGGCTCAGAGAAGCATTAAAGATGTCTGTGAGGACATCCTTGAGCTCCTCTGCACAGTCTTTCAACACACGACCAGGAATGTTGTCCGGGCCTGCAGCCTTGCGGGTGTTGATCCTGGAGAGTGTCCTCTTCACGCTGGCTGCAGACACACACAGGGGCTGGTGGTGGAGTTTTTTGGGGCCGGGTGTCATTTCCTGCCTCAAACCGTGCAAAGAAGCTGTTGAGGTCATTGAGCAGGGTGATATTATTGTCACAGGTCTGTGGCAAGGGTTTGTAATCCGTGATGTTCTGGATGCCCTGCCACAGACTCCGTGTGTCCCTGCTGTCTCTAAAGTGTCCGGTTATTTTCTGTGTGTATCTGTGTTTGGCTTTCCTGATGCCACGGGACAGGTTGGCTCTTGCTGCCCTCAGATGGGGGACATCCCCAGCTCTGAAGGCAGCGTTCCTGGCTCTCAACAGCCTGTGAACCTCCCCTGTCAGCCATGGCTTCTGGTTAGCCCTGGTGGTGATGGTTTTTGTGTGTGTGACATCACCAATGCATTTGGTGATGTAGGAGGTCACAGTGTCTGCGTACTCCTCAATATCAGTGTGGTTGTTGTATGTGGCGGCCTGTTTGAACACTGCCCAGTCTGTTGTACCGAGGCAGTGCTGTAGTGCAGACGAGGCCCCCTCTGGCCACACCTGGATCTGCTTCAGAGCCGGCCTAGAGACCCTTACACGGGGTCTGTATGCCGGTCTGAGCACAACAGAGATGTGGTCAGAGAGGCCTATGTGGGGGAGGGGGTAAGCCTTGTATGCTCCCTTGTGTGTAGTGTAAACCATGTCCAAAATGTTGTTTCCCCTGGTTGGGAAATCAACATGCTGATGCATTTGTGGCATGACAGTTTTGAGGTCTGCATGGTTGAAATCCCCGGCAAGGATAAAAAATCCGTCCGGGTGAGCAGTCTGTTGCTCGCTAATAGAGTTATACAGCTCATACAGTGCCTCCCTTCTATCAGCGCTGTTTGATGATGGGGGGACATAAACAACCACTAGCAATATTGCCGTGATTTCACGCGGGAGATAAAAAGGCCGGCACTTCAGAATCATAAACTCCACTAGGGGTGAACAGTGTCTACATACCACCACAGCGTCCCGACAATAAGTGTCCCGAAGAAAAATTATTAAACCCCCTCCGCGGGATTTAACTCCGGGGACACCGCTAGCTCGGTCCGAGCGGTAGCATGTTAGCTCGTCCAGGCGTATCGCTGAGTCCGGGATGTTGTCATGGAGCCATGTTTCCGTAAAAACAAAAACACAGCACTCCCTCATGTCGCGCTGGGCAGCCCTCAGTCTGATGTAGTCCATTTTATTGTCCAGAGACTGCACGTTGGCGAGGAGAATGGATGGAATGGCCGGCCGGTGCGGGCTAGCCGTTAGCCTAGCTCTGATACCGCCGCGCTTGCCTCGCTTCTGCTTCCTCTCACACCGCTTGCGGCGTCTCCTCTCCGGGCGGGGGGGGGCAGGCGAGTCCGGTGTAGCAGCGTTAGCAGCATTAGCAGCAGGCCGGCGGAGTAGTCCGAAGCGCGCCAGCTTCTCCTCTAGTACAGTGTCCAGGGAGTTGTGCTGGCCAGTTCTGCCTATGTCCAGCAGAAACTGCCTACTGTACTTGTTAAAAAACACTGAAGACGGACAAGATAGACTAGACAAAGACGGTGAAAACACTACGCTATCGGCCGGACGAGGGGCCGCTGCGTCTTCACGCGCCGCCATCTTGGTCTGGTAGTATTTTTAATTTAATGTACAACTATGAACAGAATAACTACAGTATTACAGCATATTTTAACACATTTTGACACATCAATATTGATTGAATTATGTAAGATTAATGTAAGACGATTGTTTGAATCTTGGGGAGATGGGAGTCATCGGTTTTTGTGACGTTACATTGGAGAAAACAGTAGTCCCCAAGTAAAGTAAAACATTACATTGGACAAAATGATCTTTGTAGAAGTTTTAATAACTAAATGTGATCATGTTTAACTTTTGGAAATAGACAAATGACAAGCAACAGTGTAAAATGGTTCAGGTAGTTTGGTAATCCTATTAAACATCAAAGGTCTGACTATTCAAGATACAACATTTCCATTATTATTTAAGAGTGTTCAAATTTAAATTATGTTAACCAGATTTTGAGGTGTACTGTGAAATACTGAGCATTAAGTAGTATAACAATTGTCGAGTTAGGGATGTGGTGCAACTCACTAAAGAATTATTTTGTGTTTTCTCTTTACAGTATTTCATAGCTCTAAACTATGGACTCACCTCTGTCACCTCCTACCCCTCCATCACCCAGCCACATTCAGGACCCGAGCAAACAGGGTTTTGAGGAATATATCCTGGCAGGAGAGTACGAGGACACACAGGCCCAACTGACCAGTTTTCTGGAAGAATACCTGGCTGATAGTGGCTCTTTGCCCGATGATGAAACCCTTTCAACTGAGTGGTTTGCACAAGTCGTGGACTTTATAAACGGTTCAGAGACAGTTGGACATGCAACAAAAAGGGCTGCTTCTGACTCCATTGAAACTGCACTTTCTGGAGACTCAAGTGAGTGCTCCAGTCCAAAGAGGAAGAGGGATGTGTCCGGTCACCAGACAACAGACAACCAAAACATGGATGCTCCTTCATACATGCCACAGTGTCCTGTAAGTTAACATTCATAATCCAACGATATATTGTACTTTGTCAATGTTTAATTGTTTTTTTAAAAATGTGTTGAAACGTCTTTTGTCATATCTCAGTTAAAGTGAGTAACTCTTAGTAAGTAACTTTACTTTTCAGCCAAATGGTTACCCTGCCTGTGAGTTGTACACATGTGTAGTACCAGCCTCCTCTGATACTTCTCCTACACCAAGGTAAAGAACAGAAAAGAAAAATATACATACAATCCTTAGTCCCATAGAAGAACCTATGCATACAGCACACCTTTGAGAAGTTGTTACACAAATTCATATTTCATGTGTTGTGTTTGTAGCAAGAGGGAACCCTATATAAAGAAGCCGCCCAACGCTTTTATGTTGTTCAGGGCTGAGCAGAGGCCCAGGGTGGTGCAGGAGCTCCACATCACTAACTCTGCTAAAGTCAATGCGGTGCTGGGGCAAAGCGTGAGTGGAACACACCAGCATTCATCACACAGACAAGGGCTTGGGTTAAAACATGAACCAAAGGTTGTCAATATAAGTCATAAATGTAAAAGTGTATCTGGTCATTTGGAGCAGATGTAAGAACAGAAGGTAGAATTCCAGTTTATTTAAAAAGTGTGTCTTGTTCCTGTGCAGTGGAAGATGCTTTCTGAAGAGGAGCAGGCTCCGTACTATGAACAGGCCCACAGAGAGAGAAGGGCTCACCAGGCCAAGTACCCTGAATGGTCCGCCAAGAACAACTATGTAAGTGCATCACAGAATATAGAATCAAAGAGACGTATTATACACACACCTATCCGGACCATTTCAGTGCTTAGAGTACATTCACTACTATGACTCCACCTGTTTGCACATGTTCACAATAGTCATGCCTCTGTGTATTCACAGTAAATGGGAATTGAATGTTATCAACATTATTACTAATATCTTTATGTCATTTCAGGGCAAAAGGGTCAAAGAAAGGAAAATTAATGATTTTCCAGTCCTCACAAACCACCAGCCCTTTGCTGTTCCTGTGGCGCTCATCTCCCAGTAACCTCCTCAGGCCCTGCCCAACCAGGTCCTGCACAACCAGGCCCATGGCAACTGGACCCTGTCTAACCAGGCCCACGGCAACCAGGTCACAAACAACTAGGCCACTGAGAATCAGGTTAACATCCAGAGTGTGCAGGATCTTCCCACGGAGACCTTGATGTTTGAGGGCATTCCAGTGCAGGGCATTCCCCTCGAGGCCTTTATGAAGCAGGCCTGTGACAGTGGTGTTCATGAGCAGGTCCTTCAGCCTCAGTCTGGGACTTCAGCCTGGACACCCCTGGACATTTAGACAGCACTTTAAACTGTCAGCACAACAATAAAATAGCATTTCATTCCAAATGGTGCTGATAGTTCATTCTGTACATGTATTATTCAATCATGTGTAAATGCAAGGAGAAGATACGGAAATTTCAAACTCAATTTCCATACTAAGGAATAGACTCGATTCCATTCAATGCTGATTCTAATACCACAATGCTAATTAAAAACACTCTTTCCCGAACAGAGACCACAGCATTAAATTGTTATCAAATAAATATTGATGTCCACCCCAAATCTCCTACCTGGAGATTTGGGGTGGACATCAATGCCTACCTTTAAAAGTCACCACACGCTGGATGATGAAGGTTCATAAGATGAGAATTGGACTGTAAAGAGGGTTAGAATAGTGCCTGAATAGGAGTTCACATAGAACCTCTTCAGGCATGTTTTGATACAACATTCTAACATTGTAGAAAGCTCCAAAAAGTTGATAATAATCCCTGCTTAAAGGTCCTATGTATATTACACAAAATTGACTATTGTAAGCTTTAAGCCATGTTAGAATGTTGTAACCTCAACAAAAACTTACCTGGAGTTTTGATTTGTTTCATTCACACATATTTGAGTCATCATGCATTATTAGACTGTCTACATCTCCAAAGCTCAAAATGCTCTGTTCCACCTTATGATGTCATTAAGTGGTAGTTTTCAAGTTAACAGCTACCTTTTATGTTTTGTTCAATAAATATAAACAATTCCCGAGCTGAAATTATCCAAATGATTCTAAAGAAGGCGTATGGAGTTTAAAAACACAGTGAGTGGCGCACCACATGACATCACAAGGTGGAACAGAGTGTTTTTTTGTGTATTAAACATAACATAGCCCTTTAATGTTGCACACAAATCAAGAAAGCTTTGGTCATTTGAGAAACTGTTTTTCAGGGGGGAAAAAATCCATACCACACACATTCCAACTTTTCAACATTATATAGTCTATGAATAACATAAGTAGGCCAACTGTGGTCATATTATGATTTAGACTGACAGGTGCCAGCATGTATGGCTTCATTTTTACCTCCGTCACAGTCATGTTACAACATTTCTGCCACTTTTTGTCTAAATGGAGATTGTCAAAACTGCCAAGATGGATTTTCTCTTACATTACTCAATGACATCTGTCAAAGCCTTCAACCATGCCACAGTTTTTGGAGTTTTATATTATATCCAAGGGGGCACAATATATCACTAATTTGTCATTATCACACTTTTCACTATCCCAACTTTTATACTGGCAAGATATGACAGATATCCTCCTTTCCCCTGCCAAGTAGCCACAGTGTCCAATAATATCATACAACTTGTGTTGGAGCCAATTAAAAGTTAGCGGCCAAAGTGTTACCAGACTTAGACTAGCTCAAGGGCAGATCATGTCAGATTAGAATTCAATATTTCTATCTTTCAAAAGAAACATTGGATATAAAGTAAAGATTCCACTTCTTTAGGTTAAAGAAGACCTATTATACAGAATCGATTTAGAGCTTTTAAACCATGATATATTTGTTTCCTCTTCTCATTTACTTCCTCAAAGTTGTATTTAATGTGATTTGTGTATGTGTTAGTAACCTTTATACTCCTGTATTCAATCCCTGTTTTCATCACCACCACCGGTATACGCCCACCGGTCTCTTTGTTAGTGATACACGTAGGATTTGGCAGCATTGTGTTGTCATTTACATTTTAAAACATTTTTTTTAATGTGCAGCTCGTGACTTGATCTGCAGCTATCCATCAGAGGATCTCTGCAGATCTCTTTGTTGCGATGATGTTTACTGCAATGTCAGCTCCATGTCAGACTTGTTTCTTTCATTAAGTTGTTTTAAATATTGCAATTTAAAAGCGTCCAAAATGCATAACACAATATGTCTTCTCTGGCTGCATTTCTTTCAGTGTCATTGTAATCATTGGGATTTTGCAGACATTATTAGAGAATTGATTGATAAAGGTGAGGTTGAGAGTTCAGGACATACTATCCCTACATCTCTTGACTTGTAACATTGAAATTCCTTTGGCAAATCTTAGCAAATGTTTGTCTGCTCACTAATGATCTCTACTACGTATACAATGTTTGAATGTTATTTATGGTTAGCTATTTATAGGTTTCAGCTTCCTGTTATACAGTATGGTGTCTTTTGGAGGACAGATGAGCATCAAAGATATCAAAGACACAAATATTCTGCTTTGAATTGTTAATTGCTAAAGCAATGGCCCTAACTTTTTATAATTCTGAAACCAGTGGAAGGCAGTTTCAAAGAGATTTCTTAGAACCCTCTTCTAGGGTTGCTGCCAATTCACCAGAATCATCCCAGTTTTCAAGTTGTACAAATCAAATGGGAACTTTACTGAAGTAATTTCAAATGTGTATAGAAGCACACGCCTTTGAAATCAACTGTTCATTACATAAGATGCTAATTGAAAGTGGAGTCCAGCCAAAGCTACAAACAGATTAGTACACTTAATTTTGGAGTCAGCTGTGGCAGTTTTAGTATAGAATAGTGTTTTACTATGGAGGGCAGACTGGTATAGTTTAAATCTATTAAAGTTTTATTACAACTTTAATATTAATATTAATAGCCTACCCCTTGATGCCTGAATTTATTTACAAATCTTTAAAAAAAATTAATTTTCAGTGTTTTTGCTTTCTAACTGATGCTAAATGAAGTACAGATTATTATTTTTTCTATAGCACATATTTTAAATATAATTTTGGGTTTGTTGCTAATAAGCGACACCAGGTGAATATATTTAAATTACAAAATGAATGTACAAATACATCAAAACTTCAAATTACAAACCATACATTTCAACAATTAACAGGATTTTGGTTTTGTAACACTATAACACCAAATGTTATAAATAATCTCATATCTCAAGCTGATTTTGCTGCCATTTTGCAGCAGCAGAGCTGGTTGCAGGAAGGGCATCATTGCCATTTTCATTTGCATCTTCATCACTGCTGCTCCTGTCTTCAATACTGCTGCTCCTGCTGCTGCTGTCATCTCCTGATGTAGGAAAAATTAAATACAAAAAAAATGTATCTACATAATAAAATACACACATAGTTACATTTATAGATGTAAAGACAGCATTATTATTACTGCTATTTTCATCACCTGGTCTGAGAATGTAGTCGTCATCATCATCCCCCACTATCATCACTTTCAACAGGTACAGCCTGGGCTGGGTCCACCTTATGGTCGCTTTGCATAAAACATAGACAGCTTCATTTTGTTCTGTGTAAAATATAGAAAAAAAATTATATTCCAGAATGCTATTTTACTCAGTGATTAAAAAAATGTGGCAGAATTGTTTTCTTAAAAAAACAATGCTTGTTGGCAGTGAAATCGATACTACTAAAATGCTCTCATTATTGCTGTATGTATGCAAGCTATAGAGGCTGAGGCAGTTAGTCCTAGTGGCCGAGGGTCGCTATTGCGTTATAAATAGAAACCTTCAAATAACTCAAAAAGTATCATTCACATAAAGTCGATTCCAATATATACGTTGAAGATGGAGTCAATACACTAGTACATATTTTTATCTTAGTCCAACATGCCTCACGTTAGGAAATTTCTCCACGTTTTTGGACTCAACAGTGAGATCGGCTATTTCGGCTACTTAGCCTCCATAACCCGGATGTTGTTCAGCCACTAAGCAGTCCTACAAGAAACAAGTGCATGCAAAAGGTTCCTAGGTGTGTCCTGACCATGCACAAACCAGCATTAGAGGAATTGCATGTATTATGTTGGCTACAGGTTGCAGGAAGCGTTTTGTCGCTCATTAGCGACCCCCGGCATCAAGGGGTTAATATTAATATTAATAATAGATTGCATTGTATAAGGTGTTTTCTGAACTTGAAAAAATAAAAGTCAACTACAGAATCTTTTATAGACTGTATATGCAAATGGGCAAAGCTAACTTCATGAGCATTCCTAATATGGAACTTGGCTCCAAATTTGCTCCTATAACTGCTAGCCTCATGAGCTTCATTTAACTGGAGCTGAACGCGATGTGTGACGTCACACTCCCTCAGCCCACTTCTATATATAGTCTGATCTTTACACATTTGCTCCTTTTTAACCCTGCTTAAGTGTTGCGTATCATTTAGTAGGTTTAAAATCCCCCTTTCACACTCGGGTAATTGTGACAGGGATGGCATCTGGCATAAAATACCAAATCACCCATTTTGACAAAAAGTGAGCATACATCTAAAACATGAGAGCTATGTTGCTTTTCCATCTGCACCACCAAGCTATGTATTTAAGAATAATAATGGCCAATTTCAAATCAATTTCACACCACGCTGCGTATGCATTGATAATTGCATTTGATTAGGCAAATTACCTCAAATCAAACCGAACTGATGGGCCTTTACATGTGTATTCAGAGGAGCGGTGGGCATGTGGGCAATCTTTTGTGCCTGGCCGGTCGAGTCTGCTCACCCGCTGGGACGTGTAGGGCCAGTCCACGTCACTTAGCTGCATTGCCCCAGGCTGCTACCTGTGGCCCTCCATTATGACCTCATTCAGTCACACGGCTTCCTGCCGGGAGAGCTTCCATTGGCCCTGCGCAAAGAGCCGGAAAAGACCCACAGCAACCTCCTCATCACTGCTGCTTCACCGTGCCTGCAATCTGCTGACAGGACTGCAACTCTCCGAAAGAATAGAAAAAAGAGAGGGGAGTTTAACTGCAGAGAAACACGAGGTAGGGGAGTCACGGAATCATATGCCTCTATAGTCGTGTAAGAATATCTGTTGGTAACATTCAAAAGATTAAATGTTGACACTATTTTAAAGGCCCCATGGCATGAAATTTTCACTTTCTGAGGTTTTTGAACTTTAATGTGAGCTCCCCTACCCTGTTTAGCCCCCTCCCCATGGTTAAAAGTTGTGAAATGTCTAAATTGAGCATTTGCGATCCTTTTCTGCGTTACAAAAAAATCGGAGCTCAAACGGGCGATTTTGAACAAGGCACCTTATTGATGTCAGATCGAAAAAAGAAATGCAAATGCAGTTCCACCCCCGTCTGTCTGTACTCAGCGTCTCTGTAAATCACGCCCAGAGAGTTTGGACTGCGAATGCGCTAGGCAATGCGAAATGCGTTTTTTTATTTGCCTGGAGGCACGTCTGAGTGTTTCTAGGCTCGGAAGTCCTTTATCTGAGCCTCTGGACCTTTGAACAGCAGTGGTTTAATTTTATTTTCTGTGGAAATGTGTTTATTTTTCAATGGAACGCTTCAAATCTCTCCCCCCCGTGCAAAAACACGGAAATGGATCAGCTGAGAGCTCAGAGCCGAAAGCGGAGAGTTTGGCCACGCCCCCACCCTCTACTATTGGCCATCTCTTTTCTCCTCATTTGCATTCAAGCAACAACGCCCATTATGGCCTGTTCAGAGAGAAAAAAATACTCTTTCTCATCTTATCTCTGTTTCTCATGCACTGAGTGTTGATTTTGAAGAAGGATTCATTTACAGTATTAGGGAACCATTAAGGAGCCATATAAAAGCATCAAGAAGTACCATGTCATGGGATCTTTAAGGCAAATGTACCAGACTTTTACTGTTTTAAAAATTAAAAAACGAGTTCATTTTAAAGGTGCACTGTGTAATTTTTCTGGTGGAGGGCCCGTCAAATACTACAGAAAAATGTTATTGATTTGTCTGGAATGTTTCAGTGTATGATTTTAAACCTTTCTCTCTTCATGGAGACCAAATCATACTGTGGAAAGTTCCAGGCAGAGGAATAACATATCCATAGAAAGAAGCAGGTGACGGACCCTCAAAAAAAAACGCACCTTTAAATGTGTTGCAGTGATACAAGTTATTCCTCACTTATGCTTTCCGCATATCCTAATTATTCACTGTGATGAGTTTATAAGCTCTTTCGGCAACTCTGCATTGATGCTAAAGTTAACACAATGAGCCTGCTAAAGCACACTGTAAAACACTGCGTAATAAGATGTACGCAGCACACAAAGGGCATGTTTTGACTTCAAAAAGGTGCCCTATGCAACTATTCTAGAGAAACCAACTTATATCCATGAAGATGTTAGATGTTATTGCTTTGCTGGACTTTTCCACAGTATATTAAACATCTATTTCCATGGAGACAAACGTCATGCCAATTTACAGGTCCAGTTTGTGGAGAGATGAGCCCGTTTACAGTACAATGCATATTTTTCAAGGTTTTGTTTTATTGTAAAAACACCTATAATTAATAAGCACGTTTAATGCCATACTTTGGTACATTCCAAAGAAAAACAATCTCCCCAGTATAGCTCCATGAACACAATCTGGTGGTGGAAAAGTTACATAGTGCACCTTTATGCATGTGATTCAAGATGATGGAACGAACCAAAGACTACAGAGCAAGAACACAGTCACGTAGAACTTAGAAACAGATGGGTGACACATTGGGGAAAAAGGCCGACCTAATAAAGTGGCAACACGGGACTGCTTATGACCACAGTATTTCAGAATCACACAGTACTCCCATGGTTATGTCCAGCCATCTGCCCAACAGTTAGTAGATTTCTTTGTCACACAGTCAGATTTCTTGGTCAAATCAAATATATCCTATTAAGCAAGCCCCTCCTAAAACTGGAAAATCAGTGACGCCACAAGTTAGTGTTGTACCAAACACAGGCCATTCATTTTGAAAATATATCTCTCTATAGCTGCATCCAAAACTATCTTTTTATTGTCTAAAAATTTCTTGCGAAAGACATGCCCATAATGTGAACAGGCTTTGCGCAATATAAGCACCTGCAGGCTTAATGATATAGCTTTAAGTCTACTTAAAGCATTTTATTGTCCACGAACCAGGAAGTAAGGTTGAAGCGCTGTTAGCATGCTAGTTGTTAGCATTAGCCGTGATGACAAAACCCTGCATCTTTGAAAGTTGTAAAAAACACTTAATGTGGTAAATAATTAGAATATTAAAAATGAGGAATAAGTTGCTGTAAGCTGTTTTAAACAATGAGGTACGTGAACTTCTCTCAACTTTGATTTACAGTTTAATGCAACTGTTAATTTGGCATATGTCCACATTTTTCCTCACATTTGATGGTTCTCATTTTTCTTATTTGAAATATTTCACCGTATTCACCATGCCACCATGTTTGTTTAGACAAATAAGGCCAAAACACTCTTCTAATTGGTTAACCTGTCTGTCAACCCATCAGACCTTTTTGCCTCATAACTATGAATTTAGTGTCAATTTCAATATACAAATGCAGGTCTATCGCCAGCCGCTGGCAATTTTCATAACTCATAATGGAGCATCGACTGTATAATAGTAGAATAGTATTTCTACTAATAGAAAATAGTAGAAATTCCCTGTCTTTAGAAAGGTCTGACCTCTGCTCTCGGTTCAATCAATTTCATCGATTTCCAATCTGACCCCCCCACATCCTTCCCTATGTTACCAACAAAAAAGATCACCTTATGTTATATCTCCAATTGTTTTTCTGTCATTACATGTTGTTAAATTGTCACTGATTGTACTGCATCTTTTTCTACTCTGCAACCAAGTTGGCGCCGCGAATGGCAGCCCTGGTGCTCGGAGTGTCTGTCCGCTCTAGGTATCGAAGCAAGTTCCTAATGTTGTGAACCTGTTCACTCATATGGCAATAAAAACCTTTCTGATTCTGATTCTGATAAAGAAGCGGACTAAGGGAGCGTGACGTCACCCATAGCGTTTGACTCCAGTCAAATGAAGCTAACGAGGGTAGCAATTATAGGAACATACAGTATTTGGAGCTGAGTTCCAAATTAGGAATAGGAATTTATTCATGACAAAAATAGCGAAATTAAAACACTAGGACCAGGCTAAAATATAAAGTCATTTGGAGCCAGAGTCGATGAAGCTATGCTCATTTCCTATTTAGAATGTGCCGGCTAGCGGATTATGTCCATTTACAGTCTATGTGATGGACTAGTTGTAACCATCTTGACTTATGCCAGATATGTGGGCCACTCTAAATTGAGTTCTACACATTATCAATCTGGAAGGCTCTCACAGAAAGTTACTGGGAATGTCAAGACTAATATTTGAATTTTATTGGTCGAAGTGTCACAACAGCGGAGCAAGGCTAAAAATCGAACTTTTGTGTGACATATATCTTGCCTGTCCACAAATGCTCTCCGCAAAGAGTTTCCCTTCTGCACATTTTTCATGAACATTCAGTATTTTCTCTAAAATTGGCTGAAGTACATCTGTCTGCATTTATTTTCTGAAATCAATGTTTAAAATGTCAGAAAATAGTGTGTTCCCTGCTTGGAAATTGTTTATTGTTGTTTAATTTTGGGTGGAAGTTGTGTGAAACTGTATACTTCCTGTAATTTTCAACTTTTACCTATATTTTTCTTCAACTTCTACTTGAAAGATGTGAAACTATGATAAATATTTACAAAAAGTATCTCTTCAATGTAATTAGCTTCACTTTAAAATGATCTACAGTTCTGAATAAGTTCACTGCTCCTGTTCTTGATAGCTGTCGGAGAGTCAGATGCCCCGGTCTAGTGGGAGGAGAGGAAGCCATCTTTCATGATGGTTTATTCATCAACACTTGGCCTGCTGCTAGTTACGCCTCATTTGTGGATCTTACCCTTAGCCTCGCTCTTCCCTCTTGAATGAACCAAAGACTTGACAGATTTATCATTCAGAATGCTACCTTCCTTCTACTTTTCAATTGGCACCCATCTTGTAGAGTTGGAACTCTGACAGAGATAAAGCGATCAGCCATTGACCTATTTTACAAGTTTGGATTCTAACGCAAAAATATTTCACCACTTTAGATATCGCACCATATTTGACCTACTTCTCACTTGCAGCGCAGGCATCACAGCAGTATCAAGTTTCTCCTTTAATATTCTTTCTGAATGTTTCTGATCACAACTGAAGTTAGAGTGGAAGAAATTCTGTCTTGGTACATGAGCAATAGTAAAGTTATAGGAGGAAAATACATGTGTTATTTACATGATAGATCCACATTTGCAGTGGTGGACTTTTGGAAGCATGTTCTTCCAAATTGTCGCCCCTTTGTCTATAACTGCTGCTGTGAGCCTAGTCATTTTTGGTCTTAAAATCCATCCATCCATCCATTTTCTTCCGCTTATCCGGGGCCGGGTCGCGGGGGCAACAGTCTAAGCAGGAACGCCCAGACCTCCTTCACCCCGGACACTTCCTCCAGCTCCTCCGGGGGGACCCCAAGGCGTTCCCAGGCCAGCCGGGAGACATAGTCCCGCCAGCGCGTCCTGGGTCTTCCCCGGGGCCTCCTCCCGATGGGACATGCCCGGAACACAGGCGTCCAGGAGGCATCCAAAACAGATGCCCGAGCCACCTCAGCTGGCTCCTGTCGACGTGGAGAAGCAGCGGCTCTACTCCGAGCTCCTCACGCGTGACTGAGCTCCTCACCCTATCTCTAAGGGTGCGCCCAGCCACTCTACGGAGGAAACTCATTTCGGCCGCTTGTATCCGCGATCTCGTCCTTTCGGTCATTACCCAAAGCTCATGACCATAGGTCAGAGTAGGAACGTAGATTCACCGGTAAATTGAGAGCTTCGCCTTTTGGCTCAGCTCCCTCTTCACCACAACGGTCCGGTACAACGACCGCATCACTGCCGATGCTGCACCGATCCGCCTGTCAATCTCACGCTCCATCCTCCCCTCAATCGTGAACAAGACCCCGAGATACTTGAACTCCTCCACTTGAGGCAAGGACTCCCCACCCACCCAGAGAGGGCAACCCACCTTTTTCCGGTCAAGAACCATGGCCTCGGATTTGGAGGAGCTGATCCTCACCCCAGCCACTTCACACTCGGCTGCAAACCGCCCCAGTGCACATTGGAGGTCCCGGTTCGATGAAGCCATCAGGACAACATCATCCGCAAACAGCAGAGATGAGATCCTGTGGTTCCCAAACCGGATCCCCTCCGGCCCCTGACTGCGCCTAGAAATTCTGTCCATAAATATAATGAACAGAACCGGTGACAAAGGGCAGCCCTGGCGGAGTCCAACATGCACCGGAAACAGGTCCGACTTACTACCGGCAAGGCGAACACAGCTCCTGCTCCGGTCGTACAGGGACCGAACAGCCCTTAGCAAAGGGCCCCGAACCTCGTACTCCCAGAGCACTCTCCACAGGACCCCACGAGGGACACGGTCGAATGCCTTCTCCAGATCCACAAAGCACATGTGGACTGGTTGGGCAAACTCCCATGCACCCTTGAGTCTTAAAATGATCATATTAACCAGCTCTACTGCACGTGATCCTGGGTTTTTTCTGCTATTTTGTCTGTCAAAAAATCCTATTCATAATATAGACCCTGTCTCCAAATTCGCTCCTGTAACCGCTAGTATCACGAGCTTCATTTGAGTGAAGCCGAACACTATTGGTGACGTCACACTCGCTTATTCCATTTTTTTTATACACTCTATAGTTTAAAAGCACTTCTCACAACCCTCAGAGACCAGAGAGGCGTTTTGCTGTGAAGTAAAGCTAGCATGCCAATGAGTCAGAATCAGAAAGTTCTGATTATCAGACAATAAAATGTTTTAATTAGATGAAGACAGCACACAGGTGACTTATTTTGACTCCAAAAGCTGCTTATGCAATATATCTGGGAGAAGAAACAGTTACACAAATACATGCTTTTCTCCATGGAGATGCTATTGCTTTGTCTGGAATGTTTCACAGTATGGCATTAAACCTTTCTGTTGTTCTGGCGACCAAACTAAGCCAAGTTACAGGTGAGATGTCTGGAGAAGCAACCACACTCACAGTCAGAATGTTTATTTTTCTTGGTATGTTGGAGCTATAAAATCACCTATAATTGAAATATAATTGACATATCCATGGAAACAAGCAGGTGACAGGCCCATAACCAAAAAGTTACACAGTGCTCCTACTGAGAATGAGAATTTGCAAAGAGTTCTGTCAAGTGCTTTCAGCTTTTTTTTTTTTTTTTAATATACCTGTAGTGGCACTTCTTGGAGTTCTTACTGTAACTGGGAGCACACACTCACCCATATTAGCATCTCTTCATTTGCTTCCATCAAATCTAGAATTGATTTTTAAATCCTTCTTCTGAATTACCAGGTTCTTGTAGAGGACAAGATTCATTATGTTTTTAAGAGCTCAGCGTGCTTTACCATCCTAATAGAGCTCTTCAGACCCAGGAAGAAGTGTCACTGGTGCTGCCGAAACACACTCAGAAACCTGAATTATCCCAGACCCTTAAGCCCTGTGCCAGCAGAACAGCATGGGCTCAAATCTTATAATTGAGACTGTAGCTGTTAGGATTTCTCTATTCTGGGAATTTGACTAAAGCTGTCAGGTACATGTCTTTTCACCTGCCCATACTTCCTTTTCATAACACCTGTATTTTGCCAAGCCGTCAGCATGGTGGTAAAACACATTATCATTTTTGCAACTACTACTGTTTTAAGTGCTTTATTATGCAAATGAAAACCAGTCACATGTCACTACTCTCAAAGAAATCATCTTAAGTTACTGTTTTAATTATGCCTACTCATATTATATTGCATTTACTGGAATATTTACTTACTTTTAACTTTATTTTTTCCCATGGGAACAGAGTGGTTAGCTGCTTTTGTGGCTACGTGGCTCACACACTGAGCAGTTTTTATTTTCATATCATGGGATTTTAACCAATTAAGAGCAGTTCAAAGAACATTTGTAAGGGACTGTTGAAATTTGTGAAATGAGCTGTTTGTTTTTCCTGTATCTAGGGTTGCCAACTCCCTGAAAAATAAATAAGGGACAACTCATTGGCAGGACCGGTGTCTTCACCCTTCATGGTGTAGTGAATCTTTTTAGCCCTTTTTTGTATGTGTGAAGGGATTTTTTAATTATTTGACTCAAACTGGATTTGAATTAGATGCATATCTGAGTGGTATGAACACAGGGAAAATATATCATTATCTGCAATTTATTTTTAATACTAAATAACAAAATTAACAAAATAAAATAAATATCTGTCATGCTTAACTTAAAACTGTATAAATTAATATAAACAGGGATGAAAGTGAGCAGTAATGAAAAAAGATGAAGCTAGGGGGGTCCAGGGGCATTCCTCCCCCGGAAAATTTTTGAACTCTAGATGCTCTGAGATGCAATCTGGGGTCATTCCAGCCAATAAAAACTAAGATATTAGGCGCGTGAAGAGTCCCTCAGTCGTCCAGGTATAGGAATAGGTATGCTAAACTAGACGCCAGAGAAATTTGAAAAACAAAAGAGACAGATTAGTTGAGATAGTTTCAGAGCTATTTCAGTGTAGTGAGCTCCTCCCTGCAGTTAGATATAAACAGGGTCTAACCAGCACTAGAACCAGAACTGACGAAGCCTCTCGGATGAGCGGCAAAACGTTTTCGACCAAACAAACTTTGTCCAGTTGGCAAATTGAATTTCTCCTTTTATCATAAGATATTAGGCAAAATTCAACCACATGTCGCTGTAGGCCTGCTCTGTGCTGTAGACCCGCTCTGTGCGGACGCTGTAACATAAATTTAGATTAGTTTTTCCTTTGCACTTAGTCTTGCACTTCTAATCAGAGCGCATTGAGGAGGGAGCTTGCGTGCGCTATGAGCAGGAAGGAGAGAGAGCGTGAAAAGTCGAGGAGCGTCGCACTGACGTGATTTCCGCGTGTTCCAGACGAGCGCACGGGCTGCAGCGCAAAAAACACGGTAAAAGTTTGATTCACATGGTAATACGGGACAAAGTGCGTCCCTTTTCAGCTCAATACGGGACACATACTTTTGTTTCTGAATACGGGACGATCCCGTTTTTCAAGGGACGGTTGGCAACCCTACCTGTATCCATAAACACTTTGCGAGAGGAAATCTAACTAGCTAAGGAGCTAGCTATGGACATTTGAGATGCTATAGGCTTTTTATACCACATGGGGAAGCAAATGTGGCAGAAGACCTTTCGGAGGAAACTTTGACAGAACAAACTATTTCATCATAAAGCCTGTGATAATGTAATATAATGTGTCTATAAAATATCATTTTTGGTTGCTTTCACCTCCTCAGTTGTGGGTTCAGTGAAGTCTGTTGGTTCTGTCCTGTGGGTTGGTTTTCTCCAAGCAGAGGTTGTGCCCTCCACTCTTGTCTTTCTCTGGTGATGGCCTGAGGCTGTTTACATGTGGACACTCCTGATTTCACTTCCTGCCCTTTGTGGATGATATGGTGACATTTCAGGTTGGGCATTTCTGGTGTTCAGTGACCATTAGATCAGTTAGTCTGTGGCTGCTCTGTGTAAACAAACCAAAGTAGGATGAATATCATGGTGAATAATTAGTGTATAATGCATAAGGCTAAGTGAGAAATCACTTTGGCCATTGGAAACCATTTAAAATGAACTAGTTCTGTTTTATCAGACAGTAAAAATCAGGTACAGTTTTAAGATCCCAATGCACTAAATGAAACTCTCCTTAAAATTGTTATTATTTGCTAGAAGGAGATGTCACATTTTCAGCCCATAACTTTTTTAAAAGGCCTGTATTAAACTATTTTCTGATAAGTGTTACAATTTTGTTTCCTCACCAAAAAAATATTATTTAGCATATTCAGGCTGAGTTCTTCTCTAAAACTGATAACAATCACTTGGATGATTTCAGATCTCCAGTCTATATTGAACTAAAAGTAAAAGGTAGCTGTTGACTTGAAAACTACCACTACATGACATCATATGGTGGAACGGAGCATTTTGAGCCTAGCTGTAGACATTCTAAGAAAAAAGGGTTACTCAAACATGTGTAAATGAAACAAAGCACAACTCCAGGAATGTTTTTGATGAGTTAAGAACATTATAACATGACTTAAAGCTCACAAGAGTCAATTTTGTGCAATATAGGACCTATAACCTCTTAACTCCAAACTGGTAGCCTTGTTCCAACTTGGTTCCAAGTTGGTTGAGAAGCAAACCATCTGATGAGTGTGGAGAGGGAATATCGAGCTTATGTACACAGATTACTCAAATGCTAAAACTTACAAATATTTTGTTTGCAAAGATGCAGTTGTCTAAACAAAATAACCCTTTCAGACTTTAACTGAATTTAGATTTGGTGCAATTTATATTTACAAACTCTTAAAGGTCCCATGGCATGAAATTTTCACTTTCTGAGGTTTTTGAACGTTAATGTGAGCTTCCCCTACCCTGTTTAGGGCCCCCCAATGGCTAAAAGTTGCGTAATGTCTAAACTGAGCATTTGCGATCCTTTTCTGCGTTTGAAAAAAACACAGCTCAAATGGGCGATTCTGGACAAGGCACCTTATTGACGTCAGATCGTAAAAAGAAATGCAAATTCAGTTCCACCACCGTCTGGATCTCCACCTCCTGTCTCTGGAAATCACGCCCAGAGAGTTTGGACCGCGGAGGAACTACGCAATGCGAAATGCGTTTTTTTATTTGCCTGGAGGCACGTGCGAGTGTTTCTAGGCTCGGAAGTCCTTTATCTGAGCCTCTGGACCTTTGAACAGCAGTGGTTTAATTTTATTTTCTGTAAAAATGTGTTTTTTTTCATTGAAAAGGCTGTCCTTTCCTCCTTACACACACGGAAGTGGGGCCAGGCACAGCGCACCGCTAAAACAAGGAACCAGCGGCGCATTTGCCCCCTCTCCCCCTCTAACCAATCTGTCTCCTTCTCATTTGCATTCAAGCAACAAGGCCCAGAATGAGTTGTTCAGACAGAGAGATTATGACTCTGACTTTGTACATGTGTCTTTCTTATGCACTAAGGGCCCGTTTACACGAGGACGCTTACGGGTAAAAACGACAAAATATTTTATCGGAAGTGCCTTTCGTTTAGACGGTGACGGCGTTTTTGGGGCCTAAAAACGCAAAAATCTGAAACCACCCTCCAGAGTGGAAAAGTTAAATACGCTCCGCTGTAGCGTCTCCGTGTAAAGTGCCCAAGACGCAAAACTGGTCAGATCTGCTCACGTCAGTACACGTTTACGTCACATAGATGCGGCAATACAATGAGGAGGACCACCACCGGCCCCTTATCCCGGCTCCAGCGCACCGGTGGCTCCACCGGTCCTGAGCACCGGTGGAGCCGCTGGAGCCGGCCCCTTATCCCGGCTCCAGCGGTAGTGGTGGTCCACCGGTGCTCAGGACCCGCTGGAGCCGGGTAAGGGGCCGGTGGTCCTCCTCCGCTAATACCACCACCGGTGCTCAGGACCCGCTGGAGCCGGGATAAGGGGCCGGCTCCAGCGGTCCTGAGCACCGGTGGAGCAGGAGCCGGCCCCTTATCCCGGCTCCAGCGGGTCCTGAGCACCGGTGGTGGTATTAGCGGAGGAGGACCACCGGCCCCTTACCCGGCTCCAGCGGGTCCTGAGCACCGGTGGACCACCACTACCGGCTCCAGCGGGTCGTGAGCACCGGTAGTTGCGTGCCGCCGCGCCTCGCGCACGGACCGGACGGGGAAGTTGCCCCGGCTCCGGTATACTTGGTTCGAGACCCTGGGGCGGGGGAAGTCTCTTACGGGCAGCTTTGAGAAATAGTGTCTGACGATAGCCGGCCCCCGCTCGGTCCGTGGGATTAGGGGGTACGGTCGCCTGCCGTACCCCCGCGGAGGGGCTCCGTGATAAGGCCACTGGGGAGGATACGGTTCGTCTCGGTCTCACCTCCGAGGGGTCGAGCGCGAGCGGCCCGCGCCGCACCGAGCTACCAGCACTCGGACCCGCAGTGCCCAGGAGCCGTCTGACGTGGGTAGAACCAGACAGGGGCCCTGAGATGGCGGGTCACGTATGCCCATCGTTCGAGCTCTTTAAGCGGGCTACATAGTCCGCTAATGTCATGCGTTAGACTTCCACACTTGTGTAAGGGGAGACACCACAGCCGGTACAGTCGTGGTTAGAAATGTAACTTGACGCTGTTGTGATGGGTTTTTTTTTTGTTTTTTTCAGTCCAGCGCCTCCCTTCGCTGGCTTTTGCGTCCACTTTTGCGTCTTCGTATAAACGCGGATAAAAAATTGAAGACGAGACGCCACTTTTGCGTCTTCTGTTTTGATCGTCGCCGTATAAACGTAGCCTAAGTGTTGATTTTGAAGAAGGATTCATTTACAGTATTAGGGAACCATTAAGGAGCCATATAAAAGCATCAAGAAGCACCATGTCATGGGATCTTTAAACAGCTAGCTTTGGGACTGAAATAAAAACACACTCTTTCTCTGTGGGGTTATCAAAAAAGTCAGCTGTCTTCATCCTGCTATTTTCCAGAGCTACATTTGCATTTTCATTGTGCAAGGTTTAAGAGCTCAGGCCCTCAGAATGGGATTTGCTCATTGATTCCCTTTGGCGTCATTACCTGGAGCTTGTTATGGCCGGGCTGGTGGTCAGCAGAGGATTTAAACGCAGACATCACATCTCCAGAGACACTCCTGTCTCACGGAGAGCTCCAACTGCACCGGCCGCTGTCAATAAATCCTGGCTGGCAGCGAGCGCACAGGAGCGGGCTAATGGGAGTCTACGTACGCAGAGAAAATTTTTCAACTGTCACTGCTAAGAACACATTGATTTGCATAGAATAAGAGCTCCACGCTGTTTGAGGCGAAGTTGGTTATCCGTACGCGGTTAATGCAACTACACCTAATTAGACTTAATAAAGCATGAAAGAAGGCTTAAAGGTATTATTCGTATTATGCAAAATTGATTCGTTTGAGCTTTAAGACATGTTATAATGTTGCTATCTCATAAAAATAACTGTTTAATATTTGTGCCCGGCCACGGAAAAAACAGACACAAGTCCCGGAGGCATTTTGAGTTATTCACAGATTCTGAAAGTGTAGATTCCAAGCTTTCCAACAATACCTTACACATGGAAATCTGAGAATATTTGAAGAATTTGTAGCTATTTGAAAGCAGGACATCTAAAGATTCTCAAACTCAAGGCATGATAATATGACTCACCCCATAAAAAAGAGAATGCAGTCAGTCAACTCCATTGTAACAGTTTGCCGTGTTGTCCGATAATTCGCATATCTCCACGTGTATGCGCTTATCTCATATATCCACGGTCTTTTGGCAGCTAAAGTATCCGGAGATCTATAGAAACGGATGTGTCCCGAATGTGTCCCTTGTCCCGTCTCAAAGTAGTATTACAGTCCATTTTCATGTCCTTATTCTCTTGAAATGCAGCGTACATATTCACAAGCTCCTCACAGCTGACAGGCGAACAGGGGAAAACACAACGGCGCTACATGGCACATGATTGGCGGCAGTGCGAGCGTGGGTAATTATGGTGATTTATGCAGGCCCATTTCTTTCTGAAAAACAAGCCAATTTGAAATACAAAATGTATGTTTTTAACGCAACAAATGCTGTTATCTGAAACATGGAGTGGCTTCTTCATGATCCCAACTAGCACATTCTGCAAAAAAATGAAAATCACAAATTTTGAAAAAAAAACAACAACTTTAAACGTGATTTTCTCAGTTTCACGAATGCCGACATGTGACTGGTTTTCTCATGGCAGGTCACATTTGTCTGACTACATCTCCAAAGCTCAAAACACTCTGTTCCACCTTCTGATGTCATGTAGTGGTAGTTCTCAAGTTAAGAGCTACAATTTACCTGTAGTTCAGTAGAGACTGGCAGTTCCAGGGTTGAAATTTCCCAAATGATTCTCGTGAATATATAATTCACCTTTGAATTTAATACTTTCCAACATTTATTATGGCATTTATTTATTTCTAGCTATGCCATTTTTGATCCTCCATTTTTCACCACAAAAGTTACTTAGTGCCCCTTTAAGAACATAAACGGTCAGAATGGTTAAGTCATTCTTCAAAAGCAAAAGCAGAGGCAGCAGAATACAAAGGAGAGATGTGAGATGCAGACAAGAGCGCGGCTGGAGGATGGGGCTGGAGTTATCGCAGTGGTAATGGTTTAAAAATGGAAATGAGTGGACATCTATGTGGTGGTACACAGTTTCTTTAGTCACACAGTGGAGGTGCTGAGAGATCATTACCAACACCCATTTCTCCTGCTGCTGCCAGGGCTTCACATTCAACCCAATTTTCACCCAAACCTGTCAGGACAATTTTCTATGAAGATCATCTGAATTTTGATCCATTTTATGTAAAGTATCTAAAGCTGCAGATACATTTGCTTCTTGCCATCCCTATCCAGTCAGTAATTAATCGGGCATATAACAGCTTAGGCTACGTTCACACTGCAGGGCTTAATGCTCAATTCCGATTTTTGTGTGAAATCCGATTTTTTTGCGAGGCCGTTCACATTTCCAGTTAAATGCGAATTGTATGTGATCTCCAGTGTGAACGCTAAACTCCCCAAAAGTGTCCCGCATGCGCCTTGGAGGACACGATGACGTCACACGCAGCGAACGTGCTCAATGTTTACGGAAGTAGCCTAAAGTTGCTTTCGTACCGGAGCCAAAACATGTACAGCTTATTTGTTTTAAGGAGGAGACGGAGAAGGACGAGGTTTTTGGCCACAGCGTTTTGCGAGGCAGTGGCAGCAACGTCTGCAGAAAGGAACCTGTGGGTGCGGAGTCACAGGCAGGAGGGGTGGGATTGCTACGTGCTTCGCCGCTTCACTGATACGAGTTTATATACTATTTTCGCATGACGAGAAGAACGTTTGTGCACATTTGTGAACGCCGACTTGTACCACTCTCATTGGAGGAAACACACTCAGGTCGGATGAATGCG
Source organism: Paratrypauchen microcephalus (assembly GCA_036785185.1). Classification (NCBI taxonomy): domain Eukaryota; kingdom Metazoa; phylum Chordata; class Actinopteri; order Gobiiformes; family Gobiidae; genus Paratrypauchen; species Paratrypauchen microcephalus. The sequence continues at coordinate 1,351,926 of JAVJIX010000019.1, read as the reverse complement.
ACCTGGTCGTTCAGACTGAAGTCGCATGTCAAAAGATCGGATATGTATCGGATTTAGGACCACATATCCAAGTGGCCTGGATCGCATTTGAAAAAATCGGATCTGTGTCGTTCACACTGTCATTAGAAGATCAGATACAGGTCGCATAGAGGCAAAAAAATCGGATTTGGGTCGTTTCAGGCTGCAGTGTGAACGTAGCCTTAGACTACTCATTTCACTTATTTATATAAAGCGTCCCCTCCTTGAACTGCCTTGACATGGTGGAGGGGTTTGAGTGCCTGAATGATCCCGGGAGCTATGTTGTCGGGGGCTTCATGCCCCTGGTAGGGTCACCCAAAAAATGGATGGATGGATATTTAAAAAGCCCAAGTTACACTATTTTCTAATTAATGTTATAATGTTTCCTCATGAAAAATATACCTGGAGTTGTGTTTATTCACATATGTGACCCGCTACAAGAAAACCAGTCACATGTCGGCATTCGTGAAACCAAGAAAATCACGTTTAAAGTTTTTTTTTTTTTTTCTAAATTTGTGATTTTCGTTTTTTTGCAGAATGTACTAGTTGAGATCATGAAGAAGCCACTCCATGTTTCAGAAAACAGCATTTGTTGTGTTAAAAGCATACATTTTGTATTTCAAATTGACTTGACTTTTTCGTAAAGAAACGGGGCGTGCATAAATTACCATAATTACCCACGCTCGCGTTCCCGCCATTCATGTTCCGAGTAGCGCCGATATGTTTTCGCCTGTTCGCCCATCAGCTGTGAGGAGCTTGAGAATATGTACGCTCGAGAATATGTACGCTGTATAATATGTATATTATATGTACACTGTAAGAGAATAAGGACTGTAAAAATGGACTGTTCTACTTTGACGGACATGGGACACGTCCGTTTCTCCGGAGCTCATGTACAGAATGCGGTTAGAGAATTTAGCTGCCGAAAGTCCGTGGATATATGCGATACACGCATACACGTAGAGATACGCGAATTATCCAACAACACGGCAACACGGGGTGAGTCATATTATCATATTATTTCTGCACCAAATGGAGATATTAGGTGAAAGCAGCGGCTTGTGTCAACATTAGTGTGTGTGTACATGTGTGTACAGGACTAAACCGAGACTAAACCGGTATTAAACCGGGAATAAACCAGGACTAAAACAGGACTAAGGTGTGTGCGTGTGTGTCCAGTGTGTGTGTGTGCGTGTGTGTGTGTGTGTGTGTGTGTGTGTGGTGTCCTATACAATATTTTGTATTGTATTAAATTGACAATACAGATGACTTTGACTTAACATGTCTTGTGTATTATTGAATTATTGAATGATATGGACTTTTTGTTACAAAAGCATTTCTATTTTAACAAAGTGCCTTCTAATTCTGACCTGCCCTGAAACACCACACCACAGTGATGTCAGTGATGGGGAGGGCTTAGCTTAATGTCATGCAAATGAGTTCTGAAGGCCTGGACTTAGAGAATCTTTAGAGAAGCTTTTCACAGCTCATTGTTTTGTTATGTGCATGCATTCAAATGGCCACAAATTCTTCAAATGTTCTCAGATTTCCATGTATAAGCCATCGTTGAAAATCTTAGAATCTACACTTTCTGAATCTGTGAATCTGCCGAGACAATTTGTGTCTGTTTTTTCTGTGGCCAGTCACATATGTTTAACACACAAATTGCGTATTTAGGCTGATCACAAGGTGGAACAGAGCAGGGATGTGCACAGGAATTCTGAGGGGCAGTTGCTCTGACCTGAAGAAAGGGCAAACCAATCATACATATAACACAGACATATAATCAATCACAGGCTATATGTAGCGTCTGGAGGAGGCTTGTGGCTGCTCCTCGTCTTAAATGTAATGTAATTATGAAAAATTGCCAGTAGTAGGCTAAAATGTAAGTCTGATTAATTAATGTACACAGTATCATCTCATCTTTAGCACAATGCAACGTCTCTGTCTCACCTGCTGGTTGGCTTTTTCTTAGCCAACTCTGCAGTGTGCTCCCCTTTCCCGCTTAGTTTGCCTACCACAGAATTAGCAGCCTGTTTAAATAATGGGTTGCTTGTCTGCAGGCTAGCTAGCTGTCTGATTATTTAGGCTAAACGTGGCAAACTGAACATGTATTTCTGAACATTTTTATTCAATTCTTAAACCTTCATGGTGATCATTTGTTATACATCTCAATCTCACCTTTTACGACAGCCGCGACAATCTTTCCACATGCAGGCTCGGGTCAGGTGCTGGTCACGTGTATCAGCAGTGGGCACTGATACCACGGCCCGGGGAAGCTCGGGAAGTCTGGGCGGGAGGCGCTGTAAAGCACGCAGCTGGGACGGCGTGCCACCTTCACCGGGCGGCCGTCCTGTCCTCACACCGTCCACGGGCTGAGCCTCTATCAGAAGGACTAAGGCCCCGATCGACACCGAGCAAGTGGACTTCTGTACGCGCCCACCCCTCAGACGGGGATTCGGCGCTGGGCTCTTCCCTCTTTGCTCGCCGCTACTGAGGGAATCCTGGTTAGTTTCTTTTCCTCTGCTTAGTAATATGCTTAAATTCAGCGGGTAGTCTCGTCTGATCTGAGGTCGTAGTTGGCAGTGGCGTTCCTAGAGTGATTTACTCGCTGGGCGAAAGCCAACAATTATCCCACTTTGTGAAAGCCGCTTCAGTAAACCAGCAAGCACTGTTAGCATCGTATAAGGTGGCATACCAAATTTCTCAGTGCAAAAAACCACACACAATAGCAGAGGAACTTATACTGCCAGCGATATTAGACATGGTCTCTGTCATGCTGGATGACGCAAGTGCTGAAAAAATAAAAACTATTCCTCTGTCCAATGACACTGTCACCAGACGTATACATGACATTGCAAACGATCTTCAAGAACAGCTGGTAGATAACCTCAAAGACAAACGTTTTGCCTTACAATTTGATGAAGCAACTGACAGCAACAAAGACTTTTTGCTTATATACGCTTTGACATGACAATCTCCCTGTGTGAGGATCTACTTGTTGTCCAAAACAGAGCCACAGCTGAAGAGCTTTTCAAAATGCTGGACTGTTTCTTGACTGAGAATGGGCTCAAGTGGGAGAACTGCATTGGTGTTTGCAGTGATGGTGCATAAACCATGGCAGGAATGAGAAAAGGTCTTAGGGCACTCTGTACCATACACAGAGAAGCACTTGCATCAAAGCACCTGAATTAAGTGAAGTTATGACTGACATTATAGGTGTAGTCAGTTTTATAAAGACCAGACCATTAAAAACAAGAGTCTTCTCTGCTACCTGTAAGGAGATGGGAGCTGAACATCAAGCTGTGCTCTATCACAGTGAAGCAAGGTGGCTGACACGAAGAAAACTCTTGTCCCGAGTTTCTGAGCTTAGAGAGCAGGTAAGAGTGTTTTTGGAGCAGGAGAAAAGTATGAAGTTGCAGAAAAATTTTGTGATGAGAACTTCCTGAGAAAACTGGCCTACCTGAATGACATACAGTGGTACCTCACCTTACGAAAGACCCAACAAACGAAAATTCCAAGTTACGAAACACCTCAAAAATTCAAATAATGCGCGCTCAGCCACACACATTATATGCTTTTCTCAGACTGGATTTAAACTTTTCTCACATTTGTCTCTGTTTAAACACTCAAACTTTCATAGATTTTCAACAAAATGTATTAATAGTGAAGCGTGGGGGGAAGGGGGAGGGCGGAGAAGTGTGCGCGCGGACACGTGTGTGATAGCGCAGCATGACCCGGCGCAGGGCTGCGAGCACAAGACCCGTGCTCAAACCGTGCCTCCTCTAGACCAGGTCTAAACCAGGTCTAAACCAGGATTAAACCACTGCGGCTCCTGCATGCATTCGTTCATGCGCTCAGACTGCGTGCGGTCCCGAGGGGAGGCACATCCCTCCCCTCCTCGCTGCTCGCCTCAGCCGTGACTCGTGAGGTACACCGGCAGAGCTAGCACGAAACCAGGAAATAGACCTGCACACGGCGCTTTAATCCTGGTTTAGATCTGGTTTAGAGGAGGCACGGGTCTCGTGCTCGCAGCCCCGCGCCGGGTCATGCTGCGCTATCACACGTGTCCGCACGCACACTTCTCCGCCTTCCCCCTTTCCTCCACGCACGCAGTCGCTGCTCGCCTCAGCCGTGACTCGTGAGGTACACCGGTTCTGCTGCTAATAGCAGAGCTAGCACGAAACCAGGAAATAGACCCGCACGCTGCGCTTTAATCCACCTGGTCTAGTCCTGGTTTAGTCCAGGTGTAGACCTGGTCCAGTCCTGGTTTAGTTCAGGTTTAGTCCTGGTCCAGTCCAGGTTTAGACCTTGGTCTAGACCTGGTATAGTCCACGTTTAGTCCTGGGTCTACAGTCTCTTAGCCAATCAGGACGCAGAACACAATGTTACACTATAAAAAAAAATTTTACACTATAAAAAAAACCTTGGAATGGGGCCTTGGAACGAATCAGGCTTTTTCCATTGAAATAGCTACTCAACTTAAGAAAAATTCACGTTACGAAACCACTTCTGGAACGAATTAACTTCGTAAGGTGAGGTACCACTGTATTTGGAAAGCTAAATGAACTCAATCTACAGCTTCAAGGGAAAGATAAACACCTCCCTCAGGTCACAGACAAGATCAGCTCTTTCACACAAAAGCTTGCAATGTGGGGCAGGCAACTTGATGAAGGAAATACTGATTCATTTGAGAACCTGCATGAATTTGTGGACACTACTGACTACGATGCTAGCTCAGTGATTCCACACATTAAGCAGCATATTTCATCACTGATGGGATTCTTAAAAAAGTACTTTCCTGAAAACAGTTCCCAGTTCTGTGTGGAGTTTGCATGTTTCTCCCAGTGTCTGGATGGGTTTCCTTCGGGCACTCCGGTTTCCCCCATCAACCCAACCCAAAACATGCACCATAGGTACCTCCAGCTTAGGTCCTGACCAAGCCGAAGCAAGAAGATCATGGAGATGGTCCCCGGGCGCCCTAATGTGTGCTGCCCACTGCTCCTAATATATATGTATATATATATAGGATGGGTTAAAATGCAGAGAAGAATTTCTCCAGTGTGAGATCAATAAAGTCACTTCTTCTTCTTCAGTATGACTGGGTGAGAGATCCTTTCAATGCACCAGCTCCAACATGGTTTCAGCTCGGCAGAGGAGGACATTGGAGTTCATTGACATGACGTCTGACTTCACACTGAGACTGAGGTTCACATCACAGACACTGAGTGAAGAGAGGCAGTATCCACTCTTAGGGCAGAGGGCTATGGGCATTCTGCTTCCTTTTGCAACATCTTACCTTTGTGAGACTGGCTTCTCTGCTGTTACTGCACTGAAGACCAAGTACAGGTTCCAGCTCAACATTGAGCAGGAGCTGAGAGTTGCAGTGTCATGCTTCAAACCTCGCCTTGAAAAGCTGTACACTGCAAAACCTGCTCATTGTAGCCATTAATCCTGAGTTCCTTATTTTGATTAAAGATCCCATGACATGGTACTTCTTGATGCTTTTATATGGCTCCTTAATGGTTCCCTAATACTGTAAATGAATCCTTCTTCAAAATCAACACTCAGTGCATGAGAAACAGAGATAAGATGAGAAAGAGTAATTTTTCTCCCTCAGAACAGGTCATAATGGGAGTTGTTGCTTGAATGCAAATGAGGAGAAAAAAGCTGGCCAATAATAGAGGGTGGGGGCGTGGCCAAAGTCTCCGCTCTCGGCTCTAGCTCTCAGCTGATCCATTTCCTTGTTTTTGCACGGGGGAGAGATTTCAAGCGTTCCATTGAAAAATAAACACATTTCCACATAAAATAAAATTAAACCACTGCTGTTCAAAGGTCCAGAGGCTCAGATAAAGGACTTCCGAGCCTAGAAACACTCGGACGTGCCTCCAGGCAAATAAAAAAACGCATTTCGCATTGCGTAGCGCATTCGCAGTCCAAACTCTATGGGCGGGATATACAGGGACGCTGAGCGGAGACAGAGGGAGGGGCTGGAGCTGCATTTGCCGATCTGACGTCAATAAGGTGCCTTGTCCGAACTCGCCTGTTTGAACACTGGTTTTGTGTAACGCAGAAAAGGACCGCAAATGCTCAGTTTAGACATTTCGCAACTTTTAGCCATGGGGGGGGGGGGCTAAACAGGGTAGAGGAGCTCACATTAACGTTCAAAAACCTCAGAAAGTGAACATTTCATGCCATGGGACCTTTAAAAAAAAGAATAAATCAGCACAAATTGTTTTATATGTTAAAGTGCTTTATATTTTGTGTTTCTGAGTTCTGAGGTCCTGAAGTGATCTGGATTTGATATTATTTATTGATTTGATTAAATTTTATTTTCATGATCAAATGGTGCAATAAGTTGGTCAAAATGTTTACAGTTTAAATAAGTCAGTGTTTCAAAAAAAAGTGACAAGCTTCAGACAGAGCAGTGCTTATAGTTATCATCATACCCCCATAAGAATGTGGATGACACCAGCTCCAAAGTATCAATACATTGCCTGATGTTTCAATAATTCTATTGCACTGACCAATCTACTTAATACAATATGGGCAAATGTTACCACAATAAAAAAAATATATGAAATTAAGTAAAACCATAAAGCGTATTTACAATCAGAGCGTCTCAGAGGATGTTTTTGGATGATTTCTTGGCACACCTCGAAAGGTTTATATAAGGTTTATGTTTATATATTCACTTGTCCTTGAGTAACATCTGATGAACCGATCGATGCACACCCATCCCTTGTCTCAACCATACAGCATTTTGAATTCAAAGGTTGAAAAATGAAAAATTGACTCAACTGCGAGTTTTTAGCCAGGTAATAATAATTTAAAAACATACCCAAGAGTTGTGTTTTGTTTTATTCACACATGTTTGAGTAACACTTTATACTTAGTTTGTCTACATCTCCAAAGCTCATAATGCTCTGATGCACCTTGTGATGTCATGGAGCTGCAGTTGTCAAGTTAACATCTACTTTTTACCTTGGCAAAAGGAGAAATTCAATGTGTCAACTGGACAAAGTTTATTTGGTCAAATACATTTCACAGCTCATCCAAGCTGCTTCTTCAGTTCTGGCTGGTGGACACTGCTGCAGGGAGGTTACCTGGCCAGCCAAATGATATCTCTCTGTATTTCCTATACAGCGCGATACCATTTGGACACCCTCGCTCCACCCTCGCTCCGGACTCCGCGATTCTGATTCGTTCAAAGATGGTGACGTCAGTGCACCCGCCTTTGCCCGCAAAGTCACTCTTAGGCAGCGGAAGTTCCTCCTCAGTTTTGAATCAAGATGGCGCAATCTTGGACCAAGCGTTACCAGACTTACTCGCTGGTACAGCGATGAGTCATGGATTCTTCCAGGCAAGCAGGGAGGAGTTAACTACAATGAAATTACTATGAAACTATCACACCTCTTTGTTTTCAGTTTCTGTATGGGATCTTGTTAGCATAGTCATTCAGGACCATAATGGGTGTTTTCACACCTCTGGGCCTGGCCTGACTAACCCTATTGTTTTCTTTTGTTTATTTTGATTTAGGTTAGAGAATAGTTAGTTTAACTCCTCTCAAACCAGTTTTTTTCTCTGGCTACGATCTGTAACTCATTGTCCTCAAAGGAGTGGCCTGTTAGCCTGGGAATTCCCAGGCCGCTTCCGTTCGTTTTGAACTGGAAGGCGGCCTGGCAGCTCGTCCAAGCGAGAGTCCCAGATTTAGGGCCCCAATCAGAGAGCGGGGAGGGGTGACGCGTACTACATGACAAACGGAAGCTTGTAGTTTGAACTGACAACTGACATGATTGGCTATGGACTTACATATACGCTCAATGATAGACATTCATAACGCCCAATAAACGGCCGTTGGCAATCGCTAACCACACCTCCGCTACGGGATTTTTCGAAGCGAGCTCCCAGACCCATATCTCACTTGTGATATGGTCAGGTGTTAACCAGACTAGTGGCCTGTGGCTTCTAGGTGGAGATGTACGGCAGATGAAGGTCCACTCTGGCACGCCCGTCTGTGTTGGTACATCTTCTTGTGAAGTGGTTGTTTTGTTTCTCCAATGTAGCGCTCACTGCAGTCTTCACTACACTGAATGGAATAGACCACATTGCTTTGTTTGTGGCTCTGTGTTTTGTCCTTTGGGTGGACCAGTTTTTGTCTTATAGTGTTTGTGGGTTTGAAATAGACTGGGATTTCATATTATCTGAAAATCCTCTGTTGATTTCCAGAAACGCCGGGCAGGTAAAGGCCAAGTAGAGGTCTTCAGGAAGCCCACACAATTTCAAACCAGGATCATCCAACTCGACTTACATATGCAGGGTTTGTGTATTAAACATGTGTGAAACAAAACACAACCCCAGGTATGTCTGTGATAATGAAACAACATTATAGCATAAATGAGAAAATAGCATAATATGGCCCCTTTAAAGACTGTACTTTAAAACAATAATTTAAAGCCAAGCACACTGGATCAGATTCTCTCAGTTGGCAACAGTGGAGATGTGTATCACCATTAGCAAAGTGACGCTAATAAACAGATGAGCTACTGTATCGTGTATAGTGAATTTAATTTAAGTACTTAAATGATGAGGAGTGAGAGAATCATCCAGACAGGTTTACTCAAACAAACATGAATCAAAGTAAATTAGAGTAGCTTTTGAGTTACTTGTATCTTAAGCATTGTGTAACTTTTCTGGTGGAGAGCCAATCAAATGTTTTTTTTTGTTTGTTTTTTTTTCCCCCATGAAGATGTTATTGCTTTGTCTGGAATGATCCACAGTATGGTATTAAACCTTCTTTGAGTTATCTTTAAGTTAGAGGTAAGATATGCAGAGATGCAAAAGTGGTTTTATCACAGTCAGAATACCTGTTTTCCTTCGTATTTTTGAGCTATAAAACCACCTGTAAGTGAATAAATATAAGGTAGAGCTATTTTAAATCATACTATTCCAAAAATGTCTATATTGCCTTCTTATGTACATTAACCTCTTGGCTTCTTTACCTCCGACAGTATTGTTGGAGGTAAATACACCTCCGACAATACAGTCGGAGGTGTATTTACCTTGTTGACATGTTTCAGTTTCTAGTCGCAAGCCATTTTCCAAACTGTTTCCAGTGTTGGTGGTGATGTGTCGTATATCAGCTGTTGTTACTTTCTGTAGCTGTGGTCAGCCTAACGGACCTGGCAGGTCACTCAGACTGACCTCGTCTCCTGTCTCCCGGCGCTCTCTGGAGGAGGGTGTCCCAGGTGTGTGAAAGGAGGAACCCCTTTCATCACGGTTAATGCTGTCCATACCCCATTTGCTGATTTCAGTAGCCTCCCTGATCCAGAGTTTGAACTTGTTTCTAGAAACATGTCAACATGGTAAATACACCTCATACTGTACTGTCTTTAAAATGAATCCAAGAATTTAGTGTTATACTGTGGAACATTCGAGGCAGAGCAATCGCATATCCATAGAAACGAGCAGGTGACAGACTCCCAACCAAAAAGTTATATAATGCACCATAAAGATCTGATTTGAGAATAGCCTTTAAAAGGTGTCACTGGTTTATGCAAATACATTTGGTCATTTTACACCAGTCCATCTTACTTTGAATGTCATGTCATGAGATTGGGCCTGATTTTGGCTAAATGACTAAGTGGCTGTGAGTTCATTGTCTGACATGAAATAAAATGCTGATGACATTAAGAGGCTGAGTGACAGGTCTCGGCGTCCGCTTTGACTGCTGTCACACACATTTAAAACACAAAGCAGCCGTGGCATTTATGTTTCATCTTATGCTTCAAGTCACAATGGTTTTCCATGATTGATAGAAAATAAGTAAATAAGCTCTGAACAGGTTTGACAGCATATATTTAGCCTTTTTGAACTTTGAGCGATACTGTCATCCTTTGTACCTCCCCAAGAGTTGTGTTCATTGTGTAGTGATTTTTACCAAATGTTGCTGACTTGTTGCACCTGCCACACGTGCAAACGCCACACCAAAAAATGGTTCTCAGAAAGATTTTAAAAATATTTTTAATTACCTAAAATAAATACCGGTACATGATTTTTCCAAAAAGTGCCTGCAACACAGCAATAACACGGCAGTAATACAGCAGCAACTCATCAGTAAAACTACAGTAAAAGCTTATAACCTCTAGAAGTTTGAAAATAAAGTTTAAAGGTTAATTTTAAGGGTTAACCCCTGAACTCAATGTCACGGAACTGTGATGGTGGTGTGTAGGAGAAGTGGCTAAAACAAAACGTAATTAACTCATGAACTCTCCACACTTGTTTACTGTAGGTATTTTCACCTACCAGAAAAGTCACTGATCACTATCTTCATCTTCCTCCTGTGCACTGAACCACTGAAGTTGTTGTCTTGAGTGTCAGAATTGAACAGCCTCAGAATGTCTTCATCACGCACTTTATCAGTCTCTCTTTTGTCGCTCTCAGTGTCACTTTCATCTCGAGGCAAATTCTCCCTTGAGCGTGTGCTGTCCTCTTCATCACGCAGTAGTCCAGCCTTTTCAAACCCGCTGGTGATCGTGGAGTTTTTCACATGGCTCCACGCTGTCAGGATCCACTGGCAGATTTGAGCAAAAGTTGCTCTTCGCATGTGGCCAGTTTTGGTAAATGATTTCTTGCCGCTAGTCATCCAGGCCTCCCACTCAACTCTGAGTGCCACTTTAAATGCACGATTCATGCTAATGTCGAGTGGCTGCAAATACTTTGTCGTGCCCCCTGGAAACACAGCTAGAATTGAGTTTGTCCTCTTGATGGCTGCTTTGACCGGATCTGTTATATGGGCCCTCATGCTGTCCAAAATGAGCAGTGTCTTTTTTCCTCCCGGTCGCTTACCGTAGCAATCTGTCAGCCATTCCTTCATTAGGCTTCCGTTTAAAAATGACCATTGGTGGGAGCTTTTGTCCGGATGCCGTGCAGCTCAGAACACAAGTGAAATGCGTTCTCTCATGGCCAGTTGTTTTCAGCATGATGGACAATTCACCTTTCTTGTTAACAGTCCTAGTGAGAGGCAGGTTAAAGTTAAAGGTACTTCATCCATATTTATGATTTCATCTGGTCCGTTGGAATTAGCTCCATCTGAGACACCACGATGGTCCACCTCTAAAATCTTCAATCGTCATTTTGGTGGCAGTTGTTTTAGCTTCCAGTGGGATTTGCACAGTGGAAACACCTCGGCCATCTGCTCTCTGAGTGTTCACCCTGTCTTCAAGAACGTTTTCAAGTTCGGGCCATCTGCTTTTATTGCCTCTGGAAGCTTTTGTCGTCTTTTTGTATCGAGTCAGTTTGTCACCATCGCCAGAGTCTCACCATCGACTCATCGATGCCAAACTCATGTGCAGCCGCTCTAATTCCTCCTTTCACAGCCAGATCGATTGCCTTTAACTTAAAGGTCCCATGGCATGAAATTTTCACTTTCTGAGGTTTTTGAACATTAATGTGAGCTCCCCTACCCTGTTTAGCCCCCCCCCATGGTTAAAAGTTGTGAAATGTCTAAACTGAGCATTTGCGATCCTTTTCTGCGTTACAAAAAATCGGAGCTCAAACGGGCGATTTTGAACAAGGCACCTTATTGACGTCAGATCGAAAAAAGAAATGCAAATGCAGTTCCACCCCCGTCTGTCTGTACTCAGCGTCTCTGTAAATCACGCCCAGAGAGTTTGGACTGTGAATGCGCTAGGCAATGCGAAATGCGTTTTTTTATTTGCCTGGAGGCACGTCCGAGTGTTTCTAGGCTCGGAAGTCCTTTATCTGAGCCTCTGGACCTTTGAACAGCAGTGGTTTAATTTTAGTTTCTGTGGAAATGTGTTTATTTTTCAATGGAACGCTTCAAATCTCTCCCCCGTGCAAAAACAAGGAAATGGATCAGCTGTGGGCTCTGAGCTCTGAGCGGAGAGTTTGGCCACGCCCCCACCCTCTACTATTGGCCATCTCTTTTCTCCTCATTTGCATTCAAGCAACAACGCCCCGAATAAAGAGTTTGAGAGAGATATTTATGACTCTTTCTCATCTTATCTCTGTTTCTCATGCACTGAGTGTTGATTTTGAAGGATTCATTTACAGTATTAGGGAACCATTAAGGAGCCATATAAAAGCATCAAGAAGTACCATGTCATGGGATCTTTAAAAGCTACATCATGTGCATTTCTTCATGTGTTTTCCATGAGGAGGGTGTGTCCATGAAGCGCAAAATAACAGTTCAAAGCACAATCAAGCTAACATCTGCCTGAAAAAACCTATAGAGGGATTGCCAGACGTCACTTTGCACATTACTGCACATGTGTCCTGCAGAAAGAGCCTCTGTCCTGGTCCTGTCTGTGCAGACACTGACCACATGATTCTGTCATCATGTGTTCAGTGTCTGCACAGACAGTGGCGCCTTCTGCACTCAGGCTGTGCGCGCATTCACTGTGTTGATTAAACAATAATCCGTATATACCGTATTTAACAAATAATACGCACATAAGTCGCATCGTTTTATAAGCCGCAGGGTTCAAAGTGTGAGAAAAAAGTAGCGGCTTATAGTCCGGAAATTACTGTATATAAAATCTAGATAAGTTACTATCACATAGTTGATGTCTTGTGTACATATATAAAATGTATAAAGTAGCAAACTTCACTGACACCTTTGACTGGTAAAGTAGTATGTTATATTTTATTTATTTATTTTTATTTATTTATGATCCTTTATTTATCCCTGTAGGGAAATTATTTCTCTGCATTTCACACATCCTTTCAGGAGCAGTGGGCAGCACATCTTTCAGGCACTCGGGGACCCCTCTCCATGATCCTATTGCTAGGCTTTGGTCAGGACCTCAGCTGGAGGATTTTACCTATGGTGCATGTTTTTGGGTTGATGGGGGAAAACTGGAGTGCCCGGAGGAAACCCACCCAGACATAGGAAGAACATGCAAACTCCACACAGAAAGGCCCGGGCAACCCTTCTTGCTGTGAGGCGTGAGTGCTAGCCACTCAGCCACCGTGCCAGCACAGCCTAGTAAATACTTGAAAAAAATAATGTCTTCCTAAAATGTGCACTACGTAAATTTGCTGGTGAAGTGTCTGCCACCTGCCTGTCTCCAAGAAAGGATATTGCTTTGCCTGGAATGTTCCACAGAATGAAATGAAATGAAATGCATCTATCTCCATGGAGACAAGTAGGTGATTGCACTAGACCAAGTCAAGTTATAGGTCTGTGGAAAGGTAACCAAGCTCACTGTAAGAATGTATGTATTTTAAGATTGTTTTTTGCTCTCTCAGTTTACTCCCAGCCTACCTCAGCAATTAACACACTATAAAAATCGTTAATTTATTTAATTAACATTTTTGCAAACTTGGCACAAACTCCTAATTTGCATCTAATGATATTGCTCTGCTATTTCCACTAGAGAGAGGCTTCCACTTGTGCAGTAGCCTACAGTAGTATCTGGCTGGTCTTGGTTAGCTCTAGCCCGTTGCAATCTTCTCTGTCTGTTGCTAAGAATCATTTCACATGGAGATGTCAGGATGATAGACTGCACGGTAGCGGGCCAACTTTTAACCACTAAAACAGTTATTTCTCAAGCAGCAGGGTGGTGGAGAGACAAAAAGGTAGTGCAGCCTTGTAATTACTTTCTAAGGGCCCATTAGACTGGAGGAGAGCGGGCCTGATATAATATAACACACACGGCTGCACCAAGTCACTTAAACAGCCCAAACTGTTGTGGCCACTGTGAAGTCAAGGAGCGGGGCACGCAGTTCAAGCCTTAAAAACAAAGCAAGTTCCAGTTGTTTAAATCTTTGTTTAGATTTTAAGTACTTTACAGTGCAGTGTACAACAGTAAAATTAAAGGTCCTATATTACGCAAAATGGACTCTTGTGAGTTTTAAGCCATCTTAAAATTCCTCATCAAAAACCTGGAGTTATGTTTTGGTTCATTCCCACATGTTTAACACACAAATGCTGCATATTTAGGTTCTTCTCTTAAACAGAAAACATGTTTAAGAGAAGTGGTCATACAGGCAATGCTCCACTGTGTTTTTAAACTCCATACACCTTCACTACAGTCATTTGGGTAATTTCAGACCTAGAATTGCCAGTCTCTACTGAACAAAGTGTTGCTGTTAACTTGAAATCTACCACTTCATAGCATCACAAGGTGGAACAGCATTTTGAGCTTTGGACATGTAGATACAGTGGTCCCTCGCTCTATCGCAGTTCACTTTTTGCGGCCTTGCTGTTTCACAGATTTTTTTCCCCTTTTTTTTAAATAGTGTATCAACATTGTATTCTGACGCAGCAGGGCACACTGCGCTCATCCAACGGCACTGCCACGTCTTGGGACGCGCAGGTTCTGAACTGTAGTGAGAACGCATCCGTGCGCTCTCAGGACTGGTTCTGCCGCCTGGACTCCAGGTTCCACCAGCTCGTTCTGCAGAAACAGACTGTTTTTCTTCTCGTGACCGCGGCCTTGGTCTCGTACTCGCAGCCCCAGGTGAGGCACATGGATTTGACCACGATGAGCAGGTGCACGTGTCCGCACGTACACTTCTACGGGTGGTCAATGCAGGAAGTAACGGCAGTGTTTCCGCAGAACGAACTGGTGGAACCTGGAGTTTAGGCGGCGAAACCAGTCCTGAGAGCGCATGGATGCGTTCTCACTACAGTTCAGAACCTGCGCGTGGGATGAGCGCAGTGCGCCCTGCTCGTCCCTCTGTGCTCACACTGTGTTTGAATGAGAAGCGGTCCGAACCGCACCGGGCTCCGGGGCCGGATGCACGAGGAGCGGAGACATGAGTCACTGGATCCGTAGGAAGTCCAGACCGGTACTAAGACATGAGGACCAGACTGGGACCAGACCGGGACTAGACCGGAACTAGACCAGGACTAGACCAGGACTAAACCTGGACTAAACCAGGTCTAAACCAGGTCTAAACCTGGACTAAACCAGGTCTAAACCAGGATTAAACCACCGCATGCGGCTCTTTGCCTTGTTTCGTGACCACGGGTGCACGTGTCCGCGAGCACCCCCCCCCCCGCTTCACTATTATTACATTTTGATGAAAATCTACGAAAGTTTGAGTGTTTACACAAGAGAAATGTGAGAAAATGTTAATACCAGTCTGAGAAAAGTGTATAATGTGTGTGGTGAGGCGTTTTACAGCCTTAAAACATGTATAATAATTGTAAAATATAAAGTCCTACTTCGCGGATTTCACTTATTACGGGTTATTTCTGTAACCTAAACGAGGGACCACTGTATAATTAAAGATTACTCAAACATGTGTGAATGAAACAAAACACAACTTCATGTATGTTTTTCATGAGGTAGCTAGCTTAAAGCTCAGAAGAATACATTTTCTGTAATATTGCACCTTTAAGCACTTAAGCACTTTTTCTATTAGCACATGACATCACAAGGTGGAACAGAGTGTTTTTTGAGAAGAACTCCACCTAAAAAATGTGCTGCTTGTGTGTTAAACATGTAAAGTAAAGTGTGAAAAGTATTCATTATATCCATTTAGGCAAGTTGTTAGTTGAGAACTGTGTGGAAGCTTACAGAATACATGCTTCTTCAATACGAAGATGTGAGCGTGGTCACCAGTGAATCTCCCCCTTGTCAAATAGGAGTGACTGACAGGTGGATTAGCCAGTCAGAGGCACTCATAGCCCATCCATATCAAAACACATGGATGTGTTCCTCATTGGTTTCTCTTCATTTATAAAACTGTCCTCAGCAAGACCCCTACTCCCTTATCATCACTGCACAATCTCACTAGAAACACATACAGCACCAGCTACAGTCAGCTCCTCAGGTTCACTGTTACTAAAATCTCCACTATTTTCAGCCTTTGATTTTACAGCAGCCGACAATTGGAACATTCTGCAGAACAGTCTTAAACTCACTTCTCTGAGGTGTGTCTCTGGTCTTAAACTCAAACTCCAGCAGATTATGGTGACACTTTAAAGGAGAATTAACGTTTTTTTTACAATCTGAGCCTTATTTCTGTAATAAAACAAGTTGTTTTACTCACCCATAGCACTTCCAGAGATGTTTTAGATTAGTGATAGCCGTAGCGCGTGTTCTCATGTAATGTATGCCCCTTTTCAAATGATAGAAGCTCGATGTCTTAGTCTACGCTTTCATTTGAATCCAAAGTGGCCTGTAATCCGAGATTTATCCATAGTTTTGAGTAGATGAGGAGGCCAGTGCACATGTGCGGAGTCACATCTTATTTTGCTCTCAGCTCTCAGGACCCAAACATGAAACGCAAAGATGTAAATTATGGATAAATAATTTTACGGATTACAGGCTACTTTGGATTTGGACGAAAGCGTAGACTAAGACATCGAGCTTCTATCATTTGAAAAGTGCTAAAGTTTGTTTATTACCGAAATAAGGCTCAGATTGTAAAAAACGTTAATTCTCCTTTAACATTCATCTCCTTTGTTTTTAGCCTATTGAATGTTGATATGCTGTGAGTATTGTGCTGGAGGAATAGTGGATGATTTTAAGTTGATCAGCAAAACCAAACTGCATTCAAGGGAAAAAAAAAAAAAATCAAGAAACACAAAATATTCCAATCAGGACTTTTCAGCATCAAAGTGATCAATAAGAAAGATAGACCATACTGGACTGTCACTGCCTGATCTCGTCAAATCTCAGAAGCTCATCAAGGTTAGTACTTGGGTGGAGCAGGTGCATAGTATGGAAAAAGATTGTTCTTGATTCAGCTGTCTATGAGAATCCAACCAACCATCCAACCAACCAAGCAACCATCATATAGTCTAATGTGAAAGTTTTGAACCTTCATCTAGCCTCAATTTCATCTAGCTTCAATCTAGCCACCTTACCTGGCCAGCCAAATGATATCTCTCTGTATTTGCTATACAGCGCGATACCATTTGGACACCCTCGCTCCACCCTCGCTCCTCCGGTTAACAATGGACTCCGCGATTCTAATTCGTTCAAAGATGGTGACGTCAGTGCACCCGCCTTTGCCCGCAACGTCCCTTCCATTCAGCTGTAAAATTGGTCTTAAATGACCTAAAACATATCGATTCCTTAAAACCACAGCAGCTGACAGCTCTAGAGGCCTTTCTTTTCAAAAAAGATGTTTTTGCATTGCTTCCTACCGGCTTGGTTCACGTCGCTGTCCGTTAACTGTTCTCTGATTGGTTCACTTAGCTGTCTGTCTAAGTGCAACGGCAGCGCATTCTGGACCAAGCGTTACCAGACTCGCCGCTGATACAGCGATGAGTCATGGATTCTTCCAGGCAACTAGCCACCTTTTTTTTTTACCAGCTTTTAACCTTATGTTATAATGTTGTATCCTCATCAAACCCTGTATTTTTATTCATTCACATGTTTATGCAGAACTCAAAATGCCTGTGTGCTTCTTTTTACATCATACTTGTCATTCTTCATGAAGTTTCATCTCTTTGTTACACTAGATTACATTAGATCTTAAACTGGTCATTACAGAGCTCAAACTGTTTCTTAGATCAACATGATTTAAAGTTAAGACACATGTTAAAGAGTGAGTATTATGCAATAACTGTCTAATTCTCACCCCACAATTCACGACAATTCTCCATAAATGTATAAAAGCATGATACAAACTGTAATGTGATAGCACTCTGAAAAGGGAGAGAGTGTCAGGAACGAAAATTGAACTTATGAAACGATACTTATTTACTGAAACTTATGATACGCCTGATATGTGTTCAGCGAATATCATTTTCAAACCAATAAAAGTTCATCTACAAATGTTATGTGTTAGCAGTTAATAACCCAGAAGTAAAATATCCCTCTTTAAGGCGGCAATCAGCCTGGATAAATGAAGTCAATGCAGAAAGCTTTTGATGTTGAAGATTAGACTTTGATGTATCCGTCGTATTGTGTTATCCGTCTATGTTCATGAACCTTACTTTACCTTGCTCATAACACTTGAAACTGTCTGCTAATTTTACTTCCAAGATTCCCGCCCTCCCATCACCTAGGGGAACTATCGGGCATGATAAGTAAAAAGAGAGGGCACACAAAACCCTGACATCTTAACACAGCAACATTTTCTTTTACAGCTAGAATGTAGGCGGATGCTATTGCCGGAGTCAGGTAGGTGGACACTATTGCACTGATAAAAGTGGCAAAAACAATGGCAGCAGCAGTGAACCAGGTAGCAGTGAACAAGACAGAAACATTACGGTAAGTTACATTAAAGGTCCCATGGCATGAAATTTTCACTTTCTGAGGTTTTTGAACGTTAATGTGAGCTCCCCTACCCTGTTTACCCCCCCCCCATGGCTAAAAGTTGCGAAATGTCTAAACTGAGCATTTGCGATCCTTTTCTGCGTTAGAAAAAAACACAGCTCAAACGGGCGATTCTCAACAAGGCACCTTATTGACGTCAGCTCGAAAAATGCAGCTCCACCCCCATCTGTGTCTGTACTCAGCGTCTCTGTAAATCACGCCCATAGAGTTTGGACTGCAGAGGAGCTACGCAATGCGAAATGCGTTTTTTATTTGCCTGGAGGTACATCCGAGTGTTTCTAGGCTCGGAAGTCCTTTATCTGAGCCTCTGGACCTTTGAACAGCAGTGGTTTAATTTTATTTTCTGTGGAAATGTGCTTATTTTTCAATGGAACGCTTCTCATCTCTTACTCGCGCAAAAACGCGGAAATGGGTCAGAGCGGACAGCTGAGAGCGGAGAGTTTGGCCATGCCCCCACCCTCTACTATAGGCCATCTCTTTTCTCCTTATTTGCATTCAAGCAACAACTCCCATAATGGACTGTTCAGAGAGAGAAAAATTACTCTTTCTCATCTTATCTCTGTTTCTCATGCACTGAGTGTTGATTTTGAAGAAGGATTCATTTACAGTATTAGGGAACCATTAAGGAGCCATATAAAAGCATCAAGAAGTACCATGTCATGGGACATTTAAAGGCCCTATATTACACAACAGTAGTGATGGACGGATCAATACCAAAGTATCGATATTTCGATCCTGATGGGGTATTTAATATGGATCGATCCTGGTATTAAATTATCGATACCAAGTCATGTTTTCTTACTGACTTAACTTTCAGTTTATTTAGTTCAAATTCATGTGTTTTGTTCATTATTCAACCATTGCCAGTTGTCAGGCACTACTTTTCCTTCCGCGTTCTAACCAAACGTGGGGTAGTACGTCATCCCGCGATAGACTCACTGCTGTGAGATTTCAGTCAAAGCGGCGCAGGGCTGCGGGAGCCATGGGAGATACAAGAGAAATTCTAGAGAGCAATGATACAAGTGCAAGTTTTATTACGTTCTGCACGATCATAATTGTTTTGTCTGTGTAAGAGTAAGAGGCACTTTTTTTGTAATTGTGTTTGTGGATCCGTACGCCTTAAAGGGACAGTGTGTAAGATTTTTACCTGTTAATTACTGAAATTGAAGATACCCATTCAAAAATACATTGTTTTCCAAGCCTTTTCACTTCCATCATGAAATCAAAGTATTCTTTTGGACTTAGATATAGTCACATAAAAGGGGGATCTTCCCCATATAGAGGCAGCCATTTTGAATACGAGAGCCGCAGAAGGACATTTGGGCTTCGCCTCGGCTCCTGCTAGCGCCTGCTCAGCCGCGCTGCATGTGGGAGCGGAGGAGCGAAGGAGAGAAGGGGAAGGGGAGGGGGGAAGGGGGGAGCCTCGTGTAAACAAGCATGCTGCTGTATCACACGTCGTAATGGATCTAAGACGTATTTTGGACTAAATTGTTTTACTGGATTTTATTCGCTGGATCCTTATGGACAGATTGAGGCCAAGTTTATGGTGAAATACAGAGTTTGACCTGTGCAGAGCCTTCAAAGGTAAGCTAAGTAACAAACCTCGTTTTGTGCTTTTCTGTATAAAAGCCCCATGCGCTCGGGGAGTGATTGTTTTGGGAGAGCTCATCAGCCAACTCAGAAATATTAAGTCATGTTTGTGAGTGCCATTGTTATGTGAATGTGATAAACATTCTGATATTTCATTTGTTATCTTTTTTCATAGGCTGCAAGTGCCCAACTTACAATAGTTTTGATGTCTGCATTGCCATTTTCATCAAAGAATTTTTTTTCAGATATCTGGTGTTAGAATGTGTGGAGCTAAGGCCCCTGGTGGAGCTTTGCGAAGCCAAGGTATCTAGTTAGAGCCAGGTTAGTGTTTTTCTGCAGTATTAAAAAAATGTATGAAAGTATCGGTATCGATATCGGGATTCTAACCCTGGTATTACTTGGTATCGTATCGAAATAAAAATAACTGGTATCGCCCATCCCTACATTATAACATGGCTTTAAGCCATGTTATAATGTTGTTAGCTTATCAAAAACATGTGGAGTTGCGTTCTGTTTCAGTAACATGGTTTTGAGTAATCCTGTTATTTGCCTGTCTACATCTCCAAAGATCTTTTCCACCTTGTGATGTAATTAAGTGGTAGTTTTGAGTTAACCGTTTTCAGTTAACAGTTTTCAGGTAACAGTTTTCAGTTAACAGTTAAAAGTTACCTTAAAGACAGAAACTGGTCCACCCATAGGACAAAACACCGAGCCACAAACAAAGCAATGTGGTCTAGTTCAAGTTCAAGTTCAAAGTTCAAAGTCAGCTTTATTGTCAATTCTGCCATATGTGTTCAACATACAGTGAATCGAAATTTTGTTTCTCTCTGGCCAGGTAGTGCAAAAAGACAGTGTACAAAATACAATATGAAGACAAAACACAACAAAAAACTATCTAAGACAGAGATCTAAGTTAAAACTAAAGTCTACGGTCTAAAATCTTAAAACAGTGCAACATAATAAATAAACTATACTATATACAGATTTCCAAAGTGTGCAGTGTGCATCAAAAATGTGCAATGGAAGATACAGCAGTGACTTGGTCATGTGCAGTAGAATGTGCATAGGAGTTAAGATAAAATAAAAATAAATGTGCAACAGTAGTAATTCTAGTGCAGTAACAGGAGTAAACAACAGTACTAAAATTCCAGTAGTCAATGTGCAATAACAGTAGTAAACGGGGGTAAAATTCAATAACAGGAGTAAACAACAGTACTAAAAATTCCAGTAGTAAATGTAAGTGTGCAATAACAGTAGTAAACAACAGTGCAACAGGAGTAAAATCCAGTAGTAAATGTAAATGTGCAACAGTGCAAGAGTAGTCCTTAGCAGCAGTTTTTTTTTTTTTTTTTTTTTTTTAAAAGTGTCTAGAGTGATAGGTCTTTTTATGGAATACAGGTTATGCCAATATGGGGGGTGGGGGTGGGAGATGGGTAAGGTGGGAGTTCGGGTGTGAGTTCGGGTGTGAGTTCAGCCTCCTGACAGCCTGGTGGATGAAGCTGTTTGAAAGCCTGGTGGAGTGGGCCCGGAGACTCCGGTACCTTCTCCCCGAGGGCAGGAGGCTGAACAGGCTATGTGCGGGGTGGCTCGGGTCACCCACAATGCTGGACGCTCTGCGGGTGAGCCGGGTGTTAAAAATGTCTAGGAGGGAGGGGAGAGAGACACCAGCGATCCTCCCAGCTGCATTCACTATGCGCTGCAGAGCTTTCCTGTTCTGTTCAGTGCAGCTCCCGTACCACACAGTGATGCAGCTGGTCAGGACGCTCTCAATGGTGCCTCGGTAGAAGGTGGTTATAATGGGTGGATGGCATCCAGTTCTCCTTAGTTTGCGGAGGAAATAGAGGCGCTTCTGAGCCCTCTTTGCCAGTGATACAGTATTCACTGTCCAGGAGAGGTCCTCACTGATGTGCACCCCCAGGAATTTGGTGCTGCTCACCCTCTCTACAGCAGCACCATTGATGGACAGTGGGGGGTGCTGGGTGGGGCCTCTCCGGAAGTCAACAACAATCTCCTTGGTCTTTTCAACATTAAGAAGGAGATTGTTATTGCTGCACCACTGGGTCAGAAGGCTCACCTCACTCCTGTAGTTTGTCTCATCGTTATTAGAGATGAGACCCACCACAGTCGTATCGTCCGCAAACTTCACTATGTGATTGGTGCTGAACGCTGGTGAGCAGTCGTGGGTCAGCAGAGTGAAGAGCATCGGACTGAGCACACAGCCCTGGGGGGCTCCTGTGCTCAGTCTAATGCAGCTTGAGGTGTTTCTGCCGACCCGCACTGCCTGTGGCCTCTCACTGAGGAAGTCCAGCAGCCAATTACACAGTGAGGTCTGAAGCCCCAGGTGGTCTAGTTTGATAATGAGCTGCTGTGGGATTATAGTGTTGAATGCTGAACTGAAATCTATGAACAGCATTCTCACATATGAGTCTTTATTGTCTAGGTGGGTGAGAGCCGGGTGAAGTGCAGAACAGATTGCATCCTCGGTAGAGCGGTTGGCCCGGTATGCAAACTGGTATGGGTCTAGGGTGGGGGGAGGCTGGATTTGATGTGTGCCATGACTAGCCGTTCAAAGCACTTCATGATGATGGGGGTCAGTGCAACAGGGCGATAGTCATTAAAAGTGGCCGGAGTGGGCTTCTTTGGCACGGGAACGATGGTAGTGGTTTTGAAGCAGGAGGGAACGACAGCCTGGCTCAGAGAAGCATTAAAGATGTCTGTGAAGACATCCTTGAGCTCCTCTGCACAGTCTTTCAACACACGACCAGGAATGTTGTCCGGGCCTGCAGCCTTGCGGGTGTTGATCCTGGAGAGTGTCCTCTTCACGCTGGCTGCAGACACACACAGGGGCTGGTCGTGGGGAGGTGGTGGAGTTTTTTGGGGCCGGGTGTCATTTCCTGCCTCAAACCGTGCAAAGAAGCTGTTGAGGTCATTGAGCAGGGTGATATTATTGTCACAGGTCTGTGGCAAGGGTTTGTAATCCGTGATGTTCTGGATGCCCTGCCACAGACTCCGTGTGTCCCTGCTATCTCTAAAGTGTCCGGTTATTTTCTGTGTGTATTTGTGTTTGGCTTTCCTGATTCCACGGGACAGGTTGGCTCTTGCTGCCCTCAGATGGGGGACATCCCCAGCTCTGAAGGCAGCGTTCCTGGCTCTCAACAGCCTGTGAACCTCCCCTGTCAGCCATGGCTTCTGGTTAGCCCTGGTGGTGATGGTTTTTGTGTGTGTGACATCACCAATGCGTATTTGGTGATGTAGGAGGTCACAGTGTCTGCGTACTCCTCAATGTCAGTGTGATTGTTGTATGTGGCGGCCTGTTTGAACACTGCCCAGTCTGTTGTACCGAGGCAGTGCTGTAGTGCAGACGAGGCCCCCTCTGGCCACACCTGGATCCGCTTCAGAGCCGGCCTAGAGACCCTTACACGGGGTCTGTATGCCGGTCTGAGCACAACAGAGATGTGGTCAGAGAGGCCTATGTGGGGGAGGGGGTAAGCCTTGTATGCTCCCTTGTGTGTAGTGTAAACCATGTCCAAAATGTTGTTTCCCCTGGTTGGGAAATCAACATGCTGATGCATTTGTGGCATGACAGTTTTGAGGTCTGCATGATTGAAATCCCCGGCAAGGATAAAAAATCCGTCCGGGTGAGCAGTCTGTTGCTCGCTAATAGAGTTATACAACTCATACAGTGCCTCCCTCCTATCAGCGCTGTTCGGTGACCATTCATTCTACTCCATTCATTGTAGTGAAGACTGCAGTGAGCGCTACAATGGAGAAACAAAACAGCCACTTCACAAGAGAATGTACCAACGCAGACGGGCGTGCCAGAGTGGACCTTCACCTGCCATACATCTCCACCTAGAAGCCACGGGCCACTTCTTTGAGGACAGTGAGGTACAGATCTTGGCCAGAGAAAGAGGCTATTTTTGTAAAGAAAGAGAATCCTTCCTTGAACAGAAATGGAGGTCTCAGACATCATTTGTCTCCCATCTATAACTCTATCCTCAAACCTTAATCAAAATAATCAAAGAAAACAATAGGGTTAGCCAGGTCAGAGGGGTGTTCCATCAACACGGCTAAGCGCAAAGCCCGGCTTATTTCAATAGGCCGTGCTAGTTTTAGTGAGAGTTCGGTTCCATGACTCTCGCTAACATTACATTGTTACTGGGGCAACATAGTCCTCTGAACTAGCCTGGTCCTGGGCAAACTAAAGATGAGGCTTAACAGGCGGTGTCGCAAAGAATATGTACCTGAAGTAAACAGAGTGTCGAAAAAACAGTTCCACACACCTCCCGCATGACTATCTGTGCTGTCCAAAAACAAGGGTGACAATATCAGCAAAAAAAAAAAAAAAAAACTTAAGTTCTTGGTCAGTTTTGACAAATTTCCAGTAATTTAAAATATTCTTTTGAACCGCTGTCTTTACAATATTATCAGATAAAAGAATTAAATAGTTGTAACAGAATGAAAGAAGAGCCCATCACTTAACCACTTTGGCCTAGTGGTTAAGTGATGCGTCTATCAGGTGGGAGTCCTGAGTTCGATTCTTCTTACTGACGGTATTCATGCTCAAGTCAACTATTTGTTATATTTCACGAATTTACATTTGCCACACATTACACAAATGTGAATGAATGTCATTTAACCCACAATTATTCATATCATCATAGAACTTATATCAGCTGGGCCTAACATCACTCTCACTTGACGACATTGACACTTTATATTTTATGTGACATCTCTATCAAAGAATACAGTTAAAGGTAAACCTTGACTTTTAAAACAAAATGTAGCCAAATAACAGGCACACTCCATGATGCAACATTTCAATGATTCAACAAATTTGCTTCAGAGATGCTGTGCAAGTCTCTTTAATGAGATCCTACTTATCAATTTCCATCAATAGGCATAAAACAATAAAATACATTAGGTATGACATTCTGGTGTGAGGCCACTGCTGGAGGACAGCTGAGGGTCAGGCAAGGCACTGTTGGTGAACTGCTGAAGAGGGTCCAGCAAGTGTATGCCATCTTCAGTAACTAGAACACAAGCAAACTATTAAAAAATACAAATGCTTGGATCACAGCTGAGGCAAGCATTAGTCTAGAGAATACCTTGACTATACTCCTCACGAGAACTCGCAGGAAGGATCTTTGATGGGGTCCCTCCTTCAATTACCTCCACCAGTGGGCGACCCTGGGTTAGGGCCAGTGCCAGCTCCTCTGCAGGTGAAAGGTTTTGAGGGGGGCTCCCACCTCCTGTGGCTTGGTAGCTACTGTTAATTTTAAATTAAAATACGGTACCATTTCAACTGTGTTACTAATTTCACTGAATATTAATATTATCCTACTTACCACTCTGCAAAATGTTTTTATGCTTTGTCTTCACCTGCAATACAGTCCTCTTCACATTATTCCTGCTCAAAGAAAAGATAACACAATTTAACATATTAGTTGGTGCAAATACTTTACACAGTAAAAAGAAATTACAACTGACAAGTCTGCTCTACAAATATGAATATAAACATTTTATGACATCAACTGCTCTCCTTGAGTATCGAACTCAGGTCTTCCATGTGACAAACCTGAGCCAGCCCTCTCCCCCATGGACTTGTCTTGATACCGATGGTAAAAACATACTTTAAAAAAAACTCAACATTCAGCATTGTTATAGAACTTAACTTACGCATTTAAGCGGTCAGCGATCTTCTGCCACGCCATGTCTCTCACCTTGGTTATTGCAAATGTGTTGTAGAGTTCCAAAAGCAATTTCTGTTCTGATGTGCTGAAATAATCAGCCCGAATCTTCGACATGATCGCGCCTAGGCCAGGACTGGATAGGCCCGGCTGAAGTTAGCACCGCTGAGGCGCAGCTAAACTGCGTTAGTGGAACGACTTCAGGCTTTAGTCTATGTTGCCTCTTCTTCAGGCGAGGCTTAACCACTTAGGCGCCGCTATGTTTTGCGACGTTAATGGAATTCCCCCCAGGTCCAGAGCTGTGAAAACAGCCATTATGGCGCTGAATGGTTCTGCTAACAAGACCTGCCACACGCCACTCCCACTGCATTTAATAGGCTTACCTAACAAACAGATGGACAAACAAACAAACAAAAGACAAGCAAACAGACGACCGAAGTCAATCAAAGGCCAAGCTAAACAGGTGAGTCTTGAGCCCACTCTTAAAAACATGAACGTTCTCTGCAGCCCTGAGGTCTTCCGGCAGGCAGTTCCATAGACGAGGGCCGTAGTACTGAAGAGACGCCTCTCCGTGAGTGTGTGTCCTGACTTTGGGAATGACCAGGAGCCTGCTGCCGGAAGAGCGCAGGGCCCATGAAGGTTCGTAAGGGGAAAGCAGTTCTGAAAGATAAGAAGGCCCAAGTGGTCTTGGGCCTTAAAGATCCCATGACATGGTACTTCTTGATGCTTTTATATGGTGCCTTAATGGTTCCCTAATACAGTAAATGAATCCTTCTTCAAAATCAACACTCAGTGCATGAGAAAGACCCATGAACACAGACAGAGTCATAAATATCTCTCTGGAACACTCCGTTATGGGCGTTGTTGCTTGAATGCAAATGAGGAGGACAGAGATAGGCCAGAGCAGCGGGTGGGGGCGTGGCCAAACTCTCCACTCTTTCCTCTTTAACAGTGCTATGTGCGGCGGCCCCACTTCCGCGTTTTTGCGCCGAGGAAGAGATGAGAAGCATTCCATTGAAAAATAAACACATTTCCACAGAAAATAAAATTAAACCACTGCTGTTTCAGAGGTTCGGAGGGTCGGATAAAGGACATCTGAGCCTGGAAACACTCTCATGTGCCTCCAGGCAAATAAAAAAAACGCATCTCGCATTGCGTAGCTCGTTCGCAGTCCAAACTCTCTGGGCATGATTTACAGAGAGTGTGGGTAGAAACACAGACGGGCGGTGGAACTGCATTTGCATTTTTCCTTCAATGTGACGTCACATAGTTTCCTTGTTCAGAATCGCCCATTTGAGCTGTCTTTTTTTCAAACGCAGAAAAGGACCGCAAATGCTCAGTTTACACATTTCGCAACTTTTAGCCATGATGGGGCCCTAAAAAGGGTAGGGGAGCTCACATTAACGTTCAGAAACCTCAGAAAGTGAAAATTTAATGCCATGGGACCTTTAAGACATTTAAAAACAGTAAAAGATCTTTAAAATCTATCCTGAAACTCACAGGGAGCCAATGCAGAGATTTTAAGACCGGTGTAATCTGATCCCGCCCTCTGGTCCTAGTCAGGACACGTGCTGCTGAATTTTGTAATAATTGCAAACCTGAAATACTCTTTTTGGGAAGACCAGAGAGCAGGGCATTACAGTAGTCTATACGACTGGTGACAAAAGCATGCATCAGTGTCTCCGTATTGGCCTGAGAGAGAATAGGGCGGACTCTGGCTATCTTTTTTAGGTGATAGAAACAAAAGTCAGCTCAGAGTCAAAAATGACGCCCAGGTTTTTCACTTGAGGAGATGGGTTAAAAGACTGTGCTTGTAGTTTTGATAAAAGTTTCTCTCTTTCCCCTCAATAGATAGATAGATAGATAGACTAAAATTGTGTAGTGGATGGTCTGAGTCTCTGATAATTGTCCGGGCCATACGTGTGATGGATTTATTGTTGAAATGTGAGAGGTCTGTGATTGATGATTTTGGAAGCAGTGCGGGTGACCTTGGTGAGTTTGTTTCTGTTGGTGATGGAGAGCATATTGAAGTAACAGGGGGAGCAGTAGAGAAGGATGGGTTGTATGATGCTGGTGTATAATAGTAAGAGAAGTTGTGGGGTGACGGAGAGAGCACGGAGTTTGCGGAGAATGTGGAGTCTTTGTTGTGAGCGTTTATGGACATCAGTGACATGCTGTTCGAAGGTGAGTTTATTGTCCAGTGTGAGTCCCAAATATTTGAAGTGAGTGACACGTTCGACTGTTCTACTGTGTATAGTGGTGAGTGCCAGGTCCAGGGTGTGTCACAAGCTGAGAGGGCTCTGGGTACTAATGTTCCCCTAAGAAATGGGACACCGTTCAATTACCGTTTGCATCATCATCCCTTGCCTCTACCTGGCTGCTACATCTACAGATGCAACAACAATTGACGCAAACAAACGTAAACAAATGTTAAAGATTATCAGGTACCTCAGGTCCACAAAAAAACTAGCTTGTTTATACATGAAAGTTCGATGAAAATGATAACAGACATCACTACAATTAAAACCAACAACAGTTCACTAAAAGTAACGTAGAACATAAGCGTCATAATTGTAAACCTGCTAAACTGTTAATCGATAATTACAACCGCTGAAAATACATTTATGAGACTCCTTGGCTGGTCGATGTGACGCTGCCATCCTGATCCCAAAACTTGCCTGAGCTTGTAAGCGTACCCCTTCGTTCCAAGTCTGGTCGAGAGCTTACTTCGTTTCAAGGGGCCGTAAGGTCGTGGCTCTTGCCCTTGATCAAAACTAGAATCGGGACATCCCTTGCCCTCACATGAACGCGCAAAACCAAGGGGTAGGGGTAAGACGAAGGGATAAGGGACGCAGCCTAAGTGTTCAAAAGATCAGAGCTCCGCACTTCACAAGACAAACTGTGTTGTTATTATTATTTGTGAGATGTGGTGCAATACTTCACATACACAATTTTTAATGCACAGAAGGCTGGGGATAAAGTACACAGGAAGTAGAGTCACTTTCACTAATCTGCACCTTCACATTGATCCGTGTGCTTTGTGGATGTAAACAGACACGTGAGGAACTACTCTTGCATTTTTACTTTTAAAGAACGCCTCAAAATGGATCAATAGCGCTGTTTTGTGGACTGGGTGTCAGTATTTGCAGAGGACAAATTCTATTGATAATGTGGATGAGATGCTGCAGTGTAAATTTACAACTTTACGAGAGGTGAGTAATAATTATTTTTGCTGTTGACTGAGTGACTTGATCTTGCGCCTCTGTGTCCATCACCCCATCTGCCCCTGATGCTCTGTTTTATTGGCTCTTACCGTATCATTGCTGATGTTTAGTGGTTATGATCTGATCTGACACACACACACACACGGGTCACGGGTCACGCCTCGAACTCGAGGAGAAGCAAATCAAAATCGGGCAAATTCTCCTGTAGTGTGCGGTGACCTTTAGTCCACACTATGCGGTATCGGGCTTGTAAATTGTTACATTTTTATATAGCACTTTTCCACATTCAGGGCACTCAAAGCATTTACATCAAGGAACTCACTCACCCATTCACACACCTAGTCATACACCAGCCCCCGCAGACACTGGGGGTGAGGTGGTTCGGCGTAGTGTCTTGCCCAAAGACACAATGGCAGCATTCATTTGTAGGAGCAGGAATTGCTCAGTGGATCTGTGGATTTTCTTTTTTATATCAGGAGTGGGATTCGAACTGCCAACCTTCGGATCAGTGGAAAACACTCAAAACACCAGCTGAGCTACTGTCTCCCTGGTATTGGTATCAAGCACACTAGCACACTAAGGCCAAGATCGGATAAAAAACGGTATCGAAATCACACTACTTGAAACCACTGTCGTTGATGACACCCTTCTACAGCTGAACCCTATTAGAAACTTATCCAACTGGTGCGTCTGAGATACAAAACAGTGGAAAATAAGTGGGTTCATTGTCGGGGCACAGATGGCACAAACATTGTTCATAACCGCTTATCTGCCCGGTGTTTTACCGTGCGCGGCTGGAACGATGATGACTCTGTTTTGATCTGAAACATTGGGGTCACGTTAAATAGACTCCGGATATTGCAGTTGATGGGGCACATTTAAGGAGCCATGTGTTCATGCATTAGCCTTATACGTAAGAAAAGGGTGAAAAAAGAAAAAAAAATTCAAGGGTGACTACCAGTGTCAGCAGAAATACGTGACTGGACTGCCAAGGAGGTCTGGCGCTATCTCCGAATTACATCCTGAGGGGGTCATAGTGCATAAACCCATCATTATTAAGATGAATGCACGTTTGAGAGTGAAGCCAGCTCAGCCCAATGGGAGTGGTAGATTCCACATCGACAGTGACCCCCAACAAAGGCCAACCGGGGTTGTGGAATAGCTCGATGACTATGTAAATGACATCAATCAGGTCTAGCGGTCTCACTGTTCGGCATGCGCAAAGCCAAATGAGCACTTACCAATGTCTTAATGCTATTATCAAAGGTATAAACTAGTCACACTGTTCATATCGCTGTGGAAAAGTCTGTGTTCAGCAATTTGAGGGCTGAATTCCAAATGGGAAATGATGTTCTGAGTCACTTGATCATTCAGAGGTATGCATCTTAATTTACAGTTTTGACTTAATTGCGTGTATAGGAATTTTAAAGGTCCTATGTTGCACAAAATGGATTCTTCTGAGCTTTAAGACATGTTAGAATGTTGTTACCTCCTCAAAAACATGCCTGGAGCTGTGTTTTGTTTCATTTACACATTGGAGAAAGCCTTTATTATAAGTCTGTTCAGCTCTAAATGCTCTGTGCAACCTTGTGATGGGATGAAACTGTTTGTTTTTTCATGATCAATTTACATTGTAGATCCACAGTGAAGGCCTCAAAACCATGATTGAGCACATATCAAAAAAAAAAAAAAGTGTTTAAGTGTCAATTTTTGATAACTGTTTTGCACATTATTCCACTAATGACCAGTGAAGTGAAAACCATTTCAGGTGACTTTCATCATGAAGCTCATCGAGAGGCCAACGTTTTGTGGCGCTGACAGCAAAATAAATGGAGGCTAATATGAGGAAGCTGAATTTAAAATATGAAACATATTTAGAGTTATTTAAAGTTTTGTTTTGCTTTCTTTGCTACATGATTCCAAATACCCAAAATTTGGACTGGTAGTCTATAGCCATAATATATGACATGGAATCAAGTTATGACTTCTGGTTGAAAGTAAATGTCAAAGAGCTCTGCTGTTGATGCTGTTCACTTGCATGACCAGCCAGTCCCTCCTACATTCTGTTCTAATCCAGAAGGGTGAAAAGAGCGTGAAAAACCTCTGTCCAAGCTTCCAAATCAGGGAGACAGGATACAGCTTCAGATCCACTCGCCTTTGTAAAGTTTTGTCAAAGCGTGTGGGCCTGGCTGGACATAATGCTGCTGAATCGATGTGTATCTATGTTTAAGAAACACAAAAGAGAACATAAATAGAAGTATGTGTTTAAGGTGGGAGGTGAAAATGGGTATTGGTAACATTATTTGCCTCGATTGAATGCCAGAGATAAGACTGCCACTCAACGCCATCATTCTCCCTGACCACCACTAATCATACACTCACCCCATTGTACAAAGTGGATGAAGTCTTCGCTAAGGCAAGTCTTCACAGTGACAGTTTGCCTCTCAATCAATCACTTCAATCACTCTCCCTCCTTTTAAGCTTGGTTAGTTCATTTGCCATTTATAGTTAAAAACCTACACAACCTACACAACACATTAAAGGTCCTATATTACACAAAGTTCAGTCTTATGAGCTTTAAGCCATGTTAGAATGCTGTCACCTCATCTGTGTGTGTGTGTGTGTGTGTAGTGTCCTATACTATATTTTATATTGTATTAAATTGGCAATACAGGTGATTTTTTTTTTATTTAACATGTCCTTTGTATTACTGAATTATTGAATGATTATATGGATTTTTTGTTATAAAAGCATTTCCATTTTAACAAAGTACCTTCTAATTCTGCCCTGCCCTGAAACGCCACACCACAGTGATGTCAGTGATGGGGGGGGGGGGGGGGGGGCTTAGCTTAATGTCATGCAAATGAGTTCCTTTCTGTTCCACAAGCAGATCTTTAAAGATCCCATGACATGGTACTTCTTGATGCTTTTATATGGCTCCTTAATGGTTCCCTAATACTGTAAATGAATCCTTCTTCAAAATCAACACTCAGTGCATGAGAAACAGAGATAAGATGAGAAAGAGTAATTTTTCTCACTCTGAACACTCCATAATGGGCGTTGTTGCTTGAATGCAAATGAGGAGAAAAGAGCTGGCCTATAGTAGAGCGTGGGGGCGTGGCCAAACTCTCCGCTCTGGCTCTGAGCTCTCAGCTGATCCATTTCCGTGTTTTTGCATGGGGGGAGAGATTTGAAGCGTTTCATTGAAAAATAAACACATTTCCACAGAAAATAAAATTAATCCACTGCTGTTCAAAGGTCCAGAGGCTCAGATAAAGGACTTCCGAGCCTAGAAACACTCGGACGTGCCTCCAGGCAAATAAAAAAACGCATTTCGCATTGCCTAGCGCATTCGCAGTCCAAACTCTCTGCGCGTGATTTACAGAGACGCTGAGTTCAGACAGACGGGGGTGGAACTGCATTTGCATTTCTTTTTTCGATCTGACGTCAATAAGGTGCCTTGTTCAAAATCGCCCATTTGAGCTCCGATTTTTTGTAACGCAGAAAATGATCACAAATGCTCAGTTTAGACATTTCGCAACTTTTAACCATGGGGGGGGGGGGGGCTAAACAGGGTAGGGGAGCTCACATTAACGTTCACAAACCTCAGAAAGTGAAAATTTCATGCCATGGGACCTTTAACACGTTTTTTCTCAGCTTGTTGATTTCAGAATGTGCTGTTTTCAAATGGCCACAAATTCTTCAAATGTTCTCAGATTTCCATGTGTAAGGCATCGTTGGAAAGCTTACAATCTACACTTTCAGAATCTGCAAATAACTCAAAACAACTCCGGGATGACTTGTGTCTGGTTTTGCTGCAGTCGGTCACAAATATACTGTACCTGGAGTTGTGTTTCGCTTCATTCACATGTTTGAGTAATGTTGGTTTATTATTTTGTCTATCATCACTGAAACTCAAAATTCTCTGTTCCACCTCGCTTGAAGCTTTCAAGTTAGTTTTCAAGTTAACAGTTGCCCTTTACCTATTTTTCAGTAACAAATGGGCTGATTCCTGGGCTGAAACCATTCAAATAATTCTAATGAAGGTGTGTGGAGTTTAAAAACAGAGTCGAGAACTTCCTGTATTATGACATGACATCACAAGGTGGAACAGAGTATTTTCTGTTTGAGAAAAGAACTCATCTGAAATTTACAGGATTTGTGCGTTAAACATGTGTGAATGGAACAACAATGTAATACAGGCTTTTTTAAAAACACAAACAAACAATAGACAATCATTACAGGCAACATAATGGCACTGTAATAAATAGCGACAAAAGGTGAAGTTGCTAAAAACATAAAGGTTCAAAAGTTCACAGTTTAAAGTTAAAGCTGTTAGCACTGACCACCCTGTTCTATCTCCACTCCAGCAGCAGAACTATCAGCTTCCGCAACCTCTCTTCTCTCAGTTTTGTTACTTAAGTAAAAGTACAGATACAGAGATTAAAAAAAAAAAAACTTCTGTATAAGTAAAAGTATCACATGAAAAAAATCTACTTACACTGTAAAAAGTCCAACTTGCCAAATAATTAACGGAAATTAGAATTCAGTAATAAACAAACTTGTTCAAATAACTCGTAAAAATGAGTTGAGTCAATTTTCTTCACCTTTAGTTTAATGAAAGTCAACAATTAAGTTGAGACAAATGACATTTCCCATTTGTGGTTGACAACGATTATTCCGTCACTGCGCATGCGCAATTCTCAACTTAAGGACAACAGGTGGACGTTGTGAATGCAGATGGCGGTTCACATGGCCTGAGAAGGTAAGATTTGTGACTATCTCATTTGCGTGTTTGTAATATAGTTAGGAGACTCCTTACTACTGTTTTGTAATGTTTGTGACAGATGAGCGAAGTAACAATAATGTCAAAAGCTTTTTTGTATTGTATTTTAGGTAGTTACTGGCTGAGTGGCTAGCGCTCATGCTTCACAGCAAGAAGGTTGCCCAGGCCTTTCCGTGTGTGTTCTGTGTGGAGTTTGCATGATCTGGGTTTGATCCCCGGGTCGCCCGAGCCTTTCTGTGTGGAGTTTGCATGTTCTCCCTGTGTCTGGGTGGGTTTCCTCTGGTTTCCCCCATCAACCCAAAACATGCACCAGGTAAAATCCTCCAGCTGAGGTCCTGACCAAGAAGCAAGAAGATCATGGAGATGGTCCCCGGGCGCAGTAATGTGCTGCCCACTGCTCCTAATAACAGGATGGGTTAAATGCAGAGAAGAATTTCTCCTGTGTGAGATCAATAAAGTCACTTCTTCTTCTTCTAGTAGTTACTATTTCAATTTGGATGTAATCCAAGTTGCTATTTGACTACACTTGTGATTTTAAGTTGTGTCAACTTAACATTCTCTTTTGTGTGAACAAATGCAAACTTAAGACAATAAGTCGGCACAACTATCTGGTCTAGAGTTGAATAAACTCAGAAGTCTTTTGCAGCAGGTTGTGTTACTTTTTTAAAGCCCCAGTGTGTAGGATTCGTGGCGCATAGGTGGATAGTCGCTATTGCACTTTCTGTTTTAGCTACGGCAGACCTCGAGGGACCCGCACGCCGCGCGGTCCTGTTTTTTTTTTTCTTTTCTCATGAAAACACACATTCCCGATCATGTACCATGACACTCTACACATCAAATGAAACCTTACAGTCTCCTCTTTTTGACTATGCAATTCATTTCCCTGCAAAACAATCACTCCCCGAGCACATGGGGCTTTTATACGGAAAAGCACAAAACGAGGTTAGCTTACCTTAGAATGCTTTCCACAGGTCAAACTCTGTATTTCACCATAGACTTGCTCTCAATTTGTCCGTAAGGATCCAGCGAATAAAATCCAGTAAAACAATTTAGTCCAAAACACGTGTTAGATCCATTACGACGTCTGATCCGGCAGCATGCTTGTGTTGTTTAGCCAAAACCACGAGCCTTGCCGAAGGCGGAGCCCAAATGTCCTTCTGCGGCTCTCGTATTCAAAATGGCTGCCTCTGCATGGGGAAGATCCCCCTTTTATGTGGCTATATCTAAGTCCAAAAGAATACTTTGATTTCATGATGGAAGTGAAAAGGCTTGGAAAACAATGTATTTTTGAATGGGTATCTTCAATTTCAGTAATTAACGGGTAAAAATCTTACACACTGTCCCTTTAAGTTCATTCAACTGATTCTTTTTTACAGTGTAGTAAAGAACTAAATAAAATAATTAAATTAACACAGGAACAGTAAAAAGTATTTCACCCGAGTGGTGTTATTTTGTTAAAGTGTTAAATGTAGAGATAATTATATTAAAAAAAAAAAAAAAAAAAAATTATACAGTGGTACCTCACCTTACGAAATTAATTCGTTCCAGAAGTGGTTTCGTAACGTGAATTTTTCGTAAGTTGAGTAGCTATTTCAATGGAAAACGTTCCAAGGTTGTTTTTTTTATAGTGTAACTTTTTTTTTATAGTGTAACATTTGTGTTCTGCGTCCTGATTGGAATAAACCAGGTCTAGACCAGAACTAAACCAGGTCTAAACCTGGACCGGACCTGGACTAAACCAGGATTATCCCGGGACATGGCAGTGCCGTTGGAGGAGCGCGTTGCTCGTGTCTCCGCGCTCCTTGCGCGTTCCGCGCTAGAGCTAAGAGGCCGAGAAAGACGCTCTTTCAGCGGGAATAAGAGCGGGGCGGGCTCTGGTTCTATGTGACTTCCAGAGCCGGGGCGCTGACACTGTGAGCTAACAGGCTGAGAAAGGTGCTCTATCAGCGGGCAAGACCGCGGGGCCTCGCTCGGGGCGGGCTCTGGTTCTATGTGACTTCCAGGTCTAGACCAGAACTAAACCAGGTCTAGACCAGGTCTAAACCAGGACCGGATCAGGTCCAGACCCGGACCAAACCGGGACCAGACCAAATCACCCCGTGCACGGGCGGGCCGAGCCGCGCGGGCCCACGGCCCCGCGGCCCCGAGGGGGAGGCACGGCTCCATCCCGCACCGTGTCAGCGTCGCTTTTTGATCCTTCGATGTCGGCTTTTCCTATCATTGTGAAGCAGAATTCACCAAGCGTTGGGTTGTTCAGATTGTTCACTCACTAAGGGAATGTGAGCTGGGTTTAGACCGTCGTGAGACAGGTTAGCTTTACCATACTGATGATGTGTTGTTGATAGTAATCCTGTGTCTCCGCTTCCCTCACGCGTTCGGCGCTATATTGAGCCGTGCCCCCCCCCCCCCCCACGCCTCACTATCAACACATTCCATTGAAAATCTATGAAAGTTTGAGTGTTAAAACGAGAGAGAAATGCGAGAAAAGCCCAACTCCAATCTGAGAAAAGCGTAGAATGTGTGTGGTGAGGCATTTACAGCCCTAAAACATGTAGAACAATTGCAAAATACAAAGTTGTCCTACCTCGTGGACCGCGGGCCACCTCTGGAACCTAACCCCGTGTGTGTTGATAAAGTGTATTTACGTTTTGGGGCGTGCATCTGAGCGCGCATTAATTGAATTTTTGAGATTTCGCGTTTCGTGACTTGAATTTTCTTTCATATCTAGAGACCAAAATTTGACGTGAAGGTGTTTCGTAACTTGGATTTTTCGTATGTAGGGTCTTTCGTAAGGTGAGGTACCACTGTACAGATTTTGGTCAACAGTTGCAATATGTTTCTAAATTGTTCTCAAGAACTTTGTGTTTTTATTTTTGCTTGTTGAAAGCCGAAGCTTGAACTCAAAACCTTTCATCATGATGTTATCACAAACATGGTGAAAATAACCCCTAAAATCATATTAAAAGTGCTTTTTACTTTTAAAATAAGATAAGATAAAACTGTATTGATCTCACACAGGAGAAATTCACTTGCCACATTAGCTCCAGGCAGTTTAGTGCAAAGAAATTTTGAACAAGAAAGTGTATTTCAGTCCAGTTTTAAAATGTAGTGGAGTAGAAAGTACAGATACCTGCTCTCAAATGTGGTGAAGTAAAAATAAAAAGTATCCACTATAAAATTTACTTAAAGATGCATTGCGTAACTTTTCTAGTGGAGGGTCCATCAAATGCTTATCTTCGTAGAGATATTATTGCTTCGTCTAGTATGGCATTAAAACTTTCTATCTTCATGGAGATCAAAAACCAGGCCAAGTTACAGGTCAGATCTGTGGAGAGGTATTTTTGAGCTATAAAGCTACTTTTCATTGAATAACTGTAAGGTAGAGCTGTTTAAAGGTTGTATAGAGGAGAAATCCTGCGACTGTTTGTCTTTTTTCAACAACTCCATAAGTAGAAACGCCTCCTTCCACCTCCTCCTTACGCTGCTTGTTTATAGCCATTCAGAACTGATGTTGCTGCTGTAATTATACTGTATGTTTTCAAATGATAAGCAGAAGTTACCTGTGCAGAAGTAATTTAGCGACCAACACGTCAATAGATAACGAGGTAACTTAATGACACTTAAATTACACTGGCACTGCTGCTTAAATGACACTGGCACTGCAGCTTAAATTTCTCTTAAATGACACTGACACTGCTGCTTAAATGACACCTTTTGAGCGTTATTATGCTACACATTGTGTGTTTTACCTATTTGCATTATATACAAATCTACTGTACTTTTGCTACGGGTATATGTGATGTTTTATTCATTGTGTTTATTGTCTTGTTTATCAGATGTTTTATGTTCACTGTGGGCCTAGGGAACGCTGCAATTCCAAATCCTGTGTGTGCAACCTGTACATACG
Source organism: Paratrypauchen microcephalus (assembly GCA_036785185.1). Classification (NCBI taxonomy): domain Eukaryota; kingdom Metazoa; phylum Chordata; class Actinopteri; order Gobiiformes; family Gobiidae; genus Paratrypauchen; species Paratrypauchen microcephalus. Next base: position 1,314,445 of record JAVJIX010000019.1, on the reverse strand, counting down.
GTTTTTGACAATAAAGCTGACTTTGAACTTTGAACTAACCTCGTTATCTGTTGGCTATTGAATGAAAATCCATCAACTATGTAACCACATCCACATCCACATTTTTTTGTCATCATAATTACAAGGCTGCTGCCTCTCTATAATGCTATCATTGACAATATATAATGCTATCATTGACAACAACAAAAAAATCCTCCATTCAGCCTTTAATGTCATACTGTGGAACATTCCAGACAGAGCAATGACCACTATCCATAGAAATAAGCATGTGACACTAACGCTAAAATTTTACTATTTGTACTTGTTACTTACCACCACTGCATTCCTTTATATTTTTATTTTCCTTTCCAAAGCTCCATTTTGAAAAAGACATATCTGTGCTCTCATAACACCAGGACACGACACAAAGAAAGGTGGTTTGCCCTGCATGGTGAAACTTTAAATAGCAGAGGGCCGGCTGCGAAGGATAATGTCACAGACAGGAGTAGGAAGGGGCCCCCATCATGTTGTCAGTAGTACAAAAGAATATGCGCTGGATCTCCATTAAGGTGGGCTCCATTCAAAACTCCATATTGAGTAAGGTAACATTCTGGACACTGCCATCAGACTAACATTCTTTTAGTCCATTGGGAGGTAGTTCTTGGCTGCTTTGTCCGAGTGTCTGCAGCAGCGTTTTGAAATGTACTCTGAAAAATTACAGTGATTATGTGGACTACTGCAGTCTACCAGGTACAGTGAGTCCATATACAGTATAAGGCTACGTTCACACTGCAGCCTGAAATGACCCAAATCCGATTTTTTTGCCTCTATGCGACCTGTATCTGATCTTCTAATGACAGTGTGAACGACACAGATCCGATTTTTTCAAATGCGATCCAGGCCACTTGGATATGTGGTCCTAAATCCGATACATATCCGGTCTTTTGACATGCGACTGCAGTCTGAACGGCCAGGTCGCATTCATCCGACCTGAGTGCGTTTTCTCCAATGAGAGTGGTACAAGTAGGCGTTCACAAATGTGCACAAACGTTCTTCTCGTCATGCGAAAATAGTATATAAACTCGTATCAGTGAATCGGCGAAGCACGTAGCAATCCCACCTTTCCTGCCTGTGACTCCGCACCCACATGTTCCTTTCTGCAGACGTTGCTGCCACCGCCCCGCAAAACGCTGTGGCCAAAAACCTTGTCCTTCTCCGTTTCCTCCTTAAAACAAATAAGCTGAACATGTTTTGGCTCCGGTACGAAAGCAACTTTAAGCTACTTCCGTAAACATTGAGCGCGTTCGCTGCGTGTGACGTCATCGTGTCCTCCAAGGCGCATGCGGGACACTTTTGGGGAGTTTAGCGTTCACACTGGAGATCACATACAATTCGCATTTAACTGGAAATGTGAACGGCCTCGCAAAAAAAATCGGATTTCACAAAAAAATCGGAATTGAGCATTAAGCCCTGCAGTGTGAACGTAGCCTAAGTGTCATAGATGTGCCTAAGCCTTGAATTTGAACGCTTTTATGCATCGTGGAATCGCGTTTATTTTTTTGTGGGTGTTTTTTGGAGATTGTAATTTTAACGTTTTAGTAGTTAATTTATCTTGTAATTATTTATGTTGGTCACTTAATAAAGCAATTACTAACACATTTACTTTTTTTTAGGGAGATAACATTTTGGTTACCTGGCCAGCCAAATGATATCTCTCTGTATTTGCTATACAGCGAGATACCATTTGGACACCCTCGCTCCACCCTCGCTCCCCCGGTTAACAACGGACTCCGCGATTCTGATTCGTTCAAAGATGGTGACCTCAGTGCACCCGCCTTTGCCCGCAACGTCACTCTTAGGCAGCGGAAGTTCCTCCTCAGTTTTGAATCAAGATGGCGCATCGGAGAACTGAACGTCCCTTCCACTCAGCTGTAAAATTGGTCTTAAATGACCTAAAACACATCGATTCCTTAAAACCACTGCAGCTGACAGCTCTAGAGGCCTTTCTTTTCTTTTGTTTGATTGGTTCACGTCGCTGTCCGTTAACTGTTCTCTGATTGGTTCACTTAGCTGTCTGTCTACGCGCAACGGCAGCGCATTCTGGACCAAGCATTACCAGACTCGCCGCTGGTACAGCGATGAGTCATGGATTCTTCCAGGCAAACTTTTTGGGGGAATACACAGATGGATTTAAATACATACTTAATTTTTCATGGTTTAAAAATCAGGCTACCACAACTAAAAAAAAAAAAAAAAAAAAAAAAAAAAATCAATAAATAAAGGCATGGAAAGTAAATGGATTGTGTGTGAGTAAAATGTCACAGGCATGAATATTCCAAATGCATGTAATTAGCTTTTATATAATGAGGTGTATGGTCTGTAGATATTTAGATAGCTATAAATACGTCTTTGGTGTTATCAAAGGTCCTATATTAGGCTAAATTTACTGGTGTCTAGTTTTCAGGTTAACCGCTACCTTTTACCTTTAGTTCAGTAGAGATGGGCAATTCCAGGGGTCAAATCATCTACACAGATGGAACGGAGTGTGGAGTGTTTTCAGTTTGAGAGAAGAATTCAGCATGTTTTTGACGAGGAAGAACAAACAACATTATACTGTAACTGTGAGAAAACAGGGGTGTAGTATCTTACCACCACAGATTATGGGGTGAATGAATAATGCATTATATTGTAGAAGCGACTTTGTGCCTCTGGAAAAAAAAAAAGCCATATAAAACCACATTATTATCATTATAACGATACCGTATTATGTATTATAGATTTACACATGTATTCATTCCTGTGTGTAGAACGTCCTTCCACATCTAACACATTGACGATTTCCATCCATTGAACTCAGCCATGTATGCTTCTTTGAGGCGTTCTCTCCCTCCTCCTCTTTGACGCCCACTCCTCTACCTCCTGCTGCGCATTGAGAGAGCTCCACTTCACATTACATTACCTATGCACCTTGTAGCCTCAGGAAAAAAAAAATGAAATGAAAATCTCTCAATTAAACTCCCCCATAAAAAAAAAAAAATAATAAAAAATCCATGTTCCTTTCTGAAGGTGCATTGAGCAACCTTTCTGGTGGAGGGTCCGTCAAATGCTTTTCTCCATTATTGCTTTGTCTGGAATGTCTCACTCTATGGTATTAAATCTGCATGGAGAAAACAGACAAAGAATGCCTGTTTTCCTGTTCCTGTTTTTGAGCTATAAAACCACATCTAGTTGAATAAATGTAAAGTAGAGCTTATGGAACATTCCAGAGCAATGACATCTCCATAGAAACAAGCAGGTGGCATTCCCCCAAGCAAAAAGTTACACAGTGCACATTTAAAGTTACTTGGCAGAACATCTCTATGACCTCATACTTCCTGACACGACACACGCAGTTTCTTTTATTCCCACTTTATCGTAAAACTTGGACAATAATAAAAATGCTTGCGTTTGTACAAATGCTTACTCGCACTTGATGTAATGTGAAATTTAAAGGACTTTGGTGTCTTTCCTGTCTGGACTCCGGCCCGGATGGGTCCCAAGACAACGTCCAGACCAATAACCTTGCTCATAACTCAGCTCCATCTTGTAGGAGTCGGAGAAGGCAGGCACTTATAAAATTCAGAGGTTTCACCGAGCAGCAGAGTGAGAAGATTCAGTCAGGTAAGGTAAACAAAATGTTACAACACAATGCCAAACAAGCTGTACTCTAGTGGCGGATATGTCTGCCGGACAACTGCAACCGTTCTTATATTCACTTGGAGAAGTCGGGTTTAACTCCAGGCAGTTTGCAGTTTGCGCGGTGCATGCATTATTGATAGCACATCAAGGTACAGTGAATGGCCCCATACATCCACTTCTGTACAGTGTGTTACTTCTATACTGTTTCACAAAAACAATTTCCAATCTCTACTGAACAAAAGGTAAAATGTAGCTGTCAAATTGAAACTAGAGCTTCATGACATCACAACGAGGAGTAGAGCATTTTGAGTTTTGGAGATGTAGACAGACCTGGGCATTGTTCATCGTTTAATAATTTGGAATTACAAAATAAACATTTTATAGGAATGTAACAATAACCGAAAAATCGTGATATCGCATAGTCCTTTGCTTAAATGCGTTGTTTTACATAATAAACAAAGGGAACTACATATCCCATGATACATTTCAGTGCAGACAACATGAAGAAATATGTTTTTTACTTGAATCCTTGGGATTATGACAGTACTGATTTGCACCAAAGTTTTGTCAAGGTATTTTAAAAGCAACAAGAATCCTATCTACAATTATGTTAGCTTCTCCAAAATATCGCAATAAATATCACACCGTGAGATGCATATCGTGATGATATCGCAACGTGAGATGTGGATATCGTTACACCCTTAATATTTTATAATTTTATCTCATGCATGGACTAAAACCGCATTGCTTTTATTTTAGAGGTGTTATATATATATATATATATATATATATATATATATATATATATATATATATATATATATATATATATAGTAAGGCAACCTCACTTTTTCATTGCTTAGTTATAACATATACTCTTACCTTGCTTGTCAAAACAATGCTATTTACTTCTTTATATATATATATATATATATATATATATATATATATATATATATATATATATATATATATATATACAATTATATATATACAATTAATGTTATGCAGGATTGAGTTAAGCATTTTGGTAGGGCCCTCCACAATTTCTGTTTCTCATGTGGCCCCATGGAAAAAATAATTGCCCACCACTGCTTTAAAAGATATTTTTAAAGTAAACCCATAACCTTCATCTTGGCCCTAACCTTAAACATAATTTGAAAACCACAATTCTACAACCAGGGTCTAACATGATAGTCCGGGCAATAAGTGCAGATTTTCATGCGAATTGATCACTTTGCGATAAAAGCGTCAAATTTGGTATGATGATGAAGGGGTTCTGATCAAATTTAGGACCGTAGGCACTCAAGATCTGGCCCCTGGGGGCCATGGCGGCCATTTTCCAAAATGGCCACCATGGAAATGGGAAAATTGATTAAAAGCAGCCAGAAACATCACATATTTGTATCAAATTAGGTGGGAAGGTTCCCAAAGGGAGTCTGATTAGATATAGAACAATAGGCATTCAATATCTCGGCCATTTTCCAAAATGGCCGCCAAATATGGATTTCGTGGTCAAATGGAATGAAAACAGCCAGAAACACAACATATTTGTATCAAAATTGGTAGGAAGGTTCACAAAGGGGGGTCTGATTAGATTTAGAACTATAGGCATTCAAAATGGCCACCACAAATGGAGTTCCTAATGGGAAAATGGATTAAAAACAGTGCAATAATACACAAAGTGGGACTGATAATTTTTTAAGGGGTATGCCACTACTTTGGGTCTAGATATGGTTAAAATCGCTCTGGGTTTATAAAGGTGGTAGAGGGTCTTATTTTTCATGTTAGGTGTTGTGTTGTTTTAAACTCTCTTGGGGAGGGAGTATGTACCTAAGCTAACAAGAGTCAATGGATCACACGTAGCAAGATCCCCTACAAATGATTTGGGAAACATAGGTTGTCAGTAATTGTAAACCTTGCATGATCTCTGAAATGTTATCTGTGCTCAGCCAAGTCAGGAGCTAGTTTTCATGCAGCAATTCATTCAGCGAATATTATGCTAATGAGCCATGATGCGGTTTGTCAACAGCCGCCGCAGCCAATTGGAATGTCGGATAGTGTTGCCAAAAAAAAAAAATCACAGAAAGTCGCTACTGGCTCTCTGACAAGTCGCTAGGAGTCGATAGATGACGTCATGATGTTACGTATGACATCATAGTGTCACGCATGCCACGCTAATCTCTAGAAAACGTGTCTGCATGGCTATGTCCATAATGCAAAAGGGCAGTGCTAGCGACTTTTTAAAGATCAGAGCTAATCTGCAACACTGCTTCACCGTGAGAAACGCTTCTGATGGCGTCACAGAGCTACAGTTATGTTGAAAAACAATGATTTTGTCGTTCAAAAGTCGCCAAAGTCGCTAGATGAGATTTTTAGTCACCAGAGATGGCCAAAAGTTGCTAAATTAGCAACACTGATGTCGGAATGCTTGCATTCTGCTTTAAAAGTTATGTTGACTTTGTTAAAGTGCAAATCTGCACCCCAAGTTCTCTAGCTCACGCCAAAGCCTGTAGTCTTTACAATATTTCAGCGCTCCCTGGGTAGCTTAATCAAACAAGTTAAGGGGTATGGGTAACTGCCCAATCACAGTATACGAGCACGAGCATTTCGGAGGACGTTGAGAGAGGAACAGGAAGTTGAATACTTTTTTTATTTTTCGGTTAAAATTTGTAATTACGTGTGACCCAATTAGTAACATACTGCGACCCAATGCGATGGCGAAAACATTTAAAGTGTACAATTCTGGATACACCGATCCCCCACAAAAACTGACTGGGAATTATGTTTAATTTGTCAACGGAAAAATAAAGAGCCACTCAGATGCCCATTAAATGTCATTTTCCATGATTTGGATCACATAAATAATTTAAAGATATATCAATAGCCATTTTTGTGAAGTGTTTTCATATTGACACAGGGCTCTCAAGTCTTGAGCGGGGTCGTGCGTGAGACTGCGTAATTTCCGAGGGGGGGGGGGGGGGGCGAGTGAACAATTTTTCCCGAGGAGCGGGAAAAACGTCGAATTGCTTGTGTCACATTCTCAATGCGTGAGACTTGAGAGCCCTGTTGACATGTATTTCTGGTGTAATATTGCACTGTTTTTAATCCGTTTTCCCATTAGGAACTCCATTTGTGGTGGCCATTTTGGAAAATGGACGCCATATTGAATGCCTATTGTTCTATATCTAATCAGACTCCCTTTGGGAACCTTCTCACCAAATTTGATACAAATATGTGATGTTTCTGGGTGCTTTTAATCAATTTTCCCATTTCCATGGCAGCCATTTTGGAAAATGGCCGCCATGGCCCCCAGGGGCCAAATCTTGAGTGCCTACGGTCCTAAATTTGATCAGACTCCCTTTGGGAATCATCATAACAAATTTGACGCTTTTATCGCAAAGTGATCGATTTTCGCAGCTATCTGCCGGACTATGATTAGAAACAAGAATGCACACTTCTCCAATACTTTACAAAGATGTGAGTCTGGTCACTGGTTGTATTCATTCATTCATTTATGTTCAGATGGTGATGATTGACAGGTGGATTAGTCAGTCAGGGACATGCATGGTTTGCCCATATCAAAACATATAAGGCAAATAAAGGGAAAAAAATATCACAGGGAACTGAAAAAACTATGGAATCAGTGAGCAAAGTACTAAACTCACTAATTTCCATTCTCCACTTTCCACTATCTGCCAAAGGAAACATTTAACATACCTGATTTAAGTTACCCCCGCTTAGTTCCAGCTTTTTTTTTTTTTTTTTTTACATACAACAAATATACGCCTGATTAAAGGTCCTATATTATACTAAATTGACTTGCTTGAGCTTTAAGCCATGTTATAATGTTGTTACCTCATCAAAAGCAGGCCTGGAGTTGTGTTTTGTTTCATTCACACATGTTTAATTAATGCTGCATTATTATTATATCTCCCAAGCACGTTCAACATTATGATGTCATGAAGTGGTCGATTTCAAGCGCTAGGAGGAGGCTGTGGGGTTAATTATGTCTGTGTGTTAAACATGTATGGATAAAATAAAACAAAACTCCAGGTATGTTTTTAATGAGGAAACATTATAACAGGTTTTAAAGCATAATAGAACATTTTTGCACATTGCACATTTTTGATGCACACTGCACACTTTTGGACATCTATATATATAGGTATTTATTTATTATGTTGCACTGCTTTAAGATTTTAGATCTTAGACTTTAGTTTAACTTTAGATCTCTGTCTTAGATAGTTTTTGTTGTGTTTTGTCTTCATATTGTATCTTGTACACTGTCTTTTTTTGCACTTCTTGGCCAGAGAGAAACGAAATTTCGATTCACTGTATGTTGAACACATATGGCAGAATTGACAATAAAGCTGACTTTGAACTTTGATCTAGAATGAATAAATGTTCTTTCAGGATCTATGAAGTGCATCTGTGTAGTAGAGTTTGGGTGATATCTTTGTATTTGGTTTGCCTGGAAGAATCCATGACTCATCGCTGTACCAGCGAGTGAGTCTGGTAACGCTTGATCCACAAAATGCGCTGCGGTTGCGCGTAGACAGACAGCTAAGTGAACCAATCAGAGATTGCGCCATCTTGATTCAAAACTGAGGCGGAACTTCCGCTGCCTAAGAGTGACTTTGCGGGCAAAGGCGAGTGCACTGACGTCACCATCTTTGAACGAATCAGAATCGCGGAGTCGGTTTGGAACCGGAGGAGCGAGAGTGGATGGAGAGTGTCCAAATGGTATCGCGGTGTATAGGAAATACAGAGAGATATCATTTGGCTGGCCAGGTAAGTATTTGGTAACAATCTTCAGACAATATTATGTCTCTGCAACAGACATTTATAAATAAATACCTATGTAAGTTGAGTTTTAAAGCTTGGGCACCCAACATGTAAATGAATAAATTGTGTTCCCCCTTTGTGAATAATATGAGTCTGTAACTAAAGTACCGATATTTGGTGAAATTGATTCTTGTGAGCTTTTAGCCATGTTACCTCATCATAACCATACCTGGAGCTGTGTTTTGTTTTACTTACCCGTGTTTGACTAATCCTGGATTATTAGTCTATCTACATCTCCAACGTTCAAAATGTTCCATTTTATAATAAATAAGTAATGTTAGAAACATTCCAAAATTACATAAATATACTTGATTTGTCAGTTAAAAGTACTTCTTATAAATAGTTAAAAACGTTTTATAAGAAGGACTAGAAGAACTAAAGGTTTTTGTCCATTATATTTGATTAAAGTTCATGGTTTGTGCACTACTTAACTTTGTTTTATGGCAATTGTTTGTTTTCTGTAATGGAGCTCAATAGTGACTGTCCACCCTGTGGTTCTGGAACAAAATTTCCCATTCATCTTTCTCATAGACTTTCCAAAAAATAATAATAATAATATTGAAAGTTTTAAATTTTGCTCGGTGATAATTAACTACATGGAAACTAATGACGACAAGACCTATAGATTTTATTTAACAAACAAACAAAATTTAACTGAACTGGTGAAATAAGAAGTGTAGAAAGCAGTGTTCCAGTTGGCTGCACTTGGGCAGTCCACCCCACTTTACTGTATGAAAAAGGCTGTTCTTCATTAATACATGTAGTTATTAATGGTGTGAAGCGTGAGAGCTATGAACGAGTTACAGATTTATATACAAACCTCCTCCTTTTGCTGTGTGAAAATCAGGCACCCCAGCTTTAAGTTTCAGACAAATGAAAATAACCCACATTTTATTCCCTTATATGGAAGTTTACAACACTTTAATTGTAAATAATCTATTTCTATTGTAGACAATATAGGCCTATTAGATGTTCCAAGTATGCATGTCTAATAAAGACTGACAAATATGCGACATGTGATGCACGAGTACAGTTCTCAACACCTATGTTGTTATTTTTAGTAAACACATGGGCTATGGGGAGAAAATACTGTATTCTAAACAGGACTTGATCAGTATAATTAAGGACTGAAGAGTGGACTGGATGTGTGGCTGTCAGTCTGGAGGAGGACATGTGTCAGTCTCGTCCCTACGCACTGTCAGGGGGATGGTTCCAGTGCTCTCAAAATCTCCATGAATCACCGCCACAGAAGTTATTCTGATACTAAAGTTAGAAACTCAGCTAAACTGCTAAATAAAGTTAACTATAGGCCTTCAGAGCTCATTTGCATGACATTAAGCTAAGCCCTCCCCCATCACTGACACTGTGGTGTGGTGTTTCAGGGCAGGTCAGAATTAGAAGGTACTTTGTTAAAATGGAAATGCTTATACAACAAAAAGTCCATATAATCATTCAATAATTCAATAATACACAGGATAATATGTTAAGTCAAAATCACCTGTATTCTCAACTTAATACAATATATATACAAAATAGAAATATATATACATATATATATATATATATATATATATATATATATATATATATATATATATATACACTTCTAATGCAAATATCTCCGTTTCACTAATGCCGACATGCAACCTACTTTGCCGTGCTCAGTCACATATGAGGTCTGCATTTAATCCAACTGCTAACTGTAGAGAACAACGATATAAAAGAAAGATGGGCGCTATTGTGGTTCAGTTGCCCAGCATTGTGGTCATGCTGTGGGCCTGTGTTCCTATAGGAGTGGCCTCTGTAGGTCGGGTGTGCGGGTTCCAATAGTCCAAAGTCTCATGTTTGCTTTGCTTTGCTCTGTTTTGTCCCTTCTTTGGCTTTTAGTCTGATGTAATTACATTTCATTTGAGGAACTGTTGGCTCTGCCTCATACTCTGAGCTCCAGCCTGTTTCTGAGCGCTATACTCAACTGTATTTTAAGCCCTGTACCTTGTCTGACAGGTATTACACTGGGTAACTATTTTAAGGGGACAGTGTGTAAGATGTTTACCTGTTAATTACCGAAATTGAAGATGCCCATTCAAAAATACAGTGTTTTCTAAGCCTTTTCACTTCCATCATGAAATCAAAGTATTCTGTTGGATTTAGATATACCTGCATAAAAGGGGGATCTTCCCCATATAGAGGCAGCCATTTTGATTACGAGAGCCGCAGAAGGACATTTGGGCTCCGCCTTCGCCTTTGGCAAGGGCTCATGGTTTTCACACAACGAGATAGTACGCGTTTGGATAAACAACGACAAGCATGTTGCCGGATCACACGTCGTAATGGATCTAACACGTGTTTTGGACTAAATTGTTTTACTGGATTTTATTCACTGGATCCTTACGGACAGATTGAGACCAAGCTTATGGTGAAATACTGAGTTTGACCTGTCCAGAGCCTTTAAAGGTAAGCAAAGTAACAAACCTCGTTTTGTGCTTTTCCGTATAAAAGCCCCATGTGCTCGGGGAGTGATTGTTGTGCCGGGAAATGAATTGCATAGTCAAAAAGATGAGACTGTAAGGTTTCATTTGATGTGTAGATTGTCATGGTACACGATCGGGAATGTGTGCTCTCTTGCGGAAAGAAAAAAAAAAAAATGTGAACGGGACCGCGTTTTATTTATACCGTATTGTCAGCAAGGGCTCGCACAGCGCTGGGTGCGCTTCACGCGTGCGCGCGGTTCGTGCGTGGGTACGCGAGCTGTCTGTGTTACGGTGCGCCCGGGTGACCCTCGAGGTCTGCCGTAGATAGAACAGGAATTGCAATAGCCACCATCCACCTATGTGCCACGAATCCTACACACTGGACCTTTAATGAACCAAACTACTCTGTGTATGGTTGGGATCCAATAATTGTATCCACTGTTGATATTGTTGAATATCCTTCTTATCCTTCTTTTGAAATTAATATACTGTTAAGTTTACAATAAAGACAAGTCAAAGTCAACTTTATTGTCAATTCTGCCATATGTGTTCAACATACAGTGAATCGAAATTCTGTTTCTCCTTGGCTGAGCAGTGCAAAAAAGATATTGTACAAAATACAGTATAAAGACAATACAAAAACTATCTAAGACAAAATCTAAAACCAGTGCAAAGAATAAATAAATACCTATTTACAGATGTCCAAAAATGCGCAGTGTCCATCAAAATGTGCAATGGAAGATGCAGCAGTGAAATGTGCAGTAATACATTTTTATATACTTACCTATGCAACCCCAAAAGGCTAAACCACTCAATTGCAACACTAGCAATTGGCACAAGGACTCTCACTTTGTTGAAACACTGGGAAGTGAAACAGTTACTAATGCACTTTACACCTTACAAACCCTCGCGGACCCTGCGCTTCTCCGGTTGCAGGCTCCTGGTCATTCCTAAAGTCAGGACACACACTCACGGAGAGGCATCCTTTCAGTACTACGGCCCTCGTCTATGGAACTGCCTGCCGGAGGAGCTCAGGGCTGCAGAGAACATTCATGTTTTTAAGAGTGGGCTCAAGACTCACCTATTTAGCTTAGTCTTCGAGTGAAATTTTATATTTTTTACCTGTTTTTATTGTTCATATTTTATTTTATTTATTTTATTTATTTTGAACTAATGTTAATCTATTATTTTTAGGATTTCTAGTGTTTCCTCTGTAGGAGCCTCGGCACCGGGAGGAGTGGTCGGCTGTGGCTGCCGGGGCCTGCCCTGTGGACTCCTGGTGGGGGGATGGTGCTTGGGCCTCATCTCTCCCCTGGCCCCTGTGGCGGTCCCTGGTGGCGGTGGACGGCTCTCTGCTCTTGGTGTAGTCGCCTCCTCTGACGGTTCGTCTGCATTCAGCCTCACTTTTGACTTTTTACTATGTGCAGTTTTATGTATTTTAGCATGTTAGTGTGTGTGTGTTACTGTCTGGGTTGTTTGGTTGCGTGGTGGCAGACAGCTGTCAGGGGCTGGTTGGGTGGGCGGTAGGAAATGTGGGCTGTTTTGCACTTTGTGTTGCATTATTTGTATGAAAAGTGCTCTATAAATAAAGTTTGATTGATTGATGCAAAATACTCCTGTTGCTATCTTTGAAGTAAAATCATATAATAACCCAGTGGAAGTTTGCACTGAAAAAGTTTGTCCATACTACAAACATACCCAGACCTTGAGTGGTATTGGTTCCAGAACAAGAGTTCAGTCTTGGTTACCTAATGGTTGTGGATGACACAGACAAGTGGACTCAAGCGCTCCGGCTCTCAAAAGGGAGACAACACAAGCAGAAGCAAAATAATGACTACAACATTATATCATTTATATGCTTTGAGAGAGCTTACATCTCTAGGATAATGTAGAGCATTTGATGTCTCCTTGATTACATATCATAATTTACATTTGTGTACGCTGCCAAGTGGTGCTATACTTGCATCTTATTAACTCATTCAAATCACCACGTCAGGCCCATCCGCCGCATAGGCGTACCTAAGTGTTAGACATGAATAATTTGCACATTCCATACTGCCCATGAATCTTGTAGCAGTGATACATAATAAATACACATTAATTATGCAAGTGATGTCTTTAAGTAACACACGGCATTACTGCGGGTATGGTATCCTTCAGTAGCAGTGCAAGATGTCTGCACTTGGGCCTGATCAGTGCATGTGTATCCTTACCAGTAGCTAAACATTTGCCAAATAGACTTAAATTCAGTAATAGTAATAATAATAATAATAATAATACATTGGAATAGTGCTTCACAGTGCATTTACTACGTACTAGGGTTGTCAAAAGTATCAAAAGTCATATACTAAAACTAGTATCAAAACCAGATACTCATTTGAGTGAGTCCTATAAAAGTCACATTCACTGGACAGAAATGAACTTTTCCTGAATAGCTTTAAAATTCTATGGAGTTGTATCAAAACTAGAATAAGAGCACATGTACTGCCTGGACGACTGAGGGAGTGCACGGATCAGTGGTGATGTGAAAAAAGTACAATTATTTAATGTTGTAAATGATATATTCAATTAATTTTAAATCATCATGGTATCAGAATCAGTATTGAGTGTCAAGTGTCCTTAGTATTGAAATCGAGTTTTAGTAGTTTGTGACAACACTACTACATACTGAGTTATGGCAAGAAACACACAGTGAAAGTGACGCTGCCATTCAGTCATACGTTACATTTATACATAAGCAAAGTGGGTAACATGTCTTGCCCAAGAACAACGTGTACTCTTGGGAAAGCTTGTAATGCCCACTTATATATACATAATTACACTTTCAGAAATCACCCTAAGTAAGGCAATCATGTGCACTAGAACCTGTTTGAAATGCACGTCTTTGCACTCTAATGCAGGCTAATGAAAGAGCGTTAGGCTACCATGTACATCTGCAGGTATCGATCACAGAGTGAAATGCTCAGAGGCCACACATCATCTGTGTTTAGTGAGAATCAATTCTGTTTTTGTAATTTAAGCAGTGAGAGAGTGGACATTTTTTCTTTAAAGGTAAATGTTCAATTTAAAAGCACACGGTGAACATGAGAAGTGCAGCCGGGTCTCAGGACTATGCCTTTAGACGTCTTTGGATGTTTCAGATGTCAGTTAGACAGGAGTGAGCAGTAGGCAGAAATAATGGTGAAATACTAGTGTTATGTGTAATAATTGCTTATAGTGTATAGTGCAATAATTACTTCTAATTACTAATAATTATTTTGTTGTAACTTTTTCTTGTGAGCGATAAGCTTTAATGTGCTGCTTTCAAGTCCTGTGCTCACGTAAAGCACTTCAGAACATAAGATGATGTGTGTAGAATTTTAGTGTTTCATAATGGATTTTCTTCTCTTTGGACATGTATACAATGTCATGCCCCAGTTATAATGAAAGGAAAGTGTATGTTTTCTATCCAGTGTCTCTCAGAAATGTTCTAAAGAACTCAAATGCAGGTGAGCTTTTTCAAACATAGACCTTTACATTCTGTACAAGCACAATCCCCTTTAAGAGGAATGGACTGTTGCCCGTTGCAAGAAGTAGATCAATACTTCAACGTTGCTACTGTATCAGCTCATTCAAGAAATCCAATTCAATTATCAGCAGCCGAGTAGAACAGATCTATCCAGGGCTTTGCGAAGCCGAATAGGTGCTTTACCTGCTAAGCAGGTGAGAACGGGTTGTCTGTGTGTGCCTCCGTCATTGATTTGAACATATATCTGCAGCTACAGAGCTGCACTTCAATTAGAGTGTGCACTGTGGGCCGTACTGATCTGCCACAAACCTATAGATGTTCCAACAGCACTAACTGTTTCCACTCAGCACTGAGCCTTAGACACAGGTTTCACCATAACTAAGACATTTCTGCTACTACAAGCACAACTGTGCTAAACTTTAGACAAGACATACGGTACAGGCCTGTCCAAACTTTTCCATCAGCTGTGATTCATGTTACTGTACAGAACACGGCTGTAATTATGGCTAAATCATGAAATATATGACAACAAGTCCAGAGGTCAACTCAGTCTGACTAAAGTCACCAGAGAAACATCAAACTGGACCAAAAGCTGTGTCAAATAATAATGAAACTTCCATAATGCTGTAACTGTCTCTACTGTCTGGTCATTATTTCTATAAGACGATGCTGTGCAGTATAAATGGGTGATCCCAGCATTGGCCAAAAATATTCTCGTCATATTCATTACTGCCCCCATCTGCAGTTTCACTATGATCAAAGTGCTTGGGTCCACCTTTTTTGACAGAAAGTGTCTCACAAAATGAAGACAAGAGAGCTGGCGTATTCAGACTAAAACCGAGCTAGCTACCCTGCATATGTCCTGCAGCTCTAACCACTTCACCCCACCACCCCTCCAGAGTTATTCTAAACTTATACACATGGATTCCACTTCTCCTGCCTTTTTTATTCTATCTGCCCTTGCTCTGTCTTGCCTGTTGTGAGTTGTGTGGTGAGTTGTGTGGTGAGGTGTGTCGGGGCGGTTGGTGGGCGGTCAGGAGGCGGTGTTGGGGTTGTAGGGGTGGAGGGCGGGGTCGATGAATAATACAGAGCTGACCAAATGGACAAAAGCTGATATGTTTCTCCAGCTCTCTGCACGGTGCCACTCTGACATGTTTTGTACAGCCTCCTCTTATCAATGTTTTTTAAGCTTCCAGGCTGGGAGACATTGCTCAGTGAACTGTCGTTCTCCCATGAGCTTCATTTCCTTCTGCTGTGCATTTTTATTTCCATTCACAGGGGATTACCTCAGTCAAAGAACTGCACCGGAGGATCCACAGTATAATGGGCCGTATAGGGCTCTTCATAACACTTCCCCTAATGATTATGTGACACTAGAAACTGCAGGCTAAGCTAAAGGCACTGGCAAACATTTGTCCTGTAACGTTAGCGAGAGCAAATGTATTTTATTTCGACTGGTTTTGCCACTATTCATGAATAGCTATAGTTTTGCACATTGTCTTCCACTGAAGCTCAATAGGATTCCTTTCTAATACAAAATAATGTGAATAGAAATGGTTAGATTAATCAAATTTTGTAATCAGTTACACCTAAATAATATTTTGTGAAATATATTCATGGATTTATCTGTGTTGTGTAAGAATAGTTTAACTTTGGGGTTTTCAGCTGGCAAAAATTAAATGTTGACAAGCTGAAAAATTGAATGAAACAGTAATTTGTAATGCGTAATGTGTAGTCTGCTGCTAGATCTATACAAATCGTGGACATAATGCATATCTCATAAAGGTTTTCAATACTAATAATGCAATAGAGTAATATAGTCCTTTTATTGAATTGATTCACTTCTCACTCAATGGCCTCACTCAATGGTGTTAAGCTGTGTATGGCTACAGGAGCGTTTGACTACTTTTGATACATTATTCACCCACTTCCTGAAGTGTCCCATAACAGTAACATAACCACTGCTGGATTAGAGGTCATCAAGCTCCACAAGGATCTTGATGACCTCTGAGGTCCCAGAACCATAAATCAACATGAGGAAACCTATATCCTGGATCATATCTAGGATGGTGTCCTGGAAAAGATGTGGACAGAACCATGTCTATCCAAGCCTACAAGATATGTCACAACATCATCACTTGACCTTTCTGAGGAAGGTTAAAGGAAGTGACTGAAACATGTAAATCAAGTTAACAATGTACTCTTGTCTGCCAAAAACTGTTATGTAACAGTTTACAACAGAATCCTCAGAATCGGTGGCAGGAGCATCTGTAGTCACCCTTTGAAACACACACCGCATTCATATGGAGGTGCTTAATGTCAGAGTGCCATTACTTCAAAATAATATTACTTAAATGCATTTTGTGATCATTTAAAGATAATGCAATTTTAAGAACAAAACTAGAGCATATCCGATGCAAGAAACTCCAATATTGTCAACATCAAGTTTTTGCTATCCAAAACGTTGAAGTAAATACTGTTACAATGTAATATTACTCAAGAAGTAAATGTACAGTGTGAAGCAAAGAATAGTTTTTATTAAGTTAGTGAGTTTACTCAAGTAAATATTTTTGACTGAAAGAAAATACTCCCACCACTGAAGATGAGTTTAGATCTGTTTAAATTTTCTGCAGAAGACACTCTTGTTTGGGAAGATGAGACAGAACTTTCTAAACCCCATGAGGGAGCATTGCCTGCAGCTCTTCATATAGCAAGGTATAGAAAAATGAATCAAAATCTTACAATAAAAAATAATTCTATAAGTCAACTTGAATTCATTTTAGTCTAGTCACTGTGGACGAAGATACTGTAAAAAATAACCCAGAGTACTACAACTAATTGTCTTCCATTTAGGCTGGTGAATAGCAGGTATTGCAGAGGTTGTGATATGCATTAGGAAACATATTTGTTTAGACAGTAAATTACTAGAATCTAAAGATATTAAGATAAAGAAAAAAAAAGGCGCTGGGTGGCCAGCTGCGTGCCGCAGAAGCTCCCTTCTTTCCTTTTTGTATATAGAAGTTTTTTTTGACGTTTCTTTAGAATGGGTGTAATATGGTGCAGTTTTACAACTGGGAAGCCTACTTTTACTACAGCTTTATTGATAGCTGTAGTGTTTTTTGCACTTACTGGATCCGCATCGGGGACCTCATTCAACCACGGCTCGAAGCACATCACGTATGCGCATGAGAACCTTCTCGACTTGCTGCTCTACTCTACGCTGGGAAATCTGATGTTCCAGCGGAGATACAGAGGAAGTGGAGAGGCTGGGAACCTGGGAAACGTTTGCTCCATCACCGCCCTGACCCGGCAGCAGAGGGAATACCGGGACTGCAGCCTTGTGTGTTTTACAGAGACGTGGTTGAATGAGCATATATCGGACTATGTCATTTCCCTAGACGGATTTACGCTGAACTAAGGGGGGCTGTGTGGGGAAGGAAGTGTTTATGGTTGATGAGATCTTGTTTTCTGTTGATGGTGACTGTAAATGCCTTGTTGTACCTGTGCAGTGTCGACCGGTAGTTTTACACCTCGCACACTCACTTCCGTGGTCTGGCCACCTTGGTCGGGATAAAACTTATGTGCGTATTAGCTTGCGATTTTACTGGCCCTCAATTTACAAGGATGTACAACAGTACAGTGCTAGTTATCCCACTTGTCAAAAGCTGTGCAGTCTGATCGAGCTCTCCTTCAACCACTGCCTGTGATCTCTACCCCTTTCAGCAAAATCGCAATGGACATTGTAGGCCCCCTGGTGAAAAGCAGCAGTGGGTAGCAATACATCTTGATCCTCTCTGACTATGCCACCCGGTTCCCAGAAGCTTTTCCCCTCTGCAACATCACTGCACCTGCTGTTTTGAGAGCTCTAGTCCAGCTGTCTTCAAGAGTTGGCATTCCAGATGAGATCCTTATGGACCAAGGGACAAACTTTACATCTCGTCTGACACAGCTGTTCTACCACCAGCTTGGCATCTCTAATCTCAAAACAACGCCTTATCACCTGCAAACTGATGGTCTCGTGGAGCGCTTCAACCAGACCCTCAAGCAAATGCTACAGCGGTTCATTGATGACAGTGGGAAGGACAGGGACCGCTGGCTGCCTTTCCTCCTGTTCGTGTACAGAGAAGTGCCACAAGCATCTACTGGCTTCTTACCTTTTGAACTGCTGTATGGGTGGGATGTCCAAGGCCCACTGGATTTATTATGCAAGACATGGGGGGTCTCGTCAACCCCGGATACTCGCAAAGGAATTATACAGTTTGTTCTGGAAATGCAGGAGAGGCTGGCGACTAACCTGGACCAGGCGGAGTTGAACTTGCAGGAGGCCCAGAAAACACAGACCGACAGGCCCGCCATTGTGAGTTCAAACCTGGTGAGAGGGTCTTTCAATCCTCCTCCAATAAGCTTCTGGCTAAGTGGCAGGGACCCTATACTGTCATCCGCAAGATGGGTCCAGTCACTTATGAATTTCTCCACCCTGAGAGGAAAAGACAAAAACAGACTTACTATGTGAACTCGATGAAGGGGTGGAAAGAACGGTCCACTCCAGCTTCAGTCCTGGTTATTCAGAGAGGGGACTTGGGAAAGGAGGAGGAAGACGAGGAGGTGGACACTACTTTAGAGACTCTGACCAGCACTGCTTCACCATCCCTCAATCACCTGACACCTGAGCAAGCTGCAAGTGTTCTTTGTGTTTTCCATGAGGTTCCCTCCCTCTTTATGCCCATACCTGGGAAGACCACTCTGATGGAATATGTGATTCACCTGAAGGACTCTAAACCAATCCGACAGAGGCACTACAGAATACCTCAGCAGCTGGTCGTTCCACCAGGAGGTGCAGGAGATGCTGAAGCTGGGTGTGATTGAACCATCCAATTCAGAATGGTGCAGTCCAGTGGTGATTGTGTTCAAGAAGGCTGGCTCCTTACGGATATACATTGACTTCCATAAACTGAACTCTGTCTCTGAATTTGATGCATATCCCATGACCAGAATCGACGACCTACTGGAATGTATTGGAGCTGCACATTACATCACTACGCTGGATCTTTGCAAGGGGTACTGGGTCCCGCTGCAAGAGTCATCCTGTCCATACACCGCCTTCCGGACTCCAGCAGGACTTTTCCAGTTGACAGTCATGCCGTTCGGGCTGCATGGGGCTCCAGCAACATTCCAGCGTTTGATGGACAAGGTCCTGGTCGGGTGTGAAGAGTGTAGTGCAGCCTGCCTCGATGATGTTGTGGTGTTCAGTTCCACATGGGAGGAGCATTTGCAACACCTGTCCTTGGTCCTGGGGAAGATTACACAAGTCGGACTTACTCTGAACCCGTCCAAATGTGAGTGGGCATGAGAGGAGACACAATACCTTGGGTACCAGATGGGACGGGGAGAAGTTCGAACCCAGGTGGACAAAAGAAAGAAAGAAAGAAAGCTATGCCTTTATTAGTCCCACAGTGGGGAAATTCCAGTTCTGCATTTAACCCATCCTGTTATCAGGAGCAGTGAGCAGCACATTACTGCGCCCGGGGACCATCTCAATGATCTTCTTGCTTCAGCTTGGTCAGGACCAAAGCTGGAGGTACCTATGGTGCATGTTTTGGGTTGGTGGGGGAAACCGGAGTGCCCGGAGGAAACCCACCCAGACACGGGGAGAACATGCAAACTCCACACAGAAAGGCTCGGGTGACCCGGGGATCGAACCCAGACCATGCATGCAAACTCCACACAGAACACACACAGAAAGGTCCGGGCGACCCGGGGATCGAACCCGGAACCTTCTTGCTGTGAAGCATGAGTGCTACCCACTCAGCCACCGTGCCGCCACTCAGCCACCGTGCCGCCTCAACAAAGTTGAGGCCATCATGAACTGTCCACGACCACACACCAAAAAAGATGTCCACTCCTTCCTTGGCCTCAGTGGATGGTATCGGCAGTTTGTGCCTCAGTATGCCACGATTGCTGCCCCCTCACAGCCCTCACCATGAAGAACCATTGAAATCCTGTGAATTGGACAGAGGAATGTGAGCAGGCCATCAGCATTCTTAAGACCATCCACTGGGCAAAATAAGCTAGAATCCGGACGTGTTTGGACTGGATATTTTATATGACACGCCACATATCCGGACCAGATTTTCACGATATCCTTATTTCTTGAGAATCCATGAAAATATTGACGTATCTGGACTCCGGATTTCACTGGGTACAATATCTGTTCGTATCCGGAGATATTTTGGCACTCGTGTCTCTCTGTAGCCAGCTCGCTACACGCCCATGTGATCCCCGGACTGCCCTCAGGGCTGAGCGAGAGTATGCGCCGTCTCGACTCCAGACTGAGTCGCCACACTCCGAACCGCACTCGCTGAATTGGGAAACGCAGCAATGTTAGCCGTGCTCCTGGTGGACAAGTTTGTGGTCACGTTTTGATGGGGAGGTGAACAATCCCACTATCAGAGATGTTTTAAGGTAAGTTGAAATATCAGAATTGCTATTTGGCGGGTGAATGTTTGGCGTTAGCTACACAGTTAGCCTGCCATTCGTTGATAACGTGGAATGACAAGCTGGTTGATGGAATGATTGGGACATAATGTATCATCAGTAATATGAATGTATAACATGTAACGGCGTCGATGTCTGATTTTCGACATACGCAGGGGATGAATTTCAAAATCCCACTTGCGTAAAAATGGAGAGTAATCTGCTAGCTAAATGTAGCCTTCTAGCTAGCGTGACACTGCGATCTATCTTTGTGTAGCAGCTAGCCTACATAAGTGTTTAGCGTAATAATCTGTGGGTAAACCATACAAACCAACTGGGGGCTTTGTGAAATTGGGTGGGTTTTAGAGCCGCCAGGAGACTTGAAGGTAATATGTAGGATTGTGGCCAGAGTAGGTAAGTACATTGCAACTGTGCTGCTTATTTCCAAAATCTTTTCATGACTATTTAGTCAAAGTAAATAAGTAATAAAATTATAGTTACTAGTATGACCAAAGTAGTTCTGCAGATTAAAAAATGTCTATTACTGGAAATTCAAAATGACAGACATGGAAAAGATTTCTTTCCTTTCCCAGTCAAAATTAATACTTAGAATTTGATGGTGGTGGTAAGTATTCATGAAAAGGTAACATTTGTGAATGAGCAGCATGCATTCTGGAAATAAACTACCTTTTAAACATGTGTGTGACAAAGCGGATCAGTCATTGCTTTTGCCCCATGATAGATGTAGCTAATCGCAAACATTACAAAAGACAATGAGATGTTGAAATTAATGTTTCTGAATGCTGCAGGGCAATCGGTGACCTTCGCAGTTCAGTGGATTACCTGAGAAAGGAACTGAGGACCATGCAGGGTGCCATGATGCAGCAGCAACACTCCCGCATGACCCAGGAGAACCACAAAGTCCCTTTGGAGTTGGCGGTAACACTTGATTGTCTGTTTTTGAGAATAGGACACAAACTGGACTCATGTATGTGTCCCATAACTAGGCTGACATCATTATCCACTGTTTCTTTCTATATTGGTCGTCTTAACCACATACAGTTGTATAATGATTTTTTCTTTTTCAGGCACGGGTGAGGCGCTTTCACTGTGGGCTTGGGGAACTGCAGTGGATACCCTTATAAATGAACATATACCAGTGAGTGAGCCTACGAGTCTCCAATGCTGGCCAGCCCACACGTGTGTAAAGTTCACAGTGGTGTGTGCGAGGGTTACAGTTTGTGATGAACCTCAGAGAGGCATGATACACACAATCTAACACTTAGGCTTATAAAGAAAGCAGGGTCCATCACTGGTGTGTTTTAGTACTGTGGAGCAAATCTTAAAGGAGTGTGTGATTGAGATGTGAATAGGGAGAAGTGTAAGGATGACCACCCACTGTACGTCATGTTCAGAAAAGTGGTAGGAGCCAAAGGCTCCTCCTACCTAGGTGCTCCACTAGATTTAGGAGGTCTTTTGTTCGTGCAGCAATCAGACTTTTCAACAATAGCTGAGCACTATTTTAATGTTGTGGTTCTTTTTGTATTTCTATGATGGGATGTCACTTATTTATTTTTAGCTCTTTATTTTTTATCTGTTACACTAACTTGTGTCATTGTCTTACTATTGTGTGTGTATATGTTGTATGAATGGTCAGGTGGCATAATTTCCCCTTTGGGGATTAATAAGGTCTACTCAATCACTCAAAAGTATGTTAACTCTACTTCTTACTGTCTTGCAGAAGCTTGAAATAGGTTCTATGAACACCTGAAGGCCCCCCAAAAAATGGACCTAGCTGGGAGGACCGATGAAGTAAAGAAGAAAAAAATGAACAGCCGACGTGACCGGGTAGGTAAAACGACCCCCAACACACCTCACACTGGCATCACACCCTGATTAAGGCCGTAGGGCTGATTCACATTGGTGATTTTATTAGCCCACATAAAAGATTGTTTTGGACCTTTTACAGTAAATCAACTCAAGTGCCTTTTTTCCCCTTTATTTTTTGTTGGCATCACTATCTTTGATCACTGCTTGACCAAAGAAAAAAAAAATCCAGTTGATTGTTGTGAAATTCTTCCTGGCTGCCATGAACTATTATTTGGGTGCAAGCATTGAAATTAAGGTAGGTCTGCATTCTACATTCTTTTGAAATGTGTTGCTTAATATTGCCCTCTTCTGTGTAGCTTTTCAAGCAGCGGCTTCAGGTGGCCAAGGACCTCCTTGATGACGATGACCTGCAGTATCTGAAAGGAGCAGAACTCTATTCAACCGCACGCCGGGAGTTAAAGTTAAAGGTATTCAATCACATTTTCACAGACGAACTTTGGGCGCATCTCATTAAAGGGACAAATATTTACCGTGAACAGACCGAACGTGATCACACTCCAGCGAGGGCAAAGATGCTTAAGTGGTCGAATGTAACTGTCCCTGAAATGAAGACGTTTATTGGGCTATCGGCATGGGTCTACTTGTTCTTGAGATTATTGGAGAGACACCAAAAATCTCGTCAAGACTCAGTACTCTGACGCCATGGCAGATTCTATGCTATATGGAGGTAAGAACTAAAATACTGATTGATTGTGATAATTATGTAATAACAAACGGTGATTATTAATATTATCATTGCAAATTACATTTTTTCTAATTATGTAGCATTTCATGTTTACATCTTTGGGCATAATGATGAGAGAGGTATTGGTATTATGCATTGAACTTTTATTCAACCATAATCATGCATACAAATACAATACAAAAATAGATACATACATACCATCATACAAATACAAGCTGTAACACAAGAGAACAATGTAATTTACAGTACCTGTAGACATTAAAAAAATGCATAATATTTTTATTCATCACATACACATAGTTTGCGGTGCCATCTTATTTACAATAGACCGAATATCTCACAAAGCCACAGTACAATGTAAATTATGCTGTTTTATATTATACTTTCATCCAAGGTGACTTTCCTGTGTCTGTTTCTGCATTTTCAGCCAATCGAAGGCAACGGAGCCATCCAGCAACAGGTGGAAGTGCCAGCTTGCCTTGCAGATTATCAAAAAAATATGAAAGGTTTGTTTGCCTTTTTGGTTTTATGGCAAAATATGTGACTGTATAATTATTTATTATGTTTATTTCCACTGTTGCCTTGTGAGTGTGTAATGTGTGCTGTGTGTTCCAGGCGTCGATCTGCTTGATCAAATGGTTGGCTACTATGGGTTCCAGCATCGAACGAAGAAGTGGTGGAGGCGAGTGTTTTTCTTCTTCTTGTCTGTGTCCTGCCACAATGCATACATCGCTGCAAGACCTGCCTTCAGCAGAAAGTACAGAGGGTACAAGAACTGGCTGGAGGAACTTATCACACCAATGACAACAAGGGCTGTTCCTGTGACCTCTCCTCCTTCTCCATCTTCTCTTCCTCCTCCTCCACCCGACTGTAGGACGTTTGGGGGCCATAGTAGCCACACCACCTCCACAACATGACTGTGGAAAGATATATGACAAGCGCAAGCTGTGCCGGGAATGTCAACTGGTCCCAGAGAACGAGAAAGTAGGTGGGCCAACAGTCTTTGGATGCAAACTACCTCTGCACATTGAGTGCTTTGGCAAGCACTATCGCTGGTATATGTAAGGGATGTAACCTGTTCAGTATGTAGTGCACTTCATCTTACTGCCTTATGGCCTTGGGACACTTTATTTTTTACAGTTTGACCTGAATAAGAGCTGTTCTTTATTTCTTAAAACTTGAAAATATTGTGCACTGTACATGTTGTGACTGTTTTCTTTTATTTTTTCCATATTATTGTGTTTCTGGATTATTTTATATTTTTTTCTTAAGGTGTAGAATAATAAGACACAGTTCTCATGAAACCCACAAGTGTAAGCTTTCAAATACTTTTGGAATTTTGTCTCTGTGCTTCAGAGTCTGAGAAATCACTTATTTAATAGTCGTTGACATTGTTGAATTTCCAGGAAAAACCTCAGGATCTCACCCTTAAGATTTTCAGGCCTTTTTCCCCAGGCGTTTTAGGTCTAAATGGGTTAATTAATAAAGACAACTTTATCAAACACAACTTTATCAAACGTTCTTGTCTGTTGTATAAATTGTATTAGTGACATTGGCAGAGGTGGAAAAATGCTGAAAAAATGTGATTTAAGTATCTTTACTTGCTTAAAGCCTACTGAATTAAAAGTACCCATCTAAAAATCTACTTGAGTAAAAGTAAAACAGTACTTGTTAATGTATTTTGAGTAAAAAAAAAATACTTTAAATTGGTTACATTTTTCCATGACCTCTAAAGTTTGTCAGTTGTGTAGACTTAGCTTTTTCAAATTAATTGTGATGAGTTTTTAGTAATGCTAATCTGTTTGTCATTTTGGTCAATGTCTGTGCTATTTTAAAATAACTAAGGCATATAATTAAAATATTAACCGAGTTACCAGCCGCCTAGTCAGTAGTACTGTAAAAACATTGGTATATAAATGGTATATAAATGTATGAAAATGTTGCATGGTCATAAGGCTCTGGGTTTCACGATACAGTAGCCTATAAATGCTTGAAAAATAAAGCTCCCTAGTGAATGCTAGCTTGAGTATCCTGACATATCCGGAGGTGAGCGCAGTACCAGAACGTGACGTATTCGGAGATATACCAACAGTGAATACGTGAAACACGGACGATATCCAGTAAATATCCGGAGAACCGGATATGTAGCGTGTCGACACAGTGCCATTCCGGAGTTCGGAAATGCTCCGTATACGAGAATTGACACCAACGTATCCGGAGCGTGTCAATCCGAATATCTACAGATATTGTGAATATCCTGGGATATACGACTACAAACACCCTCGGAAACAATGCCATTTTTCCCAGTGATCCTGTGTTCTTCCCCAGTCCTGAAGAGCCCAGATTTCAAAGAAAGATTTCTGCTGAAAGTGGATGCTTCCACAGTTGGCCTGGGAGCAGTGCTGGTTCAAGGAGAATTCGGAGAGGAACGCCCCATCCTGTACCTCAGCCGAAAGCTGCAGCCAAGGCAGACAAGGTATTCAGCCATTGAGAAGGAAAGGCTTGCCATCAAATGGGCACTGGATAGCCTCCGCTATTATCTCCTTGGCCGAGAGTTCGACCTAGACACTGATCACAGGGCTCTCACCTGGATCAAGTCTATTAAGGACCACATCAGCCGCCTTACACAGTGGTATTTCGCTCTCCAACCATTTGTCATCCGGCACAGGGCAGGAAAGACGAATGTTGTGGCCAACTACCTTTCAAGGTTACTCCACAGCGTTAACCTTCCAGAGGGGAGGGATGTTGTGACAGAGCAGTCCCGTCCTTAAGGGCGTTGTACCCGGGGAGAGCATGCGAAGACTCGTGTGGCTGTTTCCTTATCTGTTGCACTCCGCGCGACGAACCCTTTTCCATTATCCACCATAAACTAATTCCCACAAGCCAGTTTTGCCATCTAAATCACGCTAAACCTGATCGTTTACTTACCCGCGCACTGCCGCTTTCTCCCTCTTCCCGTGGTGCGTTCTGGCAAAACCAGACACATCCGCACCGGGAGTTTAAATCCTTCAGTTTCACGGGTTCCGGTGGTCATGTGAGCCAGGAGTAATTGGCCTGGGCAATTATTCATATATTCTGTATATTTGGGGTGTTATATATGATTCATTGATGTGGCATGAAAGCTATTGTCTCTGCTCACCTGTTGGCACCAGAAATGTTGGCCATTTAATAGTGGAATGGCATAAATCAGCTTTCCAAGTAATGTTATGTAATGTGGGAGGGGCGAATGGGGGTATAAAGGTGCGCTCTGCAGTGCTGCCATCAGTCTTGTCTTGTCATGGTTACAGTGAAGGTAACGTGTGCGGAGAGAGCGAGCAAGCTAACGACTAAAAGACTTAAAGGGGAAGTCTGCAAATCTGTTGGTTTTTTTTAATATATATCACTCCAGCACTGTAAATATTTTTTCCATGCA